>JALGQJ010000014.1:4631749-5339548 GCA_023055345.1 Quercus wislizeni
GTACAAATTCAATTTACAGACAGGGTACAATGAGTAATAGCACATCATTATGTGACTAGGTAAAAAGACACAGCACACAAACAAAAATACATGCATCCATTCACACTGCTAGAGAGATTTTAGTCCTAAAAAAACAGACCAAAAGTTCTAAACATTAAATTATTGTATGTGAATGAACGCAAGTAAATGTCAATAGTTTTTTACCCCTAGAAATGCAAAACCAGACAAGCCTGAAGAGTGTAGCTCTATCCGTAGAAGCAGCAAATAGTGATGCTTGACATCTCAAGGTAATCATGAAAAATGGGTGAAATGAGAACACTAAAAACATACAGTGATCTTCCCTGAGGTGCCATGACTGAAAGTGTTTCAGTTAATGACATAACAGCCACTGATTAACCTGGCATGTTGATAATTAGTACTAGCATGTAAATTATAATGGCACTGCAGGATGATCTGCCCTACAGTATTTCAAATTCAACCACCCTAAAAAAGCAGTTTGAACTTTCATGGCTTCTATTATGTTTTCCTTTCTTTCTGGTGAAGGACAAATCTTTCTCCCACTTTCCAGCTTCTTTTTCTTCTTCCCTCCATATATCCAAATCCTAGAATAACTATCAAATTTCCTTGTATCAAAACCCTAAAATACACTATTAACCATGCAAACCTACAGAAGCAACCTATAAGATCTGTCTTCATCAGAAATAAAGGAACACCAATTTGATCCAGTAATTCTAATAGTTAATTCAAACAAATAAAGGTAATAAAAATGAAGAGCAAGAAGATCACCTGGTTGGTGCAAATCAGATAAAAATGGAAGAGGGTGAGTCCACCAACAAACCAGACTGCTATGAAGCAATACAGTAGGAGGATTACTGATAGTACATTATGTGACATTGCAGTCCACAAAGTGCGTTTTTGCTGAAGAATGTCGACCACAGAAAATGCAAACACATATATACACAAGAGGGTTGATGACAATATAAACATTATGAAGAATGGATAGTTACGCTGCAACCACATCAATGAGGAAAAGGCTGATTAGTTTTAAGCAAAAAACAAATACAGGAATGTTCTTAATAAGAGAGAATCAAAACTCCAGCTTCTTGTCAAGTGAGATCATTGGAATAAGAAATCAGGAAGAATTATGTTAAAGGGATGAATTATATTAGATGAGTGAAGCATGAACAGCCACCATTTATTAAGAGTACTGCCCTTAGAAAGCATAGTCCAGGTAATAGCATCACAGAATCTGTTTATACAAAGAAATTTCAAGAAGAAAATTTGAGTTTCTGGAAACATTTTCAATATCTGCTTTCTTATGTCACCCAACCATAATTTTACATTTTTCTTTTTTTTTTTTTTTTGGTGTGAGGAGGGGGGGGAGGGGGGGTGGGGTGGAGAGGGGAGAAAGGGCTCAGGGCTGTTCTGAACTCTGAACTTTACAATGCACAAATTTCATGTTTCCGAATGGAAGCACATCAAATGAGGCTTATTTATGAGGATCAAAATCAACAGGCCTGTTATGCAAAAGATAATCTTACACATTCATTTCACGATTATACAAAACAAAATTTTAAAGAAAAATTCAGAATCAATTCACAATATTCAGTCAAACATAGTAATTATAGGATAAACAGTCAAACTTATTTACAAAAATTTGCCTCATTTGTTATAAATTAGTTAATGTATTTTTTAATTGAGTGCAATCAACTGTTATTCTGCTTTAATAACAGAGTTTTTATCACTTGACTCTATATCTTAATTATTTTACCACAATGGAAGTTATGTCAATTGCCTATTATTCCACCACAAACACCAAGTGCTTGCCTAAAAGTGATGAGAGATCCTTAACCGAATTAAGATAGAAATGAGGTCCTCATTTAGTATCTAACCTACCCTTACTTTCATATAAAAGCAAATAACCTTATTTGAATGTAATTTAATAAGCACTGCAGTCAACTAAGATTATTTCTGAAAGTAAAAGTACATCAGTTTAAAGACAAAACAAACAAAACAAACAAACAACAACATACTAATTAAAATCTAGATGATGTCCTTCAAAAACTTACTGAAATTTCAGGATTAAAAGTGACCACAGGTAACTTACCACTCCAATACATTGACCCACCCATGGACAGTGGTGATCAAATTTCTGCACACAGTTATTGCAGATAGAGCAATGAGAAGCACGTGGTGGACGATAAAGCAAGCAAGTGTCACAGAATTTCACTTTTAGTGTGTGACCATTGACCGTTACATCCTTTGTCCTTGGTAATTTTATGTCACCAACTTTGTTATTTATCCACTCCATAGATGGTGTGTAAGTGTATGCTTCATCTGATTCAGGTGGCTTTGAGTTCCTTGGGATTATTCCTGGATCTCTACCAGATGTCAAGAAGAGAAAAGTAAAATCCTGACAAAACCATTAGAGGTCAGATCAAGTATCATTTTAAACCCCGAACCTACAAAGTAAAGCATCAAATTTACTAACCAAAACAGTGAGAACCAATCCGCCGATCAGTACAGGATATTTAAGTGGAGGATCATCTTCTTTGATCATTAAACAAATCGTTCTTATGCAGAATGTTATTGCAGGAGCTCCAATTAGAAATGTAGTTAAAAATAGTGATGTTGCATCATAACCAAAGACTACTCTCCCGCCAAACAAAAATTTCTGACATGAAAGCAAAGGTTCTTCATTAGTGTTAGGAAATATAACATAATGTAAATTAGCTTAATCCTAATCAAATGTCAAATATTCACCCTACTGAGATAGCCATATAATAATTAAGGATCAAAATGTAAGCTCTACCAAACTGTCACACAAGAAACAATATATACAAGTGAATGGAACCCCCTTAAAGTGACAAAAATATCCCATAGAGATAGAATATTAGAGAGAGGGAGAGAGAAGCCTGTACTAAGAAGAAGGCAAGACAAAAAAAAAAAAAAAACATAAATTAGTCCAACAACTTTCAAATCTATCACATAACTTGATCTAATTGGTATGTGAGATGCATTATTTTCTTTCCACTTATAATATATGTATAAACTCTCAAACCATGTACTACAAGTATTATTATATTTTTCTTATGGAGATAAGCAACCAATAAATTCACTAGAATTTCATTACATAAATGAATGTAGTAATCAATTGCTAATGAACAGGATATATCAAACAGATACTTAGAGAAATACTTCTCTTCAGGTAGAATTTCTGTCTGGATATAAAACAAAGCATATACTGAAATAATAGTTAGAAAAAGGAAATTGCACTTCTGTTTCATGATCAGATTAAAACTTTCAAATTTAATTACACATCAACAGAGTTGTTTTTTATTTTTATTAGTAGATGGAACAACCACCAAATATTACCATTAATGGTGAAAAAAAAAATCACCTCACGGAAGTCATTCCTCTCTAATCAATAGGTATCTATTTGGGTAAATTAATGTAAAACCCAAGCCATTGTGTTTCTCATTTGATCAAAAACAGATATTTAATAGAAGCAGAATAAGTAACAAAAACTTTTTATTGAACAAGGCATAAACTCAACAGAACAATGCGCATTGATAGATTTTGAATTTAATTGCACATATCTTCCCTCATTAAACAAAGCATAAAACTTAACAAACTAAGCACATATACACATAGGCAGAGCTAGGGGTGCCAAGGGGGGCCATGGCCCCCCTAGCTTTTGAAATTTTCCATTAATCTAAAAATCTAAAAATTACACAAAAATGTATTCACCAGCCCCCAAAGAAAATTTCCTGGCTCCGCCACTACATATACAAATGTCATGTCTTGATAAAAAGGAAAACTGAAGTGGCAACAAATTATGAATTTCCCATTTAGCTCTTGTCGTAGAGGGATTAAATTATAAAGTATACATCATCCAAGATGGCAATTGATAATAAATAATTCATCATCAATAAAAATAATACTCATAATGAATGAAACAAAACAAATGCCACATAATTCTTGAACCCCATATAAACAAAACAAGGAATTATATATTTTAAAAAAAAAAAAACCATTGATAAAAACAAATAAAGCAGACATTTTGAGAGAGAGAGATGATTACATTGTTACCCTTCCAAACTTGGTAGAGCCTGTAGGGGTTGGATTTAGAAAAGGGAATGGAGTTGGGTTTTGAGGGAGAGGCCAAGCTGTGGATTTTGTTTCTACTCATATTTGTTTTCGTTTCTTCATGCAAAGAACCCATGAATTAATTCAAACACACAACCATGCATGATGGGTTAAAAGCAAAATTAAGCAAGCGAATGACATGAGAGATTTCCATGCTATGAATGAATGTGATTTCAAAATATATATATTTGGTTTTTGTCTGAATTCATTCAAAATTTTTTTTTTTTTTTTTTGCACGTATCTCTATGTCTCTCGCTCTTAATTTTCTGGTTTTCTGAAACAAACAAAGAACAACAGCTGCTCCCCTCTCTTTCTCTCTCTCTCTCTCTCTCTCCCTCTCAAACAGACAAAGCTTGCTGTCAGGGTCGTCATTTAACGATTTCTATATCTCCCCGGCTTTTTCGCGGGCAAAACCATTTTTAAAAGTAAAAATAATAATAAAAAATGTGAGTTTTTTTTTTTTTTTTTTTTAGGATTCATTAAAAAAAAAAAGTTTATTTTAGGTGAGGCGTGGTTCAAATCATAGAATAATATTTAGGTATTCTTAGAGCACGAAAAATGATACTTTTACTTCTCACATTCATGGTAAGATTTATTTATTAAATTTATGGTAAGTTCCCACAAATATAAAAGGATGGAGGACAATTTATCCATATTCCAAAAGAACCTAAGAATTTTCCCAAATCACAAAGGATTGCTAGCTTTTTCTTTTTTTTCTTTTTAATAAAATTAGTGTTGATGACACAAATAGTTTTATACTAACGGTTTTTTTCAAGAAAAAAGCTATAATTGGTATACAATAAATAAATATGATATTAGTGACAGATCTACAAGTTTGTTTTTAGATAGATAGTGTAAAGGGAGGGGTGTGGTTCAAATAGCAAGTTTTTCAGTTTTTTTTTTTTTTTCTATTTTTTAATAAAGTTGGTGTTGGTGACACAAATTTTTTTTTTTTCTAAAAAAAAAAAGTTATAATTAGTGTATAATAGAAGTGATATTAGTGATAAGTTTATTTGAAAGTGATGTAACACCAATTAATCATAATTTACCACCTTGACAAATGTATAAAATAAGTTTATTTATGTATTTTATGTGTTGGTTTGTTTTAAGAATTTTACCTCAAAAATCCTTGTTTAAAAAAACTGCAAACGAGGTATGCCAGTTAGAATAATAATTAAATTTATTAAATTTGTGGTAAGCTTACAATTTTAGAACAATTAACAAATTATCATAGTATTAAAGCAGTTGATCTATGTGCTTAAGTTTTTAGACAACTTTTACAATTTTAGAACAATTAACAAATTAGCACAGTATTAAAGTAGTTGATCTGTGTGCTTAAGTTTTTAGACAACTTTCACAAATGTTTTGGTCGTAGAACATAAAGGTCACATTTTTATATCGGCATAGTCTGCATCTTGATTTATTGTCAAACAAGATCTTGATAACAATAGTTGCAATGTTGCAATAGTAAAATAGAGCTGATAAGAATGAGGGCACCCTCATAAAGAAAAAATAATGTAATCTAAACAAACTTATGATAATAGGACCCTCATAAATCTCACATGCTTCCCAAAATAAAACTATTAAACATCCAATATGACATGATCATCAAATACCAATCACCAATTTCTGTCACTGCACACATTAATGTAACGGCATTTTAGTTTTACCTTTGCATGAATTTAATGTGATAGCAAGTTTTTTTGGTGACAAATCATGATGTTACAACTATTTTTATTCAGTATATCAAATAATATCATGTATAATTGCAGATGTAATACCGTCGTGCTTTTAATGAAAATTGAAATCTTGGTGTTCTTAATGTATAATATCTAATCTTATTTGCATTGAGAGTTTTGTAGTTTAATTGATTGACATTCCTAATCTTTCCAAGATATGTAAAATTCAAATCTCTCATTTCATTGTAACTATAGCTCATTAGAGATATTGGTGGGAACCAGAATTTCTCTGAAAAATGACAACAATAATATTATGTATGGCTTCTATTAAGACCATGACAAACAAAAATCAAGTGTGAGACAAGTTGAACAAGGAGCAATTAAACAAAAGCAAGCAGAGCAAGCATCAGTGATTGAAAACTCCAACCATAGAATATGTAAAAATGAAGGAAACAAAATAGAAGATAAACCACAGTAGCATCACCATGCATTGACAAAAACGACCTATAACTTTAGCTCATAGTACATATGTTATTAGTGTTTACATGTGCCACACATATCAGAGTTAGTTTTTTTGTTAGTTTTGTTTTGGTAGTTTTGTTAGTTTTGTTAGTTTTGGTAGTTTTGTTAGTTAAACAACCATAGCTATTTTCTAGGCTTGTATATATAGGACTTGTATATAAACACTTTCTCTTGTAATTAATGAAATTGAGGAAACATTTCCACTAAATAGATCTTTGATATGGTATTAGAGGTTTTTTTCAATCAGAATTGGGAATCAAAATTGATTTCGTTTTTCTTTTCTTACTTTCTTCTCTATTCTTCAAGGTTTTGAAGCTCTCTAATGGCTACTACCACAGCAAATGCTTCTTCCTCTAAATCTCCACCTTCTTCACAGGATTCATCTATGATAGATGACCCTTTGTTCTTGCATTATGGAGAAAATCCAAGTGCAATTGTTACTTCACAGCCTCTAATTGGGGGAGAGAATTATCTAGCTTGGGCTAGATCCATGAGAAAGTCTCTCGTTGCCAGCAACAAGCTTGGTTTCATAGATGGTTCTTTAACCATTTCTTAACCTCTGGTGAATACACGGTCAGCCATTCAAGCATGGATTCGAGCTAATAACATGGTTAGAACCTGGATCATCAATTCAGTCTCTCCAAAGATTCAAGCCAGCATCATCTATAGAGATACAACTCTATAAATTTGGAATGATCTCAAAGAAACCTTTTTACCAAGGAAATGGACCCAAGATCTTCAATCTACAGAAACAAATTGTTGAGATTCATCAAAGTGAGTTATCAATCACTGACTACTTCATTTAATTGAAAGTTATGTGGGAACAATTGCAAAATTCCAGTCCTTTCCCTTTGTGTACTTGTGGAAAGTGTGTTTGCAATGTGAACTAAAGGCTTGTTAATCTTCAAGCTAAGGAGCCAATAATGAAGTTTCTTATGGGCTTGAATGATTCATTCTCTCAAGTCAAAACACAAATTCAGTTGATGGATCCTCTCCCCTCAATCAATAAAGACTACTCTTTGTCATTTAAGGAAAAATGCAAAGAAATGTGGGGAGCTCTCTTCGGGTTGAATCCACTATTTTGGCTACAAAGGATCGACCATTTCCTCCACTTCTGGTTTTAATTCCAAAGGGAAAGAAAGACCTGTTTGCACTCACTATGGAAAGTTGGGTCATACAGTTGATAAGTGTTATAAGTTACATGGATTCCCACCAGGTTTTAAGTTCAAGAACAAGAACTCTATGGCACATCAAGTTTCATCTTCACATGATCGATTTCAAGGTCAATTGCTCTCAGCAAGTCAAGATTTCAATGCAGTTACTTCTACACATTCACCTTCCTTTACACCAAACTAGTATTAGCAGCTTTTAGCCTTGATTGGTTATGTCCCAACTTCTATTCAACAAGTTCCAACAGGGAAAGAATCTTATATGGCTAACACTATGGCATTTCCATCTAACACAGTTACAGGTACTTCTTTAAACTTTTCATTCTATGTATTCTACTAAAGTTGTAAATAGAAGAGCCTATGGAATGGAGACTTAGGTTATTGACACTGGGACTACTGATCACATAGTGTGTTCTATGCATTTATTAACTTCTTTTACTGCAATTTCACATACTATGGTTGAATTGCCTAATGGAGAAGCCGCTATTGTAACTCATGTTGGTACAATTAAACTCTCATCTCACATAACCCTTACAAATGTTCTTTGCGTACCTTCTTTCACATTCAATCTCATGTCTATTAGTGCTATGTCTCATTCCCAGCCCTTTTGCCTTGTTTTCCTTTCTACATACTGTTTTAAACAGGACCTTACCTGCTGGAGCACAATTGGAATGGGCCAAATGCATGATGGTTTGTACTTGCTGCAAGGATCAAGCCTATCCACCAAGTCTCTTGATGACTTTCTCACCAAGCATAAACTTGGATCTTTTACTGCTTTTTCTTCTTCAAATTCACATGCCAGCTTGTATTCTCTTTGACATTCTAGACTAGGATACCCCTCAAATGTAAAACTTTACTCTTTAAAGTCATGTTTTTCCTTTTCTTCAAAATTGTTGTACTAAGAATTGTACTATTTGTCCTTTAGCCAAACAGAAAAGGCTTCCTTTTTCTTTTGATAATAAAAGATCAGTACATTCTTTTAATCTTGTTCACATGGATGTTTGGAGCCCTTTTTCCATTTCCACTTCTAATATCATGAGTACTTTCTTACTATAGTTGATGTTGCATCAAGGGCTACTTGGGTTTTTCTTTTAAAAGCTAAAACTGAAGTAAGGCTTTTGATTGCTTCCTTTTATACTATGGTTCAAACTCAATTTCATACAAAAATCAAATCCATTAGAATTGACAATGCCTTGGAATTCATTATGTTTGAATTTTATAATTCTTTTAGAATAATACACCAACAAATTTGTATTTACACTCCACAACAGAATTGAGTTGTGGAGAGAAAAAATCAGCACATTCTTTACTCTGCTAGAGCATTGCAAATCTAATCTAATCTTCCATTTTCCTTTTGGGGTGACTGTATTCTTACTGCATTGAAGATCTATTTGGTGAAAATGATTTTTCAATTTCATTAATTACAAGAGAAAGTGTTTATATACAAGTCCTATACAAGCCTAGAAAACAAAACAACTAACTTAACTAACAGAACTACCAAAACAGAATTAACAAAAAGACTAAGAGGGTGTTTGGTTTACCTGTTTTCATCACTCAATTTTCACTTTTCATCACTTAATTCTCAAATTTGGTGGGCCCCACATCATTTCAATTTGTTTGGTTTAATTTTTAAACTCAATTTTCATAACTCAATACTCAAAAAATTGAGTTTGATTTGTGGAAACTGAGAATAACTTTTTGCTGTTTTCAAGTTATGAGTTATGAATTCAGTGGCATTTTTGTAAATTACTACAAATGAGTGGGACCCACTCAGTGTCATGTCCCGTCAATATACACCCACTACCCACTAGCCAACAGCTCTCTATCTTCTTTCTTTCTTTTTCTTTTCTTTTCTATCTTTCTTTAACCTCACGCTGCCTTTCTCTCTTCATTTCTCTTTGTTTCTTTATTTCTTCTTCATAGCTTTTTCTTTCTTTATCTTTTCTTCTTCACAACTACTTCTTTCTTTTTTTCTTTTCTTCTTCGTCTCTTCTCCCAGTAGTTCTTTCCGTTTTCTTCATCTCTTCACATCGGTGCTTCTTTCTTTCTTTCTTTCTTTGGTTTGGATGATTTGGATCAAGATTTGTGGGTTGGGTGGGGACAAAGCGAGAGAGAGAAGGTGAGAGAGGCCGTATGCATACCTAAAGAAGAAAAATCAGATCTGTAGAAGAGAGAGATGGGGGGCGGCCATTGATCTAGCGAGTTCTTCCATTTCTTTTGCTTGTTCTTACTAGTTTTGGTTGTGATCTGATATGTGGGGGTTAAAGAGACAATACAATTTTGACAAACTAACTAGCACACTATTAAGTTTGCTTTTGTAAGAAAGAAAATATTTTGGGTTTTGGAGTGGCGAACACAAATTGTTATGGGTAGGAGAAAATTGAGTAACAGATTTAAGTTAGGAGTTATGGATAATGAGTTATAAATTATGATTAATGGGTTGTGAGTTATGAGTAATGGGCAAACCAAACAGGCCAACTCTGATACATGTAGCACGTGTAAACACTAATGACATATGTGCAATGAGCTAAAGCTACAAGTCGTTTTTGTCAATACATAGTTATGCTACTGTCGTTTATCTTTTATCTTGTTTCCTTTGTTTTTATAGATTCTACAGTTAGAGTCTTCAACCACTGATGCTTGCTCTGATTGCTTTTGTTTAATTGATACTTGTTCTACTTGTCTCACACTTGATTTATGTTTGTCATGGTCTTGATACTCCCCCTTAAGATGTACTGATGCTTGGTGAATGTTTATCAATTCCATTTTGGATAAGTTCTGAAAAATGTTTGTAACTCAAAGCTTTAGTGAGTAAATCAATCAATTGACACTATGTCTTAACATGAATTAGCTTAATGATTATAGCTAACACTTTATCTCTCACAACATGGCAGTCTATCTCAATATGTTTGGTTCTTTCATGAAAAACTAGGTTAAAACCTATGTGTAGAGCTTATTGACTATCATAAAACAAAATGGCCATTCTACTATGATTTACTTGAAAATCTTTCAACAGATAAAGGATCCAAACAATCTCATAGGTAGAAGTAGCCATAGCTCTATATTCTGCCTCTGCTAAAGACCTAGAGACAATAGATTGTTTCTTTGATTTCCAAGTAACTAATGAATCCTCAATGAATATGCAATAACCAATAACTGACCTCCTTGTATTTGCGCATGATGCCTAATTTGAATTTGTGAAACCCTTCGTATAAAGCTCTGATTTTGCAGAGAAGAAAACCCACTTTTGTGGTTCATTTTTCAAGTATTGCATAACTTTAAGAGCAGCTTCAAGGTGTGGTTTCCTTGGTTTGGCCATAAACTAACTCAATTTATGAACTACATAAGTGATATCAGGTCTAGTAATACCCAAGTATAACAATCTCCTAACTAACCTTCTATATTTGCTTGGATCATTAAGTGAAACACCTTTATATTTACTAAGCTTCAAGTTCTGTTCCATAGGAACTTTGAGACAAGCTTGCAACGAAGTAAACCAACATCCTCCAAAATTTCCAAGGCATATTTCCTTTGATAGAGGGTTATGCCTTTAATTGTCCTAGCCACTTCCAAGCCAAGAAAATACTTCAATTCCCCTAAGTCTCAACAACTTTAACTTTTGATCTAGTAATACCTTAAAATGATCAACTTGCTATTTGTCATTGCTAGCTATTAAAACATCATCTACATAGACTAACAAAGCATTGAAGGAAGTTCCTTGTTGTCTAGTGAAGAGGGAGTAATTTGCCTTGGACTAAATGAACCCCAGCTGAGTCAATGTGGTAGAAAACTTTGAAAACCACTGCTTGGATGCTTGCTTAAGGCCATGAAGAGACTTGTTGAGTTTACATACCTACTTCGCCTTGCTATGAAAGCTTGGTGGAAGAGCCATATAGACCACTTCTTGCAAATCCCCATGGAGAAAAGCATTATTGACATCAAGATGGTTGAGAAACTAGCCTTTCACAATAGAAACTACAAGCACACACTTCACAGATACCATTTTGGCAACAAGGGAAAATGTCTCAATGTAATCCAAGCCCTCTTTTTGAGTGAATCCTTTTGCAACCAACCTAGCCTTGTATCTCTCTATGGACCCATTTAACTTATATTTGACTTATATCTACTCAAAACCTTATGCTGTGAGGCTTTAGAGAAGTGAAGTGGAGAAGAGAGTAAGAAATTGTGAAAGAAGATGTTCTTAGGTGTTTTGAGCTATATAAGCCACAATAAGTTCTTCCATGATGATTTCAGATGAGAGTGAGAAATTGTGAAAGAAGATGTTCTTAGTTGTTTTGCTTTGTATAAGCCATAATAAGTTCTTACATGATGATTTCAGATTTAAGAGGAAAAGTTTTTAAATGTAGAGATATAGTCAAGTGTTAAAAATAAAATAGAAAAAAAAATTAGGGAAAATTCCAAATTGTAAGAATGGTTTCCTTTTCCTTGTGCAAGGGGTTTTAACAGGCTAAATATAGTATTTAGCTAAGAAAGGAAAACCTGAAAAGTTTAAGCAATTTGTCATAGTTATTCCAATAGATGCAAGCTACTATCATTTGGAGCATAAAAAGATTTGGGATCAAAGTTTGATTTTTGAAAAGATTTGAGATCATTCTGTACAAAAACTCTTTCAAAAAAATCAAAAGCCAAGAATTCAGTTTATTTTCTAATTAAAATGTGAAAGTTGTGATTAAATTAAAATGATGTACTATCATTTGAATAGGCAGTGTGGGTGACTAACACGTTCCCCACACATAACCAAGCTTTCGAATCTAAGAGTTTTTGGTTCAAGACCTTAGTTACCTTAATTAGTTATAGCCCTTAAGATTAGCTTTTAATTATTTAGGTAATTAAAACAAGGTAGTCAATACCGTACCAATACCGGCCATATCGGTATGTATACCGGTATCGAAACATCAACGTTTCGTACCGGTTTAAATACCAGCCGTACCGGCCATGTACAGGCCATACCGACCAGTATAGAAAAAAAAAAAATTTTAAGTTTTGTAATTTTTGAATTTTTGTTAGGGCAGAATGGTAACT
Source organism: Quercus wislizeni (assembly GCA_023055345.1). NCBI lineage: Eukaryota > Viridiplantae > Streptophyta > Magnoliopsida > Fagales > Fagaceae > Quercus > Quercus wislizeni. The sequence continues at coordinate 4,644,312 of JALGQJ010000014.1, forward strand.
TATTTGCATTAATTTATTAGTATTATTTGTTTTCTTAGTATGCAATGCTAACTTTTAAGACCAGCCGTACCAGCCATGTACAGGCCATACCGGTCGGTACAGAAAAAAAAAAGTTTTGTAATTTTTGAATTTTTGTTAGGGCAGAATGGTAACTTATTTGCATTAACTTATTAGTATTATTTGTTTTCTTAGTATGCAATGCTAACTTTTAAGCTTTCTATTTTTTATATTGTGTTTTTTTTTTTTTTTAATTGATACTAAAGTCTAAAACCATGAATAATTAGTTCTGAATTAAGGAAATGTTTTATGATAAACTTTTATATTTATTATAATATATATATACACACACACATACATACATATATATATTTATTTATTTATTTATAAATATATAAAATAGCAGTAAATCCGAAACGGTACACCGGTATTGACCGGTCTCCAAAATATATCATACCGCTAGTCAAACCGGTACAGCCTCCGGTACGGTATTGACTTCCTTAAATTAAAATGAATTAGACAAATAAGTGATCAATCACACTCCAAATAAAACCAATGGTGAAAATCCTTTAAAATAAAATAAGAGACTCACTCATCACCCTAGTAACATGTACCCAAGTAAGGAAAAACTCCAATGTGGAAACCAAAAAAAGTGAAACCGGTGTCAAGAAATGCATTTATGCTGATTGGACTAAAGAGATGAGAGAAACCTATTTTACTAAAACTCATGCACAATCACTTTCTAAAAACTACCAGAGCTGCGGGAACACTTTCTAAAATAGGGTCTTTGTACAAATTTAATCTCTTTAAATAAACCAATTTAGTCCTCTGAGTCCACATGTCTAGCAATTTTCTCATCCACTCTTTTTTTTTTCGTTTAGCAAAGTGAGGCTATATGGGTTCAGTTATTTTTGGGCCAAATGCAATATTTTGCCCATTAAGAGCATCCATAGTAGTGGATCTATAATTTTAGCTATTTAACATCAATAAAAGTTACTTTATCTGTTTTACCTATACACATTCTGCAGCAGTGGATCTATTTTAGCTTTCAACACAATAAAATAATATAAACATCACAATGAAATATTATAACCACTATAATAAAATAATATATCCCACTACCCAAAAAAACCAACCACAGCCACCTCTACCATCAACCACAGCCACAACCACAACCACCACCACCAGTCCACAGTAGGAAGAAAAAAAAAACCCCCAAATCTCCAATCTTTTTCCTCATCCACGACCATAACCACAGCCACAACCAGCACTAGCACCAGCACCACTAGTCCACAGCAGAAAAAAAAAAAAAAAAAAAAAAAAAAAAAAAAAAAAAAAAAAAAAAAACAAACAAACAAACAAACAAAGAAACAAACAAACCCAAATCTCCAATCTTTTTCCTCAGCCACGACCACAACCACAACCACCACCACCACCACCACCACCACCAATCCACAGTAGAAAAGAAAAGAAAAAAAAAAACCCACCACAAGCAAGCACTCCAATTACGTCAACGAGCTGGGTCGGCAGAAGGGGTGGATCGGCGGCTTGGGAGACCGGAGTTGAGAGAAACCCACCACGAGCAAGCACTCCGATCACGTCAGCAAGCTGGGTCAGCAAAAGGGATGGATCGGTGGCTTAGGAGACCGGAGTTGAGAGAGTGAGAGGCAGGAGTGAGAGAGTGAGCTTGAGAGAGATGTTCAGAGATGAGAGAGAGAGAGAGAGAGAGAGAGAGAGAGGTATTATTTTAATCAACCGGTTGATTAAAAAAAATTTTTTTTTTTTTTTTTTTTTTTTGCTCTCATGAATAGTACACATCTATTTTTAGATGTGTACTGTAGCAGTGGAGCTAAAATTTTTAGATTTAGCTCCACTGTTGGAGCATCATTTTAGCAGCAGTGTAGCTAAAATATAGCAATATAGCTACAATACTGCAAATGCTCTAAGAATTGGGTCTTCCAGAGATGTTAATAGGCATTTTTGTTTCAATGTGAGCTTTTATTGGGAAAGCTTATTCCATGAGGTATGAGATAAAAAATGCCATGAGCCTTGATTCATTAAATATACACATATAGGCTTGAGCCCAATCCATGAAGCAAGTGGAACATGTACCGTAAGCCCACTTCATACAATAGCAAGATTCGGGCTTTGAACCTATTCTGTGAAGTAGTGGAATTTGAGCTTTGGGCCCATTCCGTAAGGTAAGAAAAAATGGTAGATAACAAGCCCAATTTGTGATATAGAGAAAACAACAACATTAGACCCAATCCGTGAAGTCAAGAAATATTACAAGTTGTGAACCCATTATATGATTCAAAGAAAATGTGGACCGTGAGCCAGTTCCATGAAGTGAAGACTTTATGGGCCATGAGCCCAATTTGTGTAGTTGGATAGAATATGAGCTTTCTTAGGCTTTAAAGGAATTTAACCCAATGCCTATTATTTCTTGTTTATGTAAAATAATGTTGATATGGCATTGATTGTCCAATAAAATTGTGCCATGAAGCTGTGAAAAAAGAGTTCTCAACAACTATGAAGACACAACATTCTAAATTCAAAACCTTGCACCACCTCATGTTCTCCTACAAATTGAATGATCATCCTCTGCCTGATCCAAATGCTTATAGAAGTATTGTAGGTGCTTTACAATTACAATACCTAGGTTCACCAGCCTTGATCTCTCATTTGTAGTGAATCAAGTTTGCCAATTTATGCCTTGATGGTGAACTGCCCCACTAATACACTATCTAGCTAATATCAGACAAATAATAAGGTATTTAAGAGGAAAATTCAATCATGGGTTTCTCTTTTTCTCATAAATGAATTTCTCTAATCACCTTAGGGTTTTTAATTTTCCCTTGCCATAATCTAATTAAATGGTTAATTAATAAACAGCCTATAGTTTCTAGATATTCTACAGAGGTTGAATATCGTGCCTTTGCCTCCTCAGCTATCGAACTCTGTTGGCTTTGCATGCTTTTCAAAGATTTAGGGGTGTTCCTTCATCAAGTTCCTATACCATGGTAATAACATTTTAGCAGTAGCCATCACCTCTAATCCCATGTTTCAAGCATGAACAAAAACACATAGAAGCCGATTTTCATTTTATTCAAGAACATATTTTTTTTATAAATTCTACAAATAAGAAAAAAAAAATGTCTTATTTTTGGGTCATTTGGAAACCTTAAAATGGAGAACAGACATCATATTTACTATTTAGAACCTGCCCAAAAAATAAGGGTATGTTGGGAAACAAATAGTTTAAATAGAAAATGTCATTTGGCAAAAAAGTCAACAGTTAGTCAAAGATCGGTTTGCAGGAGAAAGAAGTGAAGGGAGAAAAATTATTATTGAGAGCTTTTAGTGGTTTTGAGTCTATTTGCGTAGTTTTTTCAAATTTAACATTCTAAATAAAACAATGTTTTATGCTCTTTAAAAGTAAAAGACAATATCCACTTTATTGGACTTATTTTTTCCGTTGAACACAAAAAGAAAAAAAAAATTTTTGACTTACTTTTTCTATCACACTAAATGCTAAGAAATGTGCATCAAAATAAAGTGTTAACTTTAAAAGAGTTTGACCCTTACCAAAAAATTTTAGATATTCCTGGAGTACGAAGAAATTATGTTTTCTCCTCTCACATTTATGTTAGACCCTACCATGAATTTAATGAATAGACTCATCATGAATGTGAGAGAATGAAACATCATTCTCTGTGTTCTAGGAGTACCTAATAATTACTCGACCCTTACTACCAAAGAATTAATTGAAGACAAAACAAAATAAAAAATGAGATAGAAAGTAAAAATATGAGAAGAAGAATTAATTGAAGACAAAACAAAATAAAAAATGAGATAGAAAGTAAAAATATGAGAAGGAAAGAAAGTAAATACAGAAAGTTGAATAGAAAAGAAAAAAAAAAGGGCTTGAGAGACAAAAGATGTATGCTGAAAATAAGAAATAAAGGTTGAACAATCAAATCTAACTCAAAACAAGATTGACCAACCATGGCTAGTGGTTGGTCAAAGGAAATCTTTATAAATATAAATATATATATATATATATATATATATATATATATATATATATATATATATATAATGTTAATATTTTTTTGAAAGGAAGATTATGTTAATTTTATTAAAGGAATTTATATGTTGTTTATGATTTCCTTTTGCCGCCGCCGCCGCCCCGGGGGGGGGGGGGGGGGGGGGGGGGGGGGGGGAGGATCATATCACATGCAATGTGACTTAGTTGGTTCAATTAGATCTTGGTGTGTCAATTAAAATTCCAACTTAGCTTCCACGTCATTCACTCCTCCATTTTTACCGTCTCCTCACCTTTTTTTTTTTTTCTCTCAACGATCAAATTTTATGAAATTCAAAAAACAATTATTACTGCGCACTCTTAATACGATGATCACTTTACAAGCATAAGTGTTTTTTTACTGTCTCACTTTTCCTCATTTTTTTTTCTTTTAGCAATCAAATATTTATGAAATTCAAAAAACAATTACTACTACTGCGCACCCTTAATGCGATAGTCACTTTACAAGTATAAATGCTTATGGGATGTAGGGGACAAAAACCGAGGTTCAAGTCTTTAAGAAAGAGTTTCACACGCATATACACTTAAATTACACTAATATAAAATTTTTATCTTGTAAAAAAAAAAAATTACTAGACCACAAGAAACAAAGGCATTTCGCCACATTAAATTTGTGGGGACCACCAATATAACCTACAAACAAACGAGCCATTGATATTTTCAATTCAACCAAGACAAAGAACAACGTGGCTCTCCACTCAACGCAGTGATTCCTTGAAAGAAAAACAAAAGAACAAAAAACCATCATTTGAAAATTTTTAAATCCAACCCCATTTTAGTTCATTCTCTAACCCTGTGCAGAAAACTTTTAGATTCAAAAAAAAAAAAAAAAAAAAAAAACAAATCCTTGTGGTAGGCAAACACTTCATGCCAACAACGCCAAGGTGGTTGATGTAGAATTTGTAGTAACCAATTTATACTTGTTAGGTTGCCATGAAATAAAGGAAAATGATGGGCATTGATTTTCTCGATTACAATATAAACAGAATGGCTTAGGTAATATTTAATCTTGAAGTTCATGGGAATAAGGGCCTGTTTGGTAATGTTATTTTAGTAACATTATTTAAGTATTATGAAAATATGTGTAGATGAAAAATTATTATGAAAATACGTGCTATGTTGTTTAAATAACAAAAACTGTTGTTTAAATAATGTTACCAAACAAACCCTAATTTTGTTTAGTTACTAAGAAAAAACAAGCCCATGATAAATAATTTAGAAAAAAAAAATACAAATAATTTTAAAAATTATTTTTACAAAATCATTTTTGCAATCAAGTCATAACATCATCTCCTGAGTCTGCCTTGAATTTTGAAATGAAATACAAAAATTGACAATTATAGCAATAACTTGAAGGAACCCCTCTCTCTACAATTCTCTCCCTTAATAGGAGCCCCTTTCTCTCGCCTTGCACAAGTCTCTTCTTTCTCGCCTTACACGTGTTATCTCTCCCTCCATTGCTACAGGTCATTGCTAGGTTACCAAAGCCCATAGGGCTTGATTAACCCTTCACTGATATGGATCAAACAATCATCGACAGTATATAGCACCTCCAACTCACCAAAGAAGAAGAAGAAAGCATATCCATCTCAACCACTAGCAAATCAGACCTATTAGAGGAGTGTGTTTTGAATCTTTTTGGTCAACTTCTAGCAAATCGGCACCAGAATATGAGAGCTTTAAAGAGTACTCTAAGATTAGCTTGGAGGATGGGCTCAAATTTAAGGATTGTAGATGTTGGAAAAAATATTCTCCAGTTCAAGTTCAACTCCAGATACCAAATGGAGTGGGTCGAGCATAACGGTCCATGGAACTTCGACAATAATCTATTACTCCTATGCAAATGGACAAAGGGGTTATCAGTCAATAATATTTCGTTCAGCCACTTCTCATTTTGGATTCAAGTATGGGGTCTCCCCTTCAAAAGTATGTCTGAAGAGGTTGGTAGGGACCTAGGCAACAAATTAGGAAAATATATTGAGTCAGACAAGCGACCTTGGCTATCGGAGCAAGCCAAATTTACGAGAATACGTGTGGATTTACCCATCAATAAGCCGTTACGAAGGGGTGGAAATATTTTCAATCCGGATAGAGGAAAGTATTGGGTTACCTATAAGTATGAAAGGCTTCCCAGTTTTTGTTTCCACTGTGGCATTCTTGGTCATGATGAAAAACGTTGTTCTAGGTATTCAAGTAATTCTGAAGCTCTCAAGCAGTACGGAGATTGGTTACAAGCTAATGGAAGTTCCAAAAGTGGACTTGAATAATCTAGAAAGTTTAGTAGCAATGGCTTTGAGGAACGAAAAGATGAAGGTTTAGATGATCGGCAAACTTTGACAACCTCCAACTCGATATACATGGAGGAGGGGCAGGTGGGACCCCCATCAACTTTACCAAGCCACCGCACCCCAAGAATTTGAAATTAGGACAAGATGGCACATCAGTAATGCAACCAGCGGAAAATCCGACAAAAAGCGACAAGGTACGCCCTTTGAGCCTTGAGCCATTTTCTGACAAGCACGCATGTGATCCCCATAAAAATATAGAAACAGGAATGGAGATAGGGGATGAATCCTTTATAGTGGGCCGACCAAAGCTTCCTCCCTCTAAGGTCCACGAAGTCACTAGCCCATTGAAATCCATTAAAGAGCCCCCTATTAGTCTTGAGACCACCAACACTCCATTAAGCCCAAAAAGAGGAAATTGGAAGAGAGTTGCTAGAACCCAATGAAAGAAATTCCAAAATGTTAACCCACAAACACAAAACGTGGCTGGGCTTTCGAGCTCTAAAAGTATAGGCAGACTTGATTTTATGGATAAAGGTGAAGGTACGCCTCAAAAAAAAAAAAAAAAATCCATGGCTCATTCCATACCGATACACATGACACCTGTATGGGTCCTTTTTGGATAGTACCCAAGCCCCAGGTCAAAGTAGAAACAAGGATCCTAGGCCCTTTACTTGTTGTTTTGGTGGACTGGGCTTGGTTCACCGCAGCTAAATGGGGGCTGATTACGAACCAAGTTGTGCGCAAGTCACATAAAGCTCCTCAAGGCAAAATGCGATTCCTCCTAAGCAATAAAATACAATTATAAGTGTTTTAGTGTCATAAAATGACCATTTACTCTTACAAAACAAGTAAAATAATTATTCATAATATTCGCAATGAGAAAAAGATTGAAATAGAGTATTTGAGACTTATCTTTTATTGTGTAAACATTTAAAAATGTTCCTTCACTCAGTACCCCAAGCGTACTGTCATGGTACCCGGGCATACTGTCATGGTTCCCAGGGGTACTAGGCCTGTAAGAACCCACAATGCTGATTCTCTGAACTACACGATCTTTCTCTATGCTTATTATGCAATGGAGTTTTGTCCTTTCCCTTACCTCTATAGGTCCTACATAAGAACACACTATACAATACACATATCTTCAAATAATTGTTAGTTTCTTAGATTAGGATATACATTTTAATACATAGACATACATGTAAATGAATTTCATGAGAATGATTTAGCCATGAGGATCCTGGCCCCAATTCTCACAGACTTAGTGCTTTTGCACAAGACTTATGGGATTTTGAACTCAAGTCCAAGTGGCTTTGCTTGGGCATTGCCTTCCAAGATAGTTAGGTGAAAAGGATTTTTGTGGGAGAGAGTGATATCTGATGTGTGTATGTTTTGGCATATGTTTCTTTGGAGGCTAAGTGTGTCCAAGGCCCAAGTTGAAGTGAGGACCCCAGTAAAAAGACTCAGCTTTTGATTGAGTAAAAGGAAAACTAGCAAGCAAGAATATATGTTTTGAACAACAAGAAAGTAGCAAAGGAAAACAATGTAATAAAGAAACACGAAATAATTGTTAAGGATCCTCCAATCAGTATGAAATATTTCATTATTTTTCTTAATTGTGGATTACAATGTGCTCACTAAGATGTGTTACAATGTCCAAATAAGCTCAAAAATTACAGACTTAGATGGCTATCTAAACCTCTAAGACTTGCAAAGTTTGAATCCCTTTGAATCCAAGCATGTTCTATAGTGACTGTTTTTGGGATACCAGGCGATATTTCCCTAAATTCTTTGAGTTTTTGATAGAGTTTTTTCAATGATTCTGTTGTGATTTTCTATTGTTGAATCCCCCTTCAATGTTAGCTGCCTTCCCCTTTTATAGTGTCATTTTAGGGTTCAGGGTACCACTGATTCCCCCCCTTTGGCTCCTTGGGTACTATAGCCCCTGTTATGCCATCCATTTTAATGGCTAATTCTTTCTCTGTTTCTGATAGTTTTCCTCTTTTAGTCCTATTTTCCTAAAAGCCACTTGCTAACTTTCCATTCCGGGGTGTCCTTGGAGAGCTACCTTTCACCCTTTCTTCTTTCAAGGCTTTTTACCTTTTAAACTCAGCTTTTTGGCTGTCCTTCTTGCTGTCATTTTTCCCAAGTGAGTGGAATCCATTCCTACTGGGTTGAAGGTTTTCCCAGCCACTTCCTCTTATAGTTCTTCATTCTGGGTTTCCCGAGGTACCGGTCTTTTGTTCATGGATTATCATTCTCCAAGCTTTTTGATTCTTTGCTGCACCACTAGATGCTTGAGAAGAACATATATGTTCTTCGTTTTTTGTATTTCATGGTACCCCTTTTAAGCTATCTCAATCCCACTTTAGCTATGCTGCACATCCCGAGCCTTTGGCAGCCTCTAGGTATCCCAACCCAGTTCTTTCACTGGATTTTGCTAGATTTTTAATAGCCTTTTTTGCAGGAAATCTGAACATACATAGGGCTTTGATGTTGATTCTTAGCTTCATGAATTGGGCCTTCTTTTGTTAAGACTCATGGCCTTTCTTTACTTTTCATGGAATAAGTTTTCTTGTGAAATTTTGGTCCTCAACAACATCCAAGAGAAATCAGCGATGGCTGCTGAGTAACATCATCGGAAGCAATGAATTCCCTTTGTTGGTACTGTCGAGGAATTAGGAACCCCCGAACAATTCATGTGCTTGATGATTATATCAAGCACTGGAATCCCAAACTAGTCTTCCTCTCGAAAACTAAATTAAAGAGTAGACGCATGGAGAAAGTAAAATTCAGACTAGGTTTTCCAAATGGCTTAATTGCTCCTAGCAAGGGTCGAAGTGGGGGCCTAACTCTGCTCTAGTCCAATGATACAAATTTATAAATCAAGAGTTATTCAAGCCACCACATTGATACAATAATCACTGAGTCAGGCAATGGTCTCTCATAGAGATTCATTGAGTTCTACAAGCATCCAAAGACCCACCTTAGGGGAGAATCTTGGAAACTACTTTCCTTTCTCAATAATCAACTTAACTTTCCTTGGTTTTGTTATGGCAACTTTAATGAAATACTTTCTATGAATGAAAAAATAGGGGGAACACAACACTCACAAAGCCAATTGGATAGCTTCCGTCGAGTTGTAAATTTTTGTGGATTCAAAGACCTGGGTTACTATGGCCCGGACTTCACCTAGAAAGAGGGGATTGACAAAATATCACTCTGTTTGGATAGAGCCTTTGCTACCTCAGATTGGTTTGAACATTTCAAGAATCCTAAAGTGCATCATCTGGTAAAGTCTACAGCTGACCACTGCATCCTCACAACTACTGACCCCCCCCCCCCCCCTCCAACCCGTAAAAGCAAACATCGTTTCCATTTTAAAGTCATGTGGATCAAAAGGGAAGATTCTCGTGAAGTCATTGAAGCTGCTTGGGACTCAAGTACCCTTTCTGCCACGCCTGAAAGGGTAGCATCCAATCTTAAAAGATGCACAATTGCCCTTGCCAGCTGGAATCAGAATGTGGTGGGCAATATTCCAAAGCAAATTCAAGAGAAAATAAGAGCTCTCAACTCCCTTACTATGGATGACCATCAAGGCACTCGAAGGGCAGAAATTAACCCACTCAGAAAGGAAATTAATGATCTCCTTAATAGTGAGGAGACCATATGGCGTTAATGCAGCAAGGTCCATTAGTATAGGGAGGGGAACCGAAACACAAAATTTTTCCATGCCCGAGCATCGGAAAGGAGGAAAAATAACACAATACTAGGACTATGGAATGATAACGACGAATGGTGTGAGAGTAAGGAAAGCATTGCAACCGCCACAATATCCTATTTCGAGGAAATTTACTCCACCTCCTTCCCCATGGGTATTGGTGAGGTCACTAATGCAACCCTTAAACGTGTTACGGAGGAGATGAACATTGAGCTCACCAAGGTCTACACAAGAGACAAAGTCACCAAAGCGCTACAACAACTTCACCCCACCAAAGCACTCGGGCCTGATGATATGTCCGCAATCTTTTATCATAAATACTGGGACATTGTGGGGCCAAATATCACAAACATGGTGTTAAGTGTACTGAATTCCAATCTGCCCATGAATGAAATTAACAAAACCAATATCTCCCTCATCCCAAAAACAAATCACCCTGCAAAAATGACAGAATTTTGTTCCATCAACCTGTGCAATACCCTATGCAAACTCATCTCCAAAATCTTAGCCAATAGATTCAAAGCCATTTTACCAAGTATTATCTCTGAAAATCAGAGTGCTTTCACCCCCGACCGCCTAATCACGGATAATGTCCTTGTGGCCTTTGAATTCATGCATTATCTAAATCATAACAGTGATGGGAAAGAAAATTACATGTCAATTAAACTAGATATAAGCAAAGCTTTTGATAGAGTTGAATGGAATTTTATTAAAGGAGTGATGGAGAAATTGGGTTTTGTTAAAAAATAGGTTGATCTTATTAGGCATTGTTTCTCTTCTGTGTCTTACTCAGTGATCATAAATGGTGAGGCTTGTGGAAACATCATCCCTTCAAGGGGCATTAGGCAGGGAGATCCCCTATCCCCTTGGCCCTTGCCTATTTCTTCTCTATGCCAAAGGTCTTTTTGCACTTATCCATAAAGTTGCTTGAAAACAATAAATTAATGGCAACTTTATTTGTAGAGGCTACCCAAGAATTACTCATCTCTTCTTCGCCGATGATAACCTCCTTTTTTGCAAAGCAAAGGACAAAGAATGTCAAAATCTTGTTAGTATTCTTAATAACTATGAAGCGACTTCAGGGTGGAAAATTAATACTGACAAGTCATCAGTCTTCTTTAGGTCGAACACCCCTCAAGAGATGAAGGAGAGCATTCTGAATATCCTTGGCCCAATGCAAGATTCCAGGCACAACAAATATTTGGGGCTTCCCTCCATTATTAGGAAATCAAAATCTCAAGTTTTTGCTGAAATTAAGGATCGGGTTGCTAAAAAACTTGCTGGTTGGAAAGGAAAGCTCCTTTCAATAGGAGTGAGGGAGATCCTTATCAAAGCAGTAGCCCAAGTAGTGCCCACATACACAATGAGCTACTTCCAATTTCCTAAAAAGCTATGCAAAGACTTGGAAAATATGATGCGAAACTTTTGGTGGGAGCAAAAGGATGAGGAGAACAAAATTGCGTGGGTTAGCTGGAAGAGAATGTGCAAATCGAAGTTCCATAGAGGAATGGGTTTTCAAAACCTCCAAGCTTTCAACTAAGCCATGTTGGCTAAGTAAGGATGGAGAATCCTCACAAATCCAAACTCTATAATGGCTCGAGTTTATAAAGCCAAGTACTTCTCTCATGATGAAGTGCTTAACTCCAAGAAAGGTAGCAACCCCTCCTACGCATGGCATAGCATCCACAACAACTTTGAAGTAATTAGCAAGGGCAAAAGATGGAGGGTAGGCAATGGTCGAAGAATCTATATTTGGGACGATAAGTGGCTACCAATGCCAACAACTCACAAAGTGATCTCACCCCAAACAGATTTTGAAGATTTCCCCATGTTGTCTTCCCTCATTGACAATTTGGGACAATAAGTGGCTACTAACGCCAACAACTCACAAAGTGATCTCACCCCAAACAGATTTTGAAGATTTCCTCATGGTGTCTTCCCTTACTGACAATGACACTAAATGGTGGAAAGTTGAAGTGGTCAGATCCATTTTCTTGCCTTTTGAAGCCAGCACAATTTTGAAAATCTCTCTGAGCTACAATTTTCCTGAGGACAGCCTTATCTGGATTAGTAACAAAAGAGGTACATTTATAGTCAAAAGTGCGTACCATATTGCCTCAAGTATGGTGGTCTCAAATGAGGACTGGGAGAGCTCATCTATTAATTTAAGGACCTCACTGTGGAAGAGGATTTGGCACCAGAAAATTCCACCAAAACTCAAAATATTTGCTTGGAAGACATGTGTCAACGACCTTCCTACCATGTATAGTTTAAATTACAGAGGTATCCACTGCTCGAGTTTCTGCCCTCTATGTGACAGGCCATTGAAACCACAGCCCATGCGCTTCTCCATTGTGATCATGCCAAGCTGACTTGGGCACATTGGCATAACTGTCCAATTGATTTAACCTCCTTTCCCCGAGAACTAAATGGATATTGCATTGGACATTGCTGAGAAAGACTCCTCCCATAATCTGGAACTCTTCTTTGCAATTGCTTGGTCCATCTAGTGGAATCGCAATCAAGCACTTCATGAAGACTCAGGTGCCCTTCCAAGACAGATTTGGGAAATGGCTAACAGAATTCTTGGTGATTATAAGGAAGCATGCTCATATTCTAACATGCCCCTAGTCCCTCCCTCGACCAAATGGGGACCCCCCCATCGGGTTTCATCAAAATAAATGTTGATGGCGTAGCCTCGAATGACGGCAGGCCCTCTAGCATTGGTGTGATAATCCGAGACAACCAGGGCTCTTCTATCGCAGCTTCTAGCAGGGTCCTTCCATCGCCTTTCCCAGCTAAGATTACAAAAGTTTTAGCTTTACAAGAAGGTGTGCTGCTTGCTCGCCAACATTATTTTCAAATCCAATGCCCTCTCCATTATACAAGAAATTAACAAAATTAGTGTGGGTGGTGAGTTCGGGCACATCATTCAAAACATTAGGGGCCTTTCCTCCTCTTATTCCTGGTGTTTATTCCAGCATCTGAAATGGGATGGCAACAGAGTTGCCCATGAACTTGAAAAAGCAGCTAGGAATTCAAGTGTTTCTCAGGTTTGGAGAGGAGTCATCCCAAGTTTTGTAGAGCACTTTATTCTTGAGGATCACGGTTTGTAGCTGCTCTTGCAGCTCCTCTCTGTGTTGTAATTCTTTCTTAGATGAATGAATTTGCATATGTTTTCCCATCAAAAAAATAAATAAAAGTAAAAACTTGAAGGATGAAGTACTTTCTCAATTTATTCTGGAACTCCTTTTCCATTCGCACAATCACACCTGTAGCTAAGAGTTGGCGCACCAAAAGGTCTAAAACCAAAGCAATAAGACGTCCAGTAATGAGAAATATCTTATGCATCAAATATATACACAACACATCTCTCTCAAAAATATCTTATGCATCAAATATATACACAATACATCTCTCTCTCTCTCTCTCTCTCTCTCTCTCTCTATAAGGATTTATATATCTTATCCATAAAATAATTGTTACTTTCCTAAAGATAATCTTCAATTGGTTTTACAAGTTTTTACCTTGACTAGTGCAATGCAATAATAATTACTGACTCTTACATGCCTTGCAAAGAGATAGAGAGTTGGTGCGGAATTTTCAAAATATTAATCCAATAAAAGCTAATTACACGATCCTAACCCATAAATTCATTAATTTTTATTTTTGCTTACTGGAGTAAATATTGAGGTAAGGCTGCCTGCCATGACCTCTTTAAGATCCCACAAAAGTGAGTGTTTTTTCCTTTCCCTTGTAGGAGAAAAGATTTTGTGTTATAAAATATACTTGGAGCATGTATAGCCTCCAACAATAATAAAATTGGAATGCTTGTTGAGAATGGGTGCATGAGACAATCCTCAAGTCTCAACCACATTCAAGTGTACACCTTGAATATGAGGAAATCTTAATCCCATGAGTACGAGAAGCAGCTCCCTAAAATGGAAAAACTGGTTTGACTAGAAAAGAAAAGGGCAGAGATGGAGGCTGCTAAACTAAATAACACCACAGCTCTGCTTGAAAAGTTTACAACTTGCAAATATTAGTACATACACATTCTGAGAAGAGATCTTTGGTGTCCTCATTCACTACAACATAGTTGGGAAAATTTTGGCATTCTTGCATGTCAGACAAAGGTACATCTCAAAATAATGCGTCCAGCATTCCTGAGTCACCTTGAATCTCATTCCCGCTATAAACCACAGGTCAACTGAGATACAGAACAAGAGGATATGCCACTGTGAGAATATATTTTCAGCAAGCCAAAATATTCAGAAATTTTAAATATTACAAACCTTCAGATTTATAACAGAGTTTTTTTTTTATTAACATCACTATGACATATACTTTTATCACCTTACTGGTTCTTCTTTCCCTTTTTTTGACTGAAATGATAGAAACCACATTACTAGTTCTAACCCAATAGAGTTGCATGATGACATGATACAGAAAATTGTGTTTACTGCAAACACACTAATATAAGAAAGATGGGAAATGTTAAACAAAGCACTAAGGGCATTGGTTTAGGAACTATTTTTAGAAACATTTTATGAGAAAATGATAAAGCAATTAATTTTTCTGACATCTTTTTATGTTTCTTATGAAAGTGGTTTTAAAACTTTTCTAATATAGTTTATTAACAATTGCCTTAAAGGCACCCGCTAAAATGATCAATATAAGATTTATGATTTGATAAATAGTGATTTCAGGTTTTTTACAATATTTGTAGGTGGTTTGCTTACACTGCTTCATTTAAATTTCAAATACAGATTGCAGCCAAGGGTTGGACAGCAACAAGTGAATGTAAAAGCAAAAATTCTAGATCTACACCTGCTAATGAATCAACCTAATTATACTCACTATGCAGTGCCATGGGGGGTCAATGTTGAATGGGTTTCCCTGATTTGGAGAGGATATATGTCGTAAATGTTTTCATTGACACGGCCAATATAGTGCGGCCATGTCAAGCAAGCAACCAATGTGCCATTAGATCATTGTCTCTATGACAGCTTTAGGAGTCTGATGTTTTCATAAGTTTAATACCTATCTAATGTAGACGAACTGGAAGCCTAAACTAAGTCATTGGTAACCATTGTGGCTGAGTGTCTGTGTATTCATCCTTTTACCAATCTCTTTTTATTGTTTGTTTCTCAGAAGTTTCTATTTGACAGTTTGACACCCTTTTTTTGTTTGCTTTTGTCGAACATGTATATGTTTCCAAAAATTGTGAAAACAGAAACAGTATCAAGCAACCTTAAACATTCAATTTAAATTTTCAGGCATACAGAGTAGCAATATTTATTGATCTCCTCTTATTGTTTGTTTCTCAGAAGTTTCTAATTGACACCATTTTTTTGTTTGCTTTTACCAAACATGCATATGTTTCCAAAAAATGTGAAAACAGAAACAATTTTCAGGCATACAGTGTAGCAATACTTACAGTGCACCTAAACTTTAAACACCCAAAAAAAAAAAAAAAAATCTACAATGAATGATTTTATTATCACTGACAGGTTTTTTTTTCCCCCTTGTTTCCTGAGAAAAGCCAAAGTTATTTAACATCTTGACAAAATATTATTTTACTAGTCAACCATACTAAAAGTCTAAAACCTAAATCTTAACAAAATTAACGAGAAAACTTATGTGGTGGATGATCAAATGAATTTAAAATTAAATGCAACAACTTACAACAGACAGATGAACCATACAGTATGATCCAACATAACAATCAGCCTAATGAAATAATGACCAGCACCAATGAGCTATAGCTCAACTGCACTTCCTTCTCCCATTATAATGGAATGGAGGGTGAGTTCGTATGTTCAAAACACACTGGGTCCGCGTGTAAATTACCTAAAAGAAATAAAAGGGTAAAATGCACTTAGACCCCCTGGTTTTGAAATTTCTGGCAAATATAACAATTTTCTTTGGCTTGGTTTTAAAACCTGTGCCTTAGTAGATGAAAGCCCAGATAGGTTTCTCTTTGTTCTGTTTTTATTTTCATCTCAAGGTCATTAGTAACAGACCAAGTTCAAATCCTGAGATCAAACCCATGACACCCAGGAGAGAATATATCATTAGATTGTCACTTCCAGTGCATAAGTTAAAGTTGAAGATTTTTGTTAGAACCAAAGGGTGAGGAGGAGGAGGAGCTCAAAGTTGTTCCTGCCATGGTGGCTGAGGTGTGAGAGATGAGATAAGGATAACTAAAGGTGTGTGAGTAACCTGTTTAGGAGAGGACCCAACCTGTAGGAAGACTTCAAAGTTCAAACAAGGTCCAGCAATCTCACATGGACTGTTACTTTTTGGATGGCACATGGACAAGATTTATTGCATGGATGGAACTATCTATTATATCATTTAAAGAAAATAAGATGTGACAAGATTCTAATTGAGAGTTTAAATATAAAATAGAATATAAATTCAATTAAAAATATACATTAGAACACTGACATAGAAAATTGTAAGGACTCAAAAGCTTATGTAGCAAAAATTTTGAGATCAACCAAAAGTCATACTTCTATATATATATATATATAGACACACACACACACACACACACACACCATAGATAATAGGAGTTAAAAAAAAATAATAATAATATTTTCTAGGTTGATATATTATGCCACTTCTCCTGAGTTTGGAAATGCACATGCTTATTTAGGTATTTTATACATTACTGTAACCCCAGCACAAGATGAGGCCTATGCCCTGCCTGCTTGCAACTCCAAATGATTATGTCTCACCCCTAGAATTGCTCAGCAGTCATGCTTCAGACATCTTTAAGAACATTGGACATGAGTAGCCCAAAAATTTATAGAGCAGTAAACAATGAATATTCCTCAGAATTTCTTTTGCTAGTCTCTAGATGAGCATAATCTATGTGCACACCTCCAAGCTGTTGATTTTACTGGTTGTAAAAAAAGATCACTATGAAAGATTTGGACGACACAGGATTAAAGAGAAAAGGAAAGTCTTGCTATGTGCAAAAGTTGCTGGTTCAAGGGCAGGTTACCAGGTCTATATTAAACAAACAAAATATGCAATATTACTGTATTATGTCTTCCAATGGGTAAAAACCCAGGCAAAATCATCAAATCCAGCAATAATTATTTAACAAAATTTGGTCCATGAGGTATTTTGGGGAGTGGGGAGGACAACTTTGACTACTTCGTGTGAACTCCTTACTAAATATTTGTGAATGTAGACTCTTTAACTCTTGCCTTATTCCAGAATTTTGTAATACTTTTCATGGTGCATGTTTCAATATTTTGCATAATCCACTGATTATTGAGGATTTGAATTATTCAATAGGAAAAAATAAAACAAACAAACAAAAACATCTTATCTCAGGGTAAGCAATGAGTATTTGGAAAGTGAAGACCTCTAACCTTTTTAAGAAGATTAAGTTAGCAAGGACCATCCTCTTTGCCAGATGCCCATTGATAAACCATTAATAAAAATAACCTTTGCACTTTACCGACCCACAAAGGCATTTTTTCTTCCTCTGGTCTGCTTTTTCAGGCGGTACTGCCCCATAATCATATGTCAACTCTGTCATTGGAGGAATGTGTCTAACCGCATGAAATGTAACATGGAGATCAGATTCATTTTTATTTTCACGTAAAATTGGCTGCCAGGATACATTTGGAGAGCAGCTGTGATTCATAAAACGACCTACATTCCCAGCATTTTTTGCACTTATAATTAGGGGATGTGGGATCTTTGGGGCCTCATTAGAATCACCTGGCAGTTCAAAAAGTGGATAAGTGCGGGTTGCATCGAAAATGTAATCATCTTCATTTTCACTTCCAAGCTCCTCCAGCTTATCACTGGCAATAACTTCCCCTGCATATTCACATATAAAAGCTCCAGCACGAAGGGGATCCCAGGACCTTAGACCCCAGCCTCTATCCTTAGTTTTAAACACTTCCAAACGAACTCTCAGGCCACTTTGTGATATTCGGTTCCGGCAATTAGAAGGACACTGACAAGAAGGACCACACTCATATAGCAATGACTTTTGGTTCACAAGAACTGAATTTGCGTTATAAGGGAGGTAACCTTCATTTTTCTTAATGCAAGAGCAGTTGCTACCAGGGAGACATCCACCAACACAATTACAGCCAGTACAAGGTTCTATTGGATCAACTGGTTTTTCATTCTTGAGACCGGGAAAATAGGTGAAATATGCAGGGCCCTTCTCATCATCAACATCATTTACTAGAGAAACAGGTGCACTTTCAGCCCCAGAAGTAAGATCGGGCAATATAACCCCGACCCTAGAATTAACTCCATCCTTCCATTGCTGAATTAATTTCCAGGTCAAGAATGCTTCAGGCTGGCCAGGTAACCTGACAAGTTTATACTTAAATACATTGCGACCTGACTTTCCTTTATCTATCCATGACTCCTGGATTTTGTAAAGACCATCATAGACATATACCTTCCCGGTTGGATTTGCAAAATCCTTAAAGCCCCGAATCACTCTAATCTCATTACCCCGGTGCAAGCTTTTCTCCAAAGCAAGGTTACCTCTTTCAAGCTTCTGATCCATTACTTCCTTATCTTTCCGGAAGTGATTCCCCCCTTGGCCACTATAAATTAACACACCCCCATCCTCCATATTATCATCCTCGTATCCTCCAGATGAAACAATGCTGACTGCTAAGGGCTCTTCACTTTGACTGACCTTCAGACCCATGTAATCAATGCCAGCCATACATGGTGCATGCAATCCAATCAAGCACAACTCCATCCTGAAAAAGAAACAATCCCCAACTTCAACACCAGGCACAACTCCAACTCTCTTCTTGATATTTGTCCGAATCCCTTTATTCATCAAAATTGCACCTGCTCTTAAATCAGGTCGTCTTGTTACTCCTGGAACTGCATCCTTCGACTCTTCAATTTGGTTAATCTTTCTTCGGATAAAATCATATATCATGAGTAAGCATCCAACCGACTCCTTGTCAGCTTCAGCTCGCCGGATCATGTCAAATGCTGCAATATTAGACGATGCAAGAAGATTTTCAATTAATGAATCTATGTCAATTTCAGTTGAGGCAATATTGATGTCCTGGCGAGCCCTAGTCCTCCTCTGTGACCTACTACTACTCTTTGACCTCCCTGCCTTTCCGGTATCTTCTGAATCGTGCATACTAAAACTACTCGAATACTGCCCATCTTCCTGCACATCCCCACTTTGGTGTCGTGATAGAGCACGACTTCTAGTAACCCTTCTTGAGGACCCTGTCTCACCATTCTCATCTCCTGCATACTGAGTCTGCGGTGTCCTAAATGAAGTGATTGGTACTGCATTTGATATTGGTGCATTTCGATTTGGTACAGGCGGCCTTTGATGCTCTGGTGTAGCAAAAAAGGGGTAAAATGAGGCAGCCCCAGGTGGGAAAGGACCAGATGGTGAAACACAAACAAAAGGCGCACCACCTTGGGGATTTGGAAATGAAGGAAAGTTAGGTGCTGATGCTGATCCGAATATAGGAACAAGACACCGCAAGGGCCTCACATTCATTACCCTAGACTTATCAAATGACCCAGAAACAGGAGTAGAGTCTTCCATCAATACACTTCCAGACAACAAAAAAACAATCTTTCCCAAACACCAACTCCCCTAACACAAATTTCTATACATAATCTACTTCTTTTTCTCCTCTTTACAACACCAACCAATTAACACAACATTTACTTTTAATAAAACTACAACAGCAACATATTCTTACAAAACAAAAACATAAACGTTTCAGTAACAGAGTACTTTACAGTAGAAGCAGAAGATCTTCACAGAATCACTTAAAAGATTCAAACTTCACATCCAGACCAAGATTTTGGTCAACATAAGTAAATTCCTGCAACCTGAAAGCAGAAATGAAGTCAGAAAAACTAAAAGAATCAGAGCTAAAAACATTGAAATTTCCAGGGCAGAGATTAAAATTATCCAAAATACTTGCACAAACCCTCAAACCAAAAAGAAAGCATCGGAGCTAAAGTTGAAGTGAACATGCATGGTCATTAGAAACAGAATCAACAGCCCAAATTTCTGTTTATTTCCTTTTACCCAATTTCCCAGTAACCAAAAAAAGAAAAAGAAACCCAACAACTGGAAAATTTTTAAATTTTTACTTTAAATGATCGGTTATGAAAAAAGAGATCAGAAGAGTGAACAGAAAATAGTAAAAAATTAAAATTAAAATATAAAGTGGAAGATGCTACCATAGATCAAAGGCAAAAAAAGGCATAAGAAATAAGAAAGATCTAAATCAAACATAGAGAAAGCTTAGAACTTGGAAAGGGAAGATTTTATTTTGTTTACCTGACATGGAATTTTGGAGATTGGAGAGTAAGAGTTCTGAGAAGTTGGGGAGCTTCTTATTACAATGACTTTTTATTTTTTACTTTCCCAAACACAATGCACTGTTTTTAGTTTTCGTGTTTGGTCGTCTTGGGATGGAGAGGGAATCAGGTGTGTCTGAGACTATGATACTGTTGTCTTTGATTAGTTTGATGCTAATGTGGCAGCGTTTTTCATTGGTTTAGCATGTGAGTAGAGACAGGGGATCATCACTTATGTTTTTTACCTTGGCGTAAATAGTTCAACTGAGACTGAGAGAAGTACCAAAAATAGTAAAATACAGAAGAAGACTCAGAAAGAATTGGTGTTGACTGAGACTTTTGTTTGAGATCTTAAGTCTTAACCAATCACGTGCGGATTAGCTCCACGGTTAAACTTATGCTGCGCACTACTCTACAAATGTTCTTTTTTTTTTTCTTTTTTTCTTTTTTTTTAATTTGTGTCAAAAATATGATCTCGAATCTTACCTTTTGGGATCATTGTGAATTTGGTGCCTAAATTTAGTAACAATCAATTTAGTCATGTAATTTTTAACTTTTAAGTTTCGTTTGAGAGTTCATAAAAGAAATGAATAGAATTAAATTGAATGATCATAAGAGAATATAATGGAATAATTGGAAGGGAATAGAAATGAATGAAATGTATTTAAGTAAGGAAAAGAAATAGAAAAGAATGGAATAAAATGGAATTGAGTAATCTTAATTAGATGTTTTAAAATAAAAGAATAGAAATGAATGGAATGTACGTAATTTTATTTGGGAGTAACATAGAGGAAATGGAATGAAATTATTTTATGACAATATTACTATTAAACTCCTATTTTAAAATAAAAAGTTTAATATATAGGGGTTTTTTGGAGTTTTAGTAAAAAATTCATTAAATCTAATTTCATTCCCCCCCCCCCCCAATTCCTCTCAATTTCGGGGGAATGAAAATTTGAGATTTTAAGGAAATAGAGAAAAATGAATTTTCTCTCCTATCCATTTCATTCTCTCTTACTTAAACTCCCAAATAAGGAAATAAACTTTCTATTTCTATTTCTTTCATTCTTTTCCATTTTATTCTATTCCCTCCTCCCAAACGAGGGCTTAGTCAACTTGCAATTAGGATAGTAAATGAACCAAGCTGTTTATGCATAACTTGAGCTCGGCTCGAAAAAGAAGCTTGTTTGTATTTGTTTATTAGCAAAAATACAATTTTTGTCCTTATACTTTGGAGTCATAATTAATTTAATTATTACATTTTTGTAGCAATCAATTTAGTTTATTTTTTCAACTTACAATCAATTTAGTCCTTAATTACAGTTAACTCACTAACAAAAAAAAAAAAAAAAAAAAATCTATGTAGTTAACATATTGCTCACATTAGACACTTACATGACTTACTAAAATAATAATAATAAATTTTATTTGATATTTAAAAATGTCACATCAGTATTTATTATTATTTTTGAAGCTTCCACATCATCATTTTTAATTGAAAATAAAATTAATTAGAAAAAATATAACCCAAAAAAAAAACACAAAAACATTATCTTGGTCATTACATTTTGGGATCATTGTGAATTTGGCCCTATATTTTGGTAGTAATCAATCTAGTCATGTTATTTTCAACTTTTAGTCAACTTGCAGTTAAGGCTGTAAATAAACCAAGCTGTTTATAAACAACTTGAACTCAATTCAGAAAAATATTGTTTATGTTTATTTGTTTAGAAAACAAGTCAAGTTCAAGTCTTAAATTTAGGCTTTATTATTAAACAAGCCAAACTCGAACATAATAATATGTTTGTGAACAAGCTCATGAATATAAGACTCGATTTAACAATATATAATATTATTATATATATTATGGGGGTAAAAACTTGAACTTTTGTATTGGGCCTTAAGTCCCATTTACTAATGGGAATGCGTCCGAGGAGGAGCAAATGACTGAAAAGGCCCTAGAGCGACTGGTTGTGTAAAGAAAAAGTCGAAGGTAGTAGTGCGAAAGGGTCATTCTCCTCGGACCTGACGAATGTTAGCCAGGTAGGCATTCGCTTGACTTGGGTAATCTTCCAGGAGATTCCAGCAACGAAGATAAACTTCAAGTGCGTAAGAAGGTGATAAGGACACAAAAATATCTTGGGGAAAGTTGTTATCACCGCATTAAATGCACAGCAGCAGCTTTCCTGGCCGCATTAATGTGGAGAAGACCTCTAAACAGCGTTTTTAATCACAACCGCTTACAGAAAGCCAGAAAAGTTGCTCAAAAGGACAGATACTTGAGTACAAGGTTGGATGATAAACAAGTGGACAATGGAAATGGCTTAGAGGAGATTATATAACGTGAGAAACCCTCCACAATTGGGGGATTAAAAAAAATACGAGCAAAGAAATATTAGAAGAGAATTACTGTAGCACAGTGAATAACTAACTTTCAAGAATAGCAATTTCATCTAAAAACTTACTCCTTGAACATATATTTCATCCAGAATTATGTGTCTTTTCCTGCTCGGGCACATTTGAAACCTCGACTAACCGTTAGGCAACCCATTAAAAGCCCAGTTCTTTCACCCACTCTCTTACAAATTTATTGTATTGGACTTATTAGGCTTATAACTCATTTCTTTTGGGTTTGGGCTGTAATTTGTGACCCTATATATATATATATATATATATATATATATATATATATATATATATATATATATATATATATATATATGTATATGTATATATCTAAAAATCTATTTATATAGACTTTAAATTGGATTGTATAAGTTTTTCAATAGGTTCATATTGTATTAAATTATTATTTTATAACTTACTGATGATATAAATAGTCTCTTCATAGTATAAAAAATTATAAAATTATAAATAGGTAAAACATGTTAATAGTCATGGCTTCACAATATATAAGAAAAAAAAAAGTTAATCAAATAACTCATAAACAAGCTTGAGCTTTACTCAATAAGAAAGTGAGAAAAGCTTGAACATAAAATCTTTGTCTGGTGATGAGCTCGAAATCAACTCATCTTCGAAAAAAAAAAAATTAATGAACAAGTTTGAATTTTTAATACTCGACTTGCCTTGGCTTGTTTACGACACTACTAGTAGTTGCCGTTGCGATCAATTTTCGTCAGTTAGTTGATAGTAGGAACCAAATCAATTGTTACCATGTAGTGACCAAATTGATAGTGGGCTCAAAATGTAAGAACCAAAATAGTATTTTTCACTAATTTTTTTTCCTTATAGATCAAAATAATTCCAAATAAACATTACTTCCTCGCCTCAAATTATTGGTCCTTAAAATGTGGTCCTCTTTAAACAGTTAATTATGTTATAATTTGCGTTTATCTACAGAAATATTGAACAGTAGTGATGATGACGTGATTTTATTTAGATAAGAAAGATAATCATCTCGGCTTTAATGCTGAATATTATGAATGAACTTAACATCAAAATTAGAAAATAAATTTGGATACATAGTACAAAATCATACAATAATTAAAAATTAATTTTGATTCTAATTGTACATCAACTTTAATATAATAAGGATGATAAAATAAATTTATAATAAAAAATTCAACATCATTTTTTTTCACTAGATTTTAAATTAACCAGATAATTTGAAAATTTGTACATTTAAAAAAAAAAAAAAAAAAAAAAAAGACAATGCATTGCACTTTTCTTTTATGAAAGCTCGAATTTGTGTAAATATACTTGTTTAGACCCCTAATTAAAAAATTACGGCTAGATTGCTTTTACTCTAACTTATCTAAGTGTGGAACAAGAGTAAATGAAGTGCAATCAACCAATACAACTCTAGTGCATAAACATGAACAACAAACAATAAAAATAAAGCACAAGAGTAAGAGAAGAGAGATGCAAATACAAGATAACACGGTGATGTGTTATTAAAGAGGAAACCGAAGAATTCGGTGAAAAACCTCGCCGCCGCCCTCCAAGTGATAAATCGATCTACTAGACAATAAGTTAGAATACATGAATAGCAAGAGACCCTCCAAGCCTAATCTTCCCAATGTACCTAAATCCTCCAAGCTCCTACTCCAACAAGGCTTCTTGGAATAGTGTCTTGTGTAGCTTTTTGGATCCCGCAATACGCCCGATTGCATCCGCCAAGCCTCATTGGCTTCTTTTGGCAAATCCTCAAAGCTTCCCAATCTCCAAAACACTCATTACATTCTGAATAAGTGTGAGTTGTGTTTGGGTATAAATCTCCTCTCAATGTATAATAATGGGAGAGGGAAGGAAAAGAGGCTAGAATGATTTATCACAAGGATGTGTAACTCTCTCTCTAAAAAATGGGTGTGTGTGTTGTAGAAAATCTATCTAGGGTTTTTCTCTCTGAATGACCTCCTTTGCATTTGTGGGTAATGAGGGTATATATAGTATGGGTGAAGGGTAAGAAAGTTACTCTTAAAAATCCTCCAGGCAGAATGTTTCACAACTACCTCACGGGAAGGCCTTACCTATTTGACACTCGCGAAAACGACAGTCTGGTACAACTCTTCAGCTTCCAGTCATGTGCTCCTCACATGCCCTTTTTGCGGGAATCCTTATCGCAAGCTAGTCGCGAAATACACTGATCTTCAATTAAACTTGAGTGTTCACCAACTTAATACTAAACCCAATACAATAAAATCTCACAAAATACAAGGAAATAAATTAAAGCAATTACAACACTTTTTGTCATGAAATAAAATCAACATAAAACATAATTGTAAATCACAACTTTACATTTTATATATAAAATACAATGCATTAAAAGATGTTCTACTTAGATTTTCTAAACAATGCTAAAAATATGAGACAAGGTACTATTTTTAATATTTTTTTCAATAGTTAGCCCTCCCTAACTTCCCCCTTCCCAGAAAATAGCAACCATCAAATTGTTAACCCATGTAGGCATGCACTAAGAAAATTTAATAAAACTATTCATATATGAATATATATTTAACTAAGCATTAACAAAAAGCCAAATTACAGTGTTCAATCAATCAAATTGATAGAAAGGACATACTTGATCTTATTATAATTTGTTTAGAGAACATAAAACCTAATTTAACCAGAGTATGGTTAGAGTGTTGGGTTGTTTTACTAAAAAAACACGTAAGTTCAAAGTAGTTTTAATTAATATAATTTATCACTGCTTGTAAATTAAAACTTAAATAATCTTAAATTAAAAATAAACTAAATTATATTTTTTGAACGTCTAGGTAAATTAAAATTTAAATAATCTTAAATGTCTTAAAAAAATGACACCTACAACTAAAAAATAGTACTCTCATTCCTATTTCAATTCTAATTATACTTACTTCTGGGCTTCTAGCCTTCAATTGTTGGGCAATCAAATTAAAGAGTTGGCAAGGCCAGGACATTAGCAAGAAATATGCAAATAAACATTAGTTGATTTTATTTATTTATTTATTTTTTAACATCATGCTACCTACTAAGAAATATGTTTTGCACTTGCTGCATGTATATAATAACCTTTCAAATATTGCGGTTCGAGAAGTAGCGCTTCAACAAATGTGTTGTATTCATGATTAAAGCTAATCATAGTCCTAGTGGTATAGATGGTATTACTCATTGTCGTCATGTGGCATGAGTCAATGAATTCACACTAGAAACCCCTTTTTATTCAAAAAAGAAAAAAAGAACCCCAACTTAATATTCACTTACGGCTTCCTACTCATACTATAGTATGAACATGCATGTAACAAACACTTTTAACTTTGTATTTTGTAGGCATGAGTTCTGAAAATACACTAACGCATCATATCAATGAGAGAGAACACCAACGACAACAATGGAGAAACTATGATCGATTAAGAAGACAAAGAGAAGATAATGATTGCAGAGAATTATTGGCAAGACACTGTGCCGTATATGCAAGATGAAGACACTAAATTTTTGTGTCGCAAAAGCACTTTAATTAAAAATCAACCAAATTTAAATGAAGACGTTGTCCATTCTAATTCCACAACAACATGCCCATTACTAATACCACGTAATGGCGAGCGTACATGAAGACATCGTCTTACAAATTATAGTCGCTTGGCATGAAATTTAGCGGTTGAGCAAAATGCTATACAACATAACATAGTTTCATATCCTTCTAAAAAGATGGAATGGGAATGGGGTATCTCTTGAGATGGTTTCATAAAACCTCTCTCTTACAATATGTGAGACCTAAAGTAAGTCTCACAAATTTTGAATCCCATATATTATTAGAAGGAGGTCATTCATGAGACCATCTTATTAGATAATTTTAACAAGACAGGTTGCTCCCTTGACCCAAACATGGTTTTGTCTTTGTATCCGGGCCATGTGTATAACTTATTCACATGTTAGCCCATCACAGGCCTTATTAACTCATTTGTCAGCCCACACTTGTGCCCATCAGCAAATGGCACCAATGACCCAACCCTTGGTCTGTGAGCTTGGGATCAACTTGAGCTTGAGTCCAATTTAAAACTGTTACTACCTAATGGTCTAAAGCTTGCTTCATTTCTAATCATTTGGATCCCAAAATTTTAAAATAACACTTTGCTGTCAAGTAGTTTTTACGAGTTTTTTGATGCGTTTTCACTTTTCAGGCTGAAGAAACGAATATTTGTGAAATTGAGGCTTCAAAGGCATACAATTGAAAGTGGACTAATTAGATGACCTAATACGGATATTTTGTCTTGGAGTGAAAGCAAGGCACAATAAAAGAATACTCCACGTTATTTTCTTTGTATTTTAATCAAATTTATTTGGGGAGCAATATGTACACGCATGCACAAACCAGCATACCTTGAAAGGTATTCTACATATAGATTGCATAGAATTTCTCTTGCTAAAGTCCTTCCACTTATAGCTAGTCCCTATGGACAGAATAAAAGAATACTCCACGTAATTTTCTTTGTATTTTAATCATATTTATTTGGGGAGCAATATGTACACGCATGCGCAAACCAGCATACCATCCAAATGACTTTAAAAGGTATACTGGTATATATAGATTGCATAGAATTTCTCTTCCTAAAGTCCTTCCACTTATAGCTAGTCCCTATGGACAGACAACAATCAAAAGAAGAAACAGAAAAAGAAAAACAAGAATTACCCCTTGTGAATATAGAACAAAATGATTCATTAATTGAAAAAGAAAAAAGAATAGGAAAAAAAGTGATAATTTGTTTTTTTTTTTTAATGTGTAATTACATTCAATAGTAAAAATTCAACGTTTTACTCGCATATAAATAAATTGTCAGACAATCATCAAGGGACACTATGGCTAAACTTAGGAATTTGGATAGATTCCTCTAAAAATAATTAATATATTTATTATTTTCATGATCCATACTGCTATTAATTCATCTATAATTAGTCTTTTTTTTTTTTTGGAGAAACCTAATGAGTCAATTAACTACAGTACAAATTGACTTCACTTTATTATTTTTTGAAACATGTTATAAATAAATGTTATCAAATTATTGGCATTGGACCTCCAGTCTAATCTATAAAATATATACAATAGATTTTATTCTTGGCCTGACTCTTCACATTACATGTAGTGAGTAGTGACCAATAAAATTTTTATAACAAGTTATAAAAACCAAAATTTGAATGGAATATGTTGGGACGTCCTATTATATATGCGTATATGGCGGTGAAAATTAATTTAACTAACTTGTAATCCTTAACATGCACTCAAGCTCATTTAAGAATACATATTATCCTATCAAAAAAAAGAAAAGAAAAAAAAACATATTAAATATTTGTACCTACATTTAATGCTATAACTCTATAAGGGCTTGGTTTTTTAAAATTTTTTACTCTGGAAAAAAAAATACAGTGGTAATTGCATTCATTATGGTATGTTATGTCTGTGGTTCAAATTTTACCTTCCTTCTTCCACTATCTACCTATCTAAAAAATAAAAATAACATTGTAAGGATATTATTTGGTAGATTATGCATTATTGTTCATTATTGATTGATCTATTGTACGTAGTACAGAATAAAAATAAAAATATAGTGTGTTGACCTATACATATACCCTTAGTTTTTATTTCTTAATTTTTCTTATTATTGTGATGTAATAAATTTAATTAATGTTTATATTTTTCAAATAAATTATGAAAATAAATTGAAAGGAAGCCAATTTTTTAGAACATAGTAAATTGTTTCATAAAAGTTTATACCTAATTTAATAGTAAGTTTTTGTAAGAAAAATTGGATAAAATTTTAATAGGTTAGATGTAGTTTTTAATGCACTGTGTGTAGTTCTTCCTAAATGGAGAGGGGGGGGGGGGGGTTATGATTAATTTTAAATGAGTAATGTTAGAGACACAAACTATTTTACAAAATTTTTTACAAACTGCTAATGTGACAAGTGTTTAGTAGTAAATGAAAAAGTAATGTTAATGATGAGCTTAGATGAAAACTAATAAAAAGTTGTAAACAACAATAATTTGTAAAAATGATGTAAAATAGTTTGTAACTGTAGTATTACTCATTTTAAATTAAAGGGGAACTTGACACAAATTTAAATATTTAAAATCTAATAACTTTCTCCCAAAAGGAGAAGAAGAATTTAATTAGTATTTAATTCCACTTTAATCTATATATAATAATAATAATAATTTATATATATAATAATAGGTGAAGCAGAGAGAGTGTGAAATTGAATTCCAAATTAGGACTCTAATTTTGTGCCATGTGTCGAGAATCTGAAATTGAAGTTGAATTTTGCATCATGAACTTGGTTTGGGTACATTGCATAATTTCCAAAAAGATAGCAAAGCTAGAATTTGCATCTTTGTTATAAATTGCTTACAAAGTTTGCATCTTTACATTTGCACTGAGTTTCAGATTAAAGTGCTTTCTTCTTGGTTCTAACACTGAGTTTTGTTTACTATTCACTTACAAAGTTTGCATCTTTACATTTGTTATAAATTGCTAATATGTGATTAGATGCACATTATACCTAAAATTCACTATCCTTATATTTGGCTTTTTGTTCAGGTTTGACACCTATAACAATGAAAAAAGCATTGTTGTGGACCGATGAATGATACTTTTTGCTGGCTGCAAAGGAACTTAGTGATCAATGGAATCTCACGCGAATTGGAGAGGATCCGGCTGTAGATGTCTGGATGGCAGATGTGAGTCACTATGTTTTTAAAATTTTCAGTGAAGGTAAAGGTTATGAACAATGTAAATTTTCCGAAGAGAGATTTATTATTCTATATTTATGCAAGTTTGGTCGTCTTCTTGGAGTGGATCACCTCACCCTGTCTTTCTACTGGATTTTTTTATTCAGATTGTTACAATTTAATTTGAAATTTAATTTGAATTTTCCTATTGTTGTTACTATCATATATTATCATTCCAATTGTTCAATTAGAATTTGAAATTGGAGTCCAATTTTACTATACACGTGTACAATCTAATTATTTTTAATTTTGCTGTCATGTGTAGAAGCCAATGAGATGAAATTAATAACACATTAAATACTCATACTTTGAGAATCGATAATACCAATCTAAATCCATTGGACTTGCTTCGTGATAATATAACTATGAAGGATGTATAAAAACACGCACAAACCCATCTCTCTATAAAAAGAGATTGGAGAGAATTTCTTTTATCAGCCATGAAACTTCAGAGGTTTTTTCTTCACACAAATGCCCATCATGTTACAAAATGAGTACAACTCTGAGGGTTTTTTTTTTCTTTAATTTAAAATTTTTTAAGCTGCGAAAATTTCAATCACCAATAGAAATTGAAGATTCAATTTCTATTGGATAAACATTGTCACGAAGGTTCATCTTTCTGTGTAAAATATATATGCTGCTAAGTTTTGTTAATAAAATTTTCTGGTTCATAATATGAATTTAGACATAACTGAGCCTTTTAAACATGAATAAACTCAGGATTAATAATATATCCATTCGCGTGCGGTAGCACGGGGCTACATACTAGTAATAGTAATAGGTGAAGTAAAGAGAAACTCAAATTAGAATTCCAAATTAGAATTCAAATTTTGCGCCATGTGTCCTAAATTATTTATTCTTAAAGAGTTTTATTTATTAATTTTAGAATCAAATGTGAAACCACATCATAAATATTCATCCAAGTGAATTATTAAGTACAAAAACCAAAGAATCTAGATAAATGAATTGTAAAAAAAAAAAGTACTTCACAATAATAATAATAAAAAGGACAATTTACATTTTATACCTAATAATATCCTTATAAAATTTTTTAAAGAGTTAATAAAATATAAAAATGAATATCAATAGTATTTAAATTATATATATATAAATTATATTATACATCTTATTGTATATCTTTAAGTGTATTCATGCATATGCATAGAGTTACTAATATTAAAATATTAAGGAGCTTCTTGCTTTAGAAAGATTGCAGAGGCGCATTAGCGCCCTTCCTTCAGCTGGCTTCGCCCTATCTATTCGTCTCTTTTTTCAAATGGATATTTAGGGATTTCTCTTGCTCATAGATCTTGAAAGCAGATCAATATCCGTTTCTCAATATATCTTTCTATCTATCGAGAGAAAGATATAGATCTCTATCTAGATCTATCTCCATATCTAATCTAAATATGGAAGAACCAACACTTAAAGGGTGTAACCTAGTATGTTATAATAGATAATAAACAAGATGAATTTTTTAGCATGACTACTCATCACAAAATCAAATGAACTTTTTCATTGTAAGTAATTATTTGATCACATACATGGCATAAATTCCATTCACCTTTACGTAACTTAAAAGTCATGTTTTGAAATGAAATAACTAAATTATTTCTTACATTTATAGAAGAAATATCTTATGAAAAATGGTTTCACTTTCACGATACCTCTATGTCCACCTCTAGGACAAAACGAAAAGTATCATAGATTGCATACATTTTTATATTTTTCTTATTTAGCTATTGCCATTTTTCTCTTATATCTAAATTTTTTTCTTTTATCTATTTTTAATTTTCTTTCTTTTTTCTTAATGAAGTTTTTGCGTGTCATGGTGCTGGTGTTAATATATATGGTAAGACTCATAGACTTATAGTATATACTTGATTTTTGTTCCTAATTATTGTGCAGAGACAAGAGACAAGAGACAAGTGACAGAGAGTGGTGTAACAACAGTACAATACTATGATTGAAACCTAGTATTGTCTCTGATATAATAAACGCGGAAAGAAGACATGTTTTCATATGAATAGAAAACTGTGCAAATGCAGCAGAGGATAGAATTGCCGAATTAGGGGGCCCACAAAACAAAATGATTGAGCTTGCCACTTGGGTGTTGTACCTTGTAATCCATTCCACATATCTACTTACTTTAAGCCTAGGCAAACTCTCTCTCTCTCTCTCTCTCTCTCTCTCTCTCTCAAATCCAATCCTATTGTGATAAGAGTTTTAATGTATACCGTCATAGCTTGTTTTTCCTCTATTTCTTTTTTAGATGTCTTAAAATATTGTTTTGTTTTTAAAAATAAAAATTATTAGTTTATTAATGTTCTTATTATATTCCTACTTTATTTTTAAAACTATTTCAAAAGAAAATAACTAATATTTAAAAAAATCAATTTAATTGAGGCACCTTTTTAGTTGCCTCATTAAGAATAACTCATTTTAAAAAAGCTGATAAATTTATTTAAGGGTAGTTTTGTAAACTTATACATTTTTATAAGACAGATAAGACAATACATGATGTTACCTTAAAAAGTTTGACTTTTTCAACATGACAAACAAATTGAGACGAAGTAAAACATTTTTTTGTTTGAACTTTGCAATATGCCATAGCTAAGGTGACAAATTTTTATTGATTTTTATCGGGTCTATTGTTAACATAAATTTTTAACTTACCACTTACAACATGTCGGTGTATTTTTTGTCAAATTTTTTGCCAAATTTCTCATTGTAAAATAGTATGGAACAAAATTTGACTCCAAGAGTTATCTTTTTTAAGTTCTAACTAATTATTCAGTAAATTAAAAGATTATTACTATGTAAACAAGTCGTATGGCGTGTTAAAAGTATGATGTAACTTCTATGTAACTAAAACTACACATTAAAAGTCACTTATTCAATTATCACATTAACATAGAGAAAAAAGAAAAAAAAAAGAAAAAAAAAAAAAAACCCTAAGATAACTCCAAACCAAAAAAAAAAAAAAAGTTCAAATAGTATCAAGTACTTGGGTCTATATAAGTCAGTTGGGATAAAGTCCGTTCTTTAAGAGAGAAGTGAGAGGCAGAGTCAAACACCCACTATTATTATTAAGCTCTTATCCACCCTTCCAACAACACTGTTCTCACTCTGTTTTTCCAAACCAACTAACCTTGTAAGTTCTGTCTCTCTGAGAAATTTCTCTTTCTTGAATTTATAATTAAAAATTTAGCTCAATTATGATTTTTGAATTTTGTGTGATCATTGCTGGGTCTTCTTGTTTATTGTTTTCCAACTAATGTTCTCCTTTTCTGGTTAATAATTGGTCTAAAAGGTTTGATGTCATTATTATTATTTTTTTGTTTTTTACTTGATTAAATTGTTAGTAAAGGCTGTAATTTCAATTTTAAGGCTCAGTTTTCTGTTTAATGTTAATGGGTCTGTGCTAATAATATCTGGGTCTTTTTAGTAATTGTATTTCAATTCCTCCTCTCTTTCTTCCTCTCCTCTGTATTCAGTCTATAATTTACAGTAATTTACTGGAGTAAACAACTTCTGCTGTAATTGGAATTGAAAAGCTTTTCAATCTCCTTCAGTTTCTCTTAATAATTTGATCATATACACCATGTTGTTCAGATGACAAAATTTAGAATGTAGTTTGAATTTTTATTATGTTATTAGTTCAACTATTTGTAAATCTCATTCTTTAGTTATTATTATTATTTTCTAACCTTTTGTATAGCTGGCTGTAGTAATCATCTTACAGTGACCAAATGGAATTGATAAAAAAAGTTGTTTTGGGGTTCCAATTTTTAGGCAGTTCCTATATTTAGACATGGCAATTCACACCTGAGACCAAACTTCTGCTTATCCTATTATCTTCCTATTCTGTATAATTGATCAGAATGTAACTGAATAAGTTCCTTTATCAAATCCTTTATAAGGTTGTGAATAGGTTGGATGTGGTGAGGAAACAATGGGTTCTTGCAAGGTCCCTTACAGTGTTCTTCTGCTTTACTTTGTCATTGGGACCTTTTTTGTGTCTCAACGTATTGCCATTGGAGTTGACACCAACATTACAGCACAACTGCTTGTGAATGCTTCCGACGCAGCAGGACAACCAATACCCGACACACTTTTTGGACTATTTTTTGAGGTCAGTTTCTTGACTTACAATGCAGATGCATACTTTGATAATCAGGAATTGATAAACGCACCTCTATGGAGTTCTCAATTTTGGAGATGGAATCTTGATCAATTAGATTAGACATTCTCCATTTGATTTCAATCTTATAAAATGTCTTTTAAGAGACAACAAGTTCATTTAATTAAGTTTTTTTTTTTTTTTTTTTATAATTTGTGACCCCTCATGATGTGTGAAATGTCTATTTTCTATTTTTTGGCATATAATTACATGTTATAATTAGGGTGATTGAGCAGTTTCTCTCAAAATCGTTTCTGCAGGAGATCAACCATGCTGGTGCTGGTGGGTTGTGGGCAGAGCTTGTAAGCAACAGAGGTCATTTCTAAATACTATGAACTTCCAAATTAGAGAAAAGTCTGTAGAAAGAAGAAAGTTTTCTATTCAATTTTTAGGTTAAAATACACCCACACCCACACCCACACCCACACCCTTTGTGGTTTGATGCGGTTATCTTAACACATTTTGTGTCTTCAAAATTTTTAATTATACCCCCCTGTGGTATTTTGTTTTTCTTCTGCTTTCATCCTCTTACTTTTAAAAACATTAACGAAAATTATTATCATGAAAATAATTGGGTACAACAAGAAGTGTGATTAGAGAGAGATGTATAGGTTCATGTGCATTTCATGTTACTTATTTGTGTTAATGATAAAAAAGGAAGTGGACAAAAGTCTTCAACAAGAACAATTGGATGCTGCAAGGGAATTTGTTAGAAAAATTAGAAAATCAAGGATTTTGAATAGAAATGCACTAAATCAAAGGGCTGTAAGCACATTTTACCCTAATTCTTAATGATTTCTGACATTTGGGGTGTGTGAATTATTACATTTATAGATAAAGAATAAAAACTTGAACATGGGTCATTAGACTAAGGGTGCAAACTGCATATTTTGGGGAGGGAAAGAGAGAGGTGGGGGAGTGGGTGTGTTATAGCTTGTTTGAGTGTTTCAACATGTGCTTCTCAATAAATGCTTAGAATTACTTTCTTTATCTCAAATATTGAAATATTGATAAGAATTATAATCCGTGAAATTCTTTATACCCCTCCTTCCAAAAATATATCACATGGTTTTAAATGATGCAATTATTAACAAAAATGTAAAAATATAGTGAACTTCTTTAACTATATTCTACTATATACTAGAGGTGGCACGATCTGATAAGATATTTTTTTATTTTATGGGACAAAAATGAGTGCAATATAAGAAATTAAAGAAGGATGAACTTTCACTTTGAGGAACTTTCATATATTTTAGGACAACTCACAAAGGCAAGCACGTCATCAATTTTTGGGATGGAGGTAGCATTTTATTTAGAATCTTATAATCCACTTTGCTTAATACCGGTGTTGATAAAATAAATTGGCTTGTTGAATTTTACCTTGTACTTCTATGGTATTATATGACTTTGCACTTCTATATATTTTCATGGACAACTAGCTCTTTAGATGCAAGACGCTGACCTGCTTGTTCATGTTTGGTAGACTCCAAACATATCTGGATTTTTCAAAGCTGTGGATTCTCATGAAGTTTCTCTTCCAGGTTTTGAAGCTGGGGGTCCTAATGTTCCCTCAAATATTGACCCTTGGTCTATTATTGGGAGTGAGTCATCCCTTATTGTATCAACTGACCGCTCATCACTCTTTGAGCGCAATAAGGTTGCCCTCAAAATGGAGGTGCTTTGTGACAGCGAAGGCACCAATATCTGTCCAGTTGGGGGAGTTGGTGTTTATAACCCGGGGTTCTGGGGCATGGTAAGGACTAGTTGACACCAATTCTATAAGATTACTGTTTTGTATCTTTCATTCTTCTTTTCCTGTTTCTCTCTTACTTTTTGCCCTTTGCTCTAGAAGATTTACAAGTTGAAAAGGAATAGGCATGGAACATTTGTTTTAAAATCTTGAATATTATGACATGGCTTACAGTCTGTGAGTTCTAGTAGTTCATACTTCCTAGTTGTTTAGGCGTCAAGAGAGTACATCCTGTATTGCTTGATTAATAATTTATAGTTATTCTCCACTTATATTTTGATTTGTGACAAATCCTATTATTTTGTTTCCCTTCAGAATATTCAAAATGGAAAGACATACAAAGTGGTTCTCTATGTTCGTTCATCAGGAGCAATTAACGTATCTGTATCATTGACGGACTCAAATGGCTTGCAGACACTAGCAACTGCTAACATCATGTGGGCAAAATTTGTATATTCTTTGGGAATTATGTAAATATTTTTCTAATAAAATGGGTCTTATGCATACTTTAATTATACACTTGACTGCCCTTCCAGAGCTTCTGCTTCTGATGTATCAGACTGGACAAAGGTGGAGGTGCTGTTGGAAGCCAAAGCCTCGAATCCTAAGTCGAGACTTCAATTGACAACAACCATAGCAGGAGTTATATGGTTTGACCAAGTGTCAGTTATGCCCTTGGACACATACAAGGTACTCATTTGTGCTCATCACAGGAAGTAGACATATGCTCAAAGTGTGGCTTAGTCCATAGATATTATATGTTATATATTTGCACATGGATACAGTTACAGAAGCATGCTGTATTGTTTTGAAATTGGTGTAACTATTGAAATTATATATATTACATAAATCGCATATTTCTATCTCTTAAATAAGATGTAAGGAAACCTAGGACCTCATAAGTATATAAATGAAGGGATTGACTGTTGAGTGTCATCTTGAAGGATGTTCATTCAATCCAGACTGTTCATTTGATGTGATGAGGGGTCTATGGATTTTCCATGAGAGCTATCCTTTTGCTTTACGTCATCCTTGTCCTGTACCACTCCACACATTGGATTTTATGTATATGAATCACTGTTTGTCACACATGAGACATGGCATACAACCTTATTTTTCTTCTTCTTCTTCTTCTTCTTTTTTTTTGTTTTTTTTTCCTTTTTATTTTATTGATAAGGAGGCATGGCATACAACTTATTTTATTTAAATTTTGATTTTGAATATATGTTCATTAAAACAATACAATTTTTTAAAAAATAATTCTTTTTTATTTTAAGGCCTCCGTTGCCACAAGAATCAATTGTTCATTTGTAGAAGTAGAAAAATAACATGATTTTGAACTAAGAAACTTTATATTGGCATAGGGACATGGTTTCCGAAGTGACCTTGTTGAAATGCTGACAGACTTAAAACCTCGATTTCTCAGATTTCCAGGTAAGGATAAACTTGTATGTTTTAACAGTTCTCAATTCAGGTTGTGTGGCTTTGAACATATTTACCTTTTGGACTATTTTGACTTTGTTATGCAGGCTTCTATATATAATATTTACAATGCTGAGGTTCATAGGTTAAATTTATTTACATCCTCCCTTTATACGTGGTTCATTGATTTGAGTACTCATTTTGTATCTGCATCTGCATCTTTTCATTATGACTGCAACCTATATAATATACATTAATTAATAGGAGTGCCTTTGATGGTGGGTGGAATCCATAGGTGTAATCAAGTTGAATTTTCTTAAAAGTTTTGTTCAAATGGATCTCAGTTCACTCTTCTTTTGGCTCTTTGATGTCTTTCCTAGGTCTTGTAACTGCTTTTATCCTTAAATATTGAGCTGTAATTAATTTTTTTTAAAAATTATTCTGGGGTAGTGTGCCATTTTTATATAACCTGTGTATGGGCTATGAACCCTTCTGGCCTTTGCTAAATATTTTTTGTTACTTATGGTAATATAATATTTTTTAGTCTTTTGAATTTTATGCAGACAAGCCTCATATACTGGAAATTTGTGAGGTTATGAGCTAAATACTTATTAAATCTTTAAGAATGATCATTTTCTATCCCATATAACTGTGGTCCTGCCCCTACCACCACCTGCATCCCAACTAAAAAAAAGCAGTAGCTGGCTTTTGCATGCTTCATTGGGTATTTTTTCTGTTCATTAATTGACTGACAGGGTTGACATCATAATTAATTGGAAATGTTGTTTTAATCCCTCAGAAGTTGGAACCTAACTAATGCAGTATGCTTCCCAAACATATTGCATCAGGTGGCTGTTTTGTTGAAGGTGAATGGTTAAGAAATGCATTTCGCTGGAAGGCATCTATTGGACCGTGGGAGGAGAGACCAGGGCACTTTGGTGATGTTTGGATGTACTGGACTGATGATGGACTTGGTTATTATGAGTTTCTTCAAGTACGCATCGTATATAATTTGGTGGTTGAAGGATTGTTGGGGTTCTTGGTAACTTGAAAAAATTTCAATGCACATTGCTTGAGTATATCTTAAGCTGTAAATGTTTTGTTTTGCAGCTGGCAGAGGACCTAGATACATTGCCAATATGGGTATTCAACAATGGTACTTTACAAATGCTTGGTGATGTTAACTGTTTTTCTTTCTTTTTTAGTCTAGCAATTGATTGATTTATTTTTTTCTATCTCTACTTTATCAATTCTACAGGAGTCAGTCATAATGATCAAGTCGATACTTCCAGTGTCATGCCTTTTGTGCAAGTAAGTCTACAAGTTTTTTGCTTCCTACTACATTATCATAGGCCAAAAAGCTAATAAATACTTGGAGTAATACAGATATTTAGGACAACTACTATAATAATGGATGCTAGTATTGCATCCCAAGCTTATCCGAATCAAAATTATGTTTTCTTTAATGTGAATAACTCTTCTCCAACCAACATCCAAGCTTCAACTAAGGTGTTACTGACCTATTTAGGGGAAACCTTTTAAAGAAAATTTATTTGTTCATCATGTATCTGTGAATTGAGCTCTTAATGTAGACTTGCTAATTCACTGCCGTTATTTCACTAATAACTTGTTAACCAAGTTTCATAGCTCAAAAAGGAAAAACAGAAAGGACAGAAAATAAAATTTTCTTGCTACTGGCATTTCCCCCATTCGTGTGATCCAGCCTCACTGTTCAGTGCTAAAAATATTGATTTTTTTTCATATGGCATTCTGTGATCATTTTTGCCTTGATTACAGGAAGCCCTTGATGGTATTGAGTTTGCTAGGGGTGATCCTAATTCTACATGGGGTTCTATTCGAGCTGCAATGGGACACCCAGAACCTTTTGACTTGAGATACGTTGCTATTGGGAATGAGGATTGTGGGAAAAAGAATTACCGAGGTTATATTTGTTGTGATTTTAAAAAAAATTTATTTTTAAATTGGTTATTGTCAAACAGATACAATGAATAGCTTTTTAGATATTATAATATGAGCATAAGATGGTATTCTCCATGCCTAAATTAATATATCTGATCTAAGGCTAACTTTCTTGTTATTATACCATTTATTTTTTCGTTTTCATTATTCTTTAAATTTTCATTGAGCAGGAAATTACCTCAAGTTCCATAGTGCCATAACGCAGGCCTATCCAGACATCAAAATGATCACAAACTGTGATGGGTCTTCTCAACAGTTGGATCACCCTGCAGATTTTTATGATTTTCATGTAAATTCTTCTCATCATTTATATTCATTTCAAATGAATGGACCTTTGTCGACTGATTATTATCTGTGATAATATGAATATCTTGGATTGTTGATTGGACAACAAGGAACAGCACTTGTCTTACTCTCTGGTTTCTTGTTCAGATTTATACATCTGCAAATGACTTGTATTCTAAAGCTCATAGATTTGATCATACATCACGTAATGGTCCAAAGGTGTGATGATGTGCCTCTGATGATTTATATATGTACTTTTGATTATATATTTTGAATAATGTTTCCATTAATGTACTTCAGGCTTTTGTAAGTGAATATGCTGTAACTGGGACAGATGCTGGCAGAGGAAGTCTTTTAGCAGGACTGGCTGAGGCCGCATTCCTTATTGGGATTGAAAAGAACAGGTTTGCTGCAATTTTTTAACTTGCGTTCTTTAATATTTTCTGATGGGCTTAGATAGTGGTGTTTGGCCAAGAGAGATCTAGCAAGCCAACCCAAGACAGTTGCCTTGAGGATTTATTTAGTAATAACAATACTCATTGGAAAGAGATGGATGTGATATATAAATTCTACAGATCTATGGAAATATTATCTTCTAATTAGGCTTTTTTTGAGCCAAAAAGAAAACAGGAGAAAAAGAAAAAGAAAACATAAAGTGGAAACCTATGAGCAATAGCACCAATATCCTAAGAAGCTAGCAATCAAAAACCGCAAGAGGAACATTTTGCACAATGTGCTGTCCTCAAGCTTGGCATTTTGAGCCATCCCACTATGCCCTGAAGAAACTAGGCATAAGTGAAAAGAATACCCAAAAAGTTGAGTGACAAAGTTAATCAAGAAATGGTTTATTGATTACTCCTGACCCTTAAAAAATGTACTGCTTTTTGTGAAAGCTGATGAGAGGTGGTATTGTTTTACTTAAATGCCAATTAGCTTACAAAGCTTCTCTACTCCCAACAATTCTATCACCAATCAGAAAGATGATTTTTTTTTTCTTACTTCAATGCAGTGACATTGTTGAAATGGCAAGCTATGCACCGCTTTTTGTGAATGTCAATGACAGGCGGTAAATTTTCTCCATCTTTTCCCATGAAATATCTCTCTATATATTAGACTCTTGAAAGAGAAAAAGTGGCACTGTTTCTGTTTGATTGCTGTACTAAAATTGAAAAAATTTCTGTGTTTTTAAGGTGGAACCCAGATGCAATTGTCTTTGACTCGTCACAGCTTTATGGAACACCTAGCTACTGGGTGCAACGCTTTTTCACAGAGTCAAGTGGAGCAACTGTTCTTGATACAACACTCCAAACAAACAGGTCACTTATTGCATCTGCAATTACTTGGCAGGACTCAAATGATGGCAAGAATTACCTAAGAATAAAGGTGTATTTCATCGTCATTGATCCCTGTGTCTTTTTTTTTACTCTAATGCTTTTTGAGATCATGCTCTACCCTCAATTTCTTGGCTAATTATATAGTTTTCTTTTTGTTTCATTTTTTTTTTTTTTAGCATATAAAAATTCAAAGATTTTCTTAGATGTTACCATGAACAACCTTGGGGACAAAAAGGAAAAGGCATAAATTTTGAGTGTGCTGCAAAACTATTGGGTTTCTATTGCTTAAGCTGCCTTTAAATGACATAAGTTCATGGCTTACTTCTACAATGCATGTGCATATACGTTATATATATAGGAGTTATAATAAGTCGGACCTTGATGCGATGGTTTATTCAAATTTCTCTTTTCATATATATATATTGAGAGAGAGAGAGAGGGAGAGAGAGAGCATGCACACACAAAATTCATATGGATATATAAGAGGCAAGACAGTACAACAAAGGGTTATAACATTCAGGTAAGTATGACAAATCATTTATGTGATTTTCAGAACTTTATTTAGGTCTCTTACAATTTTTTTTTGTTTTTTGGATGAGTGGTCTTTCACAGTTTTCAAACTCAGTAGTTGCATTGTTAGCTTTTGTGATTATCTACTGAAGAGATTGGACTATGGTTTAGATCTGATTTATGTGGCAAGTTTATCACGTTGGGATTCTTGCTTTTGCAGATAGTGAACTTTGGAGGTGATAAAGTCAATCTCACGATTAGTGTGGGTGGATTGGATCCTAACTCCATACAATTATCCGGGTCAACAAAGACTGTACTCACTTCTGGTAATTTGAAGGACGAGAATTCCTTCAACCAGCCAAAAAAGGTACTTGAGGAATTGCCTTTTCCTTAAATATTATAATTATAGAAAGCATATCTTCTACTTGGTACAGAATTCTCCATGAATTCATAAATCATATGCTTTTTAAAAAGAAAAAAAATTATTTTTATGAATGTCTTCTTCATAAGTATCTTAAAAAAATGATCTTTAGATATTCTCAAAGGTTAGAATAAGTTATTAATTTAGAATTATGAAGTGAGAGAAATATTCATTGACCAAGACAATGGCATAATATTTGATTAATGTTGATTTGATTTTTCCAGTTCCATCTTTAACAAGCCAGAGTTTAGTGAAATTGAAAGCAAAACTTCTAAGCAGACTGTTGATTTAACTATAATCCTAAACCTTTTCATAATTAGCTGGATTTAGCTGGATTTGGCTATTGAAATCTTATTCACCAATGACTCTATCTAGGATCATATCTCTTGTTAAATCAATGGCTGTAATGAAAACATCAGTCGATTCA
This sequence comes from Quercus wislizeni, assembly GCA_023055345.1. Taxonomy (NCBI): domain Eukaryota; kingdom Viridiplantae; phylum Streptophyta; class Magnoliopsida; order Fagales; family Fagaceae; genus Quercus; species Quercus wislizeni. Next base: position 4,686,314 of record JALGQJ010000014.1, read on the forward strand.
GTCAGTGCTGTCACTATAAACTTCCTCAGTTGCTTTGATTTCTTTTGATAAGTAATCACCTTCACTAATTTTGTGTTCCGGAAATTTGAATTTCCTTCAAGCAAAAAGTAAAAATATAACTCTGCCCCTTCTGCTTTATTAACTGTGAAAGGCTTGTGTAAGTAAATTAAATGGAACTTGAAGCATACCATATCACCAATTTCCTGTCGACTGGCATTCCAAAAACACTTTATACTTTGAAATTTTCGTAGTCCGGATGCAAATTGTTTTAGTACTCATATTTTTTTGCACATTCAGCTTCTGACATATCACTCAATGATTGAACTGTATTTTTGTGCATATATTAAAAAAAAAAACTCTCATTTTCAGTCTGCAGCTCATATTATAACTGATACAACTTCTATCTTCTCATGAATTTGTTAATTCTAATGCATTTCTGCTTTACCACTTGAGAAATCTCTCATGGAGCTCCCAGCATTTTTTTTTTTTTTTGGCATCAATAGTGTTGTAAATATGCAGCAGGTAAAATTTTGCCGACCTTAATTTTGTTTTTACTTCTATTATATGCAGGTAGCACCAACCATGACTCTACTTGAAAATGCTGCCACAGAAATGAATGTCATACTCCTTCCTTATTCTTTCACTTCATTTGATTTGTTAAAAGAATCCAGCATTATCAGTACTACAGGAACTGATTCTTCCTCTCGAGCTTCTTTTTAAACTATTAATTGATGAATATTTAGTGTAGTTTTATGAATAAATCAAAATAACTCTACGAACATGACATCGTCGTGCACTAGCTATTCAGTTGTAACGTCATGTTGTAGATAATATCAAACTTGCTGCCTTTTAGTTCCATGCTTGTAACATCTTTGTGGAGACAATTCTGTCCTTTAGTTATTTTCAGAGCTTATGTGTTTGTGAGTGTTATTATATCAAACTTGCTGTTTTTCAGTTCCATGCGTGCTATAATATAAAAACTCTTCTTGTGGATGCATTACCTCTTTCACATATAAAAAATAAATAGTAACATGTTGAGCTCGTACAAAAAGAAAAGGAAACTAATGAGATAAGCATAATCTTGCAAAAAAAAGGAGGAGGATAAAATAGAGATAAGTTTCAAGAAAAAAGGGTGATTGGGAAATTATTGTAAAGACTTTTTTATTTATTTATTGGTAGGTTTTGATTGGTAGTTAGGAATGTTAGACAAAGGAATTAATAGAAAGCTAGGACAAACCTAATAGCATCCTCGTTATCATGTTGGCTTAGATCATTAGATGAAGAAGATGCAGTAGTCATTGCCCTTGCCGTCTTGAGGGGGAATCTTAAGAATTCAACTAATAAATCAGTTGTTGATTTGAGTTTGCTGCTCATGATTTAAACAACTGGTTTATTAGTTGAATTCTTAAGATTCCCCCTCAAGATGGCGAGGGCAATGACTACTGCATCTTCTTTGTTGCAATGCGTTATAATGTATAAGTTATACACCTATCATACCAAGCAATGTGTGTTCTTTTCACACGGTTCATGGTTTCCAATTAGTCGAGCCAAATATTTGATTAGGACTGTATAACGGCTAATAGAGAGAGTTAGTTTTTAATACATATGTAACTATGTAAGTTGACGTTGTAGCATAATATTGATGATTATGTGTTTAACCTAAATCTTCCATAACAAATCTAATAATCGACTTGAATTAAAAATTCTTCTAAAAAATAAACTTGAATTTAAAATATAGTGTTTTGATAGGGATCCAAAGCTAACAATGTCAAAGTGATCAAAAGGCCAACTATATATATATATATATATATATATATATTTTTTTTTTTGATGAGAAAAGGCCAACTATTCAAGGTAAACTAGATCCAGTTGCCAATAACAGTTGCATTTTCGGGCTCTAACACTGTTCCTAAGGTATTTGTTAACTCTGAAACTAGGGGTGCTAAGTCTTGTATAGCATAATTATATTTTAATTGATTATTTTACATGACGCATAATATACAAACACTCTAGAAAAAATTATTAAGGGGATTGCCAATCTTAATTATACATTCTCATTTTTTGAATAACTGATTTTCTGCAAAACTAAATAAACATTCATCAAAATAATCCAGAAATGCCATACAAACATATTTTCACCTTGAACTCCGAATTATTTGAAACTTAATCAATAGCTCATAGCTTCTGTAAGGGGTTGGTAAAATCCTGGCCTGACCCACTTAGAATGGGCTAGGAGGGAACACTGTACAACTAATTTGTGGAGATGGGAATGCAGACCAACACTTTGATTCCTTAAAAATTCGGCTTAATGATTAAAGAAATGGGATTAACTACAAAGATAACACTAGACTAAAATTGAACAAGAAGAAGAAGATTCTTTATATAATTCTCTCCTCAGGCTAGCCAAGGAACACTTGCACTTAAGGAATGGTACAACTTTTTGTATAGCTCTCTCTCTCTCTCTCTCTCTTAACTTTTTTTCCCGATCCCCCTTCAAGTGTGATCTTCCTTCCTTTTATAGCCATTTGAATTGCATCCTAACCTTCCACTTGGAGGGTTGTTTATCTTTCTTTGGATACTTGTCCCATTACTGCCTTACTGGTTGTGGTAGAATAGGATACAGACTGTGAGGGCATTATTCAAAGGCCATTTTGCTGCTGAGTTGATGAAGGGCATTTAATGCGAAGGTGATGGATGCTTGATCTGGAAGTTTCCTCCCTCTTTTGTTCGTACGCCACCATTATCCTCCTCGGCTTCCAATATCATAGCTCTTGCAACTTACTTTCTATCCCCCAAGAGACAATTGTTCCTCGGCCTCCTTGAGCAGGCCACAACCCTCGGTTTTTCTGATCCACCGAGTATCTAGGTTGCTTTATTGGGTTGGGCCTAATTTGATAAACAATTAGGCCTAATTACTCCTCGGGCTAATCTTGTCAAGGGCTCCTTTCCCGCTCCCCGACATATGTCATTTAGAAAAAAAAAAATCTATAATTTTATTAAATGTTCTATTAATTATAATTTGTATTTTGTTTTTCATAATTTATTTGAATTCAAGCATCTTGATTGTCAAGCAACACATTCCCTAGAATCTAGATGTCAAAGTTAATATGGATTCCACCAAATTAAATGCCACCTTCAGGCCTTAACTATGTATAGTATATCTCTCCAAAAAAAAAAAAAAAAAAAAAATTATGTATAACATATATATATATATATATATATATATATGATGATGATGATAAATCTAATACTTCACAAGGCTCTTTCTCAAATAATAATAATAATAATAATACGTCACAAGACTTAAAAATGGATTTTTTATTTTTATTTTTTATTTTTTATTTTCAACTTATGGGCCACGGGCATAAGTATCATCTATTAGAGGAGCATGCAAAAAACTGGGTTTTTTTTTAATATATATATTTTAATTTTTAGAATATTAAGTATTTTTAACATATTCACTCAAGAAAATGAGAGAAGCTCTTAAAAAAACTGCGTTAAGTGTTGACATGTTTTTTACGCATATGTGTTTTGTATATACAAAAATGCATAATTGTCAATATATACATCAATTCATTGAAGGGTATAATAGTGAATATATATATAAATGATTGATTGCAGCTATGCATAAAGTATCATGATTCAAAATCATAAATTTTTTATGAGGAAAATATTTTTTCACACTTGTTTACGGATTACATCTACTATTTCATACACATATCTAATATTGATGTAAAAATTTTGGGTAAATTACAAAGTTGGTTCCTATTCTTTACACCATATTTCAATTTGATCCATAGCCTTTCAATTGTGTCAATTTGGCCCTCAATCTTTTCTATGTCATGCCAATTTAGTCCATGTCGTTATCTTTTGGATGAAAAAAACTGATGTGTCAAATGGAATAATAAAAAATTATTTTTCATACTACATCAGCCGCCAACTCTTCCGCCATGTCAGATTAAAAAAAAAAAAAAATCCCGAAATGAATTTACTTAATTAGCCTTAATAGTATCCCCCTTTCCCATAGTTTGATGGAACCTGTTATTTGCTTTTTTTTGTTTTTTTGTTTTTTTTTTGTTTTGTACCAAGATTCAATCAAAATTTTATTAAAAAGAAGTAGCTCCCTAGGGCTATAAGGTTAATTTATGCGCTTAAGCTGGCTGACAAGTTTCCACCAAGACATCTCTTGAAAGTTGAAAGATTACTTGAAGCCTTCAAAAGATCTGCTAAAAGGTTTTTCAAGAAACAAAACAGATCACGCAGGCATGTTTTTCCTTCTTTTGCTATGTGAATGCGTACTCAATTTCATACCAACAGTAATAGTGAGAATCTTTATATAAATTTTCCAGCAAAATGCAACCATTAATTCGAGAATAGTTGACATGACAAATGTAATTAGATGCATTAAGATCACAAGCTTGAATTCCAAATTTCACCTAAGAACTTTAAGAACAGCATCAATTTTCTAAAACAAGCGAAGACAAAAGGCTAAGAACAAAAAAAAAAACTAAGCTCGCCCTTGGCAGAAAGGCTCAACCACATCAGCAGAGTGTGAAGAAACATATCCCCCAAATGAAAAATCCTTTTTTCAACCCCCAAACCCAAACCTAAATCTCCAAATCACTAAACCTAAAAGTAAATCAAAACTCATTTCAGCCAAGATATATATATATATATATATATATATTTATATATAGATCGCAAGATAGAGAGTATGAAGCTGCTGCCATGTGAGAGTAAGAATGAGGATGAGGGAGAAGAGAGAGAGATGAATCTGATGAGAGAGAAAGAGGAAGTTAGGGATTTTAGAATTTTCCTCAAGATCTCATGTGTGATTATTTTAATTTGGTTTTTATTTTATAACGTGGTGGTACTAGATTACTAGTTGATGTGGCATAGAATTTTTTTATTTATTATTATTTTGTTTGACACATCAACTTTTTCTATCCAATAGATAATGTGTGATAAGAACTAAATTGACACGACATAAAAAATGTTAAGTATCAAATTGACACAATCGAAATGTTAAAGACCAAATTGAAATATGTTGTAAATATTAAGGACCAACTTTGTGAAGTATGAAAACAAAGATTTTACTCTTTTTGATACTCATCCAAAAACCATGAATGCTTCCATTTGCAACTTGCTTCTTTACTGTTTCTCTTTCTCCTCTATAGCTGAATCCACACACAATAGTCAATGGTACAGTTTCAGTTGATCATAACATAAGTATGGTGCTTGTTTGTGGTCACATAAGTGATCTCTCAGCCACTCTTGTAGTGGCGTTGCTGGCATCTATAATTTTGCCAGTTCCACTTAATTAGATGGTTCAGTTACATTGTTTTCATGTTCATAGTGGTGCGTGTGTTTTATGCTTACTTGCAATTGGTTTGTTGAAACAGTGGGTCTTTGAGACACCGAGGAAATTAAGCAGTGCAACACCTACTAATTTTTCTAAATCGTATAGTAACATCTGAGTGACATGAAAACATAGAACATTAAATATATATATATATATATATTCCCCTATGGGGCTTATGGGGCAAAATGGCATAATACAACTTATTTTCAAAATTGTCACCAAGAAACTATTTGGCAAAAATATCACTCGTTTGAAACTCAATATTGTAAAAATTAAGTTTTGTGTAAAACTCAATATTACTAATATCAAGTTCCATGTGTCATACTGTCATTTGCCATGGTGGCTAGGGCTGATGTGGTTTTTTGAATAAAAAATAACACATAAAACTCGATATTAGAAAAACCTAGTTTTGCACAATTTTTTTTAAGTGAAACTTACTATTCCTAGTATCGAGTTCTTTGTAAAAATTTAAAAAAAGAAAAGAATAAAGAAAAAGTGAAACTTGATATTTGTTATTTTTGAGTTCCATGTAAACAAAAATGAAATCAACATCCCACTTAGTTTTGTTTTACCTTAGAGAGCTGTGTGAACAGTGACGAATCCAGGAATATTTTTTAGGGTGGTCACTAAGAAACTTAAATTATACAAAATTTAATAAAAGGATCATTTGAATATATCAACGTCACCAAAAAAAAAGAAAAGAAAAAAGAAGCATTACAAGTTTTTTCTACTTACAAAGTGAAAAAGAAAAAATTGACTGATAAGAGATAACATGAGAATTGAGAATGTTGAGACGAGAGTAATAAAATAAGAGAATTGAAATGATAATAGAGAAGAGAAAGAAAAACAGATGATATTTGTTGTAACTACGAGCTAAGTTATGATGGAAAGCAAAATTATTGCAACTGTAAAGCCAAAAAGTGCATAATTGCCGGCAATGTCAAGGAAAACTCATGAACTACAATATTATTCTTGTGTCCCTTTTTCAAGGAAAAATGAAATTAGAGATTATTTTTATGTAATAGGTTGAAAGGGTTACAAATTTGAATAATTATTTTTCATTTTCTTTTTTAATAGCTTTTTGTTGAATAATTTGTTAACTCATTTTTGTTTGGTTTAGTTTTTTTTCCCCCCAGTTATTTTTGTTGTTATTTGTGCTTTTTATTTGTTATTTAAGGGGTTTTTCTTTTGGGTTTAAGGGGATAAGGGTTATGTTTGTGGGGACATTTATTTTTGGAGTAATGCTACATCTGCAACATTTTTAAAACTAATCTTATGCAATAATTTGTGATTAGTGGGTTAAAAACTGATGTCAATATTGAGCCAAAATTAGAATTAGTAACTGTTTTCCACTTAATACATAAGATTTATTGTGAAATTATTGAAAAATTGTTGTAAATGTAGCACTACTGTTATTTTTATTGAACCAAAATTCTTTTAATTTTCAAGCCAGGGTAGTCAATATTTTTATAATGGTGATCCAAATAGGTTAATTTAGTGTGTGTGTGTGTATATACATTTTTTGACAAGTCAAGGTGGTCCTGTGACTACCCTGAGTTACAAGTAGCGTCGCCCTTGTGTGAAAACAGCTTGACAGCATGATAGTAGAGATTTTTAGAGAAGTTTTATTTGACTTGAGGATTCACTGTTTGATTCCTATCATCTCCACGGTAATATGGAAAATTATTGTATAATTCGAGACTATTCTCCCTCCATCTCACAAGGGGGTGCACCCCATGGTAGGTTATTTACAATTACGTTTAGTTCAAAATCTGTATCCATACCTTTCTTTCCATATTTCAGTTTGAAATTAACCTCATGAGACTCAGTGTGTTTGGTTGGTTTTCCTCATTTACTTTTATTTGCATTTGGTAGAGCTTCTTTAGGTGCAACAATTCTTATTACAACATCCTCAAATACTTTTTAATAGTCTGTGCAGGTGCTTACCAAAGTATGCAACAGTCTGCAGGACAAGTACTCATACTAGCTGTACTTGTATCGTGGTTTTCTTACAAGTGGTGTGGTTCATTCAATGCATCATTTGCTAATCTTTCTCTGCCAATGTCTACGTCATGATGGCGTTATGAAGTCCATATTCAACCATCAAAGTTTGTGCGTCGAATTTAAGCTTTGATAAATGGATGTAAAAACAAATCGTTACCATGAAGAACATGGATGCCTAGCCTATATTGTGTAGTCTCCTTCCTTTGGCCGGTTTCTGTATTATAGACATCCGCGTTCTTTCAAGTAATATGTTCTCATGCAGTTTCAATCCTTCACATTTGCCATTGCCAAAAAGAATATTATGTTCTACATGAGTGCAATGGCCAAGAACTGATCTCTCTAGTGGATGGTGTGCTGGAATTGCATTGTTTGTGTTTGAATTCAACTTCTTGTTGGCTTTAGTCTCATTTTTCATTTACTTTATTAACTTTTGTCTGCAGGGTGTGTGACATTTTGGTGGTTTTGTCTCAAATCATTAGTCCTTACTCTTGCAATAAGTGCTGCTGCATTTTCATTCTATAGAGACCGCCCTGCACAAAGAGCGCTAGGAGGATGTCTCATGCTAGGCTTTTGTATCCTCCTGTATTAATGCCTGGGCTCCTATTTCACCGTCTCTCTAATAACCAACAATGTATGAAAGAAGAAAATTCAGTTAAACTCTAGTTGAAGAAAGTGAAAACGTTCACGAGAATGAGTTGAAGCATTCCACAAATAGTAAACATACATGCCCGCCTGTAGCATATGCCTCTGTTGCACCATTTCCATTTCTGCCTGCTCCGTCATAAAAATCTGTCAAAACTCAAAACAATTCTTTTGGCCTTTTCTTTTTTGGTTGAACCATCTTACAATTTTCGAAGTTATGATTTAAGAGCCTTCTTCTAACTACGAGACTCAGCAAGCTATGGCTCCCCCTTTGAATTTCCCAGTTCCTCTTTTCATTCTACTTAGGTTGAGCAATGACATACTAAGGTGAGTAGGGTTCCCTTCTCAATACCAGATGACCAGATGAAGATCTTTTGTCAGGTAAGAAAGAAAATTGTTTAGTTTGCTACAAACTAATATAGTTCTTTTGGAGATGCTAAATGTAAAATATGGAAATTTTTTTTATCGGTAGTTATACACAATCTTGTAGGTGTTGAAAGTTAAACCACAACTGTATTATCTATACCTAGTCAATACCATATTTTGTATGCCTTTGATGGTAAAAATTCAAATTATATTTGTACCAAAGGGAATCACAAGTATCAAATTAATTTGTCTTGATCAAATGTTAGATTAAACAATTTTATAAATTGAGAGCCATAATTACAAAAATACCCTTTAACCAAGTTTGACCATGATTGATTGAAATTTGATCGAGGGTTACCAAAATACGATCTCATGTGGAAGATGATTGATTTTCCTTTAAGATGATCACTATACATGGGAATAAATTGGACTTAAAATGAACAAGATATAACGAAAAACTAGTAACACTCGCCATTAAAAAAAAAGTGTCCTAAAGCTTGATCGCAATTTGATTGGATCAGATTATGTTCAGATGAAGTGCATGAGATGCCATTAGAAAAATCTTGAAACAAATTTCGATATGGCTAGATCAGAGCACAAAAATTCAACACGAACAAAGTGAACTCACAGAAGTACTAAAATGGGTTTTTGGGCTAAAACTTGAATTTTGTACCATATTTTCGTGCATAAAGCTTTCCAAATTTGGAATGAAAGGCTACAAAACTAGGATCTTAAGAAAATTGGTGTCATAAGCTTGCAAAAGTACATAGAATCATGCAAAATGGCTAGAAAGTAAGTTTGCAAAAGTACACAGAATCTTGCAATACCAATGAAAATTGGTGCAAAATCAGCTTGAGGTGCCCACTTTGCACATAAATTTACCACAATCCACACATGGATGATCCAAAAAGTTGGTATGTTAATGAATTATAGGCATGCTTATCGACGCTTTAGAACAAACATATTTGCTGCATGTTTCTCGGAATGCCGTATTTGCCTGCACAAAGATTGACAAAAAATAAATTTCAGATTTCCCATTTGAACCAACCACCCACTTCCCTATTAAATAACTTGCTTTTAACAATAGCGCCAGATGGCATAAAACTAGTACCTTTAAAAATATATATGTTGCACAGGCTTTCCTACCTACTGTAACAATTAAGAACATGCAAAACGAAGTTCATAATAAAGACCCCCCAACCAAGAGCCCAAAGTTTGTATCTCAAAACTGTGAAAATTGAACCATTTTATTGAAATTGGGAAAAGCCAACACATGCAAGAGCCAGGTAACATGCTCACACGTACCATGCGTTTGACCTCAGTGGCTCATGGTATGTGTGAGACTGAGCCAGCCAATTAGTTATTTTCAATCTATATATTCAGCACTTCTCATACTAAAAAAAAAAAAAAAAAGCATTTTAAATGTCCAAAATTTCTCCCAATCACTAGCAAAATTCTCCTAAAATATCTTTCATTATGTGGATTTTTTAAGTTGGTAGGTTGAGTACATTGATATTTGGCAGATTATATATATATATATATATATATATATATATATATATATATATATATATATGTATGTATGTGAATTTTTTAAGTTAGCAAGTTTGAGTAAATTGATATTTAACAGGTTCTTTCTCAAAAAAGGAAAAAAAAATATTGGTAGGTTCTATATATATGTGTGTGTGTGGGGGGGGGGGTCATTAAAGTTGGCAGGTTGAATATATTGATATTTGGCAGGATGTATCTATAAATATGTATGTGGATTTTACATTGATATTTGGCAAGTTTGATGGAATATATATGTATGTGGATTTTTAAAGTTGGTAAGTTTGAGTACATTGATATTTGTCAGGTTCTTTCTCAAAAAAAAAAAAAAATATATATATATATATATATATATATATATGGGAGACTATTGAAAATATATGTGGATCTATATATGTTGAAAATATGATTGTTGGCAGGATGCAAAGGCTCTGTTGAAAATGTGACCATTTGAATATTTGTTGAATTTAAAAAAAAAAAGACTGTTGGAAAGAAATAATAATGAAAGATTAAAAAAAAATTTTTAATAAAATTGTAAAATAATAGAGTTTTGGGATATTGGGTGTATTGTAAAATGATATGGTATAATTATTAAAGTAACTTTTTGAGATGATAAAATATGATAGAATGACATTTTCCATTGTGAATGCTCTTAGCTTACTAGAAAATGAAATCAATTAAACATAAATGATCAACCACTCCTTAAAATTTTTCATAATTTGCGGCAACTCCCTTATATAATAGAAAGAAACACTTCCCCTCCCCACCCTCTTTTATTCATACAAACAAAGCCTACCTATTATCATGTCAATTGTTAAATCTATTTAATGGGACGGTTGAGTAATACGTGTGTGTGATGAATGGTCACGTACTCAATGCAAAACTTGTTTTCGAAGGAATACTCACACTATTTAGTATTTATAACACACAATGACACAAATATAGTACATTTTGTTTTTATATTAGTAATTCCATAAATAAATAAAAACCTCTTTTAACATGTCTAATTTCTTCAACAAAAATATAACTTTTATTTTATATTAATTTTGTTATTTTTTTATACAAAATAAAAATTTTAAGAGCCGTTTGGTACTAGTAACATTATTTATATTTTTTGAAAATACGTATAGGTGAAAAAAATGTGTAAAAAAATGTGTAATATTGTTTAAACACCAAAAACTGTTGCTCAAAACACCCTATCAAATAGCCCTTACTCTAATTTAATCTAAGTATATATGTGTGTGAAACTCCCTCCTAGAGACTTGAACTCTGGTCCTTACCTTCCACACCCTACAAGCACTTATATTTGTAAAGTAACCATTATACCATGGGTGTGCGGACGTACGATAAGCTATACGCTATTATTTTTTTTAGAAATGAAGTCGGATAATTAAATTATGAAATTTAAATGTAGATCCACTCAAAATGCCAAGTGATTTTCATAAGTAGATTTTCCTCTTTCAAATTTGGACTCATACGATGCATCAAGTCATCAACTAAATGCAGATTCATTTAATCTATCAAAAGATTTTCATAATAAGATATTTCATAGAAAAAAAGAAAAAGGAATTTTATCAATTAATTAACCCGCATGGTTGCTTATTTTCCTATCAAGAACATTAACAATTTTGTACTTTAAAATGGAATATATATTGAATCTAATTTGCAGTCTTATCTTCTAGGAAAATTATCAAAATCCTTGTCATTTAAGATCATGATTTGGTACTCAAAAAAAGATAAAAAGAAAAAAAGAAAAAAAAGAAGAAGATATGATTTGGGAGGGTCGGATGCCTATAAATCATTAAAGAAAATTTTAATTCGTTAGCCACGGCTACTGACTTGCTGTCCATACCAATTATATGATATTATGAATAATGATTCATTCATGGTCAACATCTTCACAGTACTTAACGACAGCCAACCGTTTCCTCTCTACACAAAAGAATTAATGTTATTTATACACACTTATATGTGCATAAAATTATTATACATACATATATATATATATATATATATATATATGAATGTATGTTTATATAAAAGATTTTAATTTATGGTATACACTTCATTATGATTGTTCTTATCATTAAGCTAAGAACCCAATTGACTTTTGGTATAGGCAAAATTCGAATCCCAAATCTCTTATTCAACGACAAGAAACTTGTTGAACTAACTTGAATCCACGTGCATAAAATTATTCACTAACTAATAATTTGACAAAATGGGTATTATGCACAAAACTCTCTAAGAAAAACTGCTCTCCTGAAAAATGCCTAGTGAACGATGTGTCTTTTTAGTCATTCCAACATGTTAGATGGTACTACCACCCAATATTTCCTACCCCAAACAACTCCTTCACCAGATACACACCTAATTCCTACCAATCTCTCTTTTTCTGTCTAGTTGTTCACTATCTAAAACTCTTAAATTATTCTCCTCTTATGAAACTAAATATTAATTTTTGTTGGGAGTTGTCCTAGAAAAAATATAATATCAATCATTTAACCCAAATTTCATTGTCACAATAACGGTAAGAGGTGCCAATATACCGAAAAGTCATTGAGGGACTCTTTTTTCTTATATGTGAAACTTTATTTTATATTAGGTATGAATGAAATGAAATAGGGAGTCAAGATTAGGAGGAAGACATTATCTTACATTAAAAAGTATCAAAATTTTAGAATAGGACAATTCATCGTTGAATAGATAATACATATTGCATTCTTCCTATATTAATTTAGAAATTGGTGTCTTTAACTTGAATTTTAATAATAATGTATACTTGCAATTTGCATAGACACTAGACAACCATATTGGATAGAGACAGTTGAAGTAATTAAATACTTCCTTTGTCCCAAATTGTTTGGTTTACCTAGAAAAACTCAATTATTTAGGGAAACATTATTAACTACCTTATTTCTTTAAAAAAGTTAAAAATTTCCTAAATTACTCTTAAACAAATTTATCAAAAAATTATTTAAGAAAAAAAAAAAACATTTCTAGTATTAGCGCCAATTGCCAAGCAATTTTCAAAGTTATTGTGGATTTCAAATTCTATTAGTGTACTACTCTTACAATTTGCAAACCTATATTCAAATCCAAATTCTATAGCCACCAAGCCTAATCCAAATTCAATATTTATCTTTAAATCAAATTTTAATTTAAGTTTTTAATTAAAAAAATGCTTCCACGAATAAATTAAGGGCATAAAGGAAATGTTAATAAATTAATGGTATTTGATTTTTCAAATAGGACATAATTTTGGGACATTTCAAAATTGAAACAGGTCAAATAATTTGAGACGGAGAGAGTATAAAAATTATGCTTACCCTAATAATAACTTGCACACAAATGAAAACCCAATCATGGTAATTAAGTTTGTCACTAGACCTGACCTTTTCCAATAAAATATTAAAATGACTTCCCTTAGGATTAATTTAAAAAATAATAATGACTTGAATTAGTTGTTTTATAGTAGTTTTTTGGTTTACTTAAAATCACATTTTGAAAACACAGCTTGACTTAAGATGCACAACTTTAAATGAATTAAAATTGTATTTTGAAAACATGATTAGAAAAAAAAAAGGGATAAATTATCAAATAACTTAAAAATATTAATTTAAATAGTTATTACTGAAAATTATATTACTCTGCAAATATTACCAATTCTATCAAAAAAATGTTTAGTATAAAATAATAAAGACAGAAAAAAAATTCATAATATTTTAAAATTAACCTAATTAAAATCTTAAACCCTTAATAATATGAAATTGAAAATTCTTTTTGAATTGCATGATTGGTTAATTTTAAAATATTATAAAAATAAAATTTTGTAAACTTTTGTTGCGTCGTAAAAATAGTTGCCCTAACCTTAAGCTTCAAGCCTCCAACAACAAAACCAAACTCCATTTATTAAAAGAGTCACTTTCACGAACTATCCAAGGACACGACAGAACAGAAGAAACTTAAAAACTCTCGAAACCCATCCACATCGTTTCCTTCCCTTCATTTTCCTTCTTTCCATAGTGCCACTACCACTACCTCTCTCTCTCTCTCTCTCTCTCTAAAACTCTCTCTTTTCAAAGTTCAAAGTTCAAACATACACTTCTTTCTCTCTCTCTCTCTCTCTCTCTCTAAACTGTAAAATGGAGGCAGAACTGCCAGTACGCGAGGCGAGCACCAGCAGTGGGAGAAGGAGCTTCACAGTGCCACTCACTCGCTACGCGGCGCGTCTGTTCACGCGCCACCCCCAAGAAGAAGAAGAGGAGGAGCAGCAGCAACCCCGATCGGAGGATGAGGAGTCGGGGCACGATTACAGTTACTATAACGAAAACGGTTCCAGTTACTGTTGCTACTGGTACTACTGGAAGGCGATAATGGTGGTGGACCTGGTGTGGAACTTGGGGTTCGTGGTGGTGGCTCTGGTGGTTCTACTCTCTACTTTCAAAGAGAGACCTTCCACACCTCTCAGGCTTTGGCTCTTCGGTTACTCTCTCCAATGCCTCTTCCATGTCGCCTTCGTCTACCTTCACTTTCTCTTTCGCAATTCTTCCTACTCTTTCTCTCACAACAGGTCACTCTAGCTTCTCACTCTCTCTCATATTTTATTTTTCTTTTTATTTAAAAAAAAAAAATTATTTCTCAACAACAATTGAGGTTTTATGTTGGTAGTTGGTGTGGTATTAAATGTGACGCTTATAAAAAAAATGTAGTATTGTTGGTCTTTTTTTTTTTTCTTTTGCAAAATTATATTTTGTTTTTTTATTCTTGAAAATAATGTTAATTTGGGTAGTTAATTTTTTATTTAATTGATAATAATAAGTTCTAAGCGTCCCTTTTTCATTTTTAATTAATTATGAAATTGGGTGTGTGCGTAGTATTGCTGTTTTTAGTTACATTGAAAATTTTGTTTTGTTTTTTTGATAAACAAGAGGAAAGAAATAAATTTTTTTTAAAAAAATTTTGGGCATTGCTTTGCAATTTTCTGTCTCTACAGTCAACACGTTTTTGAGTAATATGAATTTTCCAATTTTCATGGTATAATTGGGTTTCTCTCTCTCTCGCTCTCTGCTGAGATTTTGATTAGTATAAATTAGTAGTAATAAAGAGCATGTCTCAAATTACAGCATAAGCTTATGTTGGGTACAGAATGTTGGGGGGGGTGGGGGGGACTGGGTTTAAGCTTATCTGATGGGTAGGATAGTAGTAGAAACAATGGACCACATTCATATTTTGGTTCTGAGAATAAAAAATGTGACAATTAATGTCAAATTTGGAGGATAATAATCTAGAGAATTTTTTTTATTTTAATACGTATAATCTAGGATTATTTTACTTTATATGGATAATAATCTAGGAAGTTAAATATAAGGGGCAAAAAAGAAGGTAAAAGGGTTGTCTCCATACGATGTATATGATTAAAGCTTGTATGCATTTATTATGTTTTTGATATGTTACATTGTGTGGGCAAAGGTGCAATCAAACCAGCAATTTTGTCATCTTTGAAGGCTACTGCATGTGAGTTTACCTTTTGCTTGAGGTGGCGGATAAAGTCTCATTATACTTTGTTGTGTTTATGATACTATACTTATTAGCTTTCATCATTAGTCAGCTCCTTTCATTGTTGGAGCACTAGTGATCTTCCATATGTAATTTTTATCAAAGATACAATTTTAAGAGAAAAGGGTTAGCAACGAAATTAATTCTCATTGCTTTAGCTTTTCTTTAAACGTGATTGTCCTGATCCGTGCACCTCGTTCTCCCTCTGTGTTTTTGTGTTTGGAGGGGGTGGGATAAAGATATGGACTTTGTAGTTTGTACCGGGACATATCACATATCATTTTGATGTAAATTGATAGCATGAGAGCAAGTGCAAGAGGGTAAACGGGGAAACTCGTACTTTGTTCTTTTTTAATCTCTTTCCTTAAATATTGATCCTTTCCCTTGTCCAACTTTGTGCTTAAGAGTTCATACTTTGTATGTTGACATCTAAGGTGACATTTAGAAAAAGACAGAATTCAAGTAGCGAGAAGATTCTTTTATCATCATGCGTCATGTTGTGCCTTCAATTCATTAGTGGGTTTGCTCTTTAATGTGTGTGTGGTGTTCCATTTCATATCTATACATCTAGCTCTCATAATTTAGCTAATCTACATAATGGATGTGCGGGATCTGTTTCAGCATATCTAGTTGTCTGCAAAACAGTAAATCCCATTATGTGTGCTTGCAATTAATAATGTCCATTCGTTTCAAGTTAATCAGAGACTATAGGCATAAACATCTGCATTGTAGTGAACCGGAAAAATAAACTTTTCTCCCCTCTTTCTAATAAGATGGGAGAGATTGAAAACAATTATAGTATGCAAAATCCTAAACTCTTAACAATGGAAGAATGTTTCATGTAACACTTGTTATTGTTTTTATTTTGTTTTTCAGAATTGTGAAAAGCTTGGAGTCAATAAATACAATGATATCGTCCATCTGGTGGGTATTTGGATTCTATTGGATTGTTGTGGGCGGCCAAGCACTTTTGCAGGATTCTCCTCGCCTCTATTGGTAAGAGACATGGCTTTAAGATTTTGAACTAATTCTAAATGGACATCTCTACTGGTTTTTTACATAAACGTACTTACGTACATCTTGATGGATGAATAAGAGGAAAAAAAAGAAAAGGTGGTTGAATGATTTTATCTCGATATGAATAAAGATGAAGTTTAAATCTATGTTGAAACTTATTCATTAGGTGCATCAACATAAAAATTTGGTAAATTTATTTTCTTCTGGTGGATTTTGTGCCTATTTTGTACTTCTTGTGGGAACTCTAGTTAACTGCTTTATGTTTCTATATATCAGAAAGAGAGAGAGAGAGAGGGGGGGGGGGGGTGAGAAGGAAGCACTTATGCACACTGGAACATCATGTTTATATAGAGGATCTTCTTCCCAATAAAATAAAATTTTCTTGTTTTCTTCTTTTTCTCTCTTCTCCTTAAAATTATATAAATTAAGAGCAGAGCTTGTGTTAAGTTCTTGGTAGTTCAGAAATTGGAGAAGGAAGAAATGGGAATTTAGGAAGAAAATCACAGTTACTTCGAGAGTAACCAACCTCCTAAGCAAAGAAAGAAGAAGATAAGCACTAACTTGGGTTAATTCTCTGGATACCTCTTATTGATCATCTTAGCAGCTTATATACAATGCAATCTCTGCTTAACCAATTCCCACCCAAAAGCTAACTAACTAACTGCATTACTGTAACTAACTGTATTACTGTGCTAACAATTCTAGCATACAATACCACCCATGGTAGGTTCAGTGCATACAGATACAGCTGATACACCTAGTAACCTAACAGCTTGGGAATACTCAAAGGAAGATCTTCAAATTGTATGATTTATTGATGTTTTCATACTGTTAAATCATCCCCCCCCCCCCCCCCCCTAAATCTCTTTTCCAAGTGTTGTGAAGTATTTTGCTTTTATTGTGTGAGGTGATATTTTGTTATTCACCAAGTTCAACTGTTCATCATTCTATGGCCTTTCGACAATAAGGGGATGTTTGGTAAGTCATAGAACCTGGCCAACTAAGAACAATATAATCGGTCTTAATTATTTTCAATTTGATAAAAAAAAAAATGTCAGAAAATTGTTCAACAATGGACCAGATATATTCCTATAAAAAGCTAGTTTTTTACTTATAAATTTGGTTTTGTTCAAATACACATTACCTCTGAAATGAACTTATAAATTATTGGTGTTTTTACATGCATATGTTGATGACAAAGTAACAAACTGGTTTTAAATCTGGAAATTTCATATATATTACCGCCAAATCTGGTAGTAACTACTTGTAACCTACATTTAGACAAACTAGATATAAAACAAAAGCAGTTCATCTTTGGACTAGTTTTATTTTTGGTTCAGCTTTTATCAGAATTTATGGCCTGTGCAAGGTATTTGATCTACATGGGATTTGAGCTCAGATAGGGGCTCAATTCAACAATTATATAGTTTCTAGTTATCAATTGGAAGCAGCCAAAAGAGAAGCAATACCAATATTTAAAAACTCAACCATGATATATTATTATTTGTTTTCATGTTCAACAAACATATGGAACCCTCAGTGATATTCCCTGTAAATTATGTGCAGGTTAACTGTTGTTTTTCTAGCCTTTGATTTGTTCTTTATCATCTTTTGCATTGGAATGGCATTTGTCATTTTCTTTGCTCTCTGCTGCTGCATTCCACTTGTAGCATTTGCCTATGCTATGACAATAAGAAAAGGTGCATCTGAAGATGATATCGACTCTCTTCCCAAGTATAGATTTCGACAGGCCAATCCAATGGGGATCTTTGACAATGATGGAATGAAAGTTGTTGGAGCAATGGAATCAGGAAACAGTAATTCTGTCAATGAACTTTCTCTTCATCCAGAGGATTCTGTGAGCGCCAATTCCTCATCTTTTTTTTTCTTTGTTCTTTAGTCTTAATTTTTAATCATATCAGATTTATTTGGTTGCTCAAATTCATTGCTTCATTTTGCATGGAAGCATCTTTTTTACTTCTCATCATTTTTCATAGTCTTTCCCCTTTTTGGTTTTTTCAACAAGGTTCTTTGCATCTTCTACACACTATAATAATCTTTGAACCCATCTGCCTTGCTAGCATACAAATTTACTGTGACGTATATGTTGATTTTAATAGAATATTGTGATATTTGGTTTTGACTAGAGCTATTGTTTCTTTTGATTAATACAATTTGAAACTGTCATTTTACTAATTTTTCCTAGAATTCCACAATTTTCATTGATCCATAAATATTTATTGTGGGGAGAAATTTCAATGGTCAAGTTATTAATATTTTTGTTTTGATTACAAAACAAATTCAACCTCTAAAGTCATGCTACAAACTTTTGTAGGCCTTTTATGCTATGGAATTTATTATATGTTTTTAAATTAACTGTTATGATGCTAGTGAAACAATGCAAGTATTTAAAATATGCTCATAAGTTTTTGTCTTATTTTTCGCCCAAGGAAACATGCATGAAATGTTTGATCCATTCCCTGGTGCAACTTAGGAAGTTTTTTGAAATATTACTTGGTTATTCTCATGTTATGTGCATTTGAGAAATAGGAAAACCTGCAACTCTCTCTCTCTCTCTTTTAATTTTATTTTGGCTAACATATTTCATTAGCTAAAGTCACATACTGGATTTTTATACAATATTTGATTAAGCAAACCTTGATTAAAAATTCTAATTGAGGTCTTTTCAAGTGGTGGTTGACATGCCAAACAAAATTGATCCATTTGAGGATAAAAAATATATGTAGATGTGCAAAGGCTTTATAAACTATCAATGATAAGATTACTTCTTAGGTACTACTATTTGATCAATTGTTGGTGACATTTTTTTTTTTTTTTGAAAAGTCCCATGCAGTGATGGACCAGTTATACTTGCTTCCTTGTGATACTTATGTATCCGTTACCAATATTGTTTTCACATGGTGTGACATAGCTGAATTCCATCATTGCTCTTCCCCTGTCCCCCCTAATAAATATTAATTACTCAACAAGAGGTTATCCATAACACACTTATCCTAATAAATCTGGTCGTCATGCATCTCATCACTGTAGATAAACTAACAACTTGTAATTATTGCCTTAAAATTTACATTTTTCCATATGGTATTGGTTGATATTCATCAAACTTATATGATTGCACTTGATTCATTGGTGGTGCTACTCATTATGTGACTCTACATAGAAGGCTTATAGCTTGGAGTGGAAGCTATGTTATTGGTTGATAAGCACCAAACTTTTATGATTGCACTTGATTCATTGGTGGTGCTACACTGCTACGAATTGTGTGATTGTGCATACAGTGCTAATATCATGGATTGGAGGCTATCTTTTTTCTTTCAAGTGTTATTGTTATTGCAACTGCAAAATTTTCAGAATAAGAGACACATGAATCCTAATTTATGTCCTGTCTTTTTTGTAGGAGTGCTGTATCTGCCTTTCACAGTACGTAGATGGTGTAGAGCTGTATACCCTTCCCTGCAATCACCATTTCCATTGTGGATGCATCAGCAGATGGCTTCGAATAAATGCAACCTGCCCTCTCTGCAAATATAATATCCTCCGGGGTGATACATTGGTTTGACCATTTTTCTTGTGTCCAATTCATAAGACAGTGAGGCTATATATTTATTGAAAGCAAAGGATTTGTGAGTGCAGAATCCTGATGGTCATTTCACTGACCTGCTGACTACTGATGTAGAGAACAGAAAAAAACAAAAGAAAAAAAGAAAACGGGAAGAGTGAAATTTTCTTATATGGTTCCAGTTCCTAAACCCTTAATTTGTAAATAGATTGCATTTTCAACTCTAGTTTACACTGACTGTATATTTTGTAGATTTGGTAAGTTAGGACCAAAAGTTGGAGATGGGGTCTTTCCTTGTCATTTGATTTGCAATTTTGGAAATCAATTGAAATTTCTGCACTTTTGCAGCCACTGAACAAGTTTCACTTGACAAATGAGCCCTCCACCCTTGATCCCGTGGAAGTTCATTTGTATGGTGATTTATGACTGATGCGAAAGAATTAAAAGAAGAGATCTTATCTCTTGCATTAAGACTGGGAATGTGGAAAAAGCAACCAAAGAACTTGGTTACAAGTAAATCAGGTACTACAAAACAAACCCCAAACGTAGCAATGGATAAGGGCAGCATCGGATATCTACAGAAAACCTTGTATAACAAGGAAATGGCAGGCTTCACTATTTCACCAAAGTCGTTGGCTGTCATTGCAATTTGAAAGGCCATTACAGGTCCACAGATTTCCTTAGTAGGCATATCTGTCAAGAAAAATGGAAGTGCATATTTTTCATGCAACTCGAATGCTGTGCCTCCGTTATAACGGAGGGATTGTAAAAGGATTCAGATTTTGTGAGATGTGAAGTACAGGCCATGCCCAGGATTGAGCGCTTTGCACTGAATCTGAATGTAAAGTACGTTACATGATGCTGAATGTGAACCGGTCATGATTGATTGCAAATCTGCAATCCCAATCAGTTTTGCATAAATTTAGGATATTCTATTTTATATAATCAACTTAGGTTAATCCTCTAGGACCACTACTACTTCCTACTTAGAAAGCATAGACACTTCATTTGAGTGTTGTACGGTGTCGGACACCTCCGAGACACTTCTACACAAGTGTCCTAGTAGATTTCTTTTTTTTTTTTTTTTTTTTTTTTTTTTTGTAAAAATTGTGAGATCCAAGAGGGACATTTATTTTTTATTTTTTATTTTTATCTTTTTAGTCTCAATCTTGAACACTTATCTAGTTATTTTTTATTTACATTTTTAAGCATTTTAATTTTATAAATATCATTTATTAATTATGAATTCACTTTATTATTTATTATTACTCTTCATGATGTACTCTTGGCCAATCATTATTAATTTCCTTTAATTAAAATTTGACATATTTCATCTTTAAAATAAAAATAAAAAAAATGATATATTTTTAACATTATATGAAATATAAATATTAACAATATTTTAAAATATAAATAAAGATATATTTAAGAATTAGTTAATATGCTTATCCCAATAGTATAGTGTCCTAATTTTTCAAAAACTTTCATGTCTTGGTGTCGCACCCATACCTGTGTCTGTGTCCATGTATGTGCTTCCTACTCAATGGTTGTAGAATGTTAATCAAGATAGATCCAATGATTTTTAATACCTAATTGTTAGAATATTGGTCAAATAATTAAATTCACTATTTCTTTAGTGCTCAACCTTTTAGGACAACCAGTCATTTATTTTGGTATCAGAGCATGAGTCTTGAATTTGAACCATACTTAAATTTTTGGAACAATTAGAATTTATCACTAATAAAAATTCTTCATTTTGAAATTTTGGGTTAAAAAAAAAAATGCTTTCGTTGTTAGGAAAAATATTCCAGCAACTTGCATTTTCCAAAAAACAAAAAAAAAACTGAAAGAAGTTTTAGAAACAAGCATTTTCCAAATATATTGTTTTGCAGTTCTGCTATGTGACACTTTTTTTTTTTTTTTTTATTTGTTAAACACACACATATATATATAGGGGAAGGGGGATGAGAAAGAGAATACACTCACACGCCAACACCAAAACTGCATGCAATAGTTAGTGTAGCGGAGCAAGTGATAAACCCCTTCTCAATATCACACCTTACCAATGTGGGATGATGCTATGTGACACTTGAGTGAATAAAACCGTTCTCAAATTACAGATTCAAACAGGCCTTAACATTTTCTTTTCTTAATAAAGATCAGATCCACAAATAATCTGGTTAAACCTTGGAGGCTGTTATGGTACAGCCGTGCATGCATGGCCCTGAAAGTAGTCATGGTATTAGCATAGACACAAGAAATCTAGGAGAAGCATCATCTAAAGTCTAAACTAAGAAACACTATATATGTCACTGCTTTTATGTCTTTGTCTGCATATTTTAAGTGCAGTTCCTGGAAAACTTGCTTTTTGCTACTCCATTAAAGACATAAATTACTGAACCTTTGAGAACTTTAACATTTTGATAAGTATATACCATTTACCAAGCATGAAATTTTAGAGTGGAAGATTCATAATTCTACTTAAACCTTTTGCTCAAGCTTTGCTCCTATTTCACTTAGAGTGATCTAACTTTGAACCATATGAAAAGGGATTTCAAGAAAGCTTTCTTGTTCTCTTCTTGTGAATAGGAGAGAGAAGGGGTGGGGGGTGAGCACAATTTAAAGCATAAATTTAAGACAAATTCACGTTTCTAATGCAAATGCCAAAAATATGTGAGACCGCTAAAATGATTGACCAGAATTATCACATGCTAAATGCAATGTATTATGTATTCTATTGTGTTAAATCTTGCTCAAGTCTTGCCTTTCCTACTCTGGTAGTGCAGTAAACAACAAATTTACACAAAGCCACGCAGCTTCTAACTTCCAAGGAGTCTCCTTAAATCCAAAATTTAGTTCTTATGGCTGCTGGCTGCTGCAGGAGCGTCACACAAGTATACATAGCCAGAGTTCCCACTAACCCAAATTTTATATACCTGGAGAGTCCAAAAGGAGTGCTTGATTTTCTTGTTGGCCATCAGTTTCTCCCTCTATTTGCATCCGCATGTGACCCTTTAAGGGATTCAAATTTCAAAGGACACTTAAACCTGAAATCCTCAAGTGAAGGACTTCAGGAAGATGATTAACGAGTAATAATTTCTGCAGCTTAGCAACAATTAAGGGACATTGTAGCTGTTGTAAATTTTCCAAGTTTAAGATGTAACCTAACAACCTCAAGACTGTCATATCTAAATAGTATGATGATGCATTCATTTCACTTACAATCCATGGTTTATGGAAACAACGCCACTGAGTTAGTTGCTTATAAATGAAGCACCTATCTTTCTTAACTCTTGGACACTTTTAGTTTTACCTCACAATCACATAATAACCGACTAACTATAACCAGGATACAAAATTGTAGTACACTAATAGAATGGAAATAATCTCAAGATAGGAGGGCTATCTAATCAGTCTAAAAAGAGGTGACTTTAAACCATCTACAAACTGGAAATGTATATCTACTACTGAAGTCTTTAATTTGAAAGTAACAAAGATACACTGATGCACAGATATTGTCTAAAGCTGGCAAGAACAAATTGAAATGACACATAAAGAAGCAAAAGGGTCAGCACAAAACCTGCAATACAATTTGAGGCAAAGGTCATACATTCTTTAACTTCTTCATCTTTGAGGGTGGCCATCGGCCCTTCTTCCTCAATCTCCTCTTTCTAACAAGCCTCTTTCTCCGAAGCCTTATCTTTTTTGCCAATTTCATCCTCTCCTTCTGTTCCATCCTCTCCTGAAGCTTTGATTCCAAGGGCAGTTTGTTAACCGGCACAACCTCCTCCTTGCTCTCAGCCTCTTCCTTGCTATCTGAAGAAGGCTCAGCACCGGTTCCATCAATGTCGGAAGAAGCTTTCACAATTAGCGAACCCGTCTTCTTGATGATAAAGGGTGTGTGAATGTGAATCCCTTTGAAAGATTTTGGGTGCAGATCAATGGGTTTCATATGCAACCTGGAGACTGAAAGCCAATAGCATAAAATTTGGATATGAAAATGTTTAAAGCTTGAAATACAACCAAAAGAAGGAAAATTGAGTTATTTTTATACAAAACCCAGATAACATAATGATTTGTTGCAATATATGAAATGGAATTTTAACCTCTAGAAGCTACTCAAGCTAGTAAAATACAGATGCAGATTAAAGTGATCTTAACGTGTTTGAAGAAAAACCCAACTGAGTATGTGATTGAATATGAAGTAAGGCAAGGTTGCTACAAGAGAATAAATTATAAAACAACAATCACGTTGCTCAATTGGGATTCATTGACTTTGGGATATATGCATAAAAATTGTATCAGCAACAAATAAAAACGTAAAGAGGAATAACAAATGAGAGAGAGAGAGAGAGAGAGAGAGAGAGAGGCTTACTTGGTGATGATGATGAACAAGACAATGAAGAAGAAGATGAAGAAGAAGAAGGGAGAGAGGTGAGAGGATTGGAGCAGAGAAGGAGAGCCATAACGCTGGCTCTCTTTGAAATTTGGTGGTTTGGATATGAATGTGTGGAAAGTGGATAAGCCTTAACAAGCTCCTCCTCCTCCTCCTATGTCCGTGTATTTGTCAGTCTATAGTCCACTCTCCACTCGATAAGGTAAGCATAACGAAGAATATTTAATTTTACTACCCATCCCACCACTTTAATCCCCCAATTTTTACCCAAATGTTAAAATGTGACATCGCTCAAAATTAAATTCTCCAAAAATAGTTCTCAAAAAAAAAAAAAAATCTTCAAAAATATTTTGTATAAAAATGTTTATGTTTATAAGGGGAATAACGCTACAATCACAAATTATTTTACAATATTTTTACAAAATATTGATGTAATTAACTTCTTATTGATTTTCATCTAAACCGACCTTTACCATTTTTTCATTTACCAATAATCACTCACTACATAAGCAATTTGTAAAAAAAAAAATTGTATCTCTAACATTACTCTTATAATAGAAAAATCTTAGGTTCAAATTCCTACCCCAATTTCAAATAATAAAAAAAGAAAAAAAGGTTGAAGTCTAATAGTATTTGTTACTATTATATATTTTACTTATTAGTTATTAATCTACAGGCATAAACCTCAACTCATTAATTTAAGATACTAAGCAAGATAAATGTTAAAACTAATTTATGTTATGGGTTAATATTGATCCACAATGGAAAATTTGGACAAGAACTCATGATTCACTACATTCACCCAATGCATGGAGATGAACTCTTCTTTATTTAATTTTGTGTGTTGTGTTACAAGGAAAATTCTCAAGAACATTTACACTCTCTATCTCTTTATTTATTTTTTTATTTTATTTTTTTGTGTGTGTATATTGTGTGTTGTTTTTCTCTTTTTTCTTTCTTCTCTTTTATATGAGCCTTCTCCCTCTTTTTCGTATTTTTTCTTTGTTCACTTGGATAACTACTAGTCTTATCAAACTCACATTTTTCAGATATTCATCATGAAAAGAGTCTTCTAGGACTTCTACCTAGATAACTTTTAATCTTATCGGACTCTTGTTTCTTGGTTATTCATCATGAACGGAGACTTCTAAGGCCTTTTTTTACTATTCAAGCTTGTCTTTCTGCATTAAATGCGATGATGCTAGGCAAGTAACCTTCATTAATGCGAAGACTATTGTGGAATAATCAGGAAGCTTTAGAAAGCTACCTCAGAGAAGTTTACCTTCTCTAGGATTCTACCTCAGTAGCTTGGACAATCCTTGGATGTGACCTTGGTATTGGGCCTGGGAGGGTATTAAGCTTTGACCACCAGTCCTAAGACTGATGTTCATTATCAAAATGGGCTAGTCAATGTTAGATTTGTTTCCATTGTTTGGGCCAATTCCCACTACAATTACTATTTAAAAATATTTTATAGAAAAAGTCAAAATATATTTCATATACTTCAAAATTATCTCTTATAATTTCAAATTACTCTATAAACCAAACTTATTTTTACATAAATAGACGTCAAATAAGAAAGTATTTTCTAGGTTTTTTCATAAATAAGAAAACAAATCCCAAATTTGGAATATACACTAAAAAAAATTAAGCAAAAAGGTGACTAATTTGAATAAAAAAAAATTCAATTTTGGAAAAAAATCAATAGTTAGACAACAATTGATAATAACAATCAATAGTCGGCCTAAGAAAAGAAAAATGACAAAAAGAGTGTAATTACATTTGTGAGAGTAGTTTGTAGTGGTTTTTTGAGTATCTAATGTTCCAGAAACATATTTCTACTCTTCAAAAGTGGAAAATGTTTTTTGCAATTCAAAAATGGAAAACGTTTTCCACTAATATTGTACTTGTTTTCCATTGATTTGCTTTTTTCACAATATCAAAACCCAAGAAATGTAAGAAAAAAAAAGCCACTTCCTACCAAAACAAAGAAGCTTTAAATGGTTTAAGGTAGTCATTGTGTTTTTAGATTTAGAACATTCACATTAGCTTACCTAAAATTTCCTTTTTATTTTATGATAACAACCTACTTTTTTTTTTCAGCAAAAAAAAAAAAAGAAAAGAAAAAAAAAGAGAGCCAATCACTTTGCAAAACACTCACCTCAGATCCTCTTACCCATACTCTTTCATTAAAATATTTATCCTATTATTTATTTTTTATTTTTTATTATTTTTCCACTTTTCTTTATTTTAGTTAACAAGACACCAAAAATAATAAAACAAAGATTGGGAGAATGAACCATGTTCCCCCCTAAATTTAGGGAGGCATTATAGCAAAAACTTAATTTTAGGGATTAGGAAGGGAAGCCAATGCTGAGTGTTTTTTGAGTTTCTCCCTAAATTGGCATCTTACCCTTTTTAGGGAAATCAATGTAATTGGAATTAGATCTATTTAGAGTGCATCATTTGTACATGTGAATTTTAATGATTTAGTGTTGGGTTGAAAGACATGACTGACCTTGTGTATAAAAGGTAACTTTAATTACCCCAACTCTATAATAAATTAACTTCAATCAATTCTTTTTCTATTGTTTTTAATAATCTATAGCCCAAACCAACCTCCCAACACCCCCCCCCCCCCCCCCCCCCCCCTTTTCTTTTTTCTCTAGTCTTTATTTATTTATAAATGTCACATAGGCTTCACATCTACTTTGAAAGGTTAGGAACCATTTTAAACATGAGACAAAAGTTGAGGACTCCAACAGTAAAAGCGAATGTTCAAAGTATAGAGGAAGTAAGGGAGACGGTAAAAAAAAAAAAAAATAAAAAAAAAAAATTTATATTTGAATGAATTAAATTATAACATTAGCCTCAAAACTTAATTCATTTGTTTATAATTAGTTGTTGATGATGGGTGTTTTAGGAATATTCAGTGACAAAATTGAGGACTTAAAATTACCCAAGAGTTCTATTAATTAATAGTAGAGATGCCCATAATGCAGGAGCCAGGAGTCTGCATGATTTACAAAGTAATTAACAACACAATTTAAACTAAAGACCATATACAAAGTAACAACAAAATTTAAACTAAAGAAAGCCCGCACAACTAGAGAGTAGGAAGCAACAAATACAGTACTTTGCCAGAGGTGTGTCATTACAGAAGAATGATACTATATCTATATGTACCAGTAGAAAGAACCCAAAATAACAACTTCACTAAGCCTTAAACAAATTGCCTAGACAAATGAAAACAATTAGAAGGGAATGGCTCGGTCAGGGAGGGCTAAGGCTAACAAAATCAATCAGTAACTAAGTCCATGGGCTTCCTTAATAGGAGTAACATGTTCACATGGTCTTCATTCAACATATTCACAGGCACTGAAGTGATTGAGCAAACGGGAAGAAAATGTTGGAAGGGTTAGCTGGTGAGGAAATCTCCAACTTAGTAGTCTGTTTCACCAAAGAAAAACAGTCAATATTATATACTACAATACATAGGATCATATAGGTTCAATAAAAATGACAAGATATAGGCCCAAGCAGAAGAAAGCTGCATAAATATATAAAACTTCCAAACCGCAAACACAATTAGTTCTCCTAAGCCCCCCCATACACAAATGGTAAGTGTGTTACCATTCGGACTTGGAGGATTAGGTCTATGATTTTGTGTGAGCTAGTCACAAATCACAATACCAAGAGGGTATTGGACTTTTACCAGAAAAGTTGCCAAACATATCCTTCTCCAAGCCCATGAAGCTGAAGAAGTATAAGGTCTTATAATAAGGTCTTACCAGAAAAGTTGCCAAACATAGACATGAGTATATGGATTTGGAGTAGCCTCCAGATGTCTGAAAACCAAACCCTAAAAGTTTTAGGCTGAAATCAGAAAAGCATAACCATTGCCCCAGAAAATGTGAAAAGAACGGTTGTTCTTTAGTCCATTATTCTATCATATGAGTCTTCACTTTGGTACTCAATGGCTAAACATGGATATACTATAGAGAATGGAGAACTTACTAGATCTTGAAAAGAAAAATATATAACCTGATTAGATGTATATGTTTTTCATAGATTTGTGAGAAGATGGGAGAAGAACTAAGTCTAGATAGCTTTCTTAAATGCTTGCATGTGAGCGCATTTGTCTACGGCCTAATGTTCTGTCTGTCAATAACATAACCATGCGTTTGCTTTACTTTCTATCAGTAATTGTGGAGAATTACCATTTAGCTAATCACTAAACAAAAAATAAGTTTCTTATAAGGTTTTTAGACATTAAAGTTCAACCTCCTAGAAGTAACGTAACACAAGGAACAGAACCCAAGAACACCATTGTCCATGGGGACATGACAATGTGGGAGAACATTTTATCTATCAAGATAGCAATGGATATACAATGCTACCACCATATATTCAATTTCCAAACAAGAATAATCCAGTCATTGAGATATGAACAAAACAAGTACATTTATATGACAGTAATTGAAACATATTAAAATTAAAAGGAAATCATATGAGCACAAAAATGTCAGCACTAAACCTGCAAGTTAACTTTGAAGCAAGGGTCAGATGTTAGTCAACTTCTTCATCTTTGAAGGAGACCAGCAGCCTCTCTTCCTCATCCTCCTTTTCCTCATGAGCTTTTTATTTCGAAGCCTTATCTTCTTCCACAATTTCAGTTTCATCTTGTGCTCCAGCTTCTGTTGCAGTTTTGAATCCAATGGAAGTTTTTCAAGTGGCAAATCCACATCACCATCACTTTCTGACTGGGACTCACCACCATCACGAATTTCAGAAGATACCTTAGCAATGGTTCCAACTCTTTTCTTGGTCATAATGGGTGCATAAGTACAGGCTCCATTGAATGATTTAGCATGCTGATCAATGGGGTTCATGAGAAGCCTAGAAACTAAAAGCAGAACAATGTTAATCAAAATGAAAAATAAAGCAGATAAACTTTAACAGAACTTGGCAATAAGGGGGAAAAAAAGGCTTAAATACACGGTTAGTCCATAAAGTTTAGCTCATGAGTAATTTTAGTCTCTGAAATTTAAAGTGATCGCTTTAACTTTAAGTCCCTTAAATAGCATGGTCAAACTAAAAACTGACATGTTATCACTCTACATGGACTAAAAGAGATCATTTTAAGCTTGTTAGGAATAAAATCGATCACTTTAAGTTCGATAGGGACTAAAATCACTCATGGGCTAAAGTTTACACACAGACGATTTATTTTGGCCACACAAAAAAAAAAAAAAAAAAATGATATTAATAATTAAAGCAAAACCCATAGAGTAACACTAAAAGTAGTAGTGAAAATAGAAAATGCATAAATCATAGAGTTGAGAATGAAAAGGGGTTTCGACGAAACCCCGAATGTGTGATGATGTTAACTCCTAAAAAATAGAGGCAATATATATTGAAGAAAGACCCAACTGAGTATAATAACTAAGACCCATATGCTGAAACAAAAGGCATTCACAAATAAAAACAATCACAGATTACTAGTTGCCTAAAAGAACGACTTTTTTTTTTTTTTTTCCTTTCACATTCCCTAGCTTGCAAAAAAGAACAAATGGGTATGCTATTGAATCCTGCAGAAACTCAAGTGATCCTTAATCAGTAAAATGTCAAAATGTGAGCTCAGTTTGTTTTGGGTTGTTATATAGATAGAGTGAAAGTGTATCTCTTGGTCTTTTTGTATTTCTTGATGGACTAGTTTAAAGGGGTAATAAAAGAAAAGAAAAGAAAGGAAAACAACAAAGAGGAGCATCGTGTAGAGATAATCTCACCTGTATTCGTAGTGATAGGCAAGATTGAATATGGTGATGATGATGATGATGATGATGATGAAGTAGACAAAGAAGAGAAACAGGCGTGAGTACTGTAGCTAACGAGGAGAGCCATTGCTGTGTGTTTCCTTTTTCCTGCTTCTTTTTGGTTTTCTTTCGGTTTTTGAGATTTTCTCTCTCGGTCTCCCGGCAATGGCAAAGAAGACAAAAAGAAAGCCAAATCACTTTTTGGTTCGTAACCAAATTTCTTTTGGGCTTTTGGCTGCGAAACCGGTAAAAGACGGGCTTCTGCCCTTATTTTTTTAATGTTCAGCCATTTGTTTCTATTTTGAAACTACTAAGCACGTGTTTTTATTTTGAAATTTTTTTTTTTCAATTAAGTTTTAATGTAACTTAATTTTATAATTACCGAGTTTTAGGTAAGTTTTCTCTTGTTTTATCTAGATTTTTTTAATTGGAAAAAGCTACAAGTGCTCTTGCAAAAACTTACATAAAACTTAATAATCATAAAATTGAGTTCTATAGTTCAACATGGAAAAATTGTACTTAATAGTTTCAAAACAGAAATATTGTGCGAGATATTTTAAAAAATAAAGGCGAAAGCCCATTTTACTCACAAAACCGGACCAAAAAAAGAAATACTAATAAATAAAATACAAATACAAATTATACCCTTTAAATTTTGGTTAATTGTCATTTAATCCTTAAAAAAATTATTTTTATCATTAGAAATGTGCATTCAATCCACCAATCCCAATTTCTCGGGTTGACCTTTTGTGAGTTGATGAGTCTTTTTTTTTTTTTTTTAAGGTTGGGTTAGGTCAAGTTGAAAAATAATAAACTTAATTATCCTGACCAGTTGACCCAACTCATGCTTTTAATACTTCAAAAATTAATTGTGGTTTGAATTTGCTAGCTAGATTTATTTTTTTGATTATGAGACTTAGTTTAAATTCGTTAGTTTGATTTATTTTGATATTTAGGAGCTTGGTTTTAATAAAATTGGAATATTATTCAATTGTGTATATTGTAATTATTTATTGAATAACGAACTTAAATAGATGAATGAGAAATCTAATTTTTTTAATTAATCCTAACAATATGTTCTCAACCCAACCCTCCTAGTCCTAGTTTGGAGATTTCACAACTCAAAGATGTTAGATTGGGTTGAAAAATACGTCAAACCCAACCCAACATGACTCATGAATACTCCCTACTTGTGAGTTGTGTAGAACATTCAAGTTCACATTTATTGCCAAAATTGATCCTTTCACCTATAATCTCCATTAAAAATATACATATATATTATTATACCACCACGCACCCTTGGTACAATGATCACTTCACAAATATAAGTTTTTGTAGGGTGGGGGGGTAAGGCCGAGGTTCACACACACATATTAGACTAGAGTAAAATAAATAAATATTTTTTTTCGAAACAATTATTTAAAAAATCCTCCAACACCCAACAATAGCATGATTCCAATCCCAATCTAAGTTGGAAATATACCCAATCCGAAACATGTAAAAATATGTAAAATTATGTGTCTTATCTAATGGTATTATTATATATGTGGTCTGAATGTCTGATTTTCCAACATGAGTATTTTCCCTGTTTAAAAGGTAAACCATTCAAAAAAAGGGCCAAAATGGCCCAATACCACCATTTTTAGAAATTTTTAGCAAGAAAACACTGTTTCGGAAATAATTAGCAAAGTACCACTTTTTCTAGTACTCGAGTTTCAGAAACTCGAGTTCCTCATTAGTTTTCCACCGTGGCATTGCTGAGTTGGATTTATGTGATTAAAAAATTTTTTGTGGTACTCGAGCTTGGTAAACTCGAGTACCATTTACACAGTACTCGAGTCTACCAGGCTCGAGTACCTTTTTCTTAAAAAAAAAAAAAAAAAAAATTTACACAGTACTCGAGTTTGGTAAACTCGAGTACTGTGTAAATTTTTTTGTGAATTTTTTTTTTTTTTTTTTTTTTTTTTTTTTTTTCTTGTTTGGGGATAATAAAAAAATAAACATAAAGATAAAAATAAGTAGCTTTTTTATGTTTTTATTTATTTAAATAGAGGCATTGTAAAATATAGAGATTTTAATTTCGAAATATGAATTTAATTTCTACATTAATTAAAACTAGTGTATGACCCGCACAATGTGCGGGTTAATTAGTTTTATTTATTTATTTTGAATTAGGATACTCTTATTTTTTATTTATGGTAAAATAAATAAAACTCTCTAATTTATAGGTATGGTATCTTAAAATTTTAAAATTTTTCATCAAATCAGGATGATTAGTACATTAGTACATAGTTTTTAAAATAAAAAAACTTTAAGATACCATACCTCGTCTTTAAAATTTTAAGATACCATACCTATAAATTAGAGAGTTTTATTTATTTTACCATAAATAAAAAATAAGAGTATCCTAATTCAAAATAAATAAATAAAACTAATTAACCCCGCACATTGTGCGGGTCATAACACTAGTTTTAATTAATGTAGAAATTAAATTCATATTTCGAAATTAAAATCTCTATATTTTACAATGCCTCTATTTAAATAAATAAAAACATAAAAAAGCTACTTATTTTTATCTTTATGTTTATTTTTTTATTATCCCCAAACAAGAAAAAAAAAAAAAAAAAAAAAAAAAAAAAAAAAAAAAAAACTTCACAAAAAAATTTACACAGTACTCGAGTTTACCAAACTCGAGTACTGTGTAAATTTTTTTTTTTTTTTTTTTTTTTTAAGAAAAAGGTACTCGAGCCTGGTATACTCGAGTACTGTGTAAATGGTACTCGAGTTTACCAAGCTCGAGTACCACAAAAAATTTTTTAATCACATAAATCCAACTCAGCAATGCCACGGTGGAAAACTAATGAGGAACTCGAGTTTCTGAAACTCGAGTACTAGAAAAAGTGGTACTTTGCTAATTATTTTCGAAACAGTGTTTTCTTGCTAAAAATTTCTAAAAATGGTGGTATTGGGCCATTTTGGCCCAAAAAAAGAGGGAATATTATGTCTTTACTCAAATGGCCCAATCCGGGTAGATGAGATCCCATGAGTTGTAAGCCCAAAGTTATATTAGGTTATGATGACTTGTTTTATTTATATCCTATAACAAAATATCCCAATTTAACATAAAAATTTGGAAGGGAAAAGTAAAATTATCCAAATCCTTTCTTATTCCTTAAAAAAAAATAAAAATCACCATCCAGTACAAGCCAAAAACAACAACACCAACCCCCCCCCCAAAAAAAAAAAAAAAAAAAAAGCAAAAAATATGATACAACTTTATATAGATACAATAATTCAATTTTCAAATTGAATATGTAATGGTTTATTTTAGGTTATTAAGTGATTAAATTTATCAACAAATAACTAAGCAAGTCACTCAAAAGTAACTCAAGGAGATTGTTCAAACATCATCTGTTGACTTAGAAAGAAGCTTATGCATGATTGGGCGTGCTTTACACATGGCCTCCAATGGCATGGCTTTAGGCATAGTGAGCCCACTACCTTCGTGTATATCAACTTCTTCTGTGGTAACTCTTTCCCACTCAAAACTTTGAATCAATGAACCCAAAGTCAAGCTCACTGTACGTTGGGCGAGGCCTGCCCCAGGACAGGTCCTCCTACCAATCCCAAATGACATTAGCTTATGTCCTTCACTCTTACCATTTTCAATCCTCTCGGGCTTAAAACTAGTTGCATCATCCCACACCTTAGGATCTCTATGTATGGCCCATGCATTGACCAATAACATTGTGCCACTCGGTACATCATATCCTCCAATGGTGCAATCAGCGGAGGACATATGGGGTACTAACAATGGTGCTGCCGGATACAATCGAAGTGTTTCTGAGATAATACTCTGAAGGTAGTGTAATTTGGAAATATCTGATTCCTCAATCAATTTCTCTTCTCCAATTTGACTATCTACCTCATCTCTAGCTTTCTTCAATATATCAGGATGATTAAGTAGATTAGTCATTGCCCACTCTAATGTGACTGCTGATGTATCAGTTCCAGCAAGTAACAATACCTGTACATTATATATGAGGTTTTTAGAATAGAACAACAATATATTAAATAAAAATGGTTTGTTCATATGTTCTGCAACATTCAAAGAAGATGATGATGATATGTAACTAGTTAGTCTAATGTTACTGTGGATTTTTTTTCCCCGAGACTAAGAATGTCACTTTTTCGCACTAGATAGCAATTCCGATGAAGCTATTAAAGAAAAATGAAACAGATAATTGTGTAACTGCTTTTTAAGATTTAAGAATCAAACAAAACCATGATTTCCTAGTTTTCTCAATAAGAGAAAAAGAATTATTGAGTGCACTTACCAATATAAGCCCCTTGATGATTTGGTCCGTGTAGTACTCTGGCTGTGATTTTTGCAAAGAAAGCATATGGTCAATCATAGTGTTACCCTCTTCCTCCGTACGCCTTTTCTCATCAATGAGTGCTTGCAAGAACTCATCCGTCCTCTTGGAGAGACTCTTCAACTTCTTCTCCAAACCTCCATAATCCATCCACCGCAAGATGGGCACAAACTCTGTTGGATTTGATGCCCCTCCGAACTTTGTTAACTCTTTAATTATCCGCCTAAACTGTCTCGCCTCTTCCTCGTCCTTCACGTCCCCACCGTACCTGTAGTACCGTTTCCCTGCCACCATTCTCATTATGTTGTTAAATGTCATCTCCAAGAGCATTGATTGTAGCTCCACCTTGGCAAAACTGTGGGAAGAGTTGCGAGATAGGTTTCGTTGCAAGTGCTTGATCTCGTCCCTCCGGATGCCTAAGAACTTGTTGAGGCGATTGTTTGAGAAGATTTCGAGGGTACTAATGCGGCGGAGGTTGCGCCAGTGATCGCCATATGGGGATTGTATTAAGGTGGTGTTGTTGTAGGCAACGTGCTTGCCTAATAGGAAGGGAGGACGGTTGGCTAGTACTATGTCATTCTTTGTGAAGCATTCTTCAACTGCTGATGGGGATGAAACAATGACCACAAGTTGTGAACCAAATTTGAGTGAGAATATTTGACCATATTTTTGTGAGAGGGCATGGAAAGTACGGTGGAATGGTTTTTTAATGATGTGGAGATGACCTATAATTGGAAGAGAAGGTGGGCTAGGTGGGAGGTGTTTTGGTCGAGTAGTTCTTGTTTTGAGGATGAACTTGAAAGCAACAAGAAAGCAGAGCAGAGTGAGACACAAATATAGTAAGATGGCTTCCATGTCTATTTTTATGATATTTTGATGCTGAAATGATTTCTGATGCTCTGTGATTGAAGATGCACGTGATCACTGCATATTTATAGGGACTAGGTAGTCGGTGTAAGAATATCATTTGTTTTAAAGTTAAATCACACGTTGACACACGACACTCTTCAAATAAGCAGAAATCAATTTTGTGTACACCACATAGAGGTGATCACGTTTTCAATGACAGTGATGACTGTCCAGTGCCTCACGTCACTGACTGCGTATATCGGTATATTTGTTTCTCTCATTTGATTTGCGTCACCGAGTGCATAATCACATTTAGCTTTGCATGCGTCATAAGATATATAATGTGTGGATAAGAGGCAACAATAGTTGACGAGAAAAGGACAGGACTACCGTGGCAGATTAGAAATAGAAAAAAAAAAAAAAAAAAAGTTTGGAATTAAAAGAGAGAAGATTCAATTACATATTTTCTCACCCAATGTCTTAGGTGGCAGTTGGGAAGGCAACGTGTCAAACTCTCTGGTCTCTAAACTCTCTAGGATCTCACACATATATTCTTACTAACACGTGTGATATCCACCTCTATGTGAGAGAGAGAAAACATACATCCAATATATTGTGTATTTTCTCCACTCTTTAGAGATGTAAATAATTTGAACTATACATTTATGGTTTGTTTGGATAGAACTTATTTTGCTGAAACTGAAAATTGAAAACACCGTAGCAAAATAATTTTTAAATGTGTGAATAATATTATGGGACCCATTTTTAATGAAAAAGTTACTGAAAAATGAAAATTGTGGGTCGATGAACAGTACACGAATGCACTGTTCACAGTGGAAAAGTCAACCTTTGTGGTTACTGTTCAATGAACAGTAGCCGCATTACTCCCTGAAACGCGTGAAAAAAAAAAAAAGTGAATTCACAAACGCAGACGCAGCTTTACAATTCATAAATTGTTTTACAAAGACATTACAAGATTGACATTTTATGTTATAAAGTGAATCTTATGGTTAATATAAATTTTATTATATAAGTTTTATAAATTTATAAGTTGAATTTCAAATATAAAACTTTTAAAAAAATACATTTAAAAAATGTATTTATCTTGTTATTGATGCATAACATCCATCAAATATATTCATCATCATGTCAATTTGTAAGATGTTTTAAAATAAAATTAATATAAATTTTAGTATTTTCCTTTATATAAATGTTATCACAAGTAAAGAGTCGTACCACTCAACTGATTGACAATTCTTAGTGTTCCCAAATAGAAATTGTTGGGTTCTAAATTGACCACAGTTAGTTAATCCAATTACTCAAGTTGATTAATTAGTCAAATTACATGTAAATCAAATTAACGTACGATCAAATCACCAAACTAAACAAATTGCAGTGGAAAATAAGTTTTTTAGGCACTCAATTTTGCATCCATAATTTAATCTTGAAATATGACTGAAATGACCATTCTAAATACCCAAAAATCATAATTGCATTTCATACATTAAATCATTTATCACATATCATAAAATGATCTTGAGACTCTGTCGATTGTGTCAATATGCCCGGTTCCCAAATCTAACCGTCAGATTGAAAAATATCACAAGATCAAGTTTTTACGATCTGCATGCATCATATGTGGGTGAAGCTAGTCACTTGTGATTAATTGAAATTAATTCCGATTGGTCAACAATTAAAATTAATTAAGTAATTTATTTGATTGGCTGATGGATTTGATCAAAGTTGCATAGGAATAAAATAGATAATTAGATAATAAGGGAGTTGTTGATAATTGAGTTTTTTAAAATAATTATCTTTCAGATAATAATTATTTTAAGGACCTGATTATCAACTTAAAAGGGATATACTTTAGAATGCAAGTTTAAAATACATCCAAGTACAATTATTGACTCAGAAAATCCCTAAAAAAGAGTCCAAGTCGAACCAAAAGAGGAGAATGGGCCTAACACTCAAGAGTGCCAATCAACACTCTAGAAGTGCCAATCGGCTTCCACAGTGCTGATTGGCACAACCTTGAGGCTTGGTTCAGAAACTTTTAGATCAGGCTAAAATAGAGTAGATTTGATTTTTTAGGGATAAAATTCAACCAAACTTGGGCCTGTTGATTTTCTAAGCAATCCTATCTTATTTTTTAAGCACAACACCTCTATAAATACAGAATTAAAATAAAAAATCAGCACCCCTCTACTTTTAACGTAAAATAAATTCTATAAGTTCAACTTTAGGACTTTCTTTTCTGTTAAGTACAATCTCTTTAAGACTTAGAGACACTCACCCTCTCTCTAACTCTAAAGCAATTTTCCCATTCCCTTGCAAAATTCATTGATGCATGTAAGTTTCCATCTTTTTATTTCCATCTTTTGATTTTTTCTTTCTTTCTAGTGATTACTTGATGAATGAGTGTTTATGTGTATGTGTTTTGTTCATGCAGTTAGGTAATGCATATGATTAAATCTTTTATATAAAACAAAATCAAATCTAAATTTATTTTTTCAAAACCTGTTTCTTTATGTAAGACAAAATCAGACTTGAATTTATTTTCAAAACCTTATTCTTTTCTTAAAACAAAAATCAGATTTGAATTTATTTTCAAAACTCCATTCTTTTTCAAAAACAAAATCATACCTGAATTAATTTTCAAAAAACTTAGTGTTTTCCTAAATCGAAAATCAGATCTGAATTAATTTTCAAAACCTTATTGTTTTCCTAAAACAAAAATCAGATCTGAATTTATTTTTAAAATCTCCATTATTTTTGGAACCAAAAAATCATATCTGAATTGGTGTGTAAAACCTCTTCTATTTTCTAAATACAAAAATCAGATCTGAAATTTTATTTTAAAAATTCTTTCTTTCTTATTTGGAAAATCCAGATCTACAATTTCTTTTAAAACTCATTTTGTGTCTTAATTAAATAATCAGATTTGAATTTTCCTCATGGAGGTTCATTCTATTATTTAATTAAGAAATCAGGTTTGAGAACTCTTTTTAAAAATCCATTCTTGCTATTTAAAAAATTAGATCTGAAATTTTTTATCAAAAATTCATTTTGCTTGTTAATAGATTTGTAACTTCTCTTAAAAAATCCTTTTTAGATGTGATTTCTCCTTGAATATATGTAATAGATCTAGTATTTTACAAATTAACCAACCATAGATCTAGGAATATTGACACAATCATTTTTTTAATGGGTATTTAAAAGGTCATTTAAAAATCTAGAAGACTAGAGTTTGTTTGGGTAGGATGGGTGTCTAACACCTTCCCCTCTCATAACCTATCCCTCGGATTTGAGATTCTAAGGTTCATTGAAGAGTGTCTTATTTTCTTTAGGGTAGATTGTAAATAGGAAATAAGGCCTTGTATATATATATATATATATATATATATATATATATATATATATTTTACTAGATTGTAACTAGAAAACAAAGCCATGTATATTTCTTTCTATTAAGTTGTATTTATTTCAAATTAATGAGAATTTGTATTGAATGTTCAAATAATGTATAAAACACTATGAACGTTTAGACTCCCAAATAATAAATTACCAATTCAAGCTTAATATCAAACAATTAATGTGCAGAATATGAACATAAGCTTAATACAGAATTGATAAACAATCTAAACCAAATAAAATCACATCCACAGCAGAAATTAAATGGCAAAGATTAAGGGAAGAGAGATGCAAACACAAGGACAACACACAATGTGTTATCGAAGAGGAAACCAAAGCCCTCGGCGTAACACATTTCTGCCGCCCTCCAAGCGGTAAATAATCCACTAAAGAATGTACTTGGGATATATGAACAGTAGAAGACCCTCCAAGCCTAATCTACCCAGTGTACCTAAGCCTTCCAAGCTCCTACTCTAACAAGGTTACGCCAAACCTATTTCTTCTTTAGCTTACCGGATTCCGCTATAAACCATAGCATCAACCAATATGAAATTGGTCCCTTTCTAATTGCTTTCCAAGCACCAAATGGCTTTCTCACAGATATGGGTATGGTGAGAAAAGGTTTTGGTAATAAACCTCTCAAGAATATAACAATGGAGAGGGTGAGAGTAGAGGAATTTGAAGAGTCTCTATGTGAAGATTGTGGATGAGTCAATCTTGTTTTTCTCTTAATATTCTCTCTGGAAGCTTTCAATATTTCGTGGATATGAGGGGTATTTATAGTTATGTGTGTTTGGAATGTGAAGACTCAGTTTTTCCAAAACAGAGTTGGCTGGCGGCTTGGCATTGCGACTTGACTGAGCCGCGAGTTTAAGTCGTGAACTAACTGAACGGCCAGTCTGGACTTTTTGTCTTGTAGTGCTCCAGTTGGCATGACGCTTCAGCTTCTTCACATGCTTGGCACGTGTGCAACTTCTGGCGGCTTGCAAGCCGCAAGCTGCCCACAAGGTCCAGTCGTGAGTCCCTGCTACTTTGCACAAACTTGAGCATTTCATCACACACTACCCTTACATGATTCCCACCTAAATACAAGCAAATTTGGCACGGAATAAAGCCAACAAGATGGTTGATTAAATTGAACCTTACAATCTCTCCCTTTGGCAATTCCGTGACAAAACCCTAAAACAAACTCTAGACTTAACATGTGAGCTGGGAACAGTTGAACAAAACTCACTCACACCTAACTCTAGAATCTGTGTAGCTCTTGAATCATATGAACAAGTATCTCCTAAAACACAACAACACGACTTGATCATTATATGCAGAAAACTTGTAATGCAAATGACACAAGCATAATGCGATCAAGCAAAATAGAATAAAGCAATAAATCATGGCTTGACCATACAAGCAATCACTATAGAATAGTGATCACAATGCTCATTCTCATAAGGAATACACATCCGGACATGCAAGCTAATAAGCTTAAATGCAAAGTATCATTTGCATGTCCAACACTTAACCAATGCACACAACATGTATGCATCTAGGAGCAAGATCCTACTAGGGCACAAGAGTGAAAGTACTTAAAGAAAATGCAAAACATTTAACTAAAAATACTAGGCTACAAAGCAAATATAACAAAGCATAAAGGTTACATAAGCATGGTACAAACCATAAAAGCCTACAAATGCATGAAAACAATCCTAAAAGCTTACAAAACCAACATGGGTACAAAACAAAAAAGCTACATAAAAGACTAAATATAAACTATGACATGTGATAACAGATAAACACAGCATAAGACAAAGGCAACTTTTTCCCAACATCAGTACTCCCCCCATCATTATACTCCCCCTTTTGTCATTATCTCCCCCTTTTTGTCATGGAATAGCTAGTCCTCAGTTTCTTCTAGCTTCCTCTAGATTTGGTCCAATTGGGTTTGGAGAGAAGTGAACTTTGTATCACAACGAATGTGGTGATGGTGCAAGAGAATAGCAAGCCTGGACATCTTGGTGCTAATGTCTTGGATGGATACCATAATGTTATTCAATTTCTCATCATAGGTGGATGAGGCAAAGTGTGAACCAGTAGGAGGTGCTGAACTTTCCATCTTGATTCCCTTCCGACTATGACTAATGCTAGCATTGAGTGTACGAATGTTGATTGGACTTTGCTTCGGGTAAGGAGACTCATTGTCAAATGGATGAACTCCTTTGAGCTTCAAAATCCTTGAAATGAGGCAGCAAAAAGGAATGCATGCCCTTGAATCAGTTCGTAGAACTGTTTTGCACAAAAGATGAAATATATGAGCACAGATGTCGATCTCTTCATCTGAAATTAGATCATGAAGGAACAAGGCTCTCCCTAGATTCATATATCCAGTGCTAGATAGAGGATGTAGATTGTGGAACATGATTATGGTAAGCACCCTCAGTTTGGGAGATAGGGAAGAAACACTGATCGAATTCCCAGTTTGGGAGAATTCCAAGTTTCGACCAAGGGTTTCCCGAAGTAAATCGTTGTCTGGATTTAAATCATCATATATCGGTGTTGTAGCAAGCATTGGCCGGTTGGTATGTAGGATATCTGCCAGATAAATAGGAGACACGGAGAAACTCTTTCCTCTAACCCAGCATTTGAGCTCATCTCCGTCAACAATGGCATTAGCATAAAATTCTCTCACCATGTTCATGTACGTAACATCAATGTCAGAGAGAAGAAAGTTTCAATCCTTGGTGGTAAACCATATGGAATGTTGGTTTCA
Source organism: Quercus wislizeni (assembly GCA_023055345.1). Classification (NCBI taxonomy): domain Eukaryota; kingdom Viridiplantae; phylum Streptophyta; class Magnoliopsida; order Fagales; family Fagaceae; genus Quercus; species Quercus wislizeni. The sequence continues at coordinate 4,728,007 of JALGQJ010000014.1, forward strand.
CAAAGAGATGGTTGGTCAACAGCCCGTTCAACTATTGGTGTGACATCTCTGAAATAATTTTCATGGGTCTGAAATGCAGCATAGGATCAGAATTTGTGGGGTTCATATACTCTAGACGGTGATTGGGTCCTTTTTAGCCTAGGAGAGGGGTCATCAACATCAATCACCAGCTCTTCTCCCTTGTTGTTACCTCATTTCACAGCTGCACTCTTGAATGGAGACATTTGTAAGCTGTATCACGTAACATCAGGGAGCAACAAAAACCACACAAGACAACAAACTCTATTAGCATAGAGTTAGATCCCAAAAAAAAATGTGGAAAAACCCTAAAATCATTAGAGTATAATCACAATTATGTTATAGAATGTGTGTGTGCTTGAAAAAAATACATTAGTGCAACCAAAAACAGAGTGAAATGACGTGTATCCAACACAACCCACACAACAATTTCAGCAACACCGCAAATACCCAAAATCAACCATATTCATCAATAAATTTCAGATCACAAGAATAACACACAAATCAAGAAGTTCAGGGCAAAGAGCATGAAATACTTATGAAAAATAATAAAACTCATACATTTTTCTTAAAGATTGAAGTAGAAATGATGAGTAATTAATGGGGATTTTTCCAGAGTGACAAGGTGAGTTGTTCAATCGGGGAAGACAATGAATAGTCACAAAATGATTGAGGGAAAACTAAAAAGATTTAAAAACTGACCTTGAAATGCAAAACACGCGTTTTTTGCAACTGAGTTAAGTCACGAGCAAGTCGCCAGGGTAAGTCGCCAAACACTTTAGAGAAAAAATTTGAAAAAAAATTTTCTAAGTGTTTTTCACGACTAGAAGTTCTACCTGCGAGAGAGTCGCTAGGTAAGCCACAAAAATCTCTGAGTACCCTCACGATTGGAACCTCCACTCGCAAACAAGTCGCCAAACTGAGCCACGAGAAACATTAAAAACTCATATTTTGAAAAATATTCTAAGTATTTTTCGCGACTGGGACATTGACCCGCCAATGAGTCGTGAAAATTTTTTGTATGAACTCGCTACTGGGGCATGCGATTGAAACAACCCGCAGAACAGGGCAAAAGAGTTTTTTTTTTTTTTGACATTTTTGCAAAAACAAAAGACTTGATCTTTTTGTGTTTGATCAACGAAGATTGAGCATATGAAAATACATTTAATCAAGTACAATCACAGAAATGAATATGGTATTCATTGAACATAGGCTTGTGTGAAGTGTGTGGATATCAAAAATGAGATAGTCCTTAGTCTAATGTGAAGATTCAATGATCAATTCAACCAAGACATACACAATTAGCACAAGATAATGTGACCCATCTCAATTATAGAAATATGCATATATGACCTTCCACAAAACTTGATAACATAACTTTGAAGCTTTTCATTTGGCTTCATATTCATCATAACATTTGATCTTTTTGAATCAAAACATCTCATTGTGAGATCGATGCCTGAAATTTTTGATATTTCATTTGATGAGCAAGCCTTTGGCTTTTTGGGCATCATACATTTTATTTTAGATTGCATTCCCTTTTTCCTAGTCAAATACTAGTATGTGCGACAGGCTTTTGCAGCTCAATATCTCTTTTCATTTGGAGATTTACATTTGGTGAACTCTAAGCAAAAGCAATAAAATAAATAAGTGGGAAGATATATAGGCACAAGTCTATGCATGTCTCAAGATTAACAAAACCATTCACTAATCATTCATGACAAGTTTGAAGATCTATTTACAACAGTCACATAGATGTCAAGAGTTCTCCCACAATAATATAAGTGCATATGGAACAAGCAACGCTCATAAAAACACAAGGCCATTAGTACAAAGTTACAAGGCAAAACATGCTTTGAGACAAAACTCAACAAAGTCGATCAAACTTTTTGATTTTCAACTTTTTATATATTTTTTGGATTTTTGACATAAAATCAAGAAAAGATTGATCAAAGACAACAATGTAAAAACATTTAAAAACAAAAGCATAAGCAGAACAAGCTATACAAACAACCAACAAAGTAGTGTGTGCTCTAAACTAGAGTAATCAGCTCAAGACAAATAAAAAAAGCACACATCACACAAGAGATTCAAGGAATTGTACCAACACCGATGGTCTTACGGAGTGATTCAAACCGTGGACCATCAAGAGGCTTGGTGAAGATGTCCACCTTTTGGTTGTCCGTATAAATGAACTCAAGACATACAACTTTATCTTCCACCAAATCCCGGATGAAGTGATAATGTATCTTTATGTGTTTTGACTTGGTATGCTGAACCGGATTCTTAGAGAGATTTATAGCACTGGTATTATCATAGAAAACACACATTGTATCTTACGGAATCCCATAGTCATGAAGTAGCTTCTTCATCCAAAGTAGTTGTGTACAGCAACTTCCAGCAGCTATATATTCAGCTTTAGCTGTAGAGAGAGACACAAAATTTTGTTTCTTGCTCATCCAAGAAATAAGATTGTTTCCAAGATAGAAGCAGCCACCTGAAGTACTCTTTCTATCATCCACACTTCCAGCCTAATTGACATCCGAATAACCAGTAAGACAGGCATTAGAGTCTTTTGAGTACCACAATCCATAATCCAGAGTACCATTGACATATCTTATGATTCGCTTCACCATAGTCAAGTGAGATTCTTTCGGAGCAGCCTGATATCGAGCACAAACACCCACACTAAAAGCAATGTCTGGTCTACTTGCCATGAGATAGAGTAAACTCCCTATGACTCGTATACAATGTTGGACTCACTTCTACACCAGAAGAATCAACATTGAGCTTTGTAGATGAACTCATAGGAGTAGATGCATTCTTCTTGTAGTCTAATCCAAACTTTTTGACTATATTTCGAGCATATTTTTCTTGAGAAATGAATATTCCTTCCTTCCTTTGTTTGACTTGAAGACCTAAAAAGAATGTAAGCTCCCCCACCATACTCATCTCAAACTCTTTCTTCATTTCCTCAGAAAATTCTATGGCTCGAGCATCAATAGTAGCTCCAAATATTATGTCATCAACATATACTTGAGCTACGAGAAGATAATCTTCATCATTCTTAACAAACAGTGTTCGGTCAACATACCCTCTTTTGAATCCTCTATCCAAGAGATACTGAGTAAACTGATCATACCAATCTCTTGGAGCTTGTTTCAAGCCATAAAATGCTTTCTTCAATCTCAGCACATGGTCCGGAAAGTAAGGATCTTCAAAACCCTTAGGTTGTTCAACAAACACTTCTTCATTCAGATAGCCATTTAGAAATGCACATTTCACATCCATTTGGTAGAGTTTGAAGTTCATGGTGCATGCAATTGACATGAGAATGCGAATAGACTCAAGCCTTGCCACGGGAGCGAAGGATTCATCAAAATCAACTCCTTCTACTTGAGTGTATCCTTGAACCACTAACCGAGATTTATTCTGGATAATCTCCCCATCTTCATCGGTCTTGTTTTTGAAGATGCATTTGGTGCCGATAACATGAACACCTTCAGGTCTAGGAGCAAGTTCCCATACATCATTCCTCACAAATTGATTCAGCTCTTCGTGCATTGACTCAACCCAATTTTCATCTTGAAGAGCTTCTTCTACCTTTTTCGGCTCGAATTGAGCTAAGTAGCAATAATATGTCACATGATTGACCAGAAGTTTGTTTCCTTTTCTAAGGCGAAGACCTTCATCTAAAGACCCAATAATGTTACTTTCCGGGTGGTTTTTAACTACTCGTGATGATGGTTTCTTTGAAGTGGACACTTCATCATTCCGAGAGATAGGAGGATGAACTTCCGGAGGAGTGAGAGGACTTGTCGTTCTAGACATTGTTCTAGTCTCCACTCTTGAGTTTACAGGAGTTGATTCCTTTTCTGGTGTATATTCTTCAACCTCAACATCAAGGGCTTCGACCTCAACAGTGGGCTCTTTAGTGCTCGGCCCTTCTCCATCATCAACCATTTCTACTTTTGTTATAGCATCATCAATTTTCACGTTGATGGACTCCATTACTGTCTTTGTTCTCTTGTTGTAAAATGCCCGACTACTAGGAGAATACCCAAGGAAGATACATTCATCACTTTTAGCATCAAACTTCCTAAGATTCTCCCGATCATTAAGAATGTAGCACTTGCTTCCGAATACTCGGAAGTACTTCACCTTTGGCTTCTTTCCATTCCAAATTTCATATGCAGTCTTCTTCGTTCCTGCTCGAAATTATATTCTATTGCCAATGTGACATGAAGTGTTCACAGCTTCTCCCCAAAACTTTTGTGGAATTTTCTTGTTAAGCAGCATGACCCTTGCCATCTCTTGAATTACCCGATTTTTCCTCTCAACTACCCCATTTTGTTGAAGAGTCTTAGGAGCCGAAAATTCCTTTTTAATCTCGTTCTTTTCGCAAAAAGAATCAAATCTTGCATTCTCAAATTCCTTCCCATGATCGCTTCTTATCTTAACAACAGACATCCCCTTTTCATTTGAAGCCTCTTGCATAGAACCTCCATTTTCTCACATGCTTATGATTTTTCCCTAAGGAATTCCACCCATATGTATCTTGAGAAATCATTAACAATGACCATAATGTATCTTTTTCCTCCTAGACTTTCAATTCTTGTGGGCCCCATTAGATCGACATGAAGGAGCTCTAAGCATCGAGAGGTTGCAATCACATTCACCTTTTAATGACTTGCCTTTGTTTGCTTCCCCATTTGACATGCACTACACATAGTTTTCTCGACCTTTCCAAATTTTGGAAGTCCTTCAACCGCCTCAAGTTTCGAAACTTTAGCCACTTGTTTGAAGTTTGCATGGCCGAACCTTTAATGCCAAAGTTCCAACATATCAACTCGAGCACTTCTACAGGAAATTGGTGCAGTAGGGACTAATCCATAACAATTGTCGGTAGTCCTATTCCCTTCCTCATCAATAATTACACACCGCTTTTTTGAGAATTGAACAAGAAAGTCCTCATCACGTATTTGCGTGATGCTTAAGAGATTTGCCTTCAACCCTTTGATGTATAAGACATCCTTCAGTAGAGGTAATCTAGGAATCTTGACAATCCCCTTGCCGAGAACTTGAGCATGACTTTCATCCCCAAATGTCACATAGTCACCAACCTTTGCTTTGAGAGACTTAAACAATGCTTTATCTCCTGTCATATGACGAGAGCATCCGCTATCAAGATACCATAGGCATGAATTAAAAACCTTCAAAGAAGTATGCACAAACAAGCAAGCATGAGACAAGCACTCTTGACCATCAAATAGAAACTTCTCTTCATTTTCCATGCTCTTGTTGGATTGAATTTTCTTTTTCAGATTATCAATCTTATCACACAAAATTCTATTTCTTCTTTTATACTTCTTAATTAAAGAATTAGACTCACATAGGCTATTGTGTAAAATGTGATTCTCATTTTCCAAATACTTCAGCATGTGAACAAACATCCTAGCATGTTTCTTTGTTTTCAATAACTCTAGGAGTTCATTGTTAGGACACCCTTCAAATAAACTCATAGAGTCATTATCACAAACATTTAAACCACAACTCAGCATAGTCCATAGCTTTATCCATAGTAAAAGGGGTCTAGGATCGCACTAGGGTAATTAAATCACAGCAAGTGCACCTGCTCTGATACCAATTGAATGTTCAAATAGTGTATAAAACACTATGAACGTTTAGACCCCCAAATGATAAATTACCAATTCAATTTTTATATCAAACAATTAATGTGTGGAATATGAACATAAGCTTAATACAAAATTGATAAACAATCTAAATCAAATAAAATCACATCCACGGTAGAAATTAAATGGCAAAGATTAAGGGAAGAGAGATGCAAACACAAAGACAACACACGATGTGTTATCGAAGAGGAAACCATAGCCCTCGGCGTAAAACCTCTCTGCCGCTCTCTAAGTGGTAAATAATCCACTAAAGAATATAGTTAGGATACATAAACAGCAGAAGACCCTCCAAGCCTAATCTACCCAGTGTACCTAAGCCTTCTAAGCTCCTACTCCAACGAGGTTACGCCGAACCTATTTTTTCTTTGGCTTACCGGATTCCGCTATAAACCATAGCATCAACCAATATGAAATTGGTCCCTTCCTAACTGCTTCCCAAGCATCAAATGGCCTTCTCATAGATGTGGGTATGGTGAGAAAATGTTTTGGTAATGAACCTTTTAAGGATATAACAATGGAAAGGGTGAGAGTAGAGGAATTTGAAGAGTCTCTATGTAAAGATTGTGGATGAGTCAATCTTATTTTCCTCTAGGGTTTCTCTCTCAATATTTCTTGGGTATGAGGAGTATTTATACTTGTGTGTGTTTGGAATGCGAAGAGTCAATTTTTCCAAAACAGAGCTGGCTGGCGACTTGGCCTCGTGACTTGACTAAGCCACAAGTTCAAGCCGCGAACTAACTGAATGGCCAGTCTATACTTTTTTTCCTGTAGTGCTCCAGTTGGCATGACACTTTAGCTTCTCTGCATGCTTGGCACGTGTGCAACTTCTGGCGACTTGCAAGCCGTGAGCTACCCGCAAGTCTCTGCTACTTTGCACAAACTTGAGCATTTCTTCATACTCTCTCACACACTACCCTTACATGATTTCCACCTAAATACAGGATTACTAACTGCTAAAATACAAGCAAATTTGGCACGGAATAAAGCCAACAAGATGGTTGATTAAATTCAGCCTTACATGTATTATTCAAGACATTTTGTAATCTTTTGTATAGTTTTCTTATTTTATATAAGCAGATACCTCATGTGCGAGAGCATGAGGTTTTGTCAAGTGGCGCATTGTATGACATTTTTTTTCATTTGGGCTTTCACCTCTTCTAAATTTAGCATTTATATCAAACTATTAAGTAATGACATATGCATTTAATTCGATGCATTAATAAAATTAAAAGAATTTGTATACATTTATAATTTGAAATGCTTTGGATAGATACGGATGGATCTAAAAAGTCATGGGAAAAATAGGAGTTAACAAAACTTTTCAATTTTATGCATAAGACTAACTTCAATGCAAAATTGCGAGTCATATTCATTGAATATTGAGTAATATGATTATTTGTCTCCACATTTTTCTAATATAAATCCCTATTTCCTTTGAACTTAAAATTCAAACTTCCATATTTTCTCTCCCAATATCTTTAGTTACCTTTTTGAAAGGTATGTTAACTTCCAAAATATTATGTTCATCTTTAATATTTTGTTTAGATTTTATGTATTCGTTTTTACTAATGTAGTATTGTAATGTGGTTAGGATGGTTTTTTCATATTATGTGCTAATTTAGATTCTGGGTTTTCTATATGATGCATATACTTGGTAAGGATTTGTAGTATATTTGGTGTTTTGGCTGCTTTTAGCTCAATTAGAATTTGGACATTAAATTGTGATATTATTGCGTCACTATGGCATTATTGTTTCTATTGTTGTATCATGAAATTCTAACAATTTTTATAGCTAATTGATTAATATATTATTCTTTCAATTTTCACCCTATTATAATTAAGGTCTTAGAAAATCAAACTTTTCTTCAATTAAAATATTAATGGGCCTTAATTTTATCTCATATCAATTCTGAAACTAAAGAAAAGCTACTTTCACTTACATAAAAATTATAAGTATTATTTTTTTGAGATAAAAGATAGAAATTTATTGATTATAACCAAAACATTTACAACGTAACGAGTATACCCTGTTCAGCCACTGCCAAAATAGGGGGAAAGACTACCAGCATTTAAAAAAAAAAAAATCCAATCAAGCCGAAGTTTGTTGCAGCCAGCTTCATGTGTTCTGTTGTGCCTTTCTGGTATTCTTGTAGGTAACCGATAGCCCCATTTAGAATATCTTTTGGATGAGATTGGGCCTTCTCAAATTAGAATTTATTTCGCACATTCCAAATTGCCCACGATGTCACTACCCACCTTTCCAAATCGGGTTTTAATAATCTGTCAAGCAAGGTCTGAAACAGTACGAAAAAATCACATGGGTTGTTTTGGCATTTTTGGAGTCTACCACAACAGAGTGCCCACACATTTTGTGCCAGCGGACACTCCCACAGCAAGTGTCCAACTGTTTCAGGTTATTGGCAACAGATTTCGCAACGAGGATCCACCTGCACTCTTCGCCTATATAAGTTTTCCTTGGTTGGTAGACCGTTTGAACAAGCACGCCAGAGAAACATCCTGACTTTTGGAGGCACATTCAGCTTCCAAATCTTCCTCCATATAGGTCTCTCAATGTTTGCTGTGGAGTGCTCAATCCGTGTCTACTCCTTCATCCTAATAGCGACGTGATAGGTAGATTTCACCGAGAACGATTGAGACTAAGTTTCTTTCCAGATCAATACATACGGACCCGCTGTATTTTGTTGCAAAGGGATGGACATAATTTCCATTCATGTCTTGTGTGCGAAGAGATAAAAAATCCTCTCCCTATCCCATTGCATTGTGTTGCTGTCTATCAGGTCCTTCACCTTTAGTCCAATCTGTTGCTCCCCTAAGAAGACCGGCCTGTGAGAGAGCCACCTATGTGTGGTTACCCCAATAGTATTACCATCACCCACTTTCCACCTGGATCCTTCCCAAATAATTTCTCTAGCAGCCAATAAGCTCCTCCATACATAAGAAGGATTACTCCCCAATTCAGCATCCATAAACGAATAGTTAGGAAAATCCTTGATTTGTACACCCTGAAAAATAATGAATGGGTATTGTGAATCAGCCTCCAAGCTTGCTTTGCTATCAATGCTAAGTTGAATGCTTGGGCATCCCTAAATCTCATTCCACCTCTATTTGGATTGCATAACTTCTTCCAATTAATCTAGTGTATTTTCTTCTCGTCCTTTGTTTGGTCCCACCAATATTTTGCAAGTGTTGAATTTATCGTGTCACATAAGGCCTTAGGGATTTTAAAAATTCCCATAGTGTAGGTAAGTATTGCTTGAACCACCGTTTTAACAAGGATCTCCCTTCCCGCTTTAGAGATAAATCTTTCCTTCCACCCCATCACTCTCTTTGTAATTCTTTCTTGAAGGCTTTTAAACATGTTAACCTTTGATTTTCCACCAACCATAAGCAAACCAAGATAAGTCTCACAATCCTACATAACCCTAGCCCCAAATAGAGCCTAGACATCCTCTCTAACCGATTGTCTTGTGTTTCGGCTAAAAAAAGATGGAAGTTTTCTATCTATTTATTGCTTGTCCCAATGCTGCTTCATATCTTTCAAGGATTTCTATGAGATGCCGCCATTCTTCCATTGTTGCTTGACAAAAGATGAAGCTGTCATTAGCAAACAACTGATGAGAGATGCACACTCTATTTGTACATGACAAAATGCCATGTAACTATTGTCTTTCCGTTGCCTTTCTAATTAGAGAAAAGAGGCCTTCTACACACAATAGGAAAAGGTATGGGGAGAGTGGATCACCCTGTTTGATACCACAAGATGGAGAGGTGTATCCTTGCGGTACCCCATTAATGAGCACCGAGTATGTTGCAGCCTGCACGGTTGCCATGGCTAGCTGAGCCCATCTTTCATCAAGCCCCAATTTAAGTATGATCTCCCTAAGGAAGACCCACTCCACACGGTTGTAGGCCTTGCTGATGTCCAGTTTAATGGAGATAGAGACTTTAGTGGCATAAGAAATGTAGAAATTAACACTATAAAATCTATATATAAAGCATAAATCATACAATAAAGACACCTAAGAACTACCAAGTTTGTAGGTGACAATATGAATGTAATATGGAGACATTTGTTGGTTGCATAAATTAGAGGAATTTTTCCCCAATTTATTTAGTTTGAATTTTATTTTACTAGAAAACTTCATAGATTAATTATGACAAACAATAATAGTATTCATGAAATTAATAGATCATAAATAATTTCTTACTAAATTTATCAAAATGCACCGTGTATCGCACAGGATATCCACTAGTAATGGATAATGATGGGATTCAAAGAGTACATGGATTATTTGGCCCAAAATTAATGCTCTTAATCAAATCAAATGAATAAAATTTTCATTGGTTGAAAATTGATTTCAATGTAAGCATGGATGTATGGAATTCAATTTAATTGATTTTGATTGGCCATTTGAAGGAGTAATGAAAATAAAATAAATTATTAATTCATTTTAGTTCGATTGAAAGATTATCATTAATGTGCAAACATTGGTAATCCTACGAGATAATAGTGGATTTCATATTATCAAAACTATCTATTTGTTTTCTACAAATAAATAATTGATTTAACATCTTTAAAATTTTTTATGTGACTTCTTATAGGAATATATATATATATATATATATATAATAGCATTAAACTGCTCACATGGTCTTCAAACTTTGTAAATTATTTCAAATTAGAGGTAAGTTGAGCTTTGTCAAATAATGTTCAAGTTCGACTCAGTAACAAAAGTAAAATGATCTAAAACCAAGTCTACAAACAATATTCAAACTCAAAGTCATCAAAAAGTTAATATATATATATATATATATATATATATATATATATATAAAAATAAAAAGTCATCAAAAAGTTCAAAAGTTTGAGCTCGACTTGACTTTGCTTGATTAATTAGTCAAGTCAAGCTTAAACTCAAGATCCAATACAAGTATATTATCAAATTCATATTAAGCATAATTATCAAACCAATTTGGTTTGAACAAATGGTCCCTAACTTCCAATTAATTAAAAACTTAATAAGATATGAATTTATTTCAAGCCCATAAACAAGCCTAATCTTAGCTTGTTTTTTATCGAGTCCCATTATTCACAAGCCTATTCATGAGCATTTAAAAAAATAAATAAATTTGACTTGTTTATTACACAAGCTTAAAACTAAATCTCAAATTTGGGTTGTTTATAAAATAAACACGAACAAGTTTTTTATCAAGTCAAACGTGAATTATTTATTAATGACTTAGTTCATGTCCAATCATATTTCAAATCATCCATGTACTTTTAGATGTTTCATTATAGTTCCTATACATTTTTGAAATATTTCAAAGGTGCCTTTGTTATCAACTAATGGATAAAAAAAATAATAAAGTTGCAAACAAAATTCATGTAACTTAACTTGAATTGCATGAATTTAATTTGCCACATCAACATTATCCATCAATTAACAGAAAAATACGTTTTTTAAACATTTCAAAATAAAACATTTAGAAGTATGTATGCGAGTTCCAAAAGGTTAAAATTTGATGACCAAAAGTGCAATTTAACCAAAAAAAATTTATTCCTCACACAAAATTAGACTAGAGTAAAATTTTTTTCTTGTGTAAATAAAATTTAAAAAAAAAAGTCTGAAAACATCAATATAAAGATTTGCCATTCAAAAAGAAATTCTCGCGGGCAACCACAAAATTACCATGCACAGAATCGGCAAAATGTGGCATCGAAGTTCAATAGACTTCACATGAATATCAAAGCTATTAATGTGAAATCCTCACGTCAAAATTATCAAATACAAAACTGCAAAGAAAGTATTAAAAGAATATATCAAATTATTATTATTATTATTATTATTATTATTATTATTATTTTGATAAGGAATATACCAAATTGGCTTGACATTGGATTTAAAGTTTAAGCTTTATTTGAACCCTAAAATAAAGGGTACCAATTCACACTTGATTTAAAAATAAAATAGAAAAAATAAAAGTTTTTTTTTAAAATTATTATTATTATAAAAGGATTACGGATTTTATCATTTAGTATATCATAGGAGAATTTACCAATATATCAAATAAAATTCTTTCTTTTATTCAATTCTATATTTAAAATTCAAATTTATGCTGGATAAAAAATGATACTATTTAATTATATATGTTATATCCATGTCAAAAATGGTTAAGCCACCTTGACACAAGTAAGCTAGGTCATTTTGAGCTGATTGCAAATTAAATAAATCAACATGAAATTGACCCATAGAGAGTCACTAAATAAACATCAAAATTCATTTTTCCCCCAAAAAAAACAAAAAAACAAAATTCAATTGTGTCATGTTTGTAATTGTAGGTAGCGTCAAACATAATACAAGTAACTAACCAGAAAGGCAACAAAGAAAGCTGGTAGAGACCATACAAATTCTTTCTAGAAATTGGGGTACCTCCAAAATGCTAACCATACAAAATATCAAAACTAAACAGTCATGATACAAAGACCTCTTCGATTTTTCTTTTTCTTTTTAGTTGTGTGTTAAGTATACAAACACCTCTTGGATTGCAAAATCAATTTGCAGTACTGACAAAAATTCAAACAGAACCTAAACTAGGGCAGAACATGAGAACGAAATATAAGGGGGTAGGTACAGCAAAATCCACTGCTCCAACACTGCACAATGGAAAGTGAGCCCAGTCAGAGCATCATAGATATTTGAGCAAATTCAAAACTTTAACGAGGCATTTTCAAAATTTTGTTAAAATTATTTTCAATAATATATATTTACGAGTGTATTGGTACAGTCAATGCACCTGTGCTTCAGGACATGCAAATTGATATTCATCATAAAACTTGATTTCACAGATGTTCATTGATGAAATAAATAAACATACACAAGGCAGAACACAAAAGGAGAATGCCATACAAGGACTTACCACAGAAAGTAATGGCCCCTGCTTAAACTTGTCATGAAATGAAAATGCCATTGGCTTTGGATTTTCTCCAGGTCCTCTAATGAATCCACTGATTTGATATCATGGCAAATCATAGATTAGTATGTCTAAAATAATATTCTAACCAATCACACTTTTGAGAGCAAAGAACATTTATAGGTATAAGAAACAATATTCACCATGTAACCAATAGAAAAGTAAAAACCACTAGCAACTGAACTAAAACAACAAAAATAAACTCACATTAGTGATGCAGAAAGTAGGGGAGCCCTTCTAGCATCATATATGGCGATCAGACCACTGTATAGTTCATCCCCACCTTTGTAAGATACAGCCAATCGCTCTCCTGAAGCATCCCAAGCTATCTTCTCAATGCCCTGACTGAAGAATTAACACAACATATAGAATCATTAGTTGACAACATTACTGTGCACAACACATAATGACATACATATACAACAAAATTCAAGGCATAATTTGGGACCACCTTTCTATAACCATGACACAACCCAAAATATCTTGACAAGGATTGGAAAAAAAAAGGGGGGGGAGGGGGGAGGGGGGAGGGGGGTGGGGGGTGGGGGGCAGCTTTGCTCCCATTTAAAAACCAAAAAAAAAAAAAAAAGAGGTCTTCTGGCCCCATAGAATGTCAAAAAAGAAGTTATTCATAGTAAGCTCTTTCAAGAATATATATATATATATATATATATAGCATTTTGAAAGTCAAAAGTTTGAGCTAAGCACAAAAGGTAAATTCATCACTACCTGCCGGTCAAAGACATTATCTCAGGCAAATCAACCGGCAATAGGTGCGCATCTGAGAAAAAAAAAGGCATTAATCACAGCATGCCTAATAACAAGTACGACCTAGATCTATTATTTAAAGCAATAACATATGTATACATATATGTAGCATGAATGTATATATGCACACATACAACACCACAGTTAAGTATCTTAATGAAAAAAGCCCATGGACCCAAATAAACATGTTAAACTGATATCTTCCATGCTAAAGATATTGTCAAAAGGGCAAAAGACTACCTGATGATTTTGCATTTGAAGGCTCATCTTTGCAAGCACATGATATTAAAGATCCAAGTAAAATTATGAAATTGATGGATCATCACAAACCAATAAAAATGTTTGTTAAAGAAGAAATGCATAATAAATTTGTAAAAGGTTGTAGTTTGTAAGCTGGACCAATTGAGAAAACTAAAACATTTAAATCTGAATCAATGTGTGGATGGCTGTTTACTAAGCATGGTAAATGGAAAATATTTTAGTAAATACAAAAAACGTTGCTCAGCCTGAAATTGCACAGAGAGAGAGTGACATTACATTTGCAGTTAGGGCTGCTGGTAAAAGTTTGTTATGAATCAAGGTACTTGAATGATTACCTGGGAAGGTAAGAGTGGGAACGTTGTTTTCTTTGCTACTTTATTAAGATGAAGAATAAATTGACAACCAAATTGGAGTTCTGCATTGTTCAAATTTGGGTTGATAACCCAGCATCTATATTTTAAAAAAGAAAAAAAATAATAGTGTACAAGATGATACTTTTTTCTTGCCTTTGTTTTTTGGCATTAACCTCATGAGGTTTCTAGTATGTTAAGATGAGGCTCTTGTGTGAATCTAATATGTAACCTATGATTCAAAAGAAAAATATACAATTTCTGGAATATCATTTAATAGACAAGATCACACATTTGAAAATCTTAGAGAGGGTTGAAATAAAATATAGACATCAAATTTCAATTTTTCTTTCTTAAAATTAAATGACTCAAAATAAGAAGTAGAAAACTAAGGTTGCAAACCTAATGATGGAGGCTTTGATGCAAAGTGTACAGATCCCAACATTGACGACCCTGAGAAAGCAATTAGTATCATACGCCCATCAGGATCCCATGCTGCTCCCTGATTTTAGAAGAATAAGAAGAAATTAGTGAACTTTCTACCACTGTATGTTGACCAGCATCAAATACAATCCAAATAAGAAAAAGGTACTGAACTAATTGACAATCAGTGCATCAATAACTATGACTTCCAACTCATCTTCAGCAATACAGGGGTAAATACTCTCAAGTATGTTGGCCCTATGTATTATTGTCTCTCTTGTTCTTTGGCACAATTATTTTATTCACAGCCCTTAACAAACACAATATTTTCACTTTTCTTCGCTCTTTTCCAAACCCAAATCAGAACCCTTCTCTATACCCTTTGAAACCTAGTGACCTAAAATATAAAATCTTTCAGTCTAAACATTTCTAACAGTACAACCTTTACCACTGCCAGAAAATTGCAGTAAGTTGTTTTCTTGGTTTCAGTTTCTTTCATCCATAAAATGTGAATATATATTTATTTATTTATTTATTTATTTATTTATTTATAAGTTACACAAGCACTTAGGGGGTCTTGAACCCAAGATCTCATCCTCCATCCCGTTATGGGAGGAAGAAGTGCGATTTGAGCTAAAGCTAATTGGCCATCAAAAGTGAATCTTTTCAACCCATAATTCAATCTACTAATCCTTAACCTTTCTACTAAATTTCCTCCAAACCCTAAGCCCACAATAATCATTTGTAAATAGATACCCTAAATGTGTCCTAAACATCAAACTATATTATTCCTCAAGTATGTTTCTTATTCTTCCCCACAATTGCAGATCTATAATATTCTTAAAATTTCTCCACCAGTACATGTT
The DNA here is from genome assembly GCA_023055345.1 of Quercus wislizeni. NCBI lineage: Eukaryota > Viridiplantae > Streptophyta > Magnoliopsida > Fagales > Fagaceae > Quercus > Quercus wislizeni. The sequence goes on from JALGQJ010000014.1 coordinate 4,743,379, forward strand.
CCAGAAGATGTCAAAAGGATTACCAACAGGGAAAAACTTTCTTCATAGTTCAGAGCATAGTTTTTTTTACCATAGTTAAATCTCCAAAAGTGGATTAGGATTGAACAAAATTTGTAATCTACAGATTCCATGTTTACTTGAAAAAATTATTTAGGCCAAGGAAATGATACTTGATCAAAGTACAGGTTGCAGGATTTTCTGGGCAACAAATAACAGAACTTCAAGGATTGTTTTGATAGGTCCTTTGGTGGCTAGTGGCTAATGGCTAATGGCTAAGTAAATTTAGTGGGGTTTTAGGGTTTTGATAGGTGTAAGAGAGGTGGTACGATCTGTGGTTGAAAGAGAGAAGAAAATGGAGAAATTACTCCTTGTTCTGGACAGCATGAACAGTGATGTGAACATGCATCAAGATGAAGATGATGAGTGAAGGCAAACCTTAATACTCAACATTCCATATATTAAATCTGAATCTTCTCGTACATGAGCATGCATATAGAGACTCGGTTCATTGTCCTACTAGCATCGAACTCTTATATTGACTAGTAAACTAAAAGCCTAATAAAACCCATTATAGGACTCTTAATTCTACTAGAAATTCTATACCATTCTAGACCAAAAATAATTTAGAACACAACCATAAAAACATAATTACATGCAGGGATAATTCAAATTTTGCTATATCCGCCCCTGCACTCAAAAGCTACTATAACTATTAGACTACTGACCCAAATTAAAAAATTCTCTCACCATATGCCCTTAGTAACTCAACCTTCAAAATTATATAAGACCCATCCTAATCCAATGTTGCACATAGCCCTAATAACACACACAAAAAAAAAAAAAAAAGGATTTACTAAATAAAAACTTACGCCACAGACAGCTAGTTAACCTTTCTTCCCTGCCCACATCAACTTGTGATGTGTATTCAGTTTCCATTCAATTAACAATATTGCAGGCAAATAGATACACGCACATGTATTTAAGTATGTATACATACATACACATATACGTATGTATGTATGTAAAGAAAAAGAAAGTGCCAATTTTTTGGTAATCCAACAAATATCTAAAACATCTCATGGGAATATAACCTTAAAGATGACCATTTTGATACACTAATTAATGTTGGTAACTGACCAAAAAACAAAAGTCTAAATAGATGAAATCAGAGCAAGTCAGACAAAAACATGAATTAAATCCAAGAATGTTGATTTGGCAAGATCCATTGCAGATTTGCAAGTTGGAATTTGATAATGTGACCATTAAAAGCCTATATGATTACAGTAATTTGTATCATTGAATGAATAAAGTAAATGTCATTTTTACCGTGACAAATCCACTAGTTGATGACCATGGTTCAGATGTCCATGTGTTTGTTTCCCAAAGATAAAATGTCCCGTCACTACAAAGAAGCAGGCTAATCAGCTTACTACATGTTCAATCAAGAATAAGATCAGTTAGATCAAGGAGCAATATTTAAGATAATGACCATACAATTTTGCAGCAAAAAAGTAATCACCAATAGGTGACCACTTCATCATTGAAATACCCCCTAATCCTCGTCGAATGGGTGTCCCCACACCTGGAAATTGCATCCAGAAATTAATTTATGAATACAGAAAAAGAAATTAACTATTGTAGTCTAAGGAAATACAACAGTCACATAAAAAAAAGTATAAGTTCCACAGAAGGGTGACTTTTTTTTTTTGGGTGGGTTGGGGGGGGGGGGGGGGGGGGGTGTTCTCAAAAGTTTTAACTTATGATTTCAAATATATCATGTCAGCTCAACCATCCAATTCCTATGTCATTGTCAAGAGTAATTGGAACTAGAACTACTTTCTTCACTTGATATATATATATATATATATATATATATATATTTAACAGTTCTTACATCATATGAAACAATAAAACCATGTATTACAGGAGTCCCAAGGGTTTCCTTCAAATGGTTAAGCTTGGGCCATTTTCATTAAATAATACATTTTCAAAAATTATTTTCTAAAATAGCAATGTTGTAAATTTATTTTGCAAAATAGCCTTTTTGTGAAAGAGAATAGTTTCTGCATGTGAGTCCAAGCGTACTCATCTTTAAGAAAGACCAGTTTCACTGTTTTAAAGGAAACTTGTCTTAAGGAAAGACAAGTTCTACTTCACATTAGCCATGTCAACATAAAAGAAGTAGAACTCACCTCTCCAAAAGATGAGTTTAAAGAAAAAGACTATTTTGCAAATTAAGTTTAAAACAATGTTACTTTACCAAATAATTTAACATATATATCATCATTTATATTGAAAAAAAAAAAAAAAATGTCATTAAGCTTGTAATTTGATTTTTTTCTTTGCATGCCTAAAGAATTCATTTCTGTACATCCTTCAAATTTTCATGGTTTTAGGGATTATATGGTAAATTACTTCATTTCTGCTGTGTTTTAACACAAGCTAGGTTGCCAAAATTTTAGACAAGGTAAATCAAACAGGCAAAGCCTCAACAACAACAAAAATGATGGTGAAATTGATGATAATGGAGATTAGGAATTTCATATAGCAAACATAACAGGGGGAAAATAGCAATAACAATGACTTCTAATTACTTCTAAAGTCATTGAGCTAGCAATTCTACAGAATTTTGTAACCAGAAAGATTGCCAAAGTAAGCTAATAATAAGTTCACAGAAATATGAGGGACAATACTGTTATCATACCTTGAGCAACATCCCATACGGTAAATGATGAGCTCTCATAAGACGCGGATGCCAAATATGTGTAAATAAGTCAAGGAATTTCTATATTACACTGCTTAGCAAAACCTCAGGGAAAATAATTTGTCAGAAAGCCTACTTCTGCTGCATAAAAATTCTAACAAAATATAAGATAAGGCTCAATCGTCCAAGATAACAGGTCTTCATAGAATATGTTATATCTAAAGACTATCACAAGTCTAAAGGGTGTTTGAAAAGAGTTTGATCATAAGGGCTTCAATATGACAAAGAGATCACTTGCCACAAAAAAGATAAGTTGCATGAACAAGCGATAGTGGTGGTAAAAATTATAATATCTACAGGTTCATATAATAAACAGAACTAAAATCAATTAAGTACTGGAGTTGATTAGGATATCTTCCATCTGGACTCCATGACAGTGCACTAATTTGTTCATCATTAGGACTTCGAAGAAAATCCACCAGAATATATCGGACTCCAGAGCCCCTAGAGTTGGTTCCCAAGAAGGAAACAGCACCAGGTCTCACAGATGCTGCATTGCCTGGGAAAGAAGCAGCCCAAATGCAAATTCCGCCCCTGAAAAGTGAAATTCCATCTATTATTGAGAAATTACATGGACCTTGATAACTATAGCATATTTACCAAACAAAAAAGCTAAAATGTAGACATAAATTCAAATAACTAGAATGTAACATTTATGATACTTGCTTGCATGCTACAGAAAGCACCCTCCCGCTGTTTGGCCTCCACTCAAGTACTTTAACATCTCTTTGTGATTCATTGGTCAAAATGCAGGGATCCTTTCCTTCTGTCCAAAATATAAATTGCATTGGCAGTCATTTGCAACAAGCTAAAAGGAGAGTTTTCTAAACAAACAGAGATGCTAATGAACTTACAAAAGAAGTAACTCATACTGCAGAAAAAACAATAACTTATTGACAGCATGCATAAGTTACAGACCTGAATCCTCATAGTCATGAACCATGACTTGACTTGGCCCAGATATAAATGCAATAATATGCTTATGTTGGTGCCAGCTTACTCCATGAAGATCAACCTCTGGTAACAAGTTTACCTGTAAATGTTGTAATTTTACAACACAAATTTAAGATACCCATAACCACCTGCTTGAATACATGCTTCTCAAGTGTTCTATCATGAATTCTATCAAAACTAAGTTAATAATTTTAACATTCAGTTACATGACCTGAACAGTAAAAAATAAGGTTCTGCAACATATTAGGACAGGAATGGCAAGCCTTGTGATGTACGGACAACCAATATACATGGCACTCTAAAACTTGTAATTCACAACATGTTTACATATGGCAGTGCAGACCCACCACCAAATTGTTCTCACTTTCCAATTCACTTGATTATTTCAAAAGAGAATGGGCCTTGGTGCGGTGGCAAGCGCCTTCCACCAAAAGTAATAGGTTGTGGGTTTGAGTCTAGAAATCAACCTCTTCAAAAAACAAAAAAAAGTTGAAAGGTTGCCTACCTATCACCTCTCCTAGACCCCGCAAATGGGAACTTCGCGCACTGGGCTTATTTTTATTATTTCAAAACATTTAAATTCTCTCGGTTACACATGTACCTTATTAAGCCAGAGCACATTGGCCCTTTGTTTCAAGTAACTTACATGTACAATATATCTAAATTACTAGCGAAATCATACGCTTGAACCGAAAATTTTTCTACAAACTAGAGTTAATAAAGTGTATTGAGGAGTAGAGAGTGATACATTATACATACATCATTAGGATGAAAAATGCGTGTGAGGGAGTCATTGAGAATCCCCTGAAATGCAGATATTAAACCCTTTCCTTGCTGTTCTGTGTCCTGCTCAGAACTCGGTGGCACCACCTGATTTGACTGAAATGGAACCGGGCTGAACACCATTCCCTATAACAAATGAAGAATCCAAAAAGATTGGTTTTTTTAAAGTCCAAAGTACACTACTACTACGTGTTAGGTTTTAGTTTGTTCATCACTTTAAACTTGAGAGACAAAAATCTCTCTGATGAACCAAAATTTTTAGGGAGCAATAGTGTATTTAAGCGAAAGGGTTTTAAGAAGACTTACAAGAAGTTTGGCATAGGTATCTTTGGCTCGATCGTCTGAGAGGCTCTCTGCGGTAACTGCAGAAATCTGTGTGTCAATAATTTATAAGAAAAACAACAAACCCAAAAATCATGATATGGAGAGAGAGAGAGTACTGAGGTCTCGATTGATTTCACAGATGGTGACAGAACCAGGATGAGGAAACGAAGGCATGATGAGCGATGAAGAAACGAAGGATGAGAGAAATTATCCTTCACTTTTTTTCTCACTGCCGTGCTGAGTGGTGAGTGAGTGAACGAGTGAGTACTCAATTTTGGGGTAGTAGGTAATAAAGTTTTTCAATAAATGGAAATGAAATGGGGGAAACTTTTTAAAATAATACTACTCTAGAAAGTTTAAAATAATACTACTCTAGAGTTGAAACAGCCAAACAGGTTCGTCGTTCATTCATGGTAGGCGTGGGTTGGGTTTCTTCAGTGAAACGGCGTCGTCCTTGGGCGTTCTTCAGCGAAACAGCGTCGCTCTTGTGCTGGCAGCAGCAGTGGATTTCAATTTGCCCTCAGTTTGTTCGGTGGAAAACCCGTGTAAAGAAAGTTTTTCGTGTTTTGCCTTGTTTGGTAGCATAAAAAAGATAAGTATAAGAAAAATTATTTTTGGTCAATATCAAAAGTTTGACTTATTTTTAGATACTTTTTTTCATTAAATTTTTTGGAAAACAATGCTATCTCACGTCAAGCTAGATAAGGAAAGTTATGAGGATATTTTTCAACTTATTTAAAGTTGTTATCAAACATTGGAAAATAAGATAGTTTTATAGAAAATGCTTATTGGAAAATGACTTATTTTCTAAAAAACATCATTGCTGAAACAAACAGAGCGTTGAGTTGAAGCCGCGCCGTTTTGAGAAGGCTAACATGGATAGGTGACAACGCAGAACAACCCAAATTTTAGTAAAATCCTTTACAATTTACCCAAAAAATTAAGAAGATCAAATTTTATTATTATTATTATTATATATAAAGATTAAAGAATGGATTTTTATAAATAAAATTATTTTTAAAAAATGGTAATATTTTAAAATATTTATAAAATAACATTTTCATAACAATCATCTCATGCTTGGATGAAATGATTCATATTTTATATAAATTAAGCTCTGTTTAGATATCGTTTATTTTGCTAAAATAACATTTTCATAACAATCATCCCATGCTTTAATCAATTTTTTCCAACCAAAACTTAGTAGTTGATTTTGGGCGTGGAAGGGTATGTTTGTTTGGTAATTTAGGTCTATATAAAATGTGTCATATCCTATTTAAAAAAAAAGTGCCATATGACCTAACGCGAGAAAATTGGGGATTTTATTTCTACTAACAAAAATTTCAACATTAAAATTGAAATCGTCTTTTGTAGTAATGATTTTGATGTTAAATAGTGAATTCATATTTCCTCAAAAGTTGAGATTTTTAAAAAAAATTTAAAAAATTTTAAGGATTGGAAATGGTATAAAATTTCATTGAAGTGGGTCAAGACCTAAAACAGGTATATGGGTGCTCAAGGACCGAGGAGGAAGTTGAAGAGTTGCAATATTGGTGTGAGGATGCCACGAGCCACAAGCCCAAGGAGGAAAGCCACCCAAGGAAAGGAAGAAGTGAGTCAAGGTACTTTAAGGCATTCTAAGTGGGAGCTTAAGTCTAAAGAGAGAGAGAGAGAGTCAGTGGACATCAGGGAAGGTTCTAGTCTAGTATGGCCTGCTGCATTCACATTAAATGGTGGGCAACAGTTTTATTAGCCACATTGATGACGAAGTGACCTGAACAGTGTAAGTCACAGCTAAGCAAATTCCTTTCACTATCTTTTTCAGAGGTTAAAAGCAACAAGTGTCATGAGAGGAGAGATGGTAGGTGAGAATGGATGGTTGAGATATGATGGAGGTTGCATTGGAAAAGGGAACGAGACACAAGTATCAAAAAAGTGAAAAAAGATTAAAAGAACACAAAAAGGAGAGAGTGAACAGTGCCATTTTTCTATATAGCATCGACCTCCTTGGGCTAACTTAGAGGAGGAGCTTAGCTCATCTATTCAATAATATAAGCATTTTCCCCCTGATTGTCACCCTCGGGCAGAGCCCCCTCTTATTATTCGTTTCCCTTTCTTATAAATTTATTGATTTGAGCCAAGGTTGGATTGTACCACTCGTTGCTCAAAGTAGGCCTGGGTCGTTGGATCTTTTGGTCCTTACAAGGTACATCACACTAAAGAGTTGATTATCAGGCTCTCAAGGTCGGCTTAATATATTTGGAAACCTAAGGCGACAACTTTAAAATGGTGTTTTTTATATTTAAATATTAATTAAATCATATTATTTAACTTTTGGTATCAATTTTTTCTTCAATTACAATTTATTTTTCTTGCCTTTTGAGATGCAAAATAATTAATTGAGTTTTTGTATTCAAATTTTGCTAGCATTTTATTTTTTATTTATAAAACGACTATGTGTGGGGAGTGGATTCAATTCTAGACTGAGGCCTAAAGGGCTTAAAAGCTCATACTAGAAATGATGGACTAGGCCCATCTCTATGAATCATAAAAGGAAGTGTCCCCCCAGATAATTCCCGAGGAGTTCTAGATATGCCACCAACATTGAAACTCTCATCCGAGGTAATGAACACGGGTGACCTTGGAGAATACAAATTGCATTGATCCAATTAGCTTTTGGAAATTGTAAAGGTTCAAAAAATATGCACCCTATTTTCACACCTGTTGCTTTTATATTACAGTGGGATCTGAATGCAGTGAATGCTTGGAGCAATGTTATAGATACAAATCAAGCTATTATTAGTTCTTATCTAAACCCACAATTAATCATTTTTTTACCTACCACTAAAAATTCGTTACATTAGCCAGGTGTGAAATTGTTTTGTCATTTTTTCGTCTAGACTTTCTCAAGTACTTGTGTGAGGGCTATGATAATTTCGGTCATTTTTACTATGCGTATAGTACCAGACCTGGTTTTTAAAAGATTTTTTATTGGACTAATTGGGCTTATTGGATTAGCTTTAGGCCCAATTATTTAAAACAAATTGTGATTTACAAAAAAAGAAGGAAAAATTACTAAGACCAAAGTTCTTAAAAGGGTCTCTGAAACAAATCTCACAATATATACAATAGATAGTATATGAAAATAACACAGTAAATAACATATCTAAATGACAATCAACCGAGCTACTGTCTAGTACCTGCGTATTAGAAAATTACAAATTATCCAAAACACATAATAAAACAAATTACAGATTATCCATTGATAAAAGGTGCATCTGTCTTCCTTGTACCGGCAGAGAAAGAAAACTGTGTGCCAATGGACTTCGACTCGTAGAAGAGGATACATAAGTTCTACTAATAGCAGACATCCTGTTGTAGCAAAGAACAGAGTTATCTTTTTTTAACAAACAAAACCAACCAAACCAGCCACAACTAACAGCAAAAGAAATAAGTAGCTTCCAAACCAGCCAATTTGGTCCAAACACAAAGAAATATATAATCTGGTCCAAAGAAAAAGGAAACAAAAACGATCTGTGTTGAGAAATATAGAGCACATTTTCAAGGTAATTGCACATACAAAGTGAATTAAAGAAGGAAAGAGTGTCTAGCTTCCAATTAGCCAAAGATAAAAAGTGCCTACATTCCAATTTCCTAACTATAAATGAAATATTCTTTTTCAATTTTAAACTAAGCACCCAATTTCTGATTTAAGCTAATTACTTAATTTTCTTTGCATATTCTAGGCAGTAGATCACAATAATCAAACTAGGGTCAGGAACATTCAAAATCTCGCAAAAGACACTAAGCACCAGAATTTATAGTTAGTCCCAAAACATGCCACAATGAAAGCCAATCTTACCAAGCAATGCTAGCAAATCACTTAAGCATAAAGATCAGTAATTGTGCTTGAACTTGAACCTGATTCTGAATCCAAATAAGCTGAGAAAAAAAAAGAATAATAAGTCAACTTTGCTTTAATAAAAGATATACTTAAATATATAAGAAAAGTTTGAAGGATTCCAAAATATTACCCAAGTCATATTCCTCAAATTGTTCCACATCATCCATTGCTTTTCGAAGAGAAATTGGCACTGAGGCTTGAACCCAATTTTGTGTGCATATAAGAGCTTGTATCATTTTAGGAGAGAGTGAACTACAAAATGGATCAAGTATACGCCCTCCTGTACTAAAAGCTGACTCATAAACAACAGTAGAAAATGGTACTGCTAACACATCTCACGCCACTTGAGATAATATTCGATACCTACTAGAATTGTTCTTCCACCAACTCAATATATCAAATTTCTCATCATCTGTGCCTTCACAATTTTCAGCCAAAAATTTATCCACCTCATTCTTGCAACCCATAGACTGTCTCTCCTCCAAAAACCTCCAATATCGAGAGGCAATAAGCTTACATGGATCATCATAATTCACGTGAACTTGTATCATTGATGTTTCATCCTCACTCTCTACTTGTACACTAGGTGAATCGATTGAAGCATGATGCTCATACAAACGAGTCAATGCGTCTTTTACTTCATCAAGCATCCCATTAACCACAACATCATTATATATCTCCGAGAAACAAAACTGCAAGTAAGTCAATTTCTTTCGGGGATCAAGTGCCACAGCAACATATAATAGGAGATTTATTTTATTCCTACTCACCCAATATCTTTCAAATTTGCATTTCATATTTCTTGCCATTGAAGAAAAAATATAATCATGACTTCTAATTAATTGATCATTGGATGTAACATACATCGAACCTGAAAACCTCTTTGTTGCATCATAAAAAAGTTTCAAAAATTTCACCAAAGACTTACAATTTTTCCAATCTTCCTCATTTGGAGGTCCCCCACATAGTGTTCCACTATTCTGACACTCATCTTTATCTATAAAGTAAACCCGGTAATTTGAATCCTCATCCTCCAATCGCTCAAATGCCTTTTTAAATTTTTCTGCATTTTCCAACATTTGATAGGTGGAATCCCACCTAGTTGGTACATCTAGGCACAGAAGATTCATGGACTCAATGTTTAGTTTCACTGCATAATTCTTAAAAGCTTGGAATCTATTTGGAGACGACTTCACATACCTCACAGCATCACGCACCCTAGCAATAGAGACATCAAGTTCATTTAATGCATCACCTACAACAAGATTTATAATATGAGCACAACACCTCATGTGTAAGAACTCATGCCCTAAGACAGTCCCCTTCCAATCTTTAGTTACTCTCTTTAAGAACTGGACAGTGGTACTATCTGAATTGGCATTATCTACGGTCAAAGTGAAAATGCTATCAATGTTCCACTCAAGCAAACATGTTTCAATTTTCCTACCAATGGTTTCTTCCTTTTGGTCATCAACTAGACAAAAGTTCAAAATTCTTTTATTTAGCTTCCAATCATCATCAATAAAGTGACAAGTAAGACACAAGTAATTTATGTTTTGAATTGAAGTCCACGTGTCAGTGGTAAGGCAAACCCTACGACCTCTCAAAGCTTCCCTCAACTTCTCCCTTTCAGCAAAATAAATGTTTACCACATCTCTAGCAACCGTAAGATGAGAAGGGATATTACAAAACTCAGGTTGCAACACATTACAAAATCTTCTAAACCCATAATTCTCTACAAACTTAAAGGGCAATCCATCTATTATAATCATCTCAGTAAGAGCTTTTCTACCAGCCTCCAAGGTAAAGCTCGTTGCCGCAAGATTAAGACCCTCCTCCCCTCCTTGTGTGGGTTCAAAAGACAAGGTTTTTTGTCTCTTAGGCAATTCCTTATAAGGATACTTGGGACAATTTACCAAATGAGACAACAAGTTACTCGACTCAACAAGGTATTCTTTTTTTACAATAATTACAAACAATTCTAGATTGACCCTCCTTATCCTCTATTTTTTCAAAATGATCCCAATCACGAGATTTTTTTCTATGACTACTAGCAACCTTTTCACTCAACTCAACCTTATTATTAGGTGAAAGTGAGGGATTCTCAACTGAGCTTGGAGTCGCAGCAGCTTGAGTAGCATTAATGTCTTTAGTTCCAAAAGCTTGGGTAGCATCTACAGGTTGAGCTCCAGCAACATGGATAGTGTCCTTGGGTAGCACTTCACTAGGAGTAGGATGATCCATGACCTGGAGCCATATCAAAAGAAAAATTATCATATTTGAATCCAAATTGTCCAAGAAAAATCATTGATACTGTTTCCAAGTCAAGCAAGTAACACCCATGTGAGACCTTTTGTATCAGAAATACCAATTGAAATCTCCAAAACTTGGAATAAAATAAATAAAATAACTTTATTCAATATCCAATTCAAGTAACAGCTAGAATTTTAATTGTGTATTTGGAATTAGCATAAACTAACAATACACGGTCCACCCTTTATATTATCAAATCAAATAAACAATCCACCTCTACAAAGTCTACCTTCAATTTGTACACCACAGTTGACAAACTAACTTAAAAAAGAGAGGTTAAATTTAGGGGCCTGGGACAATTTGGCAGAAACCTAAGGCTCTCTTTGTAATTTCTATACACTGCATCAACTGACACCAACTGCCCATCTCTTCCTAAAACTTTAAATTATTCTCAATGAAACAAGAGAGTTTCACTTGAACAACAGCTTTAATGGGAGGGGAGACAACTCTGGTGCAAGGCAGAAACTATTCAGGATAAACAGATTTCAGTTTCAGTTTCAGGTAAGTGATAATCCATGGTCTTCTCTCAGGGCTAATACATGTTTCGGCTGTGTGGTGAATTCTTCTTCTTTGGCCAAGTATTCTTGCTAGCATTTCTTGATATCCATAGTTGTAACTTTCACTTTTTAAATCTGCAAGTAACTTTGGATTGAATTAGAATCTGACACTAGTTTTGGTGTGGGATATAGCCATATAGGAAAGGAACTCTCTTCATGATTCATCCTTTCCAGCCTTGGTCTTTGAATTTTTAGTTATTCCTTGATTTGATTACGATTCCAATTACATGCTTTTTGTACTCTTTTTATTTTTATTTTTGTACTCTGACTTCATTGATTATTAACATAAGTGACAACTTGTAAAGTTGAATCCTCTTTTAAAGGTCTTCTGGCTATGTATTTTGCTTCTAATACTTGGACCAATACTCTGACCTCTTTCTCTTGCTCTTCTTGAGTTTCTTAAGCTATGCTAAAGTAAATTTCAGCTTTATTCCATGTTAATGTCTCCTTGTAACAGCTTTCGCATAAGTTGTGTTACCATGGCTCTAGGTTTTATTTACATCATCATGTTTGTATTAAACCATCATGTGACTTTAGGTTAAGCCGCTTATCCAGTCCAAATATTTTGGTTTATGCCTTGATGCTGTTCTAAATTGTGTTTGCCTTAAGCTCAAAGGTTCGGTTCAAGTATCCTTAAGATACCATCTTGAAATGCAATAATCATTTCATTTCTCCTTTGAGGCTTTCAAGCCCTTTAACTTCTCTTATTTGAATTTGCCAATGCAAGTATGAAACTAAAGGAAAAGGCTCCAAATTTCTAAGTCACTTTACTTTTGTTAAAAAACTCATTTTCAGTATTATTTTTCTAAGCTTACTTTGGTAGAAAAGTTGTAAATCCTAACGGATTCTTGAACCTTGAACTTGATCTGAATGTGCTTCTTTTGTGTCCTTTGGAATCTAAGTGTCTTGCTTTCACGAATAGACTTGTATTTTTCTTCTTTTTACTACATGCGTTGCCTAGTCGTATGGCCTATCTTGTTAAGTTCTAGTAACTTCACTATTTGCATGATAAACTTTGTACCTTGATTGTCTAAGCTTTGTACTCTTGAGAAGACTTTACCAATTGCAAACTAGCTTTCCAAATCTAAGTCGCTTGTTTCTATGGCAGTCACTAGATTGTATCTACTTTCCACTCATACACAATTGAGTCTAATTTCAAGCATTCACTGCTACTTACTTTTTCATCCATATATTTAATTCCAGTTTCAAGCTTTAGAATTAGACTTGAACTTTATTTCATTGAGAAGGGAAGTTAGCTGAGTTCCTTTTATGTTTGGCTCAGATTTGAATATGTTCTCCTATTTTGCTTATGCAAGTGATATGTTTGTAAATTTTCAGCTTTTAACTATGTTTTTTTTTTTTATTATCACCTTAATATTTTAATCATCTTGAAAATATATTTTGGCTCATTCGGATCACCAATGAGATATTTAGCTCCGTTTGTGATATGATCATGAACTTTGCATCACCCAAGTTGATGTAAAGGCTTACCAACAATGCCATCGCTAAATGCTTGTATATTTCTTCCATATGTGTATCAAACAAATCTAAGGTACTGAAACTTTCAATCCAGTACCATGTTACCTTACCTAGCCAAGCCAAGCCAAATGACACATGCACTGTGCCATACGTAGTTAAAACTTTTCAACCAAGCAGGTCTACATCATCTAAGTCCATAAAAGGCAAATTGAACAGAACTGTATGATCAATATTTGATATCAAATTCAAAATAATTGGCATGACATTCCCAACATCGAAGAAACTTGTTAGAAACCTTTATTTAGATAATCACAATTACTATGCATCAGAAACTTGTCATGCCCCAATTTATCCAAAACCTGAACCACTGAAGCTAAATTCCCAAGGCACTAACTATGTATCTACATATGATGATGTATGGATGCAAGAGAATCATTTTTGGCTTAATGTTTCTAATAAGAAATTTCTATTTTTCATGAGGAGCTTTGCCTACACTAAACGGCCAAATGTCTTCACTCTAAAAAACAGCACCTTTTGCCTTGAATATGTTTAATTCTTTCCCTTTAGAAATTTTACAGCTGATTTTGTTTTTTGTTTTTTGTTTTACTCTTTTACTTTTCTTTTGTCATCGTCATGAGCTAGAGCTGATGGTAAATCAATAGCAACACAATTTGTGCACTGCCTTTACTTATTGCATTTCCATCATCATTATTGAGAATGGTGTAGTTCACCTTTTTAAAAAATAAAAATTTAAATAAATTTTGATAGTTACAATGAGGAGGGGGATTTAAACCTAGGACATCTCCATTGGAAACACCAGGAGGTGCTAATTAAGTTACAAGGCTCTGGGATAATTCCCTAGTTATTGAATTACTATAACAAAGGTTGGTTCTAGTTAGCTTAATTGGCAAAGGCTCTTGTCTTCAAATAAGATACACCAAAAACCAAAAACCGATTGATATCTTGGCCGGATGATAAAGAACAATCCTCTCAGAGCAGATACCATAGGTTGAAATTCTATTGTCAAAAAAAAAAATCTTATCAAAGAATGACTATAACAAAAGCACAAAAAACCCAATAGCTTCATTCTAAATTTCTAATTAATCACTGCAATTTCAGTTAAAGTTTTTCTTTTGCCCTTAAAATAATCAAAATCCTTCAAATATATTCTTGATTAAACTTAATTTTCTTCATGAACAAAACAAGATAGAAGCATTTATACTTATTTAATTATTTAATGAAAAACCCATTTTTTATATGAGACATGCCACTTAACAGAGGCACAATGAAAAGAAAATGCAAAAGCCATAACAACTTTAACGTAAACCATGTATCAATCATGTTTAAATGGCAAAGCTAATGAAGTTTTACAAGGAATAATATAAGAGAGAGAGAGAGAGATGATCCGTACGGTTTAGTGGGTACCGCCAGTGAAGGATCTCTCTGCCAGTGAAGAATGCCGCCGAAGTTGTGGGACAGAAGAGTGAAGACTAGAGATAAAGAGAGAGGGACAGAGGAGGACGTTTTCGTGGGAGAGAGAGAGAGAGAGAGAGAGAGGGAGTTCTGTCAAAATGGCAGTGTGCGTTTGGAGCGGGACGGAGGGCTTAATAACTTTAACGATTCTTTGGGCCCGTTTGGTACATGTGTTTAAAAACTAAAAGTTGTTGTTTAAAAATTTTTGTAGAAATATGTGTGGATCAAAAAGTGTATTGAAATATGTAAAATGTTGTTTAAAAACTGAAAATTATTGTTTGGAAACACTCACCGAACACACCCTTTATTTCTTTTTTCCCTCCTTGTCCTTCTCCTCCATCTTCTTCTTCTACTTTTTTTAGGGGAAATTATGGCAATTGCAATATTGGTCGATTTAGCCTTAACATTTTAAATATAATAATTTAGTATTTAAACTTTTGATATTGTACCAAATAATCTATAAAAAATATTAATTTGTCTAACATATTTACTAATTTTTTATTTATTTATTTATGAGGACGTAGTTGATGAATTTTGGTTATTTTTTAAAGGAGAGACAAAGGATTGTGTGGTATTTGAAGGGATATTTAACCTTAGGTTCTGTTTATTTTAGCATTAATGTTTTCTAGAAAATAGTTCATTTTCCAAATAACATTTTTTAGAAAACTGTCTCATTTTCTAGTATTTGGTAATAATCTTGAAAATGAGCTTGAGAATGTTTTCTGGTGTTTGGTATGCATTTAAAAAAAAAAAATTCTTGTATAATTTAAAACATGTATATTATATAAACTAACTAATGTAATCATTATAAATAAAAAACCAAGAATGAATTTGGTTTTCATACTAAAATTTTGACAATAGATACAATCAAAATTATTTAGTTGTCAATTTTTCATAATCTCTACCACTCATCTTGCTCATATATATAGATAATAATTTACGTACACACATATATCAACCATTTGTCTATATATATATATATATATATATATATATTATGGGGGCCAATTGTCTCATATGTTCAAATTGCATTAGAAAATGCTGGGCCCAATATCTAGTCTCATATGTACAGACTACATAAGAATGGGCCGGGTCCAATATCCAGTCCGAGGATCAGAGAGTATCCGAGGACGACCAGTAAAGGAAGAAATGAAAGTTGTACTCCGAAAAGAAGTAAAGAATGCCTGTGAAGGATTTGATCGTGTCCGAGAACAATTATCACCTCAGAGCCTCTGTTCGAGGTGGCCAGTAGACTTATCAGTCCCTTAGGGTAACGCCTCGGACAAACCTTGCAACAAAGTAAATGAGAAAATATCAAATAAAGGATAAGAGTGAGAGAAAACAAATATCTGGGGGTACTGTTGCCTCCGCATTAAATGCTGCCCAGCTAACCCTCTGGCCGCATTAATGTGGAGGTGATGCCTGAACAGTGAACACGCAGCCTTACAGCTAAGAATTGAAGATTCAAGAAAAGGCAAGAGAAACAGAAAAAAAAAGGACTTCCACCACCTGATCCACACGTGGATGGAGGAAATGGTAAAAAGGTCATAGTATATAATACAAAGGAAAGGAAAAAGAAAGAGGACGGAGAAACAGATTGAAAAAGAAAAAGAGAGAGAAAGAACATAAAGGTTGAAGAAATACAACAGCAAAAATGAAGAATTTAGTACTCTCCGTCATAGTACTAGGGCATGTCTGAGAATACTTTCTGTATATGTACGCGTATAACTCTTTCTTTTTAAGACTATAAGCCAATATCTTTATCCTAGATTCAGACTAGCTTTCTCTCCCGCTCTCTACAAATTTATTGTTCGGGCTTTTTGGGCCTAGGTCCATTCCTGTACTGGATTCAAGTCAAATCTGGCCCTTACATATATATATAAATTTGACAGGGGAATACATTTTCAATAAGTATAAATAACAATAACTTTTAATTGTCTACTCTTTTTGTTGGTATACTAATTGTCTACTATGGTTAACCACAAGTTTTCAATATTATTCTAAATTACGTATTTACATAATTTACTATATAATATATCATCACTGCATAGTATCTACCAACAAAAAAAGTATTTGCCAACAAATGCAATTCTTCTAAACAATTATCATTCATTATATAACAATATTATTAGTCTACGGTAAAGATTATCCCATGTAAAAACAATTTAGAGCAATATAGGTACTATGTTTAAAATCTTCATCTTTTACTTCATTCATTCTTTCTTCTTCCTCTTTTTTTTTTTTTTTTTTGGTACTTTATGTACGAAAAAGAAGTAACTTCTGCCTGGAATCCATCAAACTAAAAATTTCTTAGAGAAAAAAGAAAATCGAGCTTGAAATTCAAAGCAAAGAATTGGGATTTTGGTAGAGATGAATGAAATAATTACCACTGCAAATTTGTTCTCCTTTGCAAGTCGAAGCTATTGACCAATCAGTGAAGGAAAAAAAAAATTCTAATCAGAGAATTGTATTACAGAGGAGAAGAGAAACATGGAGAAAAGAGAGAAGAGAGACAGTTAGAGAGAGAGATCTATGGGAAGAGGAGAGACCAAAGACCAAAGTTAGTGACAGTAAAGGTGTGAGGAGAGAAAAAGCAAAGGGAAGAGAGAAAAAGTGAGAAAATTTACCATGAGAGAGAGAAAGCGCCAAAAAATTATGTTTCCCACGGCTATAGACAAAGATAATATTTATAGGAGATGCAACACATGAGAAAGAGATTATTTTCCACCCAAAAAAAAAAAAAAATTTGGAAAACAACCTATAGAAAATTAAGCCTTATTTTTATTAGGGTTTTCTGTTGACCAAAGGTAGTTTTCTATTAGCCAGGTTTTTTTTGTTCTACCAAACACTGAAAAATGTGAAAAACTATATTTACTGAGAGTTTTCCAGTGAAACAAACAGAGCATTATCATTTGGTAGGGTTGGTTAGGATTGGGTGTAACCCAAATTTGGTTCAACTCAAATTAAGTTTCGATAATAAATTTATTGGATTAAAATAGATTGTAAAACCTATGACCTTTATTTGATTTTTTGACGAGTTAGGCCAATCTGAAATAACTTGCATTTTTTCATATACAAAAAATAGTATTAAATAAAAAAATATTAGAATATATGTGTGTGTGTGTGTGCATGCGCCCCCCTTTTTAAATACAAATAAGAGAATAAGTAAATGAAACACTTAAAAATTTAAAAAATTTAAAAATTAAATAATACTACATAAAACTTTAAGTCTTTGGTCCAAAACTTTCTATTCTTATAATTTGGGGAAAATGGGTATTTGCTTCTAATTTACAAACTATGCAACAAAATGTCATTGTTTTGAAACTATTTAGCAAAATGTCTCTATTTTTGAAACTCAATTTTAACAAAATCGAGTTACAGATGGAACTCGGCATTAACAATGTCAAGTTCTATGCTAAACACTAAGAGCATTTGGCACACCAAAAACTAAGAGCATCAACATCAGGTGTGCTTTTTAGCACACCAAACACTAAAAACCCACCGGCACTAAATGTTCCAAATGCAAATTTGGCATTTGCTACAGTACCATCCTTAATAGCATCAACATTGGTGGTGCAAAAAATTTAGCAATTTGACATCACAAAAAGCCACTTTATCTATTTTAACTTACCATTTCACAACTCACTCCACATCAATGCTCTTATTTTCACATCAAAGTTAAATATTATTCATTATTTTTTTCTCTATCTTCATCTTTATCTCTCTATCTTCTCCCTTCCTTCAACCCACATCCTTTCACGACACCACCATCACCACAACCAGATCAGGAATCACAACAGATGACCCAAACCCACAATAGTGGTTAGAGCTTCAACCCAAACCTACATAAATCTCAATAATAAACACAAACCACAAACATAAACCCACAAACACAAACACAAACACAGCCTAATCCTGACCACGAACATAAATGCCGTCGTCGTCCCCGATCTCGATCCTAACCACAACATAAAGCCTGATCCTAACCTAATCTCATAATCGGAAACCCCAACGACCCACCACCACCACCAATAGCAATAAAACGACCCACACCACCACATTACTACCAAAATACCCTACAAGGATTGGAATTAATTCTGAGGAAGGAACCGTGTGGTGAGTGCATAAGTACCATGGAGGCAGTGGTGAGAGCTTCGGCCACCACCATGGAGGCATTGTCAGTGGAGGCCGATTAAGAGTGGAGAAGATGAAAGAAAGGTGGAGAAGTGAGAATGAAAGAGAGAGAAGTAATAAAGTAATGGTTTTTAATTTTAGCTTGTAGCTATAGTAAACTGGTAGTGATAGTAGCTATGTTGCTAAAAATTTTAGCTATACCACTACTGATGTTGCATGTTTTTTGGTGTTTGTAATGCTAAAAATAGCAATTTGACTTTCTAGCACCACCAATACTAATGCTATGTAGAATGATACAAACAACAAATACTAAAATTTTATTATTATTCTATTTAACTTTTCTTGAATTTTTTTTTTTTACAAAATAACACCATTTTGCTAACAATTTCGTTATTTAGCAACGTTTCCAAACTATTTCGGAAACTAGCATCTCGAGTCTCTTAAACTCCAATTCACCGTAGCAAATCGAGTTCCTAGAACTTGATTTCTATTTGCTGGCAAAGCTGAACTCAAGTCTTAAAGGCTCGAGTTCCTTAAAGACATCAAAAAAGATTACAACAAAGAACAACGGAAACACAACGAAGAAATAATAGAAACACAATGATGAAGAAACAGAAGAAACAACAAAGACTCCAAGAAGATCAAACCCAAACAACCCATGAACCACGAAGATCACAACGAAGAAAAAACAACAAAGGCTCCAAGAAGATTAAACCACGAAGATTAAACCCAAACAACGAAGATCAAATCCAAACCGCGAAGATCAAACCCAAACAACAAAGATCGTTTCCAAACAATGAAGATTAAACCACGAAGACGAAGGTGATTGAACCTAAGCCGCGAAGGCTTCATTTTCTTCGCTGGGTCTTTGGGTTTGTTGATGTTCCTTCCTTCGTTTTCTTCTCTAATCTTTGGGTTCATGGGTTTTGCTATTGAGTTTGTGGGGTTCTTTTGCTTAGGTTCGTGGGTTTGTTGCTTGGGTTCGTGGGTCGTTGCTGGGTTCGCCACTCGAGTTCGTGGATCTCTTGCTTAGTGTGATTTCTGCTTTGATCTCTTGTTTGTGTTTGTGTTTTTATTGTTTCTTTGGTTGTTTGTAGAAACTTGTGGATTTTTTTTTTTTTTTTTTTTCAGAGGGAGAAGAGGAAGAGACTAGATGAAGAAGAAGAAGAAGAGACTCATGTTTTTTTATTTTTTGGTTTTCTTTTGTGGAAAGACTTGAGTTCTATATGGATTTTCATGGAAATCAAGTCTTTAATACTCGAGTTGCTATAGTGAACTCAATCTTGAGATGTTAGTTTCCTAAATAGTTTGGAAACTATACTAAGAGCATTCTCATCAAAGGTGTTAAAAATGCTAAATGCTATTTTTTAGCATTTTTAACACCTCAAATCATAAAAACGCTTCTTTATCAAGGATGTCAAATTTTAAAAATTTTAGCAACTTGCTATAGTGATGTTTTATTACTAACAAATCATTGAAGCAAGTTGCTACTATTTTTTATTATTTTCTTTCTTTCCTTTTCACTATCTTTCTCTCGTGCTCTTCGTCCCCTCTCTCTTTCACTCTCTTCACCTCTCTGTTTTCCTTTCTCTCTGCATCTCGAGTTTGTGGGTATTGGGTATGGCTGGGTTGAGTCGGCATTCTTGAGACCGAAGAGGCTAGGCCGCTGGGGTGGTGGTCATCGGAGAGGTTAGGGTGGGTTTTGTGGTGGGTTCAGATTAGGGTGAGTTTGATTTGATTTTAGGTCTTGATTTGGTTTTGGGATTTTGTTTTGGTTTTACAGTGTGAAGGAGGAAGGGGAGAGGAAAGTCAAGCTACCGCCGTGGAAGAAGATGACAATGGGGAGGGAAGTGGTGTCCGTGTCCATGTCTGTGGGAATGAAAAGGCGGAACCAGATCGGCAGTTGATGGTGCCGTCAGTTTGGGTCTTCCATGGAAGGACCAAGGAATTAGAATCTAATGGTTTGTTTTTGTGTGTGTGGGTGTGTGCTACAAAGTTGAAGAAGGGATGAACTCTTTTTTGGGTTGATTTTGGAGGTTGGGGGTTTAGGTTGTGGTTGGTGGTGGTGGCTGTGGCTGTGGTTGTAGGCAGTGGTGGCAGTGGGTTTGTTGAGAGTAAAAGAGATGAAAATGAGAATAAAAAATAATAAAAAATTAATATTTTAATGAAGCGGTAAAAATATAAATTTTTGATGTTGGGTGTATTGTAAAGTGTGATGTTAAAATTGATAAAGTAGGTTTTTGAGATTCTAAGGCCATGTTTGGTAAACTACCTAAACAATATATTTTCAGTTTTTAAACAATATTACACACATTTTCATACATTTTTTTTCTTCATCCATACGTATTTTAAAAAATTACAAACAATATTACTCAAACTCTCTTAACCTCATTTTATCTAAAACTCACATTTTAAACAACATTACACACTTTTTCACTCATACATATTTCAAAAAACTACAAACAATATTACTTAAACTCTTTTAATATAACACTTCAATTTTTTGAAATGCTCTCACTAACAAAATTGACTAAAAATGAGTGTTATTTTGAGGAAAAAAAATCGCTTCTCTCCGTTCCCTTAACAGTAGCACATCTCTCTCTCTCTCTCTCTCTGCTGGTCTCCTTCTGTATCTCTTCTCTCCCTTTCTTTCTCTCACAGCCATCCCCGCCGATCTCAACAAGTTGTCCCCCAACCCACGCCGCGCCGTCCACCATGCCGCACCGCTGACGCGGATGTGAACTCGCTCCTTTTGTTGCTGGGATTTCTATGCCACTGTTGTGGGCTGATTTTGGTAGTTATGGTGGTGGTAGGAAATTTCTTTTTAAACTTCCATGGCCAACCAAGCTCCTCCTTGAACAAATCTACATCCTTCAGTCTGGGTTGATTTTTGCAATTCTCTCTCATGCGATGCTCTGTTCATCGTGATTTACTGACTTTGTTTGAAAATTTGTTGATTTTGTCTTTTTGGGTTAGTTTAGCCTAAAATTGTGCAGAGGCTCTTACTCCGCAACTTTTGTTTTGCCCAAACGGCACGAGGTTCGGATTCGGATTCAGCAGAACAACTCAAGTATCAAGAAGCCTCGCTCGCATCTTCATTTCAACACAAAAAACAGGTTCTCTCTCTGAATCAAATATCATGAGGGCATTATATAGAGTCAGACCCATTATCCTTCACTCTACGCCTTCTTCTTTCCTTTTCACAGACCCACAAAAATGCCCATTTGGCCCTTTCAACTCCTTCAGTCAAAAGAGGTTCAAAAAGCCAGTAATCTCAGCTCGAACTCGCTTAGAGGACAGAGTCAGAGACCCAAAGCTAGACAAACTAATAACCCACCTCAAAAAACTCAAAACCATCCTCAATCTCCACCAACTTATGTCAAACAAAAAACGTGGTCCCTTCGTTTCATTACAACTCATGTCCAGGTGGAAAAACATCGTTGGACTAAATGTCAACATAGGCGCATTTATCAACAAATACCCCCATGTTTTTGAGGTTTTTAAACACCCAATTAGGAGGAATCTTTGTTGTAGAGTTAGGCAAAAGATGAAGGCTTTGATAGAAGAGGAAGAGAGAGTTGTGAAAGAATGTGAATTAGAAGCTGTACAGCGTGTAAAGAAGTTGTTAATGATGTCTGTAAATGGGACTCTTGGTGTTCATGCTTTGAGATTGATTAGAAGGGAATTGGGTTTGCCTGAGGATTTTCGTGACTCAGTTCTGGCTAAGTATAATGCTGATTTTAGGTTGGTTGGGTTGGAGATAGTTGAATTGGTTGATAAAGATGAGAGTGTGGGGGTTGCAAAGGTTGAATTTTGGAGGGAAAAAGAGTATAGAGAGAAGTGGTTGAGTGAGTTCGAGACCAAATATGCATTTCCTATCAATTTCCCTACAGGGTTTAAGAAAGAAGCAGGGTTTAGAGATAAGTTGAAGAATTGGCAAAGGCTGCCTTATTTGAAGCCTTATGAGAGGAAAGAGGTTGTAAAGGTTCGAACTTGTGGTGGGATTGAGCAGTTTGAGAAGCGGGCGGTTGGGATTCTTCATGAGTTCTTGAGCTTGATGGTGGAGAACAAGGTTGAGGTTGAACGGTTAGCTCATTTCAAGAGGGATTTTGCTATTGAAGTTAATGTGCGTGAACTACTTTTGGAGAACCCTGGAATTTTTTACATTTCTACTAAAGGGAATGCACAAACGGTTTTTCTTAGAGAGGCGTATAGTAAAGGGCATTTGATTGAGCCAAATCCAATATATGTTGTTAGAAGGAAATTGTTGGACCTTGTCTTGCAAGGCTGTCGAAGTACTCGAGAACTGGCAGCTGAAAAGGAAATCAAGGATCTGAGTAGTTCTGTGGGGTGTACAGCAGATGGAGGTAGGAGAGATGGTGACTGGGTTATCCCAATTTTGGAGAATTTTGACAATGAAAATCCCTATAACAGTGTGAGTGAAATCAGCGAGTAATCAGAGTTTACTGAATTCAATGAGAAAGGAAGTGGTGAAAGTGAAAATTGCATTGAGGGTTGAATAAATTAAGCCATATGATGGTCTACATTTATTCTCCAGCAAGTGTGTATATGTGAATAGGTCCAACAATGACCCATAATCTTGAATAGGTCAGATTGTGGCCATGGACCTCAAGAAGGTTCCGTCAGACAATGACCCACTCAAGAGTCAAGTAACTCACCTTGGACATTGAGTATGGTAAGTTTCATATTCATTAAAAATTCTGTCTTGATTGTATGTTTGTATGTGTGAATATGGCCTGGGTATAGGATTTATTGATTGGTTCAGTAAACATCTGTTTAGCACTGGAAGAACATTTGTTCATAATAAGCATTGGTTATCTCATGATATCTGTGTAGATTTTCCCTTGTATTATAGCAAAAGCATTTATCATTTGCTTGAAAGTAGTCATGGTTCCTCCTGTATGCTAAATATTGCTATGTCTGTTGCAACTTTTTTTTCTCTAAAGAAGCTTCAGACATATCCCTTAACATACTTTTTTGGGTATATTTCTGTCATTTTATTTGTAATGACTGCCCTACTTCAGAACAATCTGCAGAACTGAAAATCTGTTATTCAAAGCAGGTTAAATTCTTGGTCTATCTAGGCTTGTTGATTCACTTGTTGGAGAAATCTATTCTTTGCATATCTTATGGTGAACAAACTCTATCTCTGACTTACCATCTAATCCCGGTATTGGTTTATGCTTTATATTCTCAACCATTTGGGGGAATAGTGTTTGTGACAATTGATTTGCTCATAATAATAAAATTATATAATGTCTTGTTTCTTGTTTGGTTAACAATAAGGCCTTGAAGTTTCTGCTAGTTTCCATCTACTTGCTGGAAATTCAATATATGCTTCTTCATGGCTATTTCATTTTTTCATTTTTTGGTTCTTTGTTTGTATGTGAGGCTGTGAGCCCACTAGCTTAGAGTTTTACAATTTTTGTTTATATTTGTCTGCTCATTAGCATATTTTGGTTGTTTTTCTTATTGGTTGTCCAAATTTCTGAAACACTTGCTTGGACAGTCATTTTAGTGTTTGTGAAATAGAAATTCTATGTTCTGGTAAAGGTTCAGCTGTCACAATTTTTCGGATTTCCTTGCTCCCCAAATGCTTGTCTTCTTTCATACCTAGAGCCCAAATTGACCCTGGGGGTCGAGAATTGTGATAAACACCTGATGTGTAGACTCAGATAAATAGTTATGAATCATCCAACCTTTAGAGAAGAAAAGAAAATTATGAATTAATTGTATCCTTATCTAAATTCTTTGACAGTCCCTGCTATTCAAATGAAAAATGTATGATTAAAAACTGAAGTCTTCAAAAAAAGACCAAAGTCTTGAATTTCATTGTAAATCAATGTTCAATCCCTCACATGTTTTGTTTATCTGTTTCCATCTTATTATATTCGCTATCACTTTTATCATTTCATATTTTCTTTATTTTTGAAATTTTTGGTCATTGTAATGTGTTGTGCAATAGCGGAAGCTCTAACATCAATTATTATAATTTGGGGTTAGTGGAAGAACATTCACATGAACAAGAAAGTAAAACATCCACAAGAGACAACAATATTTATCATAGTTTGGCCAACTCCTTGCCTACATCCACAGGCAATGCCAACAAAAAATATCCAATATCAATGATATGGATTACAATGACTCTTAGCAAATCTCATGACTCTTGCAACTCACGCAAACAACGCTGACAAATCTCACCAACATAAACCAAACCTCTCACAAATTCAAACTCACAATTCCAAAGTCCCAATACACCCAATAACTCTCTCATAGTCACAAAACAAATTCTCGACTCAACCATTGGTAATTTTTCAACCCCAAAAATCTACCAAACTACTTTTTGAAGAAGCCCACTCATGTTTTTCTAGGAGTCTTCTTCTCTCCCCATGTGGGAGGAAACTTGGGCAAAAGCCACCAAACCCTTTGCAATAATGCCTATTTATAAGGCTCCAATCCTATTCCTTGATGGATAAGGAATACCCAATTGCTTCTTCAACAAAAAAAACCTTTTTCCTTTTATGTCAAGGAGACTCAATGTTTTCCACTTCAAGTAAATTCTGTCTTCTACACCAAGGAAAAAAGCTTTCCTTCTACATCAAGAAAACTCAAATCAAAATTAATTAGGAATTTGAGGCAATATTCAACATAATGAAAGTGGTTTATGTCCAAAGTCCCAACTAAAGAACCAATTTGCTACTATTTTTTTTCTTCAAAAGTTTCTAAAGAAAACTTGGTAAGCTTGCTAAGGAGCCAAAGTTCAAATGGCATTTCCTCCTCTCACAAGTGTGGGTGGAGGGTGTCATGGGTTCAAAGCTCACTAGTTGCATGTGTAACTTAAAATTAAAAGAATAAATAAAAAGAAAGAAAAATTGATAAGCTCGATATTTTATGCCTTGGCATGACAATTACTATGGAGGAGATCTCATCTAGAAATAAATTGACCTCTCTTTACTTAGAAAACGATATATGACTCGCACTTTTAATGGATGAAATATTAGATGGAAGGCTAATACATCTATCTGCAAAAAAAAAAAAAAAAAAAAAAAAAAAAAAAAAAAAAAAAAAAAAAAAACGTTTACATAATTTGCCAGAGTTGATTTAAGAATTCCAAATATCTCAAGAATATACTGAAATAGATTGATTTGCTGTTTCCTTTCTTTCCTCTATTTGACCATGCAAGTGAGGCACAAATTTGAATGAGAATCATTTTATGCATTTTGGACACCGTGCAAATTATTTGAGCTAGTTTGGATGGATTAATGATTTGATGTTGCACATACTTATTCATTTCTGTTCTGATTGGAACAGAATTATGATAGGAAGAAGATATAAGACAAGAACCAATTTTTACCTCCTTAGTCTGAGGCCCAGAGAATGGGGAAGATATAAAGAAGAAAGACCAAAATTGAGGACACTAGGGCAGCTAAGGAATATATTGAATCATTGATTTGGTGCCAGTATATGCGGAATGATCATTCTAAATAAGTTAGCAAAAACCAGGTCATTAAAATTTGATTTTGATTGTCAAATTGTGTATAACTATTTGACCACCAAAAAACCATGTGTTTTTGGAGAAGTTAAAACTAAAATTTTTTGCAACTTTTATACTAGTTTACTGTAGCAAGTTGTTAAAAATAAAATACAATATTTTATTAAAATTATTTCTCTTATTTCAATTAAAAAACTCAAATTTTCTCTCATACTTATTATTGTAACGAGTTGTTTATATTATTTTAAATGATGTGGTAAAAATATAGAATATTTGATGTTGCATGTATTGTAAAGTGAAGTAGTATAAATATATAAAGTAGCTTTTTAAGGTACTAAAAGCTAAATTTTTTAGTACCATTATTGTAAATGCTCTAACTTAAAAAAAAGAAAAAGAAAAAAAAAGCCTAGTATTAATATTTTTTTTTAATGTATTAAGAAACAATGATTTTGTGTATTTATAATTTATTAATTGTATATGGATGCTTATTTGGAGTTTTTTTTTGGCTTATACTCTGGCTCCCTCAAATGTAAAATCTTGAGTCCGTTCTGGATTGTATGTCTTTTCACTTTGTTTTCTTCCTCATTCTGGTGCCGTGATCTTTTCTGATAAATGGCATTAAATGGCTTCTTGAGTTGAAGATCCTGTTCTTGGGCCATCTGAATTAAAAGAAAAGAGAGAGAACAAAAGTGATGTTGCTGACTAGCTGATTGCAGCAATCTAATTTTTCTTTATTGGATAATTAAAAGAAGCATGCAGTATATAGAGGCAGGAATAACAAGATTAGTTGTGTCAATCCAAATATGATACGAGCCTGTTATGTCTCAATTTATAGCCTGTTAACTTCGTGTTGCATTCATGGACTGTGTTAAACTTTGCCACCTCTACTTGTATTACCTATTTCCTATATAGTAAATGTATATATGGATGCATGCAACCATGACATGTATCCTTTTGACAAATCATAAGATAACTACATGTGTTAGAAGTTAGAACTCTATTTCTTATTTTCATTTGAGTTATTGCCTATAATATTCTAATAGAGCCCATATGAGAGCAATTAATTTCTCATTAAATGTTTTAAGACAATAAATTTCTCTTCATAAACTTTCATTCTCATTTGAGCAACCTCATAATGAAGACAACAATAGTTATTACTTCTTATTAAAGCCTATTATTAGGGCAATAAATTTCTTCCATAATGGTTTTAAGACAATAAATTTATACTCATAATTTCCCTAGTTTAATATCTTTCTAGCATCTTTTTGTCTTTTATTCCTATTATCATTGTCATTTGGGCTACCTTTTATTGAAGACAATAACTCTCTCCATAAACATTTTAGTAGCCAATGTGAAAGGGATAAAAATAAAAAACCTTAGATGACATCTCTTACCCTTACAACTTTTCATTTTTTATTCCAATAAAGATTTAAATGCCTAAACACTTCTCTTTTATTGTGTTTGTAGTTCTCTGTCTCTCATTCCATAATCATGATTCATGAACTTTTTTTTTTCTATAACTTTTCTAATATTGATTGTAGAATAAAGGTATTTTATTTTTTGGTCAATGGGAAGATTAATTTCTCCCAGACACTTATTGACAATAAATTTCTCCCATAAACTTCACATAATTTCCCATAAAAAAGGTTAATTTGCATTTAATACATGGGGTGGAAGAATTTGAACAACCTTTGTGTACCTACAACTTGATAACCTCAACTATAAAAGTAGAAGGAAAATGAATTTCAAGGGCAACTAAAGTATCTTTTTTGAGCACCAAAGAAATGAAATAGGTGTGTTTACGGATGTTTTGTATGGTTAGTGAAGTAGAGGGTCGTAGGTAGCATAAAAACAAAGAAGAAAATAATAAAAAAAAGGGGGTGAGGGTCGTAGATAGCAGAGGGTTGTAGGTAGTAGACAACAGTGAAGAAAATATTAGAATAAGAGGGTGAGGGTCCACTCTGTGGCGCTGCTCAGTGGAAAAAAAATACTCACCCACGGTGAGAGGGAAAGGCTCCTATCTCGATAAGAATGATAAAAAGGTGACAAGTTGTTAAAGATATGTAAAAATTGATGTTAATTGTGGGTTTAGATAAAAACCAATTAAAACTTGCTACTTAACATTTATTGTAAAATTATTGTGAAAATGATATTATTAAAGTAGCACTAAAGATGATCATATTCAAGATTATTTCTGATGGGATTAAACAAGACTATATGTAATTTTTGTTTTTGTTTTTTGGCCGGGTCAGGGGGTTCAACGGCCTGGGCTGGTTGTAGAGCCGCCCCTGACTACCAGGGCCGGCTGCCTCTAGATCAGTCATCAGTGTACAGTAATCTCTCTCTATTTATGTTTGAAATGTAAAGTCTGTTTTGTGAATAACTGAGACCAAACTGTGCATACCAAAACAAGGAAGAATCCAAGTGTGTGTGTTTTCATAATTGGGTATTTTGATTCAACATAAATTATTATTTTCACTAAAAAAAAAACTATTATTTTATTGCCATTTTCACCTAAAAATCTACTACCTTATATTATTTTTATATTTTATATGTTTAAAGTACTAAAATGAGTTATTTTTTCTTGGTCTATCTAGGCTTGTCGATTCACTTGTTGGAGAATCTATTCTTTGCATATCTTATGGTGAATAAACTCTATCTCCGACTTACCATTGAATCCTGGTATTGGTTTATGCTTCATATTGTCAACCATTTGGGGGAATAGTGTTTGTGACAATTGATTTGCTCATAATAATAAAATTATATCCTGTCTTGTTTCTTGTTTGGTTAACAATAAGGCCCTGAAGTTTCTGCATGTTTCCATCTACTTGCTAGAAAGTCAATATATGCTTCTTCATGGCTATTTCATTTTTTTTTTTAAAATTTTTTTGGTTCTTTGTTTGTGTGTGAAGCTGTAAGCCCACTAGCTAGAGTTTTACAATTTTTGTTTATATTTGTCTGCTCATTATCCTGTTTTGGTTGTCCAAATTTCTGAAACACTTGCTTGGACAGTCATTTTAGTGTTTGTGAAATAGAATTTCAATGTTCTAGTAAAGGTTCAGCTGTCACAATGTTTCAGATTTCCTTGCACCCCAAATGCTTGTCTTCTTTCATATCTACAGCCCAAATTGACCCATGGAGTCGAGAATTGAGATAAACACCTGATGTGTGGACTCAGATAAATAGTTATGAATCATCCAACTTAAGAGAAGAAAAGAAAATTATGAAATAATTGTATACTCATTTAAATTCTTTGACAGTCCTAGCTATTCAAATGAAAAATAAATAATTAAAAACTTAAAGTCTTTAAAAAACGACCAAAGTCTCTTTCAATTTCCACCCAATTTCTTCTTTCTAAGTGGGCTTCAGTTTCCTGTGAATTTCGCTGTAAATCAATGTTTAATCCCTGACATGTTTTGTTTATCTGGTTCCATCTTATTATTTTTGCTATCACTCTGATCATTTCATGTTTTCTTTATTTTTGAAATTTTTTTGTCATTGTAATGTGTTGCGTGATAGCGGAAGTTTTAACATCAATTATTATGATTTGGGATTAGTGGAAGAACATTCACATGAACAAGAAAGTAAAACATTCACAAGAGACAATAATTTATCATGGTTTAGCCAACTCCTTGCCTATGTCCATGAGCAACGCCAACCAAAAATATCCAATATCAACGATATGGATTAGAATGACTCTTAGCAAACCTCACGACGCTCACAATTCACACAAACAACGCTTACAAATCTCACCAACATATACCAAATCTCTCCTCTTGCAAACACAAATTCACAATTCCAAGATGCCAATACACCCAATAACTCTCTCAGACTCAAAACAAACAAACTCTCGACCCACAATCATGGGTAATTTTTCAACCCAAAAATCTACCAAACTACTCTTCTAAGAAGCCCACTCATGTTCTTCTAGGAGTCTTCTCCTCTCCCATGTGGGAGGAAAGTTGGGCAAAAGCCACCAAATCTTTTGCAATAATGCCTATTTATAAGGTTCTAATCCTATTCCTTGATAGATAAGGAGTACCCAATTTCTTCTTCAACAAGAAAACCTTTTTCCTCTTATGTTAAGGAGACTCAATGTCTTCCACACCAAGTAAATGATTTCTTCAACACCAAGGAAAAAACCTTTCCTTCTACTTCAAGGAAACCCAAACAAAAAATAATTAGGAATTTGAGTCAATATTCAACATAATGAAAGTGGTTTATATCCAAAGTCCCAACAAAAGAACCAATTTGCTACTATTTGTTTTTTTCTTCAAAAGTTTATAAAGAAAACTTGGTAAGCTTGCCAAGGTGCCATAGTTCAAATGACATTTTCTCCTCTCCCAAATGTGGGTGGAGGGTGTCACAAGTTCAAAGCTCACTACTTGCATGCGTAACTTAAAATTAAAATAAAAAATAAAAAGAAAGAAAACTTGATAAGCTCGATATTTTATGCCTTGGCATGACAACTACTATGGAGGAGATCTCATCTAGAAACAAATTGACCTCTCTTTACTTAGAAAATGATATATGACTCGCACTTTAAATGGATGAAGTATTAGATGGAATACTAATACATCTAACTGCAAAAACAAAAATCGTTTTCATGGTTTGCCAGAGTTGATTTAAGAGTTCCAAATATCTCAGGTATATATTGAAATAGTTTGATTTGCTATTTCCTTTCTTTCCTCTATTTGACTATATATGTGAGGCACAAATTTGAATGAGAATCATTTTATGCATTTGGACACCAAGAAAATTATTTGAGCTAATTTGGATGGATTAATGATGTGATGATGCACATACTTATTCATTTCTGTTCTGATTGGAACAAAATTATGATAGGAAGAAGATATAAGACAAGAAACAATTTTTACCTCCTTAGTCTGAGGCCCAGAGAATGGGGAAGATATAAAGAAGAAGGACCAAAATTGTGGACGCTAGGGCAGCCAAGGAATATATTGCTGCTATAAAAACATACTATAATACAGAGCTCTACAGAGGTGCGCAGCTTGTCTGAACACAAACTTTGGGCTGCAAAAATTGCTTCTCCGACTTGGTTAAACGAGCAGTCCGTGGGTCAATAATACTGTACATAAGCATTCGTTCAACTTTTGGTCAAGTGTGCAGTCCCTGCATTGTCAATTTATCGATGGGTCAAAGGAAAATCAAACAGATAGTCATACAGCATGCTATATTGCTATGCCTACGGACCCTTATCTTTAAGGGAAATGTTAACGAGTGTCGTTGGGGCATTGATTAAGAATCCATTTTAAAAAAGTTTTGACATCACTTTTATGGGAAATGAAAAAAGCTGTCAAAATATTAATTGTTTTTTTTTCTTTTCCCATAAAAACTTTCTTTAATTGGATTATTAACCAATGCCCACACTCGTTAACATGACCCATAATACAGTTTTGAGTTTAATTATGTTCATGATAGCTGGCTTGTGTATGTCATTTCACTTTGTCTTCTTTCTCATTCTGGAGATGTGATCTTTTCCGTTAAATGGCATTAAATGGCTTCTTGAGTTTAAGATCCAGCTCTTGGGCCATCCGAATTAAAAGAAAAGAGAGAGAAAACAAAAGTGATGTTGCTGGCTAGCTGATTGCAGCAATCTAATTTTTCTTTATTGGATAATTAAAAGAAGTATGCTGTGGTAGAGACAGGAGACAGGATTTGTTTATGAAAATGTTGTAAAGGCGCACGGAGGGATGATAGTTGATATCTAGTAGAAGAGAGAGAGAGAGAGAGAGATATCTCCCAAGAGAAATGGAAGACTCTTGTATTTAGGGAAGACAATTTGTGTTTGTGTGTCGGAATCGTGTCGTGTCAATTTATGATTTTTTGATTATATAAGTTGACACTAACCCAACAAATTTATTAAGCGGGTCAAGATTCCTCAATCTTAAAATGACCTGTTTATTAAACTGGTTAATCGTGTTGACTTGTTTATCATATTTTATCGAAACCAAAAAAAAATTTTTTTTTTTTTTTTTAGTATTAACCCAATTGATCAAAACTACAAAAAACCAAATAGATAGATTTAAAAAAAAAAAAAAAATTCAAAACTAAGGAATAACTACATCATAAATAATCATTCAAAACTAAAATACTCAATATCACAAATAATCATTCATAATATGTCAAAGAAAATAAACCACAATAACTAATAAGTTTATATATTTGGGGTTTTGAATAATATATTGGTAAAATAACATTTGATTAAACGGGTTAGACGGGCCAAATAGGTTTTATGAGTTGGACACGAATACAACACGTTTGTTAAACAGGTTAATTGTGACAACTCAAATTTAACACGAATCTGTTAAATCTCAATCTATAACCTGTTAACTTTGTGTTGCGTTTACGAGTTTTGTTAGATTTTACCACCTCTACTTGTACCTATTACCTATAGAGTAAATATAGAAAAAAAGGCCCATTGACCCCCTAAACTTTGGACTAGTGGCCGAAGCACCTTTTGAACTTTTATATTAGCCAATTTACTCCTTAAACTTTATAATGCTGCCAAATCAATACTCCAATTAATCTCCCATTAATGTACTAATGGAATAGTCACGTGACGCTCACGTGTACTTTAAAAAACAAATCAATACCATGAATTTGAGACCCAACGGAAAAAGAAGAAAAACCTTGGTTTGATCGGCAGATGGGAGAGAGAGAAACGGTAACAAAACTGCATTAGAAAGAAAGAAAGAAAAAATACCAGAGGTGAGAGGCGGTGACAATGGTGGTTGTAGAACGGCACGGTGGGTCTAAGCATACAAACTAAGCCGATTTATTTATCCTTCAGTGTTCGCTTTGAACCGACCTTAATAACCACAGCATGGCCGTTCTCCTGGGCGTTGGTGATGCTGATATTGTTGAACCTGAAGCTGTGATTCCATATGGGGTTTGAACCATTTGTTGTGTCAAGCTCTATTCTATTCTGTCCGTGAATTTTGACATTGCTGTTATTGCAAATCCAAACAACAGCGTAAGCTCTTGTTTCTCTCAGTCTATTTACCCTCATCAATCCTTTGGCTAACTCAATTACAACCATTAAATCTAAACTCCTATCCGTAATAAGGTGTAGCTTTTGGAAAGATGGATCTTAAGGTGAATATATATATATATATATATATATATATATATATAATTATATATAGACACACATATTCACTTGCTAGTTTTTGTATTGGGTTTGATTTAATTTTTGGATTGAGATTTCTGTGAGACGGCGAGACAACAGCAGGATAAAGCACCGGACATCGTGGTGGTTGTGGTTCTACCGTCTCTCTCACTCTGCTCTGTGTCGATTAGATCAATGTTTTTCTTCTTTCTCCGTTGGGATTCAATTTAATGGTAATGATGAGTTTGTTTTTTTTAAGTACACATGACTCTCACGTGACTATTCCATTAGCACATTAATGGAAGATTAACTGAAGTATTGATTTAATGGCGGTGTAAAGTTTAAAGAGTAAGGTGGCAATTAATTTCTCACATAAATATTTTAAGACAATAAATTTCTCTTCATAACTTTTCATTCTCATTTAAGCAACCTAATAACGAAGACAATAATAGTTATTACTTCTTAATAAAGCCTATTATTAGGGCAATAGATTTCTCCCATTATGGTTTTAAGACAATAAATTTGTACTCATAAATTTTTTGGTAGCTAAAGTGGTGAAAAAAGGAGAAGTTATTAGTTGGAGAAATGCTATATCCATAATATATATTTTTACAACTAATTATAGGTTGTTATTTGTTGTTGTTATGGCTAGGTAAAAAAGTAATTTTAGTTGTGAATTTAAATTAGAACCAATAACAACTAACCACCTATGATTTGTTATGAAAATATTATAGACGTAACACCTCTCTATTTGTTATTAGTTAAATATCTTTTCCGGCATCTTTTTGTCTTCTATTCCTATTATCATTGTCATTTGGGTTACCTATTATTGAAGACAATAACTTTCTCTCCATTCTATCATTTCGGTCAAAAAAAAAAAAAAAAAAACACTCTCTCCATACACTCTCTCCACGCATTTAAGACCTTTGTCTAGTGCACTAACAGCTGAGCTGGTTGGCTTTCTTGTGTCATCCATAAAATTTATATTTTATTTATTTTAATTTTACAAGATTAATAGTTTTGCATTTAATTTTATCACTATTTACTTAATAGTATTTTCTAAATTGATTTGTGTTCAAGAATCATGCTTTTACATCAATAAATGTGAATATGAAATTCATAATTTATTTTGAAAATGATTTTATTGGAAAGATTAATAAACACAATTTTTTAAAACTTGTTTATATATTATTATTTTCTATTTACTTTATAAAAATAACAAAAATTCACTTGAAAGTTGTTTAAATTGATTTATATTTTTTTAAGGGTAAATTTTCATATTTTTACACATTTAATAAATTTATTTATATTATAATTAATATTAAATTAATTTTGATGTCATCATAGTTTGATCTCAGTTGAATCTTGATTCGACCTTAACAATTTTATAACTCTCATTTCTCTAGTTTTTTAAACGGTCTGATCTAAAAACCATGGTAAAAATAAAAAAACCTTAAATGACATCTCTTTCTCTTACAACTTTTCATTTTCTATTCCAATAAAGATTTAAATGCTTAAATGCTTCTATTTTGTTGTGTTTGTAGTTCTCTCTCCCATTAGGCAATCATGAACTTTTTTTCCTAACTTTTCTAAGTGGTTGTAGAATA
This sequence comes from Quercus wislizeni, assembly GCA_023055345.1. Lineage (NCBI taxonomy): Eukaryota > Viridiplantae > Streptophyta > Magnoliopsida > Fagales > Fagaceae > Quercus > Quercus wislizeni. The sequence continues at coordinate 4,778,316 of JALGQJ010000014.1, forward strand.
AATGTATTTATTGCTTGGTCAATAGGAAGTTTAGTTTCTCCCATACACGTAATGACAATAAATGTCTCCCATAAACTTCACAAAATTTCCCATAAAAAAGATAGTTTGCATTTAATACATGGGGAAAGAATTTGAACAACCTTTGGGTACCCACAGCTTGATAACCTCAAATATAAAAGTAGAAGAAATATACATTTTAAATGCAACCAAATATCTTTTCTAAGCACCAACGAAATGGAACAAAGGATAATATCTCAGTTTTTTTGTGCTTGTCTTTCTCTTTGGCTTTTGCTTAAGAGCATTAACACTGGGGAATGCTAAAGCTAAATGTAAGGAAAATTTGGCATTTCAAGCCTCAAAATGCTCTTCATCAGGTAATGCTAAATTCAAGTATTGTAAATTTTTTGCAATACTGCTACAGTGCAATTCTATCTTTAGAATTGCACTGTAGCACAATTCTAAACTAAATATTAATTTTTTATTCCATTAGTTCTCTCTCCTTTAGACCTCTCTCCCTTTCACTCCCACTTTGTCTCTCTGTCTCCCACTCCGTGCAAAGTCTCTCTTTCTCTCATCTCACATCTTTAGGAATGGGTTTTCTGGGTTTTAGGGATGGGTGTGGTGGGATGCAACCAAATTGGGTTGAGTTTGAACAAGAAAAAATGGAGGGGACGACGAAACTGGAGGGGACTTTAGACGACACCTTGTGGTTCGTGCTTGGTCGGCGAGGTCTGGGTTCTGCGTTTTGGTCAGTGTGGGTCACAGTGTGGCCTTTTTTTTTTTTTTTTTTTTAATATGGGTTTTTGTTCCGATGGGATTTTGGTAGGCAGTGGTAGTGTGGTGGAGGCGCGGTGGTGGTGACTGGGCAGTGGAGGTGCGGTGATAGAGGTTGAGGGAAGGTGGAGGAGAAAATTGGAAAAAAATAAAAAGAAAAAATATATTTTATTGCGTAGATATATTATTTTAATGAGTAGAATAGGAAAATAAAAGTTTGGGATGCTGGAGGTATTGTAAAATGACATGGTATAATGATAAAGTGGCTTTTTGGAATGATAAAATAGAGTAGAATTGGAATTTCGGGATGCTGATGCTCTAAGTAGTTCTTTTATGTTATTGCCCTGGGAACTTAGAGAGCACTATGTAAGAATTGTCAACAACCTCAACAACAAACCCCTTGACTACCATTGTAAATCTGGAGATGATGATTTAGGCCCTAAAACTCTTCAATTCAAAGAAGAGTGGGAATTCTCCTTTTACCTCAACATTCGAGAGACGACGCTTTTCTATTGCTATTTTTTATATGAGAACTTCCATGCTGCTTTTGATTTGTTTAATGGAGATCTTGATCATCGCTTGGATTGTGGTGGAGACCACTGTATTTGGACGGCACAAGAGGATGGATTCTACTTATATCAAATAAAACATAATGAGAATGTCAAGCAACATGATTGGGAACAATAAATATGTAGGTGGTGACAAGTTTACATATCAACTGGCACTTCTTGACATTTATAATGAAGTTGTCTTGGGTTCAAATCCCACTTCTCCATTGTAACTATTGAATTATCCAAAAAAAAAAAAAAAAAAAATAAATAAAGATGATGGTTTGCAAATTACTTGAACTCTTAGTTTGAAAAAAAGACTTTCCCTTTCATGAGATGAGATTTGCATACTATTCTTCAATATTCTCGTTTGTGGAAATTCAATTGACATCAAAGTCACATTCAACCAGAGAATAATTGTGGGTCGATATATTTATTTACAAGGATCTTCTTTGGCGCTCCTTATTATTGATAATACATTTTTGTGCTTTATGGATCTATTTTCATACATATTACACATACATATTAATTGTCTAATTTCATGGACCAAATCCATGTGACATTTTTCTTAGGGAAGATATTGGGGAGTTGGTTTAGAGGGCATACAACATTTTTTTGCAAACATGCTTTAGTTTACTAGATTTTCCTTGCAAACAACCTTGGAATGTTTGCAAGTAGGGGTGTCTACCTAACTCGACCCGCCGCCACAAAATTCGACTGCTTCAACAGTTAGACGTGGGTCCCAACCCCCTTAAACCTAACCCCAGCTAGTTGATTGTAGGTCTCTTTTAAAACCTATGAAACCCAACCTGCTAGAATACATATATTCTTTTGACGATTTTTCAAAAATTTCAAACCAGATCTGGCAACTCTTGATAGATATAGTTAAATCTCAGCCTTGGTAACAAAACCCGAAACTGACCGATACAACTTGACACCCAATGAGATTAGAACCAGCCAATCCGGTAAATCTTCCAGGTCGGTTTTGGGTTCCATTTTTATCCACTCAAATTTTTTGGGTAGAGTCTGGGTTGGGCACAAACTTGACCCATGGACAGCCCTACTTGCAAGCCCATGAGAGCCCATTACATGTTCAGGTTTGGCAATGTGATAGGGCTTCAACTGTTGTAGCTACTCCTTGCATTGTTTGACCTTATACAAAGTGAGAAACAAAATCCCTACAAATTCTTAATGCACAATGGGTTGTCTTAGACCTTTGCCTTTGTAAGGAGAAGTACAATTAGGTTACAAGAATATTGTTTATTGCCTTCTTCATAAATGTGTGTGTGTGTGTGTGTTTTTTTTTAATTTTTTTTAAAAATTATAATACTTTGCAAAAAAGTTTCCTGAGTGATAATAATTTGAAATAGAGGAAATTACAGTAAACCCACCTATGGTTTGGCCCGAAATCACTTTGTCTACTTGTGGTTTGAAAAGTGTCATTTTATCCATCTATGGTAAGCTCTGTTTGTCTCCTGTTACCCACCTCTGTTAAAAACAAGGGTGAATGTGTATTTTTGCACTCATTTTATGTCTCTCTCTTGCCAAAACATAAAAAAAAAAACATACAAAAATGGTTTTGTAAAAATTAAGAAAATTGTCTAAAAAAAAGGAGATGCCAATTTTTTTTGGGGATGAAATTGTATTCATAATAAACACACACTCTAATAAATTAAGTATTTTCTTTCACATATTGGGTTAAGATTGATTGAGAAGCACCTTTGCATTGGAAGCAAGAACCTGGAACAGATTTGCAACAAGAAGCGTCCCCATTGGAGTGATCAAGCTATGTCAACTGATCTTTTTCTCCAACAGTAAGGAATGACCTTCTAGTTCATTGTTGTTCCAAAACCAATTTTAAAGATGTTGTTAATATGGCCTCTATAGCTACTACGATGCTAATTCACCACAGTTGGACTCAACCAGCAATTTTGTAAGGGTTTGGTTTAATTCCAGTACTTTTTTAACTGGACATGTCATTTTATTTTAAATATACAGTAGCAAATGGTAGTGTGTTTTAATTTTCACATTTTATTTAGTTATTGGGTGATGTAGCAATCTTTCATTAAAACAAGAGGAGATACTTTTTTAAAAAATTACTGGGTTTAAGCTAAACCCATTTTGTGATATTAAACCTGGGTTATTTGCCTTGGTCCTTGGTCTTACGTTAATGAAGGTATCAAAGAAAAAAGAAATAAGGGAATCAGTCATTTGACGATTTGTCAAATTCTCAGGTAAGCCCTTGCACAATACTTGCAATTGCTTCTTTCTTCATTTTGTAATAATCTTCCATCTCTCTCTCTGCAATATAAAATATACTGCTCCATGTTAATTAAATACTTTGCAACAAAAAAAAAAAAAAAAAACATCCATCAAGGCATTGCAAAAGCAAAAGGGTCCTAAAAAAATAAGAGTTAACATTTTATACAAAGAAATAAAGGCAGAACATAAAAGAGATGGAGAAACTTACAACTAAGCAGAATCCAAACCACAGCTTCAAAAAATCAAACACCTTACTTGCACAAACCCAGAGCTAAACTCCAAAAATCAACTAAGAACAAATCACAACCTCAACAAAAACCCAAACACCTTACCTGCATAATCCCACAGCCAAGCAGAACCCACAAAACAAAATCCCACCAAACCCATCTCTTCCAAAAATATAGAACCCCCATTCAAACTCGAAGGCCGAACCCACCAAGCCAAGACCCATGAAACCATAGCCGTGGTTGGATCAACTTCTTTCCATCAGCCATTATGGCCTGTTTGGGAGTTTAAAAAAGGAGGGGGGAGTAGAGTAAAGGGAGGGGGAGTAATTCAATTACCTTGTTTGGAAATTTATTGACCAAATGAATTCCCTAATTTAACCTTTTTAAATTAACAAAATTACAAACAGATTATATAAATAATCTTTGTTTGTTTCCCGAGAAAATATGGAAAAAAAAATTGAATCTCACTATTTACCTCTGTTACTGACTTTGCAAATAAGGCAACCCAACAAGAAAAATTCAAGCTCGCGATGAAATACAGATTCCATTAGAAATTGAAACCCTAACAACAAAATCAAAACGAAAAAAAAAAACAAAAAATTAAAAAAAAAAAGAAGCAAAACGATTCGGATTGAACCTGTAAAAAATTCAAAGCAAAACCAAAACCCACATCCAATCTGAGAGAGAGAATCAGAGTGAGAGAAAGAAAGAGAATCCACCATCGCTGCCGCTCCAAACCACCATGCCATCACCGCCGATCTCCAAACCACCACGCTTTCGCCATCGATCTTCAGTCCCTGCTGCCGATTTTGATCTCCAATCCACACCGATCTGAGAGACCCACAACAAAAATTCAAAGCAAACCCAAACCCACATCTAATCTGAGAGAGAGAATCGGAGTGAGAGAAAGAGAGGATCGAAATGAGAGAAAGAGAGAGAATCCACCATTGTTGCCGCTCCAAACCACCATGCCATTGCCGCTGCTCCAAACTACCCCATCATTTTTGTCAATCTCCAATCGCTGTGCTTCGACACAATGGTGGTTGGTTCCGACGGGTTCTCCTTGGGGTTTGCTTTCGCTGGGAAAACCTTTTTTTTTTTGGTTAAACTCTTTGGGATGGGCTCCTCTCCCATTTCTTTTCCTCCCGTTCTCTTCAGTTTTTAAATAGATGCATGACATCTGGCAGGACTAAATCTAAGGATCAATTATCAAGCCACGTCATATTTCACAATGACTCATTGACCCCTTCCATCATCTGCTTCCCACTAAAAGTCTAAAACACAAAACTCTGCTTTCCTTGACGCCTTCCATCAGCTCATTTCCACTAAAATCCTGTAATATTGCTCTCCATCTCTCTCAAATTTTTGATATAGCTTCAACATCACTCTTGCACAGTATATCTTACTTTTTCCTTTCCTTAATTTTTGAAATTAGAAGATCTAAGATAGTGAATTCTTCCGAAACCAGTTTTCAAATCAATCTATTGGGGAGACCGTTTGCATCTTGTATTCTTCCGAAAGGGAGAAGTTTGATCAAAGAAGTCATCTCTTGCTAAAGCTGGAGCTCTTTTTTCAGTTTGTGTTAAATTATTAATGATTTCCATAGAGAATGAAAAGATAGTGGTGGAATACATGTGGCAAAAATTTGAGTGTACTTATGACTTCATTTTGCATTACTATGTAGCACAGCAATTGTATTGAAAGCTTCCTTTCTCTGATTGAAATGTACTACCCTTGAGGACTAAGTTGAGCAACTTGTGAAGAGAAGCAATAGTAACCCTTGAAATGCTATGAAGGTGTTTGTGAAAATGCTTAGGCTGGTGGTAGCTTATTTTTTTTGTAAAAGTACCTCATCAGCAAGGGTGAATGTAAGGCTGTAGGGTCATTTTTTTTGGTTGGGTGAATGCAAGGCTTGTTTCTGTATTTTCTGCTCATGTAACCATTGTACATTATCTTGATTAATGAAATTTTTTTGTTGGAGTTTAGTACAAATGGGGTCTCTCTATATTTGTTTTTTCTTTGTCTCCTTGCGTGAGATATTATAGAATAGGTATAAAAATATTAATTGTAGGAAATTTTCATGGAGCAATTTGACAAAACTTGTTTGCTTCAAGAATTGCAAATGCATTAGACTTTGTGTTTGAATCTTGTAGTTTCTTCACTGTGCCTCTCTAGAGTCATCACTATGACAGTGATGTTGTATTTGCTTTCCTTTTTGAGTGCAAGCCTTGGGAAATATGTTTTTGCATGAGCTACAAGATAAGCACATCATGGCAATTGGAATATTACACTTCTCTACACAATTGCTTATGCCAAATTGGCTTAAAGCTGAGTTAAGCAATTGATTACAAAATTACTTAAAGATATAGCTAATACTCCATTAATTTCCAAGAGAGCATAAGAAAAGGAATATTATGCAAGAAACTTTAAAGAAATTTCTCTTAAGACACAAGAAAGAGAACAATAGGTCATTTGATCTTTTCAACTTGGATGCTACAAAAATTTCTCCAAAAGCTATATTATAAGCAATGCCAAAAATAGATTACTTCTCATGCTTAAAACTTAGCACCACTGGTTGTAAAATTATCACACAATGCATATATGTGATGTCCTACTTCTACCAAAGATAATAAAACAATGAAGAGCAATTTGAGGTAGCTAGAGGATGCAAGCAGTTTAGCTACAACATAAGCTTCTAAGCTGAAGGAGATGGAGCTCATGGCTGTACAAAAAAAGGATTTTTTTTTGGGCATCACTCCCTTCCCTGCAATCATCCAACCTATTATTAGTCACTTAAATGGGTAAAACTATGAGATGGTAGCATCTAAGACAGTCCAAAAATCCAATTCCATATTGATTTTGTTTTTTTTTTTTTAATGTCATGTTTTTTAAAGAGAAAATTTATGTTGTGGTATCAAGTGAGCAATAGTTTCTTGCACACACACAATTCTAGTGACAAATTCAACAATGGGATATAAAATCACAAGAAGTACTTGAGGTTTATGTCATGGTGGTGGAACATGTGGTTGGAGGAGTTAAGCTAGATGTGAGAGTTTAGATTTTTTTGCTTCTATTTTTTTTATTTCCCTTTTCAAGACAACCTTTCAACCGTTTTCTCCCACGCGAAACTTCCCTTCTCTTTAAACCTTTTGCTTGTATGGTACATGTGCTCTTGACAACCTGATTTTCACAAGACGTTGAGGAAGGCGTAAGGGTCTCACTCGGAGATTCAATCTTTAAATATTCTTCTAGTTTTACATCTAACTTACTTGCAAGACTTAGAAGGAAATTAGATGCCTCTTTAGATTCAGCAGCTTTACCCATCAATTTAACATAAGTGGTGCATAAATTTCTATAACGAGCTTGCATTTCTAGCTTAGGGTCACTTTGTACCTCACACACATGAATATCCAAGACAGTTCCAGCCCTTGCATTCTTGGTCCATCTCTTCAATATGAATTGTTCAGGGATCATCAACTTAATCTTCATCTCATCAAGTACTTTCAAAATATGGCTACAGATAATTCCAACAAACTCAAAATTTTTACAACTACATGTAATCAAACCATTTGAAGATGTAATTGTATGTTGCCTAGAACCTTCACAATTATGAACTTTATATGTAGAAACTGGTCCACTTTGATGAAAAGTGTCAACAACAACCATCAATGACTTTTCGAACTCATCTTGGAACATAGTAAAAACAGCTCCTATGTAAATCTCTGGCATGTCTCAGCAAAGGAACATTAACCTTCAAAGTGAGAATTTTTTGGCTCATGTCATAGTTTGCACAAACTTCATTATAACAGACATCATCAACAGCCCTTTGAAAATGTTTGAAAAATTGTACTATGTCCAAATCAGACTTCAAATAATCTTTTAAAAGAGAGTTGAAACTCTCACTAAGCTGTGTACTTTTCTTACCTGCAGAAAAGGTATTTCTCCCATACACCATAGCCCACTTTTCTCGCACTTTAAATAGATCTTGCAACCATTCATTTTCTTGAAGATCATATTTTTCCAACATATTCTCCCAAGCACTAATGAACTCCTCTTCATACTCACCATCATATATGCAACTTCTAAAATCAGCGTTGAAGGTTTTTTGGCTCTTAAATAGATGATTAAGATTTTTAAGAGCATTTTGATAAATATGCCATAAGCACAATCTATGATAAGTCTCTAGCATCACTAAAGATATTGCCTTTGCCATTGCAGGATCTCGGTCTGTAAATATTGTCTTTGGCTTTTTATTGGACATTCACTCAAAAAATGTATGAAACAGCCATTCAAATGGCTGACTAGTTTCATCATATAACAAAGAGGCCCCAAATACAACTAGCTGATAATGATGATTTACTCCAACAAATGCTCCAAAAGGTCGACACTCTTTATTGGTCTGGTAAGTTGTGTCAAAGAATACCACATCACCATATATACCATAGTCGAAAATCATTTTAGTGTCAGCCCATAATATGTTAGTGATCTGGTCTTCAACATCCAATTGAACTCGAAAAAGAATGATGGATTTTCTGATACTTGACTAAGAAAATAATTCAAAAGACCCCCGACTTCACCTTGCAGCAAATCTCTTTTCCTCTTAGTCCTCAAATAATTCTTATGATCTTGCTTAGTAAAACCAAGATTTTCTCTACCTCCAACTTGACGACTCATTAATTCATGTGCCAGTTCAGGTGGTATACCTGAATTATCTGCCAACTCAATTTCAATAGCTTGAACATCAGTAATAATTCTTTGAGAAGGTAACATGTGTACACGACTTATCCACTAACTCATGATTGTGATTTGATTCAAAATCAATGACTTGATATTTTCCATTAGCTTGAAGAGAAATGGTTAGTCTTGCTAAGCAACCGGTTCTAGTTTCTTTTCGCGGCTTTTTCACAACCACTCGCTTGTCTTTTTTTTTTCTGTAGCCTTCCTTATAACAGAAAAATCTTCTACTTGATATTACTCCACTAAATCTATCCTCATTTTTCCATTGCTTTTGAATGCTAAATCCAACTTCTTTAGCATATTCATTATACCATTGGTAAGCATGCTCTTCTGAGTCAAACTCCATTTTCCAAAGAGATATTTTCCCTTGACACTCAGAATTCTGCATAATATTAGCATAAATATCTTCATTTTCTTTATCACCTTCAATGCATATTTGTTCATCACTAATTATAGGCATTATACTGACTAGTAACTTTGAAAAGAGGAGCACCTAAAAAGAAATTCAAAAACCAAATTAAAGCAAAACAAGTTAGTGTTGTTGATAAAACAGTCAACGATATAAAAATAAAACAAATAATAAGAAACTGAATACCCATGTTTACTTGCTGCATTACTAAATATTGAATTACTCGTATTGAACAAATCCCTTTACCCCATGTCATGTCCATGCTTACTAGATATAATCACTTGAGCATGGTAGCAAGTAAAATAATTATGGACAAATACTTGATAATACAAGATAATGAAGTCAAATAAGATTTATGAATACTGATTGCAATTGTTTTGATCACTTAGGAAATAATTTTCAAAGTCTAAAAGCTAAAATAGTAGTGAAGCAAAAAGAAAAACAAATCCAAATCAAACAGGGAATTCAATTATTTGTTAGGAGATCATTTAAAGACTTAGCAAAAGAGTATAAAAACTATGGAGGGAAAAAAAACACAAATAAATAATGCAAAGAATGATTGAGCACCTATTGGAATTCGGAACTGTCAATTCCAGTCAAGCTGTTAAAATCAATAGCGGTTCTGTTTTGTGGTCTCACTAGACAGGGGATTGCTTTATGGTCTCACTAGAGTTGGAATGATAAAAAGATTTTTATCTTGGGTGCACTCTGTAGAAAGAAAATCTTCTTTGCTGGGTTGGAATTTGAATGACTGGAAGATTTTGCAATTGTTAGATATTTTAGCGGGTTGCTCAAAGGTTTTAGCGGAATGGCTTTTTGTGAAAATTTTGAGCGCGGGAAGCAGAGTTTTGTGTTTTAGACTTTTAGTGGGAAGCAGATGATGGAAAGGGTCAAGGAGTCATTGTGAAATATGACGTGGCTTGATAATTGATCCTTAGATTTAGTCTTGCCAGATGTCATGCATCTATTTAAAAACTGAAGAGAACAGGAGAAAAAGAAACGGGAGAGGAGCCCATCCCAAACACTTTCTTCTTCAACACAACACAAGTATATACAATAAAGAAAATTTAATTTAATTTTTATTATAATTTTTTTTGAGGTAATAAAAATTATTTTATAATAGTTAATAGTAGTTTATATATATATATATATATATATATATATTTTTTTTTTTTTTTTTGATGGATAATTTTATTCTTTTATTAGTGGTATTTGATGGAATGAGAATGTTGATTAAATAATTATTTAATCTAACAAATTAATCATAGACTAATGTTGCAAGTCCATTTTCAAATAGGGGTAAATTTGTCTATTTAAATAATTTCCTCTCATTTCAATCATAATTTTTAAAACATCCAAACTAGAGGAAGGGCTAATTACTCCATCCCCCCTTACTAATTTTAAAAACATCCAAATAAGGTGGAGGATAACCATTCCACTCTACTCTCATTTCCACTACTCTACTCCCTCTACTCTCCTCCCTCTACTCTCCTCCCTCTCTAAACTTCCAAACAGGCCATTAGCGTTGCCTCACCTCATAGAAGGATGGTCATAGAGAGCATCTCTCATGTGTTTGTGGATGATAATACAGATATTTAGAAATAAATCTAGCCTACGTGGGTTTAATTCATTTTGTTATTCTTCTACATTTTTTAAAAATACTTCTTTTTGATCTTGTTTGGTCTTTAATTTTTTTATTTTTATTTTTATGTTTTTGATGGTGCAAATTGAGAGGTGGGTTACAGAAGCTTAACCGAAGTAACCTTAGATGGATAAAATGACATTTTTCAAACCAATTTGGGCAAAATCACAGGTAAGTTTAGTGTATTAACTCTTTTGAAATAACTTTATATTCTTTAATTTTCCCATTGCATATAATATGAAAATATGATAGTCAAATTTGCTAAATCAAAATATATTAGCATATATTGTATGGTTTCCTCTGATTAATACCAAATTACTTGGTGCAAAAAAAAAAAAAAAACTTTCCATTACACAGCTAGCAATAATTTTCTATCAGATCTCCAGGGACCACAGTAGAACTCAGCATGGACTCTGGCTAGGCAGGTTTTACGTTAGGCATTCGCATCACCATACTGTTAGAAGTCTGGTTGACTAGCTAGAAACAGCAGACCCTAGATTCTCTTTTGTGCGTACTATACGACTCTACAGAATAATTCTTGTAGTGGATAATCTTTCAATACTTTGGAAGCAACTCTTCTTCCTCTTCCTTCCATATAAAGGGTAAATCCTGAAACATTCTTCTCAATAATTACTAAATGTTAAGGCCTATAGTAATCTTTACTAATTTTTTAAACATGTTACATGTAATCACAAGAATGGAAGGAATTTGGGACACGAGTATGACATCCAATTTTTTCATGTCAAACTTGCTAGATATCCTCCTTTATAAGTAGAGAAATTATTCAATATTACTAGAACAAATGTTCTCTACTCTCATATGAAAATCCTACCAAAAGAATTTTATTTTGAGAGTAAGAGCATTACTTTACATAATTAGGGATGTTGCTCAATAAAATTTATCGATTTTGAGGGCCTTTATTTAGGATTTTTTTTTTTAATACTAATTTTGTAAACATGAAGTCACAAGAATGGAAGATAATTTAGGATATGATTACCCAATGTTGCTGAATATTTTCTCTTAAGGGTCTTTAAGGAGTCTTTACTGACTTTCTAAAAAATAAAAAAAGCAAAATGGAATATAATTTATTAAAATGATTTCCATTATTCTATTTTCATGCTAAACTTGCCAGGATCACCTCTGCTTATAGTAGGGGTGGTCAAGTGTAAATGGAACCATATCTAGATTTTACTTTATCTTTGCACGTTTTAGTCTAATAGTTCACTAAGTATGAAGCAACTTTTTCAATTTTCTATCAAGCTGGTGCTTGTAATCCTGGTGATCATGTTCACAGTCATGTCATCAGCCATGGTGATGGGGGCCAAAGTTAATATTCACTGTCCATGCCCTCAATATCTTGAATGCTGCCCTGCAGATCATCGAAAATTTTAAAATTTTCTCAAGGTTTGTGCTTCTTTGTTCTTAGCGCACCATGTATGTTTAGGCGAATATAACGATTGCTTTAATGGGAGAGTGCTACCTCCTATTATGATAGCACAATTGAATTCACCAAAATAAAAATCAATTCCAGGCCTTTTTTTCCGTCACAAATGATTTTAATTAGAGATTGAAAGCTCAAATTAGTGTGAAACACTAATACTTGTTTAGACCCCCAATTTTAAATTACGGCTTAATTGCTTTTACTCTAATTTATCTAAGTGCGGAATAAGAGTAAATGAAGCGCAATAAACCGGAACTACTCTAGTGCATGAACATAAGCAATAAACAATAAATGTAAAGCACAAAGAGTAAGGGAAGAGAGATGCAAACACAAGATAACACCAAGACGTGTTATTGAAGAACTCGGCGAAAAACCTTTTCGCGACCCTCCAAGTCAAAATCGATCCACTAGTGAATAAGTTGGAGTACACGAATAACAAAAGACCCTTCAAGCCTAGTCTACCCAATGTACTTGAGCCCTCCAATCTCTTGCTACCAATGGATTTCTCGAAGTCTTGTCTTCACTAGCTTTCTCAATCCTGCAATACTACCCGATTACATCCGCTAAGCCTTATCGGCTTTTTTTGGCAAATCCCAAATGCTTCCCAAGCTCCAAAACACTTTCTACGCTCTGAATAGGTGTGGGTTGTGTTTGGATACAAATCTTTTCTCAAAGTATAACATTGGGAGAGGGGAAGGAGAAGAGACTATAATGATTTATCACTAAAGTATGAGTAGCTCTCTCTCTAAAAGGTGGGTGTGTTATAGAAACCTCTATAGGGTTTTTTTTTTTGAATAGCCTCCTTTACTTTTGTGGGTAATGAGGGTATATATAGTACGAGTGAAGGGTAAGAAAGTCACATTTAAAATCCTCTAGACAGAGAGTTTCGTGGGTACCTCGCGAGATGGCTTGTCTCGCAAAGTACTTGCAAAATGTAGCCTGACAGTTGACTCTTCAGCTTCCAGCATGTGTTTCTCACGTGGCCTTTTCGCGGGAACTTTTACTCGCGAACTTCTTGCAAGCTACTCGCGAATTGCACTGATCTTCATTGCATGCTTGATTCTTCACCAACTTTATACTAAATCCAATACAATAAAATCTCACAAAATACAAGGAAATAAATTAATACAATTACAACACTTTTTGTTATGGAATAAAACCAGCATAAAACATAATTGTAAATCATAATTTTACAGGGATAAAACAAATTTTTTTGGAAGGGCCAAAACAAGAACCAAATTTTTTTTAACCATATATTATACCATTAAAAAAAAGTTATAACCATAAAAGTAGAAAAATTAAATTCAAAATTAAATTATTATATGAAAAATGAAACTAATCTATATTTAGTATTGGCAAAATATAAGACTAAAAATAGACTTTTCTTAATATATCTCAATCATTGATAATCTATCAAAATAGAATTCCAAGTTTTTTTAAGTCCTAAAAATAATCTATGATCGATTATGTACTACATTTTGGGTTTTTAATATATAAAATCAAAGATTCAATTAGAAAATTAGATTTGATTTTGTTGCAAAAACCTAGTAAATTATAATAATTATATACAAGTAAATTCCTTACAAATTATATTTCATAATAATATTAATTATAGTACTGATATTATATAATCTCAAAGTTCTCAATTTAAAGAAGTTTTATGCAAATTTAGAAATACACAATTTAAGAAAAATAAAAAGAAATAACTATTTGTTTTCTTTGTTTGGATAAAACGGTTAGAAATTTAGGGTTATAATTCAATACTTATAAAAAAACCATCAAAATTATTTTAATTACTCTATTCTATATTTAAAATTGAAATTTATGTTGGATAAAAATAAAATTTACTAATATTATTTAAACAAGTTCTGTCAAAACAGTCAATTTGTCTTTATATGAATAATGAACCAAGTAATTTCATGTTGATTATTGCGGGTTAAGCAGGTTAATATGAACTTGACTTATTAATTAATGAAGACAACAATGGCTATAATTTCTTATTTTCATTTGAGTTATTGCCTATAATTTCCGAGAAATTATAAGATCCACCTGGTAGATAAGTGATGTGGTCCACCATTTCACTAAAAAACTTCCACATGTTTAAAATTGTTAGTTAGAAATTTTTTTTAAACATAAATTAATTACCGACTCAGCAATTTTAAATAAGTGGAAATTTTTTAGTGAAATGGTGGACAAATGACGTGGTCTACTAGAGGACTCTATAATTTCTCATAATTTCCTAATAGAGCCCATATGAGAGCAATTTATTTCTCATTAAATGTTTTAAGACAATAAATTTCTCTTCATAAACTTTCATTCTCATTTGAGCAACCTCATAGTGAATACAACAATAGTTATTACTTCTTATTAAAGCCTATTATTAGGGCAATAAATTTCTTCCACAATGGTTTTAAGACAATAAATTTATACTCATAAAGCTAGTGGTGTAAAAAAGGAGAAGAAATTGTCATTTTGGCTACCTATTATTGAAGACAATAACTCTCTCCATAAACATTTTAGTAGCTAATGTGAAGGGGTAAAAATAAAAACCTTAGATGACATTTCTTACTCTTACAACCTTTCATTTTTTATTCCAATAAAGATTTAAATGCCTAAACGCTTCTCCTTTATTGTGTATGTAGTTCTCTGTCTCTCTTTCCATAATCATGAATTATTATTATTTTTTTTTCTATAACTTTTCTAATTGGTTGTAGAATAAAGGTATTTTATTTTTTGGTCAATAGGAAGATTAATTTCTCCCATACACTTATGGACAATAAGTTTCTCCCATAAACTTCACATAGTTTCCCATAAAAAACTTAATTTGCATTTAATACATGGGGGAAAGAATTTGAATAACCTTTGTGTACCTACAACTTGGTAACCTCAACTATAAAAGTAGTAGGAAAATGAATTTCAAGGGCAACCAAATATATTTTCTCAGCACCAAAGAAATGAAACAAAGGATAATATTTATGTTTTATTGTTTTGTGTTTGTCATTCTCTTTGGCTTTCACCAAAGTAGTTCTTTTACATTGCTACCCTGGGAACTTAGAAGGCACTATGTAAAAATTGTCAACAACCTCAACAACAAACCCCTTAACTATCATTGTAAATCTGGAGATGATGATTTCGGCCCTAAAACTCTTCAGTTCAAAGAAGAGTGAGAATTCTCTTTTTACATCAACCTTCAAGACACAACCCTTTTCTATTGCTATTTTTCATATGAGATCTTCCATGCTGCTTTTGAAGTGTTTAATGGAGATCCTGATCATCGCTTGGATTGTGGTGGGGACCACTGTATTTGGATGGCACAAGAGGATGGATTCTACTTATATCAAATAAAACATAATGAGAATGTCAAGAAACATGATTGGGAAAAATAAATATGAAGGTGGTGAAAAGTTTACATATTAACTAGCACTTTTTGATATTTACAATGAAGATGTCTACGGTTCAAATCTCCATTTTCCATTGTAATTATTGAATTATTCAAATAATAATAAAAAAAGTAATGGTTTGCAACCTACCTAAAATCTTAGTTTGAAAATGAAAACTTTTCCTTTCATGAGATGAGATTTGCATACTATTCTTCAATATTCCTGTTTGTGGAAATTCAATTGACATCTAAGTCACATTTAACCAAAGAATAATTGTGGGTCGGTATATTTATTTACAAGGATCTTCTTTAGCACTCCTCATTATTGATAATACATTTTTGTGCTTTGTGGATCTATTGTCATACTTATTACACACAAGTTGTCAAATTTCATGGACGAAATCCATGTGAAATTTTTTTTTTTTTTTGGGGGGAAGATATGGTTCGGAGGGCATAAAACGTTAGTTTGCTAATTGGCTTTGGAATATGAGTATGACATCCATTCTTTCCATGTCACACTTGCAAGATCTTCTCCTTTACAAGTAGAGAAATTATTCAATAATACTAGATCTACTAACATTTGAGAGTAAGAGCATTACTTTGCATAATTAGGGATGTTGCTCAATAAAATTTATCAATTTTGAGGGCCTTTTAGGGGCCAAAATGGGCAAATGTCCCTTTAAAAAAAAAAAAAAAAAAATCTAGCATTTTGCCCATTTTCCCAAACTAATTAGGGATACTCTTGTTTTGAAACTTGATTTTTGGAAAATCAAGTTATAACAAATTGAAAATTAAAAAAAAAAAAAAAAAATTCTGGAGCATTATAGTGGCGTTTTAAGGAGCCCTATAGTGACTTTTTAAGAACCTATAGCGGCATTTTGTAACTCGAGCTCCATGAACTCAAGTTCCATGCAATTTTTTTTTTTAATTTTTAATTTTTTTTAAAAAAGTTTGATCGCCCTATACCTATAGTGAAGTTTTAAGGATCCTATAATGGCGTTTTGAAACTCGATTTTTGGACAATCGAGTTATAACATGGGCATTTCCCTAATTAGTTTGGGAAATGAGCCAAAATGCTAGATTTTTTTTTTAAAAAAAAAAAAAGGGCAAAAGCCCATTTTCTCCCCTTTTAGGAGTTTTTTTTATTTTTTATTTTTTTATTTTTTTTATTTAAATTTTTAATACTAATTTTGTAAACATGAAATCACAAGAATGGAAGATAATTTGGGATATGGTGTCCGTTATTGTCATGCTAACTTTGCTAGATGACCTCCCTTATAACTTGGTTCTCATAAAAATGGTAGATCTTACTATGAATTTTATTAATTGGATCCACTAAATCACTAATTTTTGAGAGGAAGAACATTATTTTGCATAATTACCGTGTTGCGGAATATTTTCTCTTGAGGGTCTTTAAGGAGTCTTTACTGACTTTCTAAAGGTAAAAATAAAATCAATAGAATGGAATATAATTTATTAAAATGATTTCCATTATTCTATTTTCATGCTAAACTTGCCTTAATCACCTCTGCTATAAGTAGGGGTGGTCAAGTGTAAATGGAACCATATCTAGATTTGACTTTATCTTTGCACCTTTAGTCTAATTGTTCACTCAGAATGAAGCAACCTTTTCAATTTTCTATCAAGCTGGCGCTTGTGATCCTGGCGATCATGTTTCAGTCATGTCATCAGCCATGGTGATGGGGCCAAAGTTGATATTCACTGTCCATGCCGTCAATATCTTGAATGCTGCCCTGCCGATCATAGAAAATTTTAGAAATTTCTCAAGGTTTGTGCTTCTTTGTTCTTAGCGCACAATGTATGTTTAGGTGAATATAACAAGCTTTAATGGGAAAGTGCTACCTCCTATTGTGATAGCACAATTGAATTCGCCAAAATAAAAATCAATTCCAAGCCTTTTTTTTTTCCTTGTCATTTGTTATCCCTAGATGGGGCAAACAAGCGGGTCGGGTTAAGTTTGGGTTGGGTCAATCAGGTTGCGTGTCAAAACAGGTCATTTTTAAATGGATCAATCGGGTTTCAAATCGAGTTGGGTCAACCCGTATTTTCAAATGAATTTTTTTATATAATAATTACAAAACAAATCAATGGTAACCTTTTTAGAGAGAATGAATAAAATCAATTAAGGAAATGAATTGCATTTAATGCCATTTGTTAATATCCTTCCAATTCGGACAATTTTGAGCATGACTAAAATTCTTTATAGTCATGAATTCATGATGAAAAAGTCTTCAATGCTAATAACTTATTGCCAAAATGCATGTAATTACAAATTTACCATTTCAAAAAGAGATAGATCTTATGGGGCACAAAAGAGTATATATTTTAAATTTACACCACTAATAATATCATTCTCACAAAAGAAAAAAAAAAAAAAAACTAAGTGTCATGGACCATGTCAAGTTATCAGGCTCCTTAAGTGCACATATTTCTGTTGCATTTAAAATAATAATAAAATTAGATTATTTAGAAAGATAAACTAAACAAAAAGAGTTTTAAAAATAAACATGACATATTAAGTAAAGAAGAATAAATAAATATTTTATAAGAATTACACCTCAATCTCAATCTACTTAATGTTGGTAGCAGGTTCAGTATTGCAAATATTCATACTTGCGAATTGTAGCTCAAATTGGCCAATTTTGTCAGTATCTTCATCTACAGTACAATATTTTAATATAACTTATGTGACTTTTGTCACTTTTTTTATAAATAGTTTTCAACCTATGACGTCCGCTTATGATAAGAACTCTTTATCATCAGACCAAGACACCAATCGATTTTTGGTGTAGGTGGGGATTGAATCCCATATCTCTTATTCAACTATCAGAGACTTTATTAGTTGAGCTAACTGAAATCTACTGATTTTTTGTCAATTAAAAAAAGGATGTTTATTCCACATTGATTGTGTGTGTCTAGTGTCTGCTGTTTATAATCACAGTCTACAACTACAAAGGTTAGGCTCTTTTGTAGTTATATTCTGGTTATGTAATGTATTATAAACCCAGTTTAAAACACTAATATTACTCAAAAAAAAAAAAGTAATAGCAAAATATAAGACTAAAAATAGATTTTTCTTAATATATCTCAATCATGATAATCTATCAAAGGAATTAAAAGTTTTTTTTTTTTTTTTTTTTGGTATAAAACCTAGTAAATTGTAATAATCATATACAAATAAATTCCTTACAAATTATATTTCATAATAATATTAATTAGAGTACTGATATTATATAATCTAAACGTTCTCAATTTAATGAAGTTCTATGCAAATACTATTTTGAAAAGATCCAACAACATCCTAAAACTATTCTGGATGGGGCTCTCGTTTCCTGGAAGAGTACCAGCGGTTGATTTTGTTTTTGTTTTGTTTTAAAATTTGAATGAGGATGGCGGGTATAATGGATTTTGAAATTTAGTTTTTTATTATTTATTTTTAAATACTCCCACGAATAAATTAAGGCCATAAAGAGAATGTTAATAAATTTATGGGATTTGACTTTTTAAACAGAACATAATCTTTGGACATCTCAAAATAGAATACAAGCCAAACAATTTAGGACGGATGGAATAATTGTTAAGAGTCTAGGAACTTTAATTTGTAACAATTAGAAAGATTGCTAGTGCTTTTGTAAGAAGTTTGTTAGAAGCTTTTGTGAGTTACTAATCACCCAATCAAGTTAACTTGCTTAATTTGCCCCACCCTTTCTTAAAAATTATCATAATTTTTTAGTGGAGTTTATGGTTTGTTTTTATGTTAAAACCCTATTCTCTTTCTCTTTTGTGTGTGTGTGCGCATGTGTGTGTTTGTTTTTGAAAAAGAAAAGAAAAGAAAAAAACCAATCAATCACGTTTTAAATGGCTTTTGTACTTCCCTAGGTTTTGGTGGAAGCAAAACTTCAGTAGGGATTCAGTACTTTAGCAGGGTTTTAGCAAAACTTTAGTATGGCTTTTGCATTTACATTTCAGCAAGATTTTGACAACAACAATTCAATAGGTTTCAGTATTTTAGTAGTGCTTTGTGTTGGGTATACACATGTGAATGAAGCTTTGCATTGAATAATAATGAGAAGAATGAGTGGTTAATATAACATAATTGAGCACACCCATTGGTTTTAGGCATTTTGGGTTAAAGTGTGTCTCAATATGTTATATTAATTTTTCAAAGAAGCTCCCCAATATGTTTATCTCTCCAACAAGTAGTATCAAAACCCATGGTGGTGTGGGACAAAGGTAGCAAGGTTACTGAGGATCCTTCCGAATTGGAGGTTACAAGGTTATCAAGGTTCCTTCAGCAGTTGGAGTAGGAATGGGGTATGTGTACTTGAAATCCTTTCGTAAATTGAGTAGGGTGGGTAGTTGGAGTGGGGATGGGGTGTGCGTACTTAAAGCACTTTTGCAAATGGAGCAAGGTGGGTACCTTTCGATGCTAGACAACAATGAGGTGCGAGGTTCCCATAGAGGATGAAAGACTTGCAGGGTTGACATGTGGAGGCCCATGGATGATGCACTAGTGAAGGGAAAAGCTCATTAAGCAAAGGGGAGTAAGTAGGACTTGTTCATAGCCTACAGAGAGGCCTCGAAACCCATAGAGAGGCAGAGACTCACATGTGAGGGGGAGATTGTTGGGTTAAAAGTGTGAGTGAAGTTAGAATGAGTAGTTAATATAACATAATTGAGCATATGCCTATTGGGCTTAGACTTTTTGGGTTAAAGTATGTCTCAATATGTTACATTAATTGTTGATACTGTATTTTGTTTGCCTTTGATTTGCGTATTGGACCTCGAAAAATCCAAAAATATCATTTTCTCTCTACGGGGCCATGAGAACATCTAGAGTGATGTGATGCAACCCATTCGGGCATCGGAGCACCCGAAGTGCCTTTTTTAGCCAAAATGACCAAAATGCCCTTGGTTGGCCCTAGGGTTGACCGAAGATCAAATGAGGTCCAAACTTCCACAAAAAATTTTTTTTTGTAGCTTTACACCAAACCCGAGCTTCTCGGAGATTTTTAGCAAATTTGACCAAATTGGACCCAAAGTCGATCTTGGGTAGGCCCAAAAACCCTAATTTTGATTCGGTTGCCAGAATAGGTTGAAAAAAATTCCATTGCGAAGATCATCAAATTCTCATTCCAACGACTGTTCGTTGGTCAAAATCGGAGTGGCCAAGATATCACAAAACCCGAGATGACGTACCGATTACTGCACCATTAACTTCTGAGAGCCATAACTTTTGATCCGAACGTCGGATTTTTGAGTTCCATACCTTTTTAGAAACTAAAAATGAAGATCTATCCAAAGATGTCAAGATCAACCCGATCAGAGGCGGTTTGAGGCCGGCGGCCCTATAATGGCCGTCGCCTCGAAAAATGTGCACCCATTAGGCTAAGGGGGCACACATTTTTTCTGAAATTTTCTCTCTGCTTAGTTCCTCTCTATGCTTTTTCTCTCTTCCAAACACCAAAAAAACTCCAAAAAACACATCAATGTCTTTTGATTCTTCCCTCTTCACCAAGAACACAAGGTATTGCTTTTGCACCCAATCTTATTTTCCTTGGTTCTACGCTTAGGATTTGGGGTTTAGGGGTATGGATGTAGCTTTTTTTGCTATCATCCACACCCCTAACCTTCTAGATATTTTTTCTAGCATTTAGCTTTCTTTTTACTAGAATAATACGTTTTATTGCTTTCTTTGACATGTTTCTTGTTTTATCTTGTTTCTAGCATGTTTTTAACTTAGATCTGTGTTCTTTTATGCTTGTTCACATGTTTATTTTTCCCGATCTACATGCTTAGGGTTTTTATGCCATATTTTATGCTTAGATCTACATCCATTCATGCTTATATGTTTAGATCTACATGCTTAGGTTTTTATGCCATGTTTCCTTTGTTTTGTTCCACTCTTTGCTTTGCGTTGATGTTAGGGTTATTTGCTCACATGCTTGATATCATGTCTATGGTTATGCTTTGCCCGGATCTATGTGTTTGTATGCTTTTTGCCACGTTTTATGCTTAGATTTGCATTTGTACATGCTTATATGCTTGGATTCATGTTCTTCCATGTCTATGCGCTAGCTTTCACATGCCCACACATGTGTTGCCATGCCTATGCCTAGATCTATGTTTTCACATGCTTGTGTGCTCGGATCTATGCTCTGCTTGCTTTATGCCATCTTCCATGTGCTTGTGCACTCCATGCCATTTTTGTGTGCGTAGACCTAGGCTATATTTGTCTTGCCATGTGCTATTGTAGTCATTTTGTCGCTTTACCTTTCTTTCTTGCATTTTGGTCTATTGGTTTGGACCCGATCTAGACCTCATGGTCTTTGTCATTGTCCATACACCTTGGCCTATATCAAAGGGTTTGGATCACCCCTATTTGCAAGGCTATGCTTACTTGCTTCTATTTTTCATGCTTCTGTTAGCCTCTCTTATTCTAAGTTTTGCCACGTTTGACACCCTTAGCGGGTATGTGGTTGTGTGGTTGCATCCGACGCCTAGGAGACCATGTTTGGATGTAAACACATAGGAGGTATCTCCGGATGTCAGGTTGCTCCGTGTGCACCCTTCCCTTTTCCATTCCGCGCGATGATATGCTTGCCATGCTTGTTTGCGCCACCCATTGGCTTTCTACACATCTTTACACACTTGCTTACATGTTCGTGCATGAGTCTTGCTTGCTAGAGTGTCGTCCATGCTTCAACACAATGAAGTTTTGGACATTTGATCCAAATCTACATTTGTCCCTTGTGGACACCACCCTTGTTTGTTTGCTATCTTGCTTTGTTTCCCTTTTTGCTCGCATCCTGGTTTCTATGTTTGCCATGTCTATCATGTTTATTTACTTTATGTCTCTTTATTGTGATCTTTGCATCTTTTCCTTCCATGGTTTGTCTATTGGTTTCTTGTCTTTGCCTTTGCATGTATGCATATGGAGTCAGGACACAGGGAGCTAGGGCACGGTCTCTTGGGTGTAAGCAAAAGTGGTGAGGATGTGAGCATGCAGATATGAGCCAAGCGGCTGCAGTCAATCAGTTTAGGAGTTTAGCTTTTCCCTTCGGTTATGTACTCTTTTAAACCCCCTCCTTCCTCCTCCCTTTCTCCCTTAAATGGTTTGTATTAGGTATATCATGTCTTGTACCATTCGTTCTCATCTCTAGAGTATGGCGACCCCTGTTTACTTTCCTGCACCTATATTTTGGGCCATGCTCTAGGGATGTAGGCATTTACTTTCCTGCTCTGTGTGCTAGCATTGTGCATGATGCATGTATATATATACCTACTTGCCTCCCTCTGGTGTGATTATCACAGTCCGTGTCACCTAAAGCAGGTGATGCATAGTTTTTGCCGTGAAAGTAAGGGGACATGTCGCCAGATTTTTACCGTGGAAATCAGGTACTCGGCTCGAATGCCATAGGAAAGCATCGATTGGGACCACACCCTTTCAAAAGCCAAACCTCAAAGCCCTCCCCCCCCCCCCCAAAATGCATGCAAAGCCCCGAAAGCTAATACCAAAATCATGTTTTTACTGCCAATCTCCAAAAATTAGGTTTTATCAAAACAAAAGATTGTCTTTGGACAGGCGTTGCGGGGTGCCTAACACTTTCCCCACACTTAACCAAACTTCCAGACCTAAGAATTAAGATTTTTTTGCCATCCATATTAGAATAGGAAAAATGACATTTTTCTTAGCCTAGGATTGGTAATAAAATCAATTAGAAACTAGTGACCAATGACACCTTAAAAAAATCCAATGATTGGTGGCGACTCCACTTACCTTTGGTAATCCCTTAAAATTTGGCCCAAATTCCTGCCATTACGCCAAAGGTAGACCTACCTTCTTCCACTGAGAGAGAGAGAGCACCCGTAGCTCTGCGTGAAACACACAATCATTCACATTGAGAGGGGCCCCTCTAATAGGGCCTTGCGCGTGCGGGAGTTGTCACCACGGCGGGTGGTCGAACGAAGGCGTGGCAACGGTGGTTTTTTCGCTTAGCCGATCGAGGCCAGGCGTTTGCATTAATTATTCAAAGAAACTCCCTAACATGTTTATCTCTCGAACACTTTGGGAATTAGTAGCACTTTAGTATGGTTTCAGAAGCATATCTAGATAGTTTTGGCAACACTTTAGTTAGGCTTCAACAACAACAGCAGTACTTTAGCACCACTTCAGCAAGGCTTTAATACATCGGTGAGGTTTAAGCAATAGTTTTAGCCAAGTTATATTTTTTGCAACATCTCGAAAGTAGTGCCAGCAATATCAGCAAGATTTCTACAACAACGTTGTCAGTAGTGTCAGTAGAGATTTCAACTGCAATGGTAATGGGACTTTTGTTTGACTAGGGTATCTTCAATAGAGGACCAGAGCTTTTTTGAAAATCCTTCTTGGAAAGTGCTACACTAGAATTTTAACAAACACCTATCAAATCTTTAGTAAAACATTGGTTTTGGGGAAAAAAATGCAGCAAATCAACAAATAGGATACTCTCATAGGCAAGAACTTGCTAAAATGAAATGGGGAGATGTTCTATTTATAGAGGGAGTTCGCCTAGCCAACATGTTTCCATCATGAGTGGGAGCATGTCAATCAAACCCCAATTCATGATGGATACATGTTGGCGTGTAATGAACATGTTGTGTCTTGCTTAGTACTTAAGGTTGTATCAATTGAAGTCCCCAAGGCAAAAGTTATGGCCTCATGAAGCTAATTTCTCACAAAGTTTTTGAGTTTTACCTTTAGTCAATTTGGTGCATGTGTTTCGAAGCATTCCCAAACTTTGAATTGAGTGATCCTATTGTCTTTGGTAAGCATGTGATCTATAGAGTTTAAATTAAATAAGGGCATCATCTACATCTTGTTTACACCTATCAACAACATCTTGTCACATAAGATATTTTAAAAGTTAAGCAAAAAATAGGATCACACTTAATTTTGGTCAACAAAGTACAAACCAATTAAAATAAACAAAAAACTCTATACAACCCTCATCTATCTCTTTGTCTCCTTCCTCACCACCACCTTTCTTCCACCACCATCGTCACATCTCTTTGAAAAAACCCAAAAACTCCTTTGTCCTCTCTCTCCCTCTCTTTACCTCCTCTGAAGTTCTACGTCTACCCACATATACACTTCAAAAAAGCTGAGATTATGAGTAATACATTTTCAATTTCGACAATTGCTATCCTTTTCTTTTAATTGGTCACAATCAACGAATTCTTAAGCGATTTAATTACATACTCTCATATCATATTACAGATCACAAGGATTTAGCCATAAAAGTAAAACATTTACAAAATTTTTAGCTTAAAAAGACTTTTATTAGATTCCTTGATTCCCTAAGCCCTCGTTTAGGAGAAGGGAATGGAATGGAATGGAAATGAATGAAAATAATTGAAAGTTCACTTGATGTATAAAACACTAGTGAATGTATAGATCCCCAATTTCAAAATAACCAACATAAGCTTATACTCAAACAATATATGTGCAGAATGATAAGTATAAGTAATACCCAAACAAACAAACTACTCTAAACCATAATTAATCACAATACAGTAGCAATTAAAGGTAAAGAATAAGGGTTAGAGAGATGCAAAGCAAACATAAAGATAACACCAGCACGTGTTATCGAAGAGGAAACTGAAGAACTTGGCAAAAAACCTCTTCGCCGCCCTCTAAGTGGTAAAATGATCCACTAAAGAATAAAGTTGGGATACATGATTAGCAATAGATCGTCCCAGACTAATCTATCCAATGCATCTAAGCCCTTCAAGCTTCTTGCTCCAACAAAGTTAAGCCTAACCATGTCTTCTTTAACTTTTCGGATCCCGCAATAAGCTCATTGCATCAACCAAATGAATTGATTATCTCTGAACTGCTTCCCAAGCACCAAATAACCACCTCACAGATATGGGTATAGTGAGATAATGATTTGGATAATGAACCTCTCAGGGGTATGTCAATGGAGAAGGTGAGAGTAGAGGAATTGAGAATCAAAGATATAAGATTGTGGATGAGTCAATCTTGTTGTTCTCTAGGGTTTCTTTCTCAAAATTATCTCTCGAAGCTCTCTACATTTTGTGGGTATAAGGGTATTTATAGTAGGGTATGTGAGGAATGTCGAAAGACATTTTTTTGCAAAACATGGTGTTTTGGTGACTCACTCGCGACTGGGATGAGTCACAAGTTTGAGTTGCAAAAAAATTGATTGGCCAGACTGTCCTTTTTGTCCCGTAGTGCTCTACCTGTCGTGACCTTTCAGCTTCCTATATGCTTCACATGTGTGGCATTTTGGCAAGTCAACAGTTGCGAGTCACTCAGGAGATCTAGTCGCGAGAATCCTCTTGAATGCACACGCACTTGAATTGTTCACATTCTCTCACACACAACATTTACATGATTCCCACATAAATACAGGGTATCTAATTGCTGAAATACAAGAAAATTTGGCATGGAATAAAGTCAACACATAGTTGAATAAATTCAACCTTACAATAATAATTTTAAAATATTCCTCAATTTCCTTGTTTAGGAGTTTTAATAGATGGAATGGAAAGTCCATTCTCTTATTTGGAAGTTTAACTAGGAGGGAGTGGAATGGGTAGGAGTAGAAGGGAACACTCATTCCTCTACTCCCTTAAAAATTTAAATTTTCATCCCCCAAAATTGGGAGGAATTGGAGGGAATGAAATTAGATTTAATGAATTTTTTACTAATAGTAATATTGTCATAAAATGATTCCATTCCTTTCCCTCTATGTTACTCCCCAACAAGTTTACTTAAATTTCATTCATATATTTTAAAACATCCAAACAAGATTACTTAATTAATTTCTTTTTCATTCCTTTTCCTTACTTAAATACATTTTATTCCATTCTATTCTTTTATGATTATTTCTTTTTGTTGGGTTATAAATTGACCCTAGTTAATCTATTCAATTACTCGAGTTGATTAATTAGGCCAAATTACATGAAATTCGTGGAGACTCACATAAATCGCCAAATAAACTAAAGTGCAACGGAAATTAAATTGACAAGGTGATTTGTTGACTTATAGGGAATACCTCTCACAAGGAGAAAATCCTATCGGGTGATTTTTAGGTCACCACTCCCAATAATCAGTAATCAAGGATCAAGTGGTTACAAGTACAAGAAATCTTATAACTGCCTTGGACTATCCCAAAGTAACAACCTACAATTTAACCTTCACTCCAATCCCCAATTAGTCTTGATCTTGTAGAGATTTCTTTCTTTGCACAGATCCTAGTACGTGACTAACTTCCCATCAACTGATGTTTTTTTTTGGTTGCAAAGTTCTTCACTTCAATACACATTAAAGATCTAGAAGCACTTGGATACAAAACCCTAAGGCGCATAACAATGCAATAGCTTCTTCAAAAGTATATGAGTTCTCTAATTGAGTCTTTGTGTCCTGTGATGACTTTAAAATAGAGCTATTATACATTCTAGGAGTTTAGTGTATAAAACCCTAGTAATCCAAGTCATCATAGGCCGAAAATCTAATCTAAGAATTCTGGATCTGCGTAGCTTGATAGATCAAGAGGTATCGAGACTAGTATCGAGGTCCTTCATTTATTCTCGATAGATGCTAGTATCAAGATAGTGTCGAGGTTCACCTTTTTAGCTTTTCTTCACTTGTTTCTTAGTGTAGTCTTCATGTCTTCAATAATACCACTTGATTAAGTCCTAAGACATACTTCATGATATTTTAGAAACCACTGAGAACTACCAAATTACAAGTAAAGTGCATTTTGTTGAAAAAGGTCACTAACACTTTCTATTCCATTCCTTTATGAACTCACAAACGAAGCCTAAACCAACCCAATATTGAAACGTGTCATCCGTTAATGTAGAAATAACATTTAACATTTTGACTTGCCCTTGATTTAAGCCTCTAAGTCTTGAAGAAGTTGACAAAGTAAGTGTGCAACAGAGGCTTGGCCTTCAATATGTAAGGGTTGTATAGAGTTCCTAGAAGGTGAAGAGATAAGACAGAGTGGGCGAAGGAATTTTTTGGGCTTTCCAAAAAGATGAAATGGTGGTGTTGGTGGAAGAGGAGACAAAGAAATGGAGGAGGGTTGTATATAGTTTTTATTCTTTTTTAATAGGTTTGTGAACTGAGATCAATTTTGATCCTATCTATTGCTAAAATTTAAAATATTTGATGTAACAAGATATTATTGGTGGGTGTAAACATAGTATTACACCCAATCCTTATTGAATTTAGTTAGAGTCTGAATTTGGTAAGGATATGGTTTAAAACCCATGTTTTACACCATCCAATTGGAGTATACCACATTAGCATATTACACATCATTACAAATGAGTGAATAAGTAGTGTCACACACAATCATAACTCATCCAAAGCCAAATCTTCTCTCTTTCTCTTAGATCGGTCAGCCACAAGCTCTGCCTCTTGTCGGATTATGCCGCCATCCATGGAGATGGCTCCCAAACTCTCAAACTGAATTCTGCCGCCGTCTGCCTCTCACCGGATTCTATCGCCTCTCATTGATGGGTAATCTGATGGGTTGGATTTTCAGATGGGTATTAAAAACCACCCTAGGTTGAAAAGAGAGAGGGAGAGAGAGAGAGAGAAAGAGTCGATTGAAGAGAAAAGGAGTAAGAGAGAGAGAAGCGAGTCTCTATACCACCACCGGTAGTGGCAAGTGGTGGAGCTTAAGGCAACTCTAGCCATGGGTTGAAATAGAAGTGATAGATTAAGGGAATTTAGGGGTATGGAGGAGGTTGGCGATGGTGGAGGAGATGGAAGGTTTGAAGAGGAAATGATTGGTTTTGTGAGGGAGAAGGTGTTGGAGGTGAAAGCAAAGGGGGGAGGGGAGGGGAGCAGACAACCATGGTGGCTAGCCTGATCTAAGACATGAGAGAAAGAATGCATATGGGTATAGAAGAGAATTGACTATGTGTGGCCATCTCTATTTAGCAATTTGTGAAATTTTTGTGAAATACTGATGTGGCATTATTTAATTGGATGGTGTAAAATAAGATTTTTACACCACATCCATATTGAGTTTAAACTCATTTAATTAGTATTGGGTGTAATACTGTATTTGGTGTATATTATCTATTGGTGAGTGTAAACAAGTATCATAGTATTACAGCCAATACTAACTAAATTCATGTTTTACATAATATTGGTTGGTTTTACATATGTTATCTATTGGTGGGTGTAATACTAGATGGTGTGAAATATGAGTTTTATACACCACATCTTTATCAAATTCGGACTCTTTAATTAGTGTGATGCACTATTATTTGAGAAGAGATCACATTCCTATGAATAATTACTCAATGTTAAAGGCCTTTAGGAGTCTTTATTAATTTTCTAAACATGAATCACAAGAATGGAAGGAATTTGGGATATAACGTCCATTCTTTTCATGCTAAACTTGCTAGATCTCCTCCTTTACAAGTAGAAATATTATTCAATATTGCCAGAACAACGTTCTTCTCTCTCACATGAAGATCCCACCATGAATTTAATTAATTGGTTTTACTAATATTTGAGAGTAAGAGTATTACTTTGCATAATCACCCGATGTTGTTGAATAATTTCTTGATCTTGAGGACATTTTAGGAGTTTTCACTAATTTTGAGCATTTCAGTTGATGGATGCATACAATCATGACACGTGTCCTTTAGACAAAGCATAAAATAATGACAAATGTAAGAACAACTCTATTTTTTTCCTATTAGAGCCCATTATGAGAGCAATTAATTTCGGGTTTCGCTTACCTTCAATATTTTTTTAATTGGAATTTCCTTTTATTTTAATGAGAAACTACTACATCACCCATTAACTAAATAAAATGTGAAGATTAAAACCCACTACTACTTGCTATTGAATATTTAAAACAGAAGGAGGTAAGCAAAACCCATAACTTCTCACATAAATGTATTTTATTTTTTGGTCAATAGGAAGATTAATTTCTCCCATACATGTATTAAGACAAAAAATTCCTCCCCATAAACTTCACATAATTATCTATAAAAAGTTAATTTGCATGCTAAAACACGGGGTAAAGAATTTGAACAACCTTTGTGTATCTACAACTATAACCTCTAAGTATAAAAATTATAAGGAAAATGCATTTTAAGTGCAACCAAATCTCTTCTATGAGCACAAAAAAAGAATTAAAAAAAGAAACAAATGATAATATTTCAGTTTTATCTTTTTATGCTTGTTCTTCTTTTTGGCTTTCGCTTAAGTAATTCTTTTATGTGCTTGTTTTGTGTTGTTACCATTGAATTATTCAAAAAAAGGAAAAAAGAAAAAAGAAAGTGATGGTTTACAGCCACCCGAAAACTTAGGCAACATTACTATGCATAATTGCTTGATGTTGCTGAATAATTTCTCGATGTTGTGGGTCTTGGCTTATTTATTTATTTAAATTCTTTTAAAGATTTACATCCATATTGACAATAACAAATTAAACAAATATAATCCGAGTGTGTGAATAAATGTATCTATTTCTCTCTATTCTGTCAATGGGCTTGGTCTTTGTTTTAATACTTTACTAGTATTATGCCCGTGTGATGCACGGTTTAATAGAAAATATTTTGATAATATATTTAAATTTAATAACAAATAAAATGAAAAAAGAATTAATTTAAAATTTAAGATTAAAAAATAAATTGTACCTATAGTCTTGTACACTTAAAAGAAATTTAATTTTTATTTCTTATTTTGATATTTAAATCATTTGTTTTAGTGTTGATTTCATTGAAATGGTTATAAGTTATATCAACCCTAAACCAACATATGTACCCATATGTAACATTCTAAATTAATAATAAATAAAAATATAATACTCTAACTTAATGTAACATTCTAACTTACTAATAAATAAATATAACACCCTAACTTAAAGTAATGTTTGTAATTGTACTGCGTTTTAGCCTTTAAGAACACATATATTATTTTTTTTATCATAAAAAAAACACAGATATTAATATTACACATGAAAAAAAATAATGAATTCAATAATTGAAATGGTTGAAAACAAAATTAAGCCAAAACCTCAATTCATTAATGAAAAAATATCCAAAATTTTGAGCTTAAAAAAGAAGAAAAAGGAGTTAAGCAAAGATAGACTTACGTAGAAATTTGGACAGATGGATTCTTTCTTATCCAATTTCATGTTTGATAGCAAATTTTGCTTTTAATTAAAGAATATAGATTACATGGAACAAAGCACCAAACAAAAGCCATAAAAAATTAAATCCATTAAAAATATTGATGTCAACAACAAATAATCATGTAATAAGAAATAAAAAAAATACAAATATATTGCTTGCTATATTGACTTCTAAAAAAACACTAAAAGGTGTGATCAAATATAGAATTTCAGCCGGTGTTGATAAAAATCATATTATATATAATAAAAAGACAACAAATACGCAAAATCTATTCAATTTGATGAAAGAAAAAAAAAAAAAAAATTACCTACAAGGTTGTAGGTAGGGCAGAGAGGAGAAACATAGCACTTTTCTATTTTGAAAGCAGCAGCATAAAAAATAAGTACTCATGAAAAGCATTGCTACGCCAACATTGTTAGAGGTAGCACTATTTACATGCAGACAGCCCCCCCCAAAAAAAAAAAAAAGTAAAGAGACAAACACGGCTAAGCAAAATAATATATGTATTGTATTTTAGAGTGAGATAAGATTTGAAATCTTTGTTTTTGATAAGGAGGTAACTTCTTAATCCTATAAAGTTTGAATTTAGATGATTTATACTTAAACTAAATCTCCTTTGATTATTTTTTATTGGATAAATATGGGTAGAATTTCCTATCTATATATATAATAATAGGTGAAGCAGAGAGAGTGTGAAATTGAATTCCAAATCAGGACTCTAATTTTGTGCCATGTGTCTAGAATCTGAAATTGAAGTTGAATTTTGCATCATGTGGTTAAATGTATGTGGGCTCATTCTCATTAAAACCACTTCTATGTATCGGGACAAGTGAGTTACTGTGCTAATTAAGTTTTTTCTCGATTTTGCAATCAAATGTGAAAACCAAAGAGATTAATATCGGTGATAAGAACTCATCATGTGGTTAAATGTATGTGGGCTCATTCTCATTAAAACCACTTCTATGTATCGGGTCAAGTGAGTTACTGTGCTAATTAAGTTTTTTCTTGATTTTGTAGTCAAACGTGAAAACCAAAGAGATTAATATTGGTGATAAGAACTTGGTTTGTGTACATTGCATAATTTCCAAAAAGATAGCAAAGCCAGAGTTTGCATCTTTGTTATAAATTGCTTACAAAGTTTGCATCTTTACATTTGCACTGAGTTTCGGATTAAAGTGTTTTCTTCTTGGTTCTGATACTGAGTTTTGTTTACTATTCACTTACAAAGTTTGCATCTTTACGTTTGTTATAAATTGCTAATATGTGATTAGATGCACATTATACCTAAAATTCACTATCCTTATATTTGGCTTTTTGTTCAGGTATGACACCTATAACAATGAAGAAAGCATTGTTGTGGACTGATGGATGATACTTTTTGTAGGCTGCAAAGGAACTTAGTGATCAATGGAATCTCACGCGAATTGGAGAGGACGCGGCTGTAGATGTTTGGATGGTAGATGTGAGTCACTATATTTTTAAAATTTTTAGTGAAGGTAAAGGTTATGAACAATGTAAATTTTCCGGAGAGAGATTTATTATTCTATATTTACGCAAGTTTGGTCGCCTTCTTGGAATGGATCACTCCACCCTGTCTTTCTACTGGAATTTTTTATTCAGATTGTTACAATTTAATCCGAAATTTTATTTGAATTTTCCTATTGTTGTTACTATCATATATTATCATTTCAATTGTTCAATTAGAATCTGAAATTGGAGTCCAATTTTACTATACATGTGTACAATCTAATTATTTTTAATTTTGTTGTCATGTGCAGAAGCCAATGAGATGAAATTAATAACATATTAAACACTCATGCTTTGGGAATCGGTAGTACCAATCTAAATCCATTGGATCTGCTTCGTGATAATACAACTATGAAGGATGTATAAAAATACGCACAAACTCATCTCTCTATAAAAAGAGATTGGAGAGAATTTCTTTTATCAGCAATGGAACTTCAGAGGTTTTTTCTTCATACAAATGCCCATCATGTTACAAAATGACCCATTGTAAAACTACAAAATGAGTTCAACTTTGAGGGTTTTTTTTTTTTTTTTTTTTTTTTTTTTTTTTAATTTTAAATTTTTTAAGCTGCGAAAATTTCAATCACCAATAGAGATTGAAGATTCAAAATGTGAATGGATCTTTTGGATAAACACTGTCACCAAGGTTCATTTTTCTATGTAAAATATATATACTGCTAAGTTTTGTTAATGAAAGTTTTTGGTTAATAATATGAATTATACTTAACTGAACCTTTTAAACATGAATAAATTTATGATTAATAATATATCCATTCCTGTGAGGTAGCACGGGGCTACATACTAGGTAGTATATAGAAAGAAAGTACTAATAAGGATAGACATTTTTTTTTTAATGAATTAAAGTACAAAACTACAAATGAGTGGTGATTTAAATAAAATTGATAAACATTCAATGATTGATTAGGATTTTTTGTAAATCCTAAAAATTGATTAAGTATTACCGTTTAAGTTGATAATAATAACTAAACTTCTATTTTATCAAAAATATTGCAATTTTTAAAATCTAAACAAAATTCTTCAATTTTTTTACGTGTAGTAAGAATTTATGAAAGTGTGAAGCTGAATTTTTTTTAAAATAGAAATTATAGGAGAAGAAGATAAGAACAAAAAAAAAAAAAAAATCTATTTTTTTAAAATCTAAAAAAAAATCCTGCAATTTAAGAAGATAAGAACAAAATAAATATATATATATATCTATAAAAATTTATGAAAGTGTGAAGCTTAAGAATAATTTTTTTTCTTAATGGATGAGAAGAATTTAAGTTGATATTAAATTATTGAGTTTTTGTGTCTATCAAACTTTATCTAAAGAAGTGATTTCAAATTAAAATTTTTATCAACTTAGAAATTATAGGAGAAAAAGATAAGAACATAAAAAAAATTAAATTTATTTTTCAAAAATTTATTAAAAAATTTATGCAATTTGATGAAGTTATGTGGCGCAAAAAAAGAAACATAGGAAAAAAAAATGCAAGTTCTATCTTTTTTACCTTTTACGTTTTTTAAAGAATCGTAGGAAAAAAAATGCAATTTTTTTTCCTTTTACATTTTTTTATCTCTCTTTTTTATTTAAATTCTATCCTTAGGTAATTCTATTCTATTGATTTTAGGTTTTGTTGATAACATTTTAGATAGACACAACTGTTATAGTTGTAAATGAAATACTATTTTCTTTCATTACTTGATTTGTCATATTTATCCAATATATATATATATATATATATATTCTTAAAATCTATAAATTTATTAAAATTTCTGCAATTTGATGAAATTACGTGGCACAACCACAACCACAACGTCTAAGTCATACTTTTATTATATATATATAAATATAATAATAATATGATAGGATATGATTTAAATGATGGGTTCAGATACATGAAGTATTTATTTAATTTATTGAAAAAAAAAAAAAAACCAGATAAGATAATATCTGGTGATCGATTTTGACTAGATCTACACTCTTATTTTAATCTATATTTTTATTTTAGAAATATTTGCCGACTTTCTAAAGATAAAATCACCTAGTTGGCAGGTGATCGATTTTTTTTTTTTTTTGGATGGGAAACCTGAAACTTTTATTGCTCAGTAGAAATAGATGTTACATCATGGATAAGGGCTTGCATTATACAACAAGGGTCCTCTCCAATCCAAGCAAGATAATCAGCAATGCCAAATGCATGCTTTGCTAGAATGTGGGCTGGTACATTGCCCTGTCTTCGAATACGAGAGTATCTCACACTCCTAAAGTCCCCACTTTTATCTATTATACCTTGGACAACTGAAGCTATTGAAGAAGGGGGTGGGGAAAAGTTACATAGAGCATTATAAACCACCAAGGAGTCACCTTCCAGAATTACATCCCGAACCCTAACATCTTTTGCAAACAGAAGACCAGCTTCGAAAGCTTTTGCCTCTGCTTCAACTGCACCCATTGGAGCTGAGATTTTCCTGCGTAAAGCTGCCTCAAGCCTCCCTTTATCATCTCTAATAACCACCCCAACTCCCACCGCCTTCTGTTCTGAAAAAACAGAACCATCAACATTGATTTTGAATTGGCCATTTTGCGGTGGAGACCAAGATATGACCTGCCGAGCTACAGACATACCTGGAGCGACTTGTGCAGCTGCTGCCCTGTACTCACTAAGGTAGTCAGATGCCCAACTACTTATTTGTTGCCCCGATTTCCTCACACCTCCATATCTGACTTTATTCCGGTTGTGCCACAATGCCCATGCAATAGTGACAGCGTAAGCTACCTTATCCTCCCCTGCATCTCCGTTTATTAACGGCTCCCACATGAGATCTTGGAAGGTCTGGTTCGTCCCTCCATTCCACCCGGTTACCAACTTTGAACATTCCCATACTTTTTTAGCTTTCGGACAACTCCACAACACATGGCCCACGGTCTCTGTTGCCTCCCTACAGCTTTCACAGATATCTTCTTGGATCACCTTTCTCCTCAGCAGATTTGACTTTGTTGGCAGAGCATCACGGCAAGCTCTCCAAGCAAAATGTCAAATTTTTTGCAGAACGGGAATGCTCCAAATCTTCTTCCAGAAACGTTTCAGGGTGCTGTTATCAGAGCTCGTGCCCCTGCTATTTGAAGCTGACCGTGTTCTTGCCAAGTGATATGCACCGTACTGTGAACAAACCATTTCTAGTCTCCGTCCAAATAAGCTTATCCGGCGGAAGCCTAGAACTGATGGGTATGCTCTTGATGATATCAGCTTCATGGGGTAAAAATAGTGCATCAATGACTGAGGATTTCCATTCAGCAATATCCTCATTTATCAGCTCTTGTACCCGAGTGTCAGCTTGCAAGAACATTCTTGGAGATGTAACCTTATATGTGGAAGGAACCGGCAACCACCTATCCTCCCATACATGAATATTTGCCCCATTACCCACTCTCCACCTCAAACCCTCCTTTACTAGATTTTGGGCTGCCATTAGACTCCGCCAAGTATATGAGGGATTATTACCCATTGAGGTAGGGACGGAACCAGGATTCATACCTGTGGGGGGCCAAAGCTTAAAACCGAAAAAAAATTTATGAAAATTGTTAAATATTAGCATTGATACACCATGTTGAATATGCTAGTATGGATGCGGAAGCGAAAGCATAAAGTATAGAATACAATAACATAGGAGGATTACGTGGTTCAGCCTAACGGCTTACATCCATGGAGGAAACCCTAAAGGGCTACATCAATAATATATTATAGTGTAATACAAATCCTGTGTTACAATGAATTATAACATGTGTATATATAGTAGACTAAATCCTAGACTAATAGACTTCTAGTATAAGTAGGAGACTTGGCTTGCACACAAAGTAGAATTAGGTTTGGGCCTATACTAATGGGGTAATATATCTCTAACACCCCCTTTCAAACTCAAGATGGAAGTTTGATGAAATTTTGAGATTTGATAAGGTTGAGAAGATCTCTTGAATGAAGTTTGGCTCTGTTACGGTAGTTTGAGGAAGGCAATAGTCTTGTAGTGTTGATGTGACTTCTAACGGTGGCATGACTATACCAAAGAGTTTTGGCGGCAGCAGTAGGAAGCCATATCAGATGAACGTAATGAAAAAAAACACCGAGGAAGACAAAGATTGCTCTTAAATATACTGCAAAGACAAAAAACCATGACCACAAGAAGGTGGCTCTGATACCATGTTAAATATTAGCATTGATACACCATGTTGAATATGCTAGTATGGATGCGGAAGCGAAAGAATAAAGTATAGAACACGAAAGCATAAAGTATAGAACACAATAACACAGGAGGATTACGTGGTTTAGCCTAACGGCTTACATCCATGGAGGAAACCCTAAAGGGCTACATCAATAATATATTATAGTGTAATACAAATCCTGTGTTACAATGAATTATAACATGTGTATATATAGTAGACTAAACCCTAGACTAATAGACTTCTAGTACAAGTAGGAGACTTGTCTTGCACACAAAGTAGAATTAGGTTTGGGCCTATACTAATGGGCTAATATATCTCTAACAAAAATAAAAACTAACATCAATTTCCTATTCAACAAAAGACTACATACAAAATAAGTATTTCTTAAACATTTCATATTATAAAACACATCAACAAAGTATAACATACAAAATAAGTGTTTTTTGTTTTGTGCACGATTTTTGTTTAGTCCATATTTATTTTTTTATTTCGTTTTTGTAGTTAAAGGGGCGTGAATTTTATTTATTTATTTTCTTGTAGGTCAATATCTAAATATTTTAGAGGAGGAGAGACAAATATATATATATATATATATATATATATATATATATATATATTTAAGGGCAAATCTTAATTTTTTTATACTAGTTTTTTTTTTTTTTTTTAAATTTTGGGGAGAAGGGGTGGGGGGGATTGCCCCCCCCCCCCTGCCCCAACGTGGGTCCGTCCTTGCATTGAGGCATGTATAAAATCACATCTCGGGAAATATCTTGCTTTCAAGACTCGATATACAAGAGTCTAATGGCAGGTGATCGATTTGGCAAATGATGTTTGTTAATTCCAAAACTTGTCAGGAACACAATCAGCTATAATTTTGGCAAATGATGTTGAGTACATCTGCAATCTAAAATTAGGGGAGGCTCTCTACAATAATTCTATAAATGGAACCACGTACATCTAAAATTAGGGGAGGCTCTCTACGACCACGAACATCTAAAATTAGGGGAGGCTATCTACGATGTGGCTCCATTTATAGTAGAGAGCCTTCCCTAATTTTAGATTACAGATGTGACCCTGACAATCTTAGTATGAAAATAATGTACTTAATTACATCATTTGCCAAAATTATAGCAGATTGTATGGAAATAACGAACATCATTTGCCAAATTATGGGAGGCTCTCTACTATAAATGGAGCCACATCTTCAGTAAGAAAAAAGAACAAAGGAACCACATCTAGTTCACCAAATATGGAGCAGCTTTTTCAACTTTTTATCAAGCTGGTGCTTGCATTCCTAGTGATCATGTTCATAACCATGCCATTAGCCATGGGGTCCAGAGCTGGTATTGATCACTGTCCATGCCCCGCTATCCCTGACTGCTGCCTTGCAAAGTAGCAAAACCAACAGTTTAATTATTTTTTTTCTCAGGGTTTGTGCTTCAATTCTTAAAGCACAATGTATGTTTTGGTGAAATAGCAGTTGCTTTATCCGGAGAGTGCTGCCTCCTATTGTGATAGCACAAATGAATTCAATAAAATAGAAATAAATAAAAGGCTAATTTATTATTATTTCATTTTTATTTTAGAAGTATTTGCTGACTTTCTAATGATAAAATCAGCGTGCAGGAAGGTAATTTGGGAGAAATTATAAGATCTTCATGGTGAATTACGTCACTTTTGCCTAATGCTCTATCATTCCATAAAAAAACTCCCACATGTTTAAAAATTTGCTTACTTAGTTTATGATAAAAATAAAAGTAAAAGATAAAAACATTTAAACGCTATCTTTTACAAAAAAAAAGTTTACATTTTTCACATCAAGATATTATTATAATAAAATCGTATAGCCTTGAAATAACTACTAGATCTTATCAACATCTCCTAAAAAATATCAGATGTGATATCTAGCTTCAGCGCCATCTACAAACGTAACATCATTTTGATTTGTAGCGTTCGACTAGATATGAGGTTGTTAAATAAGGCAGAGTGTATGATTAAGGATGTAAATTAAAACTGTGTTCTATTATGATAGAAGCCATTGAAAAAAGCATACCTCCATCAGTCATTTGAGTGTCTATTGTTGTAATGCAGTAAGAACTAAGAATAAAAAACTATGTTCTGTTATGATAGAATGAAACACAAACAACTTTTTCACCTGAACATTTGCCGTTAAAAGAATGATTTTTTTTTTCTTCCAAGTGCTTAAAATAGATAACGCTTAAATTTTGTTATCTTTTACTTTTGCTTTTTTCATAAACTGAGTTAGTAATTTTTTAAACAGGTAAAGTCTTTTAATGGAATAGTGGACCATTAGGCAAAAGTGACGTGGTCCACCATGAAAACCTTATAATTTTTCGTAATTCGGCAAATAATGTGCATTATTTTCATATACTAGCTAATTTTCCGCGTACATTTTGAAATATTTTGTAAGAAATTATCTTATAGTCCATGTATATTTAGGAAATCGACTTTAATTGTATTACATATCATCAGAAAGAGGACACACAAATTGTTAACATTAAAATAATTAAAATTTGAACTTGTTACTTGAGCGATAAGACAAATAATTAGTTATTTTCCTTTAAATTAAGCATAGATTTATTTTTATTTATTTTTATATTCTTGATTGCTTGTTAAAAAATTTGATTCAATTCCAT
This sequence comes from Quercus wislizeni, assembly GCA_023055345.1. NCBI lineage: Eukaryota > Viridiplantae > Streptophyta > Magnoliopsida > Fagales > Fagaceae > Quercus > Quercus wislizeni. The sequence continues at coordinate 4,817,342 of JALGQJ010000014.1, forward strand.
TCTAGATAGGATTTCATCTTAGTCCTGATATATCTGTTGATTAATATTTACAATAAACAAGACAGAGAAGGGGTTGTGTTTGTGTTTGTGTTTGTGGATGATGTTGTGAGATTGGGAAAATAAAATTTTTCTCACTATTGGAAAATTGCTAGGAGAGTTTCTTGAATTTTTTTAAAATATTTTTATGTGAGATTTTTTTTTTGATTTTTTTTAATATTAGTTAGTTAAATTCTTAACAGAACCTTCTAACAAAAGTGGATGAAAGCATGGTTGTCAAAATCCTGATCTAGATTTTATGATCCTACGATTTTATGATTCCACCTACTCAAAACGATTTGGATCTTTCAAATATCTTAGCGATCGTTTAGGATCGGTAGGATCATACAATTTTGACGATTCTAAACAACCTTGGTTTCTTATAATCTTCTTTAACTTGACAGAATGTTCAGTTGGACTTAAATGAAAAATAAAATCCCAATAGACCAAGTTTTTCCACTCCAATGTAGAGAGAGTGTCAGTTGGACCTAAATAAAAAATATCCCAATAGAGTGTCACATTTTGAGATTTTTTGCTTCTTTAAATGATGCTTACAAATGGATGTAATGATGTATGATAATTATATCAATAAATGTATAATTTATGTGATTATTTAACATAACAATGCGTATTTTTGTTTTTCTCTTAAATAATGTAGGATCTTACGATCCACGATCCAATTCTATGATCCACGATTCCACCTACCTCCCACGATCCTACGTAGGATCCCGATTCTAACAACCTTGGATGAAAGACCATGATTACATAGATTTGAAAATTAAAAGATTCAATTGAACACAAGCAAAGTTAGAAGTCTGAAATAAATTATGGTGATACTTGGAGGGTAGGTTTTGTGTTTTTGTCTAAATTTTTTAATTTACCTTTATATCCTTAATTTTCTTCTAAATAAATTGCAAATTACACCCTTAAAGTTTGGGGTTGATTAGATTTTACAACCCAAAGTTTCAAAAACTTGATTTTACACCCTAAAGTTTGGTTCCGTTAGCAATTCATCCCCCACAGTTAGTTTCTGCTGTTAAGTGACACATCATCATGCTGATGTGTTTTATTTTTACGAAATTTGCCTCAAAACTACATCATTTCAGTGATGACTAAGTGAATACCTGGCACAATCAAAACTACGTTGTTTCAGGCCTAAACTTAAAACACAAACATGTAGGTTAAACGGCAAGCAACGATATGAATCCCAAAAGAATCAACTCTACCAATATACACATTTTAAGATTTAGTCTTCAATTTAGAATAGAAGAAAAACCAAAAAAAAATGTAAACGCAGAATGAAATTGGATATATATATATATATATATATATATATATATATATATATAATAGAAAGAAAGACCTTCTTTAACATTTTGTAAAGCTTAGTTAAGGGGTTTCTGGTTCTTCCTTGTCAAAGTTTGGCTGGTGAAATGGACACGTTCCACGGCAAGAGAAATGGCGACAATCACAATGCACACTGATGCAACCACCCACGTTGGTGTGTGCTCTAATGTTATACTCCTTTCTCTTCCTTCACTCATTGTTACTCCTTAATTCTTAATTTCTGCTTTCCTCTCTCTTTTCTTACAAAAGGTGGAGGTTATTTTTGTTTATGGCCCAGTGATTTCATGATTGAAGATCTAGCAGCCCCCCCCACCCCCCCCCCCCCCCCCGCCCCCCCAAAAAAAAAAAAAAAAACTAAGACTACCAAAGCCAAATTCAAAGGGAGAGAAAAAGAGAAGAGTAGCTCACCATTGGTGTTGCAGCTACTGTCACCGCCTGGGTTCATGGGGATCGGGTTAGGGAGGCTTGGGTTCGTGGGGTTTAGGTTAGGGAGGCATGAGGCCTGCCTTCTTTGTGTGTATATTTTTTATTTGTTATTTTTATATTTAAATTTTAGAGTTTGGCCTGCCATTTAAGATACGTGTTTGTGTTTTTAGTTTAGGTCTACAACAACGTAGTTTTGAATTTTGATTGCGGCAGCTATACACTTAGTCATTATTGAAACGACGTTGTTTTGGGGATGATTTGGCAAAAATAAAACATATCAGCAAGATGATGTGTCACTTAACAGCGGAAACTAACTGTGGGGGTGAATTGCTAATGGAACCAAATTTCAGGGTGTAAAATCAAGTTTCTGAAACTTTAGGGTGTAAAATCCAATCAATCTCAAACTTTAGGGGTGTAATTTACAATTTACCATTTTCTTATTGTACATGCAAGTTAGATTTGAGCTTGTTTATGGAAGTGAGACAAGTTGTCTAACAGTACATTTGCATGAGAAAGCCCGAATAGATGTAAGCTTTGACATGATGCTTAACACTCAGAAAGAAAATAGAGAAAGTGATGGTAGGACATGAAAAAGATGCACATTTAGACAAGAAGAAGAAGATGATTATCAAAATAACACATACTGTACGTGGAAAACCTTAGAGAAGGGATAAAAAACCACGGTTTAAGCAAGAATGTAACATTCTTGCTCGGCTCAGCTCATATTATGTAACAGAAAGAGAACAGTTTACAATAAAGTAGCCTTTCTTTCCTACCAACTCTCCACTTTCATCTCCCAAAATATCTAGTTGGGTTTTTGCCCTAGAAGTTCAGCTGCATGTTCCTTTTATACTCTAAGAAACATGGTTGAGTACAAGGACAGTTGTCAAGTCATCATATCTTTTTATAGCTGTGATATTATCTGTTGACTAAGGGATAAGAGCTGCGCTAACGTGGCACTAGGACCCGTGGGTAGGTAGCATTGCTACCACGTGGAAGACAAGTCTTAGACATTGAGAGGGACATCAAGAGTATTGTGATTGGTACACGTGTTCCCTAAAGGGACTCATGATGCACTCAACCAACAAGGGGTGTCCTTATAGTCTCTGACCTTAAAAGGTCACTATCTCCCTTTTGATGAGTACTTGAGTACTATGTCAAGTGTAAATCTTACTTCCTTCGCAAGGTAGTCACGCCTTTGTCACGGACCAAGACAAAATCTCTTAGCCAATACCTACTCTCCCTTCCCTCATAGCTGCTCCACGTGTAAGGTCCGGATTCAACCACTCATGCATTCTCCCATGCCTTAGTGGTGTTATATACATTAGCCCGCTGACTGTTAATGGCGTTTAATGGCAAAGTCCTTTGGCAGTCACATTGGTTTAGGAAATAAAAACTTCAGTACTCATGCCTTGTGACGTTTAAAACGGACACGTGGCTTGAAAGGGTGCTTCTAGCCATTTTGGCGCCTCTTCGTTTCTTGCGTTTTGGTAGAGAGACATTACTCCTCATGCCATGTCTCTGCAGTTAAGAGTTTAAATAGAGAATGATTTTTCTTCAATCTTCATTCCTGTTGTATCTTTTTGTTCTTTCTTCAAAACCTTAACGTTCACAAAAAATGTCAACCTCTTCCTCTGACAGCTTAAACTCCCAACAACATTCCTTAGGCTCTTTTGGGAGTGCTTCTTCTAATCGTACTCCTTCCCCACGACCAAGCCCCCTGCATTCTCTTCCTCTTTTTCCCATTTTCCTCTACCTTCTTGGGTTTTCATTCTTGAGGGAGTTGCTCCCTTTGACTTGATGAGGAGGAGGAGAACTCCGAAGACCTTCAGTTGAGGGTCGAAGAGGAAGTTGAAGATGTAGCGATTGCTGCATTCTTGGAAGCACCCACTTGCCGTAGGATAAGGTGAAGGCTGGGTAGCTCAAGTTCAGAGTCTAGCGCTTTGAGGCTCTCTGACTCCTATGCAGCAGACTACTCTAACAGCTCTTCTATGGGCTCTTTTGATGACTCCTACTCGGGGCATGATAAGGGCGAGGAGGAGGAAGAAGAAGAAGATGATTATGATGATGAAGAGGGGATGGAGTACTTGGCTCTGGACTATCCCCAAGAAGACTTTGGGGATGATACGGATGCCTATGTGCCAAGGTCTCCTTGAAGTGCTCGCCATTGAACTTGCTGTTGTTTTTTATATATTTTATTTTTGGTTTATTTTGTTTAGTGAAACTTTTGGCTTAAGTTGTAAAAACTTTATCTTTCTTATTTTGAGCATAAATTTTTTTGTTCTTTTGTAATTTAGAAAAAAAGGTGATAGGACATAAGGGCCAAATCATGTAAATCCCTTTTCTCTGTTTTGTAAAAAAAACTTTTAGACACAAAATCTATAAAAGAAAGAAAGTTATTATTATATGTTTATTGTTTTTCTTTGTTGTTGTATTATATGTTTATTTTATTATTCCTGCACAACACCTAAGAATAAACATATCAGTTAATCAAATATGAAATGCTATAAATTAAATCATACCCGTTAGTGAAGGGTCGCACCTTTGCCCTTGGACTGTAAATGCGGTTTTCTTGATTTTAGCATCATTAACTGCCATTCCTTGTCAGAAACTCAGTTCCTTCTCCCACACTGACTCGTGTCAATTTTGAAAAGAAATGTCTTCTCTTTTCGAACTGCTTTTGGAGGGAAAATACTAACTCATCAAAGTATAAAAGGAAGAACAAATATTTGCTTCCTTATTTTTCTCTTTTCTCCTTTATCTTCTTCTTTTCCTTCTTCAACTCGAAACCCAAAACTCTTCTCACAAATTAAACCATGGGTGTGAAACGCAGTCTTCAATCTAGCTTTGCCAAATTTGCAGATTCTTCTGCCTCAAAAGGTAACAAACCCCTTCTAGGGGGAGATGAAAATCCTTCCATAGAAGAACAGTGGATCATCCCTTCCTTCTTTGAAGATTACTTATTAGACAAAAGTCTTGATTGGAATTCAACTCCTTGCTCCGAAGACCTTCCTTACACCTTATGCGAGGAACCTAATGATCTCTTAACTATGGATTTGGAATTGAAGCACATTCCAAGGCTTAGTACTTGCAGTGGAGATTTTGCTCCCACTATAGATGTGGTTTTCAAATCTCACACTTTAGTTTCTAGAGGTTGGAGAAGCTGGTGCCGAAGGGTATTGGCTCACCCTCCTTTCATGGACATCTTGCAGAAAGTAAAGCTCGTGGAGACTATCCTTGTATTCTCTAATTTAGAGATCAGTAAGGATAGTGAAAGCTTGCTCTCTCTTTTATACCGCTGGAATTTTGTTACCCACACATTCTTCACAGGGTGTCAAGAAATCTCTATATCTTTAGAAGATGTTTATGAGATATTGAGACTCCCCTTGTTTGGAGATGGTGAAGTAGTCAATATTTCTTTATCTCCTAATGGGTCCAAAACTATGAAGTTCCTTGAAGATGCGGTGAAGAAAACTTTGAAGAAGCTAGTTCTGAAAGTAGCAAGGAAAGGGAACGCCCCCAGCAATGAAGTACTAGAGGACACTAGTGTTAGTGGAGACAAAGGCTCTAGAGCCAACTTCTTGGGGTGGATTAGATATTTTTGGAGGGAGTATGCCGATGGCGTGGATGAGGAAGCCAATGGAGACTCTCTAAAAGAAGGCATTGACTTTGTTGTTGGAGAAGGTAACTGTAGCTCCTATGAACTTGAAGCCTTTATTGCCTTCTTACTTTCCTGACATTTGTTTGAGGGTTATCCCCATGAAAAGATCCTAAGTAGAAATTTCCCTTTAGCTGTTAAATTAGCTAGAGGACAATCTTTCCCCTTTGCCCCATATTTTCTAGGAACTTTATATTCTCACTTAGATCATTTTACCCTTGACTTACAATGTTCTTGGGATAGATTCTAGGTTGAAATTTTTGTACCCGTTGCTTTTTTACAGATATGGTTGTGGGAACACTCTAGGAATTATGCTCCTGTCCGTAAAGTGTTGAGCTCTTATAAGACCAGTTTGCCATTACCCCAAGGTTTGCCACACTCTTGTCATTGGAATAAAGTAGCAGTATCTTCCAACAGTTTCCTTGGAAAAGTTTTAAATGACCTAACTGGTTGGACATCTAGACCTTATTCCGCTTTAAAGGGTGGACTTTCTCCACTGTTCACCTGCTTAGAAAACATCTCTATCTCTCATTACAGAGACACCTCTTGGTCTGAAGAAGAACTTTCTTTTATTGCTTGTGCTTTTCCTTCTGACTTCCAGGCTCGTTTTCAAGATGAGTATGAAACTCAATCCTACAACCCCTATAGGTTTGCTTGCCAACTTGGTTTTGACCAAGGCATCCTGGGACATCTTTCTACCTTAGCTTTGCCTGTTGTGGTAGCTTCTTTAGCCTTTAAAAAGGAAAATCTTTTCAAGATTTGAGTGTCAAACCTTGAGACCCCCTTCATTTCCCCCACTAGTAATGAACTACCTTCACCCAGGTTTAAATCATGGTGGTTCGACATCAGGGAACATGTTATGAATTTCGGGGAAATCGGTGCCCAACGAGTGGATGTTCCACCTATTTTTCAAGGAGATTTGACTTTGAAACCCCTTCCTAAAGCCAAACCCTCAAGTACCAAGAGAAATAAAAATGTGAATACCCCTTCTAGTAAAAAGCCCAAGGTACACTCTTTTCTTTATAGTAATTGTTTTGTAACCTCTTCTTTATCTCTGAACCCAAGTAACTTTTCTTTTTTTCTCTATTTTTGACCTTTGACAGGTTACAAACTCTATCCCTTAAGCTCTCCCCAAAGCTAAAGTCACTTCTTCAACTCTAGAGGTTTCTGTACAAGAAGTAACTTCCAATAAAGAGATAGAGTTTGACACTGAAAAGGACGACTCATATTGGTTGTGCATCAAAAATCCTCAAGAGAAAGGAGACTTAACAGAAGCTACTTCCAAGGAACAAGAAGGTGAAAGCACTCCGATAGCATTTGATCCATTGCTTTCATTGGTTTCTCCCAATTTGAGAGTAACTTGTTCTCTATTACTCTCCAAATATCCCGAAACCATGAGGGATACCAGTAAGTGGACCTTGTCACTTAAAGGCTTTCTCTTATAGCAAATTGGGCCTATCATATCCCAACTACAGTCAAAGGGTAAAGAGGAATGTCTGGCTCTCCCCATTTACAATTTCCTTTCCACGCTGAGTGAGGCTGAGAGCCTAAGTGTTAATGCCAGCTGATTAAAGAGCCGTGTCACTGCATTGAGGGACTTAAAGAAGGCAGGACCCTCTGTTCATACTTCCTTGTCCTTACTTCATGAATTAAGAGTTAAAGAAAACTCGTGTATCGACAAAGTAAAGGAAGCAAAATCGGCGTTATAGGTGTGTACCGCTTCAATCACTCAGCTCCAAGAATCAATCAAAAGACTTCAAGTGGAATTGTCATCTCTGCAAGAAGCAAGTTCTACCCTTCGAACTCAAATAGAAGGTGTCACTGCAGAATGTAGCTCTTTAAGAAAATAGATTGAGAAATTGGAATGCGAGCTAGGAGCTCTGAGCAATCTAGATTTCTCCCGTGAAAATTTTAGTTTTCTTACAAACATCTCTAATTTTCAAGTTGTAATATTTTTGTGGTCTTGAAAGGCCATGGGGTTGTACTCTAACTGTACCATGCCTTATTCCACCAAACTATTTAGACTTTGCATGCATATTATGAACAACATCATATGAAATCATTGCATATAAGTCTTTGTTTATAGTATGAGTTTGGAAAAACATAAAATCATTTTTGACATGTTGGCCACAAAAAAAGGTATTTTTACAAGGTTAAGCATAATATTTCTTAAGGTGAGCTTCGCTAATGGGGCTATACGAATTATATTTGCTTGATCCTTCAGCCAATAATGTCTTGTTGCATGTGCTTCCTCTACTATGTATGGTCCTTCCCATTTTGGAGAAAACTTATGCTTAACAGCTCCAGCAACCCCTCGTACATGCGGGGCAGTTTTCCAAACAAGTTCCCACTTGAAACTTCCTTTCTTTGACTTGGCCTTCATGCCTAGTGTATGTTTTTAGACCCCTTAAAACACAAGTTGTTTAACCTAGTTATTTAGCCAAGTTATTCATATCTAGGTTAACACAAGTAAATCATATCATGTAAATAAGGCGGAAAAGTAAATAACACAACAATATGATAACCCAGGAAAACCAAACTAGTAAAAAACCTGGGGAGGATTTAACCTAGCTATCCTTAAGGTAAAACAGATCCACTATGAAAGAATTGAAGTTTTACAATAAAACGTAGACCACTAACATCCTATTGCTACCTCGAGTAGAAAACTTACTACCACGACCATGTGACAGCTCCGAGTCCACAGACTACTTCTTTCCTTGATCCATAGCAACCACAAGTACTCCCACTTGTGTTTTTCTTTAAGCTTTTTAAATAGCAACTGAAGAGATCACCAAGTTCTTGACATCAATCTTGATCTCGATATTACCCTTTTCTTATTGTATGTGCGAGTTAGATTTGAGCTTGTTTATGGAAGTGAAACAAGTTGTCTAACAGTACATTTGCATGAGAAAGCCCGAATAGATGCAAGCTTTGACATGATGCTCAACACTTAGAATAAGAAAATAGAGAAAGTGATGGTACGACATGAAAAAGACGCATATTTAGACAAGAAAAAGAAGATGATTATCAAAATGACACATGCTGTACGTGGAAAACCCTAGAGAAGGGATAAAAAAACCTCGGTTTGAGCAAGAATGTAACATTCTATTATGTATCAGAAAGAGAACAGTTTACAATAAAGTTGCATTTCCTTCCTACCAACTCTCCACTTTCATCTTCCAAAATATCTGGTTGGGTTCTTGCCCTAGAAGTTCAGCTGCATGTTCATTTTATACTAGTACAAAGATAGGTGTCAAGTCAGCATATTCTATCTTTTAAGATCTTTTTACAGTTGTGATATTTTCTGCTGACTAAGGGATAAGAGTTGCGCCAACGTGGCACTAGGACTTGTGGGTGGGTAGCGTTGTTACTACATGGGAGACAAGTCTTGGACATTAAAAGGGACATCAGGAGTATTGTGATTAGTACACGTGCTCCCCAAGGTGACTCATGATGCACTCAACCAATAAGGGGTGTTCTCTTAGTCTCTGATTTAAAAGGTCACTATCTCCCTGAGTACTTGAGTACTATGTTAGGAGTAAATCTTACTTCCTTCCTAAGGTAGTCACGCATTTGTCATTGACCAAGACAAAATCTTTTAGCCAACACCTACTCTCCCTTCCCTCACAACTGCTCCATGTGTAAGATTCTGATTCAACCACTCATGCATTTTCCCATGCTTTAGTGGTGTTATGTACACTTATTATTAAATCATTTTCAATTATACTATTCTAATGTGTGTATAAAAAAAGTTGACAATAAAGAATACTATTCTAATGTGTGTGTATATAATTAATAATGGAAATGCTAACGGGTGCCTTAGGGCAATAGTTAGCAATTCATTTAAAGAAAGTTTTTATGGGAAAAAGGAAAAAAAAAAGCAATTAATGTTTTGACAGCTTTTTTCATTTCCATTAAAAGTGGTATCAAAACTTTCCTAAAATGGATTGTTAATCATTGTCCTAAGGTCATTCGTTAGCATGACCCTATTAATAATTAGTATACAAAGATAATTAATGCATGATAATAAATGCATAATATATTGACACAAATTATTCATTGTTCTTAGAGCGCCCACTATTCTTGTGTGGTTGGGGAGAGGAGTGGGGTGGGGAGTACACATTTATTATATTTTGGGAGTCTTGAATAATTAGACCTTTTTTTTTAAGAGAGTTTCAACCTATAGCATTCACTCATGATGATAGCTATCATAAAACCAAGATACCAGTCGATTTTTTGTGTAGATGAGGATTGAACCCCAAATCTCTTATTCAACCATCAAAGACTTTACCAATTGAGCTAACAAATGTCTAGCTCAACTTTCGACTTATGTATTATATTGATTATGCTTTATAATATTTAGAGAATTAATTCCAATTATATTATACATTATTGTAAAGAAATAGAATGTAAATTTTCATGTTTATTATAATTAAAATATGAACTTATTTTTTTAAGTGAATTAAAAATATATAATTATTTTTACAAATTTCAGCACATAATCTTATTTTTATATTCTTAAATATATATTAATATTTTGCTTGATTTTGTTTTAATTGTAATCAACGCTACTGAAATTAAGCAAGAATACCATATTTCTAATCTCAAATAAATTTTAGAAAAATTAACTGTAAAATTAATTTATTTTAATAAATAGTGACCAAATATTAATAAGTGAAAATAAATGTATATATCTCGTTAAACTCTCTTTTTTTTTTTTTTTTGAAACCCATTAAACTCTTCTTAATGTCATAACACAAATTTAGGCTACTACAACCTTGATTCCTACTTTATATATATTACATCTTGTAGATTTAAGTTAAAATATGTAAATTGTTTACATAGATCATATTGCCTATTTAATTTTAATTTATATTTAAAATTTTAATTTATAAAAACAAAAACGTAAGTTTATTGATCAAATAATAAATAACATCCGATTAATATGAAATTTTTGACATTTGTGTTAAGGACAATGAAAATGTATGTAATCCAATGTAGCTACTTTGAATATATTAAACCAATCAAAAGTTACTAAGTTGTTTAACATTAACAAAAAGTTACACCACTTCATCATGTTACACACACACAAGCATACACAGAAGTTTCTTGATTGCTTGTGGTATTAAATTTACATTTCCCTTTTGATGGTTTTTGTTTCAATTGTTCTCAAAGCCACTAAATACGCAGGAAGAATATCATATTATTGTTATTATTATTATTAACATTATTATTAGTGGATAATAAGTATCCCAAATAAAAATATTTTCTTATATAAAATCTTTAAAAATAACTATATAAATTCTTTTTAATATTAATAATAGTTTCAAAATTATAGAATATTAATAGATGCATTTACCCCATTGGCACATTAAGTGAACTAATAATTTGACTCAAATAAAACTTTTTCTTAAGTGGAAGCATAAATGAAAAGAATATAAAAAAATGTGACACAAGGTAAGAGCTTAGACTATTACATTTTCCTGCTTTTATATAAACTATTTTCATCCATATAAGTTTTCATGATGAAATTGAGTTATAAATATTAACATTTTTAATTATAACCTACATTGCATCATCTATAAGACATTTGATTATTTTTTAAAACGTATACAAAAAAACATAGCCAAGTTAAGAACCGAAAAAATATTGCTCCACATGCCACATGTATCGCTATAACTTTCTTAAATCTACATTATCAAGAAAAATCCACAACTCAAATTGTTCTTGCTACCTTCTTAAATCAACATTATCAAAAAGATTCGACAATTCATTCTATTCCTACAACTTTGCTTGAACTACACCTATTTATTAATTTTAAATATACTTCCTTCTTAAAAATATTTTCTTTTGTAAAATACTTCCAAATTTACTTCTTTTTTTTTTTTTTTTTTGATAAAACGTTTCTTCTTCCATCATAAAAAATAAGATATAGGATTTTCTTCAAAAAATATTTTTCTCTAAAAAAAAAATCTATAAGTAGTATTTTCTACATGTAAAACATATTTTCTCATGCATTAAATTTAAGTGTTTTGAGTAAGGGAGTTGAGACCGGTCCAACTACAACTCACTTTGGTCTGGCTTGTGCACAAACTATGCCCCTTTTTGCCAGACTTTGATCACATACCCATGGCAAGCAGAGCTGTTACAAGAATGTTATGGTAGATAGATATAATAAAGATAATACAAGAAATACTAGACAAAATGAATAAAAGAGAGCGACAAGAAACACCCCGTACAAAAACAGTAAAGAGATACACGGGGGAATAATAATAATAGGCTTGTTTGGATCAAAGAGGGGAAAATCAGTTTGTCATGCCAAGTAATACTGTAGTGCTGAAACCAAGAAAGGAAACCACTTCGTCAATGCGAATAATCTCCCCAGGAAAAGAAATTAATTGCTTTGAGGGAATGGGCCTGAATGGTTTATGTCCAATGAGAATCCTTTTTCTTTGAAAGAGAGCAGGGGTTTAGAGGAAGAGAGAGGACAACCTATTGGTGCATGCTTGCCATTCTATACTCCCCATTCTCTATTCTTCCTAATTTTTCCTTTCTTTCTTTTATCTTCCTTTTCTTTCTTCGTGTTTACTTATTTGTTGTGATTCTCTCTTAGAGGTTGCTATTACTGTGTTCATGATTGTGATTGTGATGTGTGCACGGTAAGGTTCCTTTATATAGTGCCTACCGTGATCAAATTTTACTATTTTAGCCTTTAACAACCTTTGTTTGGTCTGGGTGTCCTTACCGACCACTTACTGGTTTGCCAGTCACTCAGCCACCACCACTTTCCTATGCTAGCTGTGCCACCAGACAAAGAAGACTATTTTCTTTGTTTACTCGCCATGACACTCTTATTTGCTACGGTGCGGGTGCTCTCTCTCTCTCTCTTCCTATCCTTCATGGCATGCACCTAGTGGTCCCAGCTCATCCTTGTTTCCTTTGAGTGGCATGTCATCCTAGCAGGACATTTCCCCCAAAAGAGCCTGAACAGGAACCCCAAAATAGGATTTCCCCTCTCCTCACCGCCAGACCATGCCCTCTTACCTCTGACTCATGACTTCACCACCTCCTGTATTGGCTAAGTACGGGCTGGTGATGTCTGGACCTTACGTATGCTTCACTTCCATGTACATCCAAAATCTGCCTGCTACTCACGCGTTCAATGTGGTTTGGAGGCTTGTCTGCACATTCTGCCGCCCATCCTTGGCTTCTTATGGCGTGAACCATTTTTTGGCTTCTCATTCTTTAAAGCCTGCTCTTTTCGGGGTTGGGCTTTTGCTTGGTAGTGGGCTTTTCTTCCTTCAACCCACTCTTTTGCTCTTTTCAGCAATCTTTGCATTTCCTGCTATATCGTTCTGCTATTCCTGCTGGGGTGTTATTTGACCCAAGCCTGTTGGGCCTCTTTGGGCTTATTGCTTATTTTTCCCTCAATGACTCAGTATAGTCATTTGGACTTTTTGGTTACGTTGCTTGCGGGCTCCTGTGTCCCATTTTCCTTTTGGGCATCCTTGGCCCATTTACTTTCTTTGGGCCTTTTGGCCCTTTTCCTAACTCTGCATTCCCATGGGCTTTTACTAACTCCTTAGGGCTTCCTTGGCCCAATTACCTTATCCTTCATCCTTAGACTCACGGACTTGCCATCAACCCCTTACTTTCTTTGCTTGCATTACTTCGGGCTTGCTGTGGCCCATTCTTATTTTTGTACATCACATACTGCCCATGGGTTTGCCACTTCTCTCTCTCCGGGCTCCTTTAGGCTCATTTACTTCCTCAAGGCCCATTTGTTTATTTTATGGGCCTGTGATTCATTATTCTTGCCACTTGGGCTTAATGGCTTTTCTATCCACTCACTAACTCTTTTCTGCTCATGTTGCTGGGCTTCTTCTTTCTATTGGGCTTCCCAAAATGGTCATCAACAATGTTTGTAATTCAACATTAACACATTGTATGCTTGTTTATGTGTCGATATGTGAATGACCGTCTAAAGCCTTGAAGGCCTAATTTTTTGGGCAAATTGGGTGCCTAAAACCTTCTCACTTGGTACTCTAGTCCCCAAACCAAGATTTTGGGTTTTGTAACTAGTGCTTTATTTACAGTTTTTTTTTTTTTTAATGAATGTATCTAGGACCAAAACCTTGTACTTTCTTAGATGGTAACTAGGACCCAAAGTGATGTAATTGATTGCTATCAAATGTAATTTCATTTAATATTCAATCAAAATTCAGTTGCTCAATTTGTATTTTAGTTTTTTTTTTTTTTTTTTTTTTTGTATAATATAAAAAGAGAACATATATAAATATGAAAATATGCAAAGGAAGAAAAAAAATGTATTTACAGAATTGTTGAGAGAGGGGAAAGGTTGGGAACAGTAAGAGACATGTATGTTTTGGTAATTAAAAAATGTATTTGTAACTGGCAAGTTGCATAGTTAATGTGATGAGACATATTAAAATTTTTGACCAAAGATGTATATATAGGACTTTTGGGCTAGCATATAGGTTTATGGAAAATTTGAGACTTCCGATATTCATTTATTTTACCAAAGATGTTTATGTAGAGAAAATAATTATATTTATAAATGAGAATTAGATTTTATATTTCATATTTTCATATTCATTGTCAATATTTTCATATATATATATATATATATAGGTAGAAAAACATTTACGGTTTTTTCTTCTTCAATTAGATGGGAGAAATATCAGAACTCCTTTCCCTCTCTTTTGTGTGTGTGTATTTGTTTCTCAAAAAAGAAAAAAAGAAAAGAAAAAGAGAAAGGAGAAATACATAGGTAGGAAAATGGGTTTTATTTTTTTTCATAGTTATAACTTAAGGAAAATTGTATGTAGAATTTAATAACCCTCAAAAAAACATGTCGTTTAGGTTACTAAAAAAAATTTTCCTCTTAGGAATAATTTAAGAGGAAAATAAAACCCACTTTAGGGGGGAAAAAGGAAAAAAAAAATGATAGAGCATTTAAAGGAGTTAATAGTGGATATTTAAGTAGATATTATTTAAGAATTATTATAATGGTGAAATTTTTCGTATGTATTTAAAGATTTAAAAAAAAATTCATCTAAAGGAGCTCATAATGAATATTTATTATAATGATGAAATTTATTGTTGACATATGACAAAAATATTGACGTGTATCAATAATTGTTTGCCATGTGACGTTATTTTTCAATAACATACCAAATAGATGAACTAATTAATTTACAAAAGATCTTCTCAAAAAAAAAAAAAAAAGTTGCAAAAGGTGATTTGTGTCATTGTTTTATGCGTTGTTAAAAGGTCACGTGTTATTATTGTAAGCATCATTCGATTTGAGGATCCAACTTTTATAATATATTATACAAACATAGATATATTAAATACCAAGATTTTTTTTAAAAGATAGTTACAATCTATGGAGTCCGCTCCTGATAATAGCTTTTTTATCATCAGATCAAGACACCAAGTAGTTTTTAATGTAGGAAGGGATTAAACCCAGATCTCTTATTCAACTATTAGAAGTTTTACCAATTAAGCTAACTAGAACTCATAGATATTAAGCAATCTGAATGTGAAAAGGTAATATAAATCTCATACATTAATTGTAGGAAATAAATGGAAATAAATGTGGCTAATTATGGACATATAAATTTATGATAAGCATTTAATGAAAATGAATGTGAAGAGGTAATTTAAATCTCATAGAGTAATTGTAGGAAATAAATGTGGCTAATTATAGATATATAAATTTATGATAAGCATTTTAATGAAAATGAATAGTCATTAGTGACATGTGACAAGCAACTCATTAGAGTAATTGACATGGACTAATTAACTTGTTCCACTTGGAATCACGTGTCCAAATCATCTTAAATATCAAAGGTTAGTCTTCTGTAACTAATACTCCCTCCGTCCCACTTTGTATGTCCTATTTGAAAAGTCAAACATTTTAAGGAAATATCATTTATTATCTTGTCTGCCTTATAAAAATGTATAAGTTTATAAAACTACTCTTAAATAAATTTATCAGCTTTTTTTTAAAAAGAGTTATTCTTAATGAGGCTTAGGGGTATAATAGGAAAATTAGTAAACTAATAACTTTTATTTTTAGAAACAGGACAATATTTTGGGACATCTCAAAATGGAATAGAGGACAAATAAAGTGGGACGGAGGGAGTACAATAATATTATTAGGAGTAATGTTAGAGATGCAATTTTTTTTATAAACGGCTGATGTGGTGAGTGATTATTGGTAAATTGAGCTTAGATGAAAACCAATAAGAAGTTGGTCACATTAACCATTTGTAAAAATGTTGTAAAATAGTTTGTAACTGTAGCATTACTCTATTATTAGATTAGATATAATTAATACATGATAATAAATGCTTTTATCTTATTAAAACATGACAATTAATTAGTAATAATTTGACATAAATGCAAGGTTTGGTGAGTTGTTAGGTTTAATGAAAAAAACTATAAGGACATGTTTGGTAGACTGTAATAGGCATTGTAATGTAATAGTTATTTCTATGGTTAAGTTATTCTTTAGTTTGGTTATGTTTTTATTATAAGGAATAGTCATTCCTTATGAATAGCTATTCTTCAAAATGAGGAATAATTATTCATCTTTAAAAGGTTGTATTAGCTATTCCTTAGTAAGTGCAATAATTTTAAAACTTAATATATTTCCAAATAAACAAACTTTCCATATACATCTAACAATTATAAAAATAAAAAATTATAAAAAATAACACATATCTCTCTTAAATTTAAAAATAACAATTTTTAAGGAGATATAATTGTATGAGTAAGATATTTCCTAAAACAAATGTTAAGTTTCATTCTAATGTTATAACTTACAACTAAACTAATGAATAGGTTTAGTTATTATATTACAACACATTTTATTACTATTAATAAAGATTACAATTCAAGTTGTAATCTCCATTCAGTATACCAAACGTACCCTAAGGAATGCTCCACATTACAGTCTACAGAACCTCGTGATCGCATGTGAGGTTCTTGTGTGTGTGTGTGTGTATATATGTATTGATAGTTCAAATTATCAAAACAAGAGTCTAATATTTCACCAATTATGGAGCAACTTTTTATTAAGCTGGTGCTTGCATTCCTAGTGATCATGATAGTTTTGGCAGCACTTTAGTTAGGCTTCAACAACAACAGCAGTACTTTAGCACCACTTCAGCAAGGCTTTAATACATCGGTGAGGTTTAATTAACAGTTTTAACCTAGTTAGATTTTTTGCAACATCTCGGAAGTAGTGCCAGCAATATCAGCAAGATTTCTACAACAACGTTGTTAGTAGTGTCAGTAGAGATTTCAATTGCAATGGCAATGGGACTTTTGTTTGACCAGGGTATCTTCAATAGAGGACCAGAGATTTTTGAAAATCCTTCTGGGAAAATGCTACACTAGAATTTTAACAAACACCTCTCAATCTTTAGTAAAACATTGGTTTTGGGGCAAAAAATGCAGCAAATCAACAAATAGGAAACTCTCATGGGTAAGAACTTGCTAAAACGAAATGGGGAGATGTTCTATTTATAGAGGGAGTTCGCCTAGCCAACATGTTTCCATCATGAGTGGGAGCATGTCAATCAAACCCCAATTCATGATGGATACATGTTGGTGTGTAATGAACATGTTGTGTCTTGCTTAGCACTCAAGGTTGTATCAATTGAAGTCCCCAAAGCAAAAAGTTATGGCTCATGAAGCTAATTTCTCACAAAGCATTTGAGTTTTACCTTTAGTCAATTTGGTGCATGTGTTTCGAAGCATTCTCAAACTTCGAATTGAGTGATCCAAATGTCTTTGGTAAGCATGTGATACCAATTTTCTATAGAGTTTAAATTAAATAAGGGCATTGTCTACACCCTGTTTACACCTATCAATAACATCTTGTCACATAAGATATTTTAAAAGTTAAACAAAAAATAGGATCACACCTAATTTTGGTCAACAAAGTACAAACCAATTAAAATAATAAAAAAACTCTTTACAACCCTCCTCTGTCTCTCTGTCTCCTTCCTCACCACCACCTTTCTTCCACTAGCATCGTCACATCTCTTCGAAAAAACCCAAAAACTCCTTTGTCCCCTCTCTCCCTCTCCTTACCTCCTTTGAAGTTCTACGTCTACCCACATATACACTTCAAAAAAGCTGAGATTATGAGTAATACATTTTCAATTTCGACAATTGCTATCCTTTTCTTTTAATTGGTCACAAACAACGAATTCTTAAGTGATTTAATTACATACTCTCATATCACATTACAGATCGCAAGGATTTAGCCACTAAAGTAAAACATTTACAAAAATTTTA
This sequence comes from Quercus wislizeni, assembly GCA_023055345.1. Lineage (NCBI taxonomy): Eukaryota > Viridiplantae > Streptophyta > Magnoliopsida > Fagales > Fagaceae > Quercus > Quercus wislizeni. Next base: position 4,835,145 of record JALGQJ010000014.1, read on the forward strand.
GCTCAAAAAGACTTTTATTAGATTCCGTGATTCCCTAAGCCCTCGTTTGGGAGGAGGGAATGGAATGGAATGGAAATGAATGAAAATAATTGAAAGTTCACTTAGTGTATAAAACACTAGTGAATGTTTAGACCCCAAATTTCAAAATAACCAACACAGGTTTATACTCAAATAATATATGTGCGAAATGACAAGTATAAGCAATACCCAAACAAACAAACTACTCTAAACCATAATTAATTACAACATAGCAGCAATTAAAGGTAAAGAGTAAAGGTTAGAGAGATGCAAACACAAAGATAACACCGGCACGTGTTATCCAAGAGGAAATTGAAGAACTCAGCGAAAAACCTCTCAGCCGCCCTCCAAACGGTAAAATGATCTACTAAAGAGTAAAGTTGGGATACATGAATGGCAATAGACCCTCCCAGCCTAATCTACCCAATGCACCTAAGCCCTCCAAGCTTCTTGCTCTAACAAGGTTAAGCATAACCGTGTTTTCTTTAGCTTTCCGGATCCCACAATAAGCCCATTGCATCAACCAAATGAATTGGTCATCTTTGAACTGCTTCCCAAGCACCAAATAACCACCTCACAAATATGGGTATTGTGAGATAATGATTTGGATAATGAACCTCTCAAGGGTATGTCAATGGAGATGGTGAAACTAGAGGAATTGAGAATCAAAGATATAAGATTGTGGATGAGTCAATCTTGTTGTTCTCTAGGGTTTCTTTCTCAAAATTCTCTCTGAAAGCTCTCTACATTTCATGGGTATAAGGGTATTTATAGTAGGGTATGTGAGGAATGTGAAAAGACATTTTCTGCAAAACAGGGTGTTCTAGCGACTCACTCGCGATTGGGATGAGTTGCGAGTTTGAGTTGCAAAATAACTGACTGGCTAGACTCTCCTTTTTGTCTTGTAGTGCTCCAGCTGTCGTGACCCTTCAGCTTCCTGCATGCTTCACACGTGTGGCATTTTGGCAAGTCAATGGTCGTGAGTCACTCTCGAGATCTAGTTGTAAGAATCCTCTTAAATGCACACACACTTGAATTGTTCACACTCTCTCACACACACAACCCTTACATGATTCCCACATAAATACATGGTATCCAATTGTTGCAATATAAGCAAATTTGGCACGGAATAAAGCCAACAAATGGTTGAATAAATTCAACCTTACAATAATAATTTTAGAATATTCCTCCATTTCCTTGTTTAGGAGTTTTAATAGATGGAATGGAAAGTCCATTCCCTTATTTGGAAGTTTAACTAGGAGGGAATGGAATGTGTAGGAGTAGAAGGAAACACTCATTCCTCTATTCCCTTAAATATTTAAATTTTCATCCCCCAAAATTGGGAGGAATTGGAGAGAATGAAATTAGATTTAATGAATTTTTTACTAATAGTAATATTGTCATAAAATGATTCCATTCCTTTCCCTCTATGTTACTCCCAAACAAGTTTACTTAAATTTCATTCATATATTTTAAAACATCCAAACAAGATTACTTAATTAATTTCTTTTTCATTCCTTTTCCTTACTTAAATACATTCTATTCCATTCTATTCTTTGCCTAATTACATGAAATTCGTGGAGACTCACATAAATCACCAAATAAACTAAAGTGCAGTGAAAATTAAATTGACAAGGTGATTTGTTAACTTATGGGGTAAACCTCTCACAAGGAGAAAATACCATCGGGTAATTTTCAAGTCACCACTCCCAATAATTAGTAATCAAGGATCAAGCGGTTACAAGTACAAGAAATCTTACAACTACCTTGGACTATCCCAAAGTAACAACCTACAGTTTAACCTTCAATCCAATCCCCAATTAGTCTTGATCTTGTAGAGATTTCTTTCTTTGCATAGATCCTAGTACGTGACTAACTTCCCATCAACTAATGTTTTTTGTTGGGTGCAAAGTTCTTCACTTCAATACACATTGAAGATTTGAAAGCACTTGGATACTAAACCCTAAGGCACATAAGAATGCAATAGCTTCTTCAAAAGTATATGAGTTCTCTAATTGAGTCTTTGTGTCTTGTGATGACTTTGAAATAGAGTTGTTATACATTCTAGGAGTTTAGCGTATAAAACCCTAGTAATCCAAGTCATCATAGGTCGAAAATCTAATTTAAGAATTTTAGATCTGCGTAGCTCGATAGATCAAAAGGTATCAAGACTAATATCGAGGTCCTTCATTTATTCTCGATAGATGCTAGTATTGTGATAGTGTCGAGGTTCACCTTTTCATCTTTTCTTCACTTGTTTCTTAGTGCAGTCTTCATGTCTTCAATAATACCACTTGATTAAGTCCTAAGACATACTTCATGATATTCTAGAAACCACTTAGAACTATCAAATTACAAGTAAAATGCGTTTTGTTGAAAGAGGTCCCTAACACTTTCTATTCCATTCCATTCCATTCCCTTATGAACTCACAAACGAAGCCTAAACCAACCCAATATTGAAACGTGTCATCTATTAATGTAGAAGTAACATTAACATTTTGACTTGCGCTTGATTTGAGCCTCTAAGTCTTGAAGAAGTTGACAAGGTAAGTGTGCCACAAAAGCTTGGCCTTCAATATGTAAGGGTTGTACAAAGTTCCTAGAAGGTGAAGAGATAAGACAGAGTGGACGAAGGAATTTTTTAGGCTTTCCAAAAAGATGAAATGGTGGTGTTGGTGGAAGAGGAGACAAAGAAATGGAGGCGGGTTGTACATAGTTTTTATTCTTTTTTAATTGGTTTGTGAACTGGGATCAGTTTTGATCCTATCTATTGCTAAAATTTAAAATATTTGATGCAACAAGATATTATTGGTGGGTGTAAACACAATATTACACCTAATCCTTATTGAATTTAGTTAGATTCTGAATTTGGTAAGGATATGGTGTAAAACCCATGTTTTACACCATCCAATAAGAGTATACCACATTAGCATATTACACATCATTACACATGAGTGAATAAGTAGTGTCACACACAATCATAACTCATCCAAAGCCAAATCTTCTCTCTTTCTCTTAGATCGGTCAGCCACAAGCTCTGCCTCTTGCCGGATTATGCCACCATCCATGGAGATGGCTCACAAACTCTCAAACTGAATTTTGTCGCCGTTTGCCTCTCATGGGATTCTATCGCCTCTCATTGATGGGTAATATGATGGGTTGAATTTTCAGATGGGTATTAAAAACCACCCTAGGTTGGAGAGAGAGAGAGAGAGAGAGAGAGAGAGAGAGAGAGAGTCAATTGAAGAGAGAGGGAGTAAGAGAGAGAGAAGCAAGTCTCTATGCCACCACCGGTGGTGGCAAGTGGTGGAGTTTGAGGCAACTCTAGCCATGGGTTGAAATATAAGAGATAGATTGAGGGAGTTTAGGGGTATGGAGGAGGTTGGTGATGGCGGAGGAGATGGAAGGTTTGAAGAGGAAATGATTGGTTTTGTGAGGGAGAAGGTGCTGGAGGTGAAAGCAAAGGGGGGAGGGGAGGGGAGCAGACAACCATAGTGGCTAGCCTGATCTAAGACATGAGAGAAAGAATGCATATGGGTATTGAGGAGAATTGACTATGTCTATTCATCAATTTGTGAAATTTTTGTGAAATATTGATGTGGTATTATTTAATTGGATGGTGTAAAATAAGGTTTTTACACCACACCCTTATTGAATTTAAACTCATTTAATTAGTATTGGGTGTAATACTGTATTTGGTGTATATTATCTATTGGTGGGTGTAAACAAGTATCGCAATATTACGGCCAATACTAATTAAATTCATGTTTTACATAATATTGGTTGGTTTTGCATATGTTATCTATTGGTGGGTGTAATACTAGATGGTGTGAAACATGAGTTTTATACCACATCTTTATCAAATTTGGACTCTTTAATTAGTGAGATGCACTATTATTTGAGAAGAGATAACATTCCTACGAATAATTACTCAATGTTAAGGGCCTTTAGGAGTCTTTATTAATTTTCTAAACATGGATCACAAGAATGAAAGGAATTTGGGATATAATGTCCATTCTTTTCATGCTAAACTTGCTAGATCTCCTCCATTACAAGTAGAAATATTATTCAATATTGCCAGAACAATGTTCTTTGCTCTCACATGAAGATCCCGCCATGAATTTAATTAATTGGATTTACTAATATTTGAGAGTAAGAGTATTACTTTGCAATAATCACCCGATGTTGGCAAATAATTTCTTGATTTTGAGGTCATTTTAGGAGTTTTCACTAATTTTGAGCATTACAGCTGATGGATGCATACAATCATGACACGTGTCCTTTAGACAAAGCATAAAATAATGGCAAATGTAAGAACAACTCTATTTCTTTTTATTTTCATTTGAGTTATTACCTATTTTTTCCTATTAGAGCCCATTATGAGAGAAATTAATTTCAGGTTTCGCTTACCTCAAATATTTTTTTAACTGGAATTTCCTTTTATTTTAATGAGAAACTACCACATTACCCACTAACTAAATAAAATGTGGAGATTCAAACCCATTACTACTTGCTATTGAATATTTAAAACAAAAGGAGATGTTCAGTTAAAAAAGTACTGGAGGTAAGCTAAACCCATAGTTTCTCACATAAATGTATTTTATTTTTTGGTCAATAGGAAGATTAATTTCTCCCATACATGTATTAAGACAATAAATTTCTCCCCCATAAACTTCACATAATTATCAATAAAAAGTTAATTTGCATTCCAAAACACGGGGAAAAGAATTTGAACAACCTTTGTGTATCCACAACTATAACCTCTAACTATAAAATTATAAGGAAAATGCATTTTAAGTGCAACCAAATATCTTCTATGAGCACCGAAAAAAAAGAAAAAAAAAAGAAACAAATGATAATATTTCAGTTTTATTGTTTTGTGCTTGTTCTTCTTTTTGGCTTTTGCCTAAGTAATTTTTTTATGTGCTTGTTTTGTATTGTAACTATTGAATTATTCAAAAAAAAAAAAAAAAAGTGATAGTTTACAGCCACCCGAAATCTTAGGCAACATTACTATGCATAATTGCTTGATGTTGCTGAATAATTTCTTGATGTTGTGGGTCTTGGTTTTTTTTTTTTTAAAATTTTTTTTATTAATTTTTTTTTTAAAGATTTATATCCATATTGACAATAATAAATTAAGCAAATATAATCCGAGTGTGTGAATAAATGTATCTATTTCTTTCTATTCTGTCAATGGGCTTGGTCTTTGTTTTAATACTTTACTAGTATTATGCCTGTGCGATGCACGGCTTAGTAAAATATATTTTGATAATATATTTAAATTTAATAACAAATAAAATGAAAAAAGAATCAATTTAAAATTTAAGATTAAAAAATAAATTGTACTTGTAGTCTTGTACACTTAAAAGAAATTTAATTTTTATTTCTTATTTTGATATTTAAATAATTTGTTTTAGTGTTGATTTCATTTAAATGGTTATAAGTTATATCAACCCTAAACCAACATATGTGTCCATATGTAATATTCTAAATTAATAATATATAAAAATATACTACTCTAACTTAATGTAACATTCCAACTTACTAATAAATAAATATAACACCCTAACTTAAAGTAATGTTTGTAATTGTATTGTGTTTTAGCCTTTAAGAACACATATATTATTTTTTTATCATAAAAAAAAAAACACAGATATTAATATTACACATGAAAAAAAATAATGAATTCAATAATTGAAACGGTTGAAAACAAAATTAGGCCAAAACCCCAATTCATTAATGAAAAAATATCCAAATTTTTGAGCTTAAAAAAAAAATGGAATTAAGTAAAGATAGATTTATATAGAAATTTGGATAGATGGATTCTTTTGTATCCAATTTCATGTTTTATAGCAAATTTTGCTTTTAATTAAAGAATATAGATTACATGGAACCAAGCACCAAACAAAAGCCATAACAAATTAAATCCATTAAAAATATTGATGTCAACAACAAATAATCATGTAATAAGAAATTAAAAAAAAAAAAAAAACAAATATACTGCTTGCTATATTGACTTCTAAAAGAAACACTAAAAGATGTGATCAAATATAGAATTTCTGCCTATCTATAAAACTTGTTGATAAAAATCATATTATATATAATAAAAAGGCAACAAATACACAAAATCTATTCAATTTGATGAAAGAAAAAAAAAATTACCTGCAAGGTTGTAGGTAAGGTAGTGAGTAGAAACGTAGCACTTTTCTATTTTGAAAGCTGCAACATAAAAAATAAGTACTCATGAAAAGCATTACTACACCAACATTGTTAGAGGTAACACTATTTACATGTGGATAGCCCAAAAAAAAAAAAAAATGAAAAAAAAGAAGTAAAGAGACAAACACGGCTAAGCAAAATAATACCTGTATTGTATTTTAGAGTGAGATAAGATTTTAAATCTTTGTTTTTGATAAGGAGGTAACTTCTTAATCCGATAAAGTTTGAATTTAGATGATTTATACTTAAACTAAATCTCCTTTGATAATTTTTTATTGGATAAATATGGATAGAATTTCATACTAGTATAAAGAAAGAAAGTACTAATAAGGATAAACATTTTTTTTAATGAATTAAAGTACAAAACTACAAATGAGTGGTGATTTAAATAAAATTGATAAACATTCATTGATTGAGTAAGATTTTGTGTACATCCTAAAAATTGATTAAGTACTACAGTTTAAGTTGATAATAATAACTAAACTTCTATTTTATAAAAAATATTGCAATTTTTAAAATCTAAAACAAAATTCTTCAATTTTTTTACGTGTAGTAAGAATTTATGAAAGTGTGAAGCTGAATTTAAAAAAAAAAAAAAAATTATAGGAGAAGAAGATAAGAACAAAAAATATATATATATTTTTTTAAAATCTAAAAAAAAAAATCCAGCAATTTAAGAAGATAAGAACAATATATATATATATATTTATATCTATAAAAATTTATGAAAGTGTGGAGCTTAAGAATAATTTTTTTTCCTTAATGGATGAGAAGAAGTTAAGTTGATATTAAATTATTGAGTTTTTGTGTCTATCAAACTTTATCTAAAGAAGTGATTTCAAATTAAATTTTTTATCAACTTAGAAATTATAGGAGAAAAAGATAAGAACATAAAAAAAATTAAATTTATTTTTCAAAAGTCTATTACAATTTTTGCAATTTGTTGAAGTCACATGGCGCAAAAAAAGAAAAGTAGGAAAAAAAATGCAAGTTCTATCTTTTTTTCCTTTTACGTTTTTTAAAGAAACGTAGGAAAAAAAATTCAAATTCGTTCTTTTTTTTTTAACGTTTTTTTTATCTCTCTTTTTTATTTAAATTCTATCCTTAGGTAATTCTATTCTATTGATTTTAGGTTTTGTTGATAACAATTTAGATAGACACAATTGTTATAGTTGTAAATGAAATACTACTTTCTTTTATTATTTAATTTGCGATATTTATCCATAAAATATGTATATATTTATTCTTAAAATCTAAAAATTTATTAAAATTTTCGCAATTTGATGAAGTCATATGGCGTAATCACGGCGTCTAAATTCAACTTTTATTATATATAATAATAATAATATGATATGATATGATTTAAATGATGGGTTCAGATACATGAAGTATTTATTTGATTTATTGAAAAAAAAAAAAAACCAGATAAGATAATAATCGATAAATAAGAATTAAATTTCTATCAATTTTGACTAGATCTATACTCTTATTTTAATCTATATTTGGCAAATGATGTTTGTTATTTCCAAAACTTGTCAGGAACACAATCAGCTATAATTTTGGCAAATGATGTTTGTTATTTCCAAAACTTGTCAGGAACACAATCAGCTATAATTTTGGCAAATGATGTTAAGTACAACTGCAATCTAAAATTAGGGGAGGCTCTCTACAATAATTCTATAAATGGAACCACGTACATCTAAAATTAGGGGAGGCTCTCTACGACCACGTACATCTAAAATTAGGGGAGGCTATCTACGATGTGGCTCCATTTATAGTAGAGAGCCTCCCCTAATTTTAGATTACAGATGTGACCCTGACAATCTTAGTATGGAAATAATGTACTTAATTACATCATTTGCCAAAATTATAGCAGATTGTATGGAAATAACGAACATCATTTGCCAAATTATGGGAGGCTCTCTACTATAAATGGAGCCACATCTTCATTAAAAAAAAAGGAACAAAGGAACCACATCTAGTTCACCAAATATGGAGCAGCTTTTTCAACTTTTTATCAAGCTGGCGATTGCATTCCTGGTGATCATGTTCATAACCATGCCACTAGCCATGGGGTCCAGAGCTGATATTAATCACTGTCCATGCCCCGCTATTCCTGACTGCTGCCTTGCAAAGTAGCAAAACCAACAGTTCAACTTTTTTTTCTCTGGGGTTGTGCTTCTTAAAGCACAATGTATGTTTTGGTGAAATAACAGTTGCTTTATCCGGAGAGTGCTGCCTCCTATTGTGATAGCACAAATGAATTCAATAAAATAGAAATAAATAAAAGGCTAATTTATTTTTTTTTTCATTATTTATTTTAGAAGTATTTGCTGACGTTCTAATGATAAAATCAGCGTGCAGGAAGGTAATTTGGGGGAAATTATAAGATTTTCATGGTGGATTACGTCACTTATGCCTAATGGTCTACCATTCCATTAAAAGACCCCCACATGTTTAAAAATTTGTTGACTTAGTTTATGATAAAATAAAAGTAAAAGATAAAAACATTTAATCGCTATCTGTTAAAAAAAAAGTCTACATTTTTCACATCAAGATATTATTATAATAAAATCGTATAGCCTTGAAATAACTACTAGATCTTATCAACATCTCCTAAAAAATATCAGATGTGATATCTAGCTTCAGCGCCATCTACAAACGTAACATCATTTTGATTTGTAGCGTTCGACTAGATATGAGGTTGTTAAATAAGGCACAGTGTATGATTAAGGATGTAAATTAAAAACTGTGTTCTATTATGATAGAAGCCATTGACAAAAGCATACCTCCATCAGTCATTTGAGTGTCTATTGTTGCAATGCAGTAAGAACTAAGAATAAAAAACTATGTTCTGTTATGATAGAATGAAACACAAACAACTTTTTCACCTTAACATTTGCCGTTAAAAGAATGATTTTTTTCTTCTTCTTCTGAGTGCTTAAAATAGATAACGCTTAAATTTTGTTATCTTTTACATTTGCTGTTATCATAAATTGAGTCAGTAATTTTTTAAACAGGTAAAGTCTTTTAATAGAATAGTGGACCACTAGGCAAAAGTGACATGGTCCATCATGATAACCTTATAATTTTTCATAATTTGGCAAATGATGTGCACTATTTTCATATACTAGCTAATTTTCCGCGTACATTTTGAAATATTTTGTAAGAAATTATCTTATAGTCCATGTATATTTAGGAAATCGACTTTAATTGTATTACATATCATCAGAAAGAGGACACACAAATTGTTAACATTAAAATAATTAAAATTTGAACTTGTTACTTGAGCGATAAGACAAATAATTAGTTATTTTCCTTTAAATTAAGCATAGATTTATTTTTATTTTTTATATTCTCGATTGCTTGTTAAAAAATTTACTTCAATTCCATTCTAGATAGGATTTCATCTTAGTCCTGATATATTTGTTGATTAATATTTACAATAAACAAGACAGAGAAGGGGTTGTGTTTGTGTTTGTGTTTGTGAATGATGTTGTGAGATTGGGAGAATAAAATTTTTCTCATTATTGGAAAATTGCTAGGAGAGTTTGCTAAATTTTTTTTTTCAAAAATTATTTTTATATATTTTTATGTGAGATTTTTTTTTGAATTTTTTTTAATATTAGTTAGTTAAATACTTAACAGAACCTTCTAACAGAAGTGGATGAAAGCATGGTTGTCAAAATCCCGATCTAAATCTTACGATCCTACGATTTTATGATTCCACCTACTCAAAACGATCCGGATCTTTCAAAGATCTTAGCGATTGTTCAGGATCGGTAGGATCATACAATTTAGATGATTCTAAATAACTTTGGTTTCTTATAATTTTCTTTAACTAAACAGAAGGCTCAGTTGGGCCCAAATGAAAAATAAGATCCCAATAGACCAAGTTTTTCCACTCCAATGTAAAGAGAGTGTCAGTTGGACCCAAATAAAAAATATCCCAATAGCGTGTCACATTTTGAGGTTTTTTGCCTCTTTAAATGATGCTTACAAATGGATGTAATGATTTATGGTAATTGTATCAATGAATGTATAATTTATGTGATTATTTAACATACCAATGTGTATTTTTTGTTTTTTTCTTAAATAATGTAGGATCTTACGATCCACGATCCAATCTTACAATCCACGATCCCATCTACCTCTCACAATCCTATGTGGGATCCTGATTCTGACAATGTTGGATGAAAGACCACGATTGCATAGATTTGAAAATTAAAAGATTCAATTGAACACGAGCAAAGTTAGAAGTTTGAAATAAATTATGGTGATACTTGGAGGGTAGGTTTTGTGTTTTTGTTTAAAATTTTAATTTACCTTTATATCCTTAATTTTCTTCTAAATAAATTGCAAATTACACCCTTGAAGTTTGGGGTTGATTGGATTTTACAACCCAAAGTTTCAAAAACTTGATTTTACACCCTAAAGTTTGGTTTCGTTAGCAATTCATCCCCCACAATTAGTTTCTGTTGTTAAGTGATACATCATCATGCTGATGTGTTTTATTTTTACGAAATTTGCCTCAAAACTACGTCGTTTCAATGATGACTAAGTGAATAGCTGGCACAATCAAAACTATGTTGTTTTAGGCCTAAACTTAAAACACGAACATGTAGCTTAAACGGCAGGCAACGATATGAATCCCAAAAGCATCAACTCTACCAATATACTCATTTTAAGATTCAGAGTTCAATTTAGAATAGAAGAAAAACCAAAAAAAAATGTAAACGCAGAATGAAATTGGATATATATATATATATATATATATATAAATATAAAATAGAAAGAAAGATCTTCTTTAACATTTTGTAAAGCTTCGTAAAGGGGTTTCTGGTTCTTCCTTGTCAAAGTTTGGCTAGTGAAATGGACACGTTCCATGACAAGAGAAATGGCGATAATCACAATGCACACCGATGCAACCACCCACGTTGGTGTGTGCTCTAACGTTATACTCCCTTCTCTTCCTTCACTCATCGTTACTCCTTAATTCTTAATTTCTGCTTTCCTCTCTCTTTTCTTACAAAAGGTGGAGGTTATTTTTGTTTGTGGCCTAGTGATTTCATGAATGAAGATCTAGCAACCCCCCCCCCCCCCCCCTCAACCAAAAAAAAAAAAAACTAAGACTACCAAAGCCGAATTCAAAAGGAGAGAAAAAGAGAAGAGTAGCTCACCATTGGTGTTGCCACTGCTGTCACCGCCGGGTTCATGGGGTTTGGGTTAGGGAGGCATGAGGCCTGCCTTCTTTGTGTGTATATTTTTTATTTGTTATTTTTATATTTAAATTTTAGAGTTTGACCTGCCGTTTAAGATATGTGTTTGTGTTTTTAGTTTAGGTCTAAAACAACGTAGTTTTGAATTTTGATTGTGGTAGCTATTCACGTAGTCATTATTGAAATGACGTTGTTTTGGCAAATATAAAACATATCAGCAAGATGATGTGTCACTTAATAGCGGAAACTAATTGTGGGGGTGAATTGCTAATGGAACCAAACTTTAAGTTGTAAAATCAAGTTTCTGAAACTTTAGGGTGTAAAATTCAATCAATCTCAAACTTTAGGGGTGTAATTTACAATGTACCATTTTCTTATTGTACGTGCAAGTTAGATTTGAGCTTGTTTATGGAAGTGAAACAAGTTGTCTAGCAATACATTTGCATGAGAAAGCCCGAATAGATGCAAGCTTTGACATGATGCTTAACACTCAGAAAGAAAATAGAGAAAGTGATGGTAGTACATGAAAAAGACACATTTAGACAAGAAAAAGAAGATGATTATCAAAATAACACATACTATATGTGGAAAACCCTAGAGAAGGGATAAAAAACCACAGTTTAAGCAAGAATGTAACATTCTTGCTCGGCTCAGCTCATATTATGTAACAGAAAAAGAACAATTCACAATAAAGTTGCCTTTCTTTCCTACCAACTCTCCATTTTCATCTCCCAAAATATCTGGTTGGGTTTTTGCCCAAGAAGTTCAATTGCACGTTCCTTTTATAGTCTAAGAAACATGGCTGAGTATAAGGACAAGTGTCAAGTCATCATATTCTATCTTTTAAGATCTTTTTATAGCTGTGATATTATTTGCTGACTAAGGGATAAGAGCTGCGCTAACGTGGCACTGGGACTTGTGGGTGGGTAGCATTGCTACTACTACATGGGAGACAGGTCTTGGACATTGAGAGGGACATCAGGAGTATTGTGATTGGTACACATGTTCCCTAAGGTGACTCATGTTGCATTCAACCAATAAGGGGTGTCCTTATAGTCTCTGACCTTAAAAGGTCACTATCTCCCTTTTGGTGAGTACTTCAGTACTATGTCAAGTGTAAATCTTACTTCCTTCGCAAGGCAGTCACGCCTTTGTCACTGACCAAGACAAAATCTCTTAGCCAATACCTACTCTCCGTTCCCTCATAGCTACTCCACGAGTAAGGTCCGGATTCAACCACTCATGCATTCTCACATGCCTTAATGGTGTTATATGCATTAGCCTCCTGACTGTCAATGGCATTTAATGGCAAAGGCCTTTGGCAATCACATTGGTTTAGGAATTAAAACTTAAGTACTTATGCCTTGTGACGTTTAAAACGGACATGTGGCTTGAAAGCGTGCTTCTAGCCGTTTTGGCACCTCTTCGTTTCTTGCGTTTTGGTGGAGAGACATTACTCCTCATGCCATGTCTCCATAGTTAAGAATTTAAATAGAGAATGATTTTTCTTCAATCTTCATTCCTTTTGTATCTTTCTGTTCTTTCTTCAAAACCTTAACGTTCACAAAAAATGTCAACCTCTTCCTCCGTCGGCTTAAACTCCCAACAACATTCCTTAGGCTCTTTTGGGAGTGCTTCTTCTGATCGTATTCCTTCCCCACCACCAAGCCCCTTGCATTCTCCTCCTTTTTTTCCCTTTTCTCCTCTACCTCCTCAGGTTTTCATTCCTGAGGGAGTTGCTCCCTTTGACTTAATGAGGAGGAGGAGAACTTCGAAGACCTTCGGTTGAGGGTCGGAGAGGAAGTTGAAGATGTACTGATTTCTGCATTCTTGGAAGCACCCACTTGCCGTATAAGAAGGCGAAGGCTGGGTCACTCAAGTTCAGAGTCCAGCGCTTCGAGGCTCTTTGACTCCCAAGCGGCAGACTCTTTTGACAGCTCTTCTAAGGGCTCTTCTGATGACTCTGACTCGGGGCATGATAAGGGCGAGGAGGAGAAAGAAGAAGATGATGATGAAGAGGAGATGGAGTACTTGGCTCCAAATTATCACCAAGAAGACTTTGGGGATGAGATGGATGCCTATGTGCCAAGGTCTCCTTGAAGTGCTCACCGTTGAACCTGTTGTTTTTTTTTATATATTTTATTTTAGGTTTATTTTGTTTAGCGAAACTTTTGGCTTAAGTTGTAAAAACTTTATGTTTCTTATTTTGAGCACAAATTTTTGTGTTCTTTTGTAATTTAGAAAAAAAAGGTTATATTTCATAAGGGCCAAATCATGTAAATCCCTTTTTTCTATTTTGTAAAAAAAACTTTTAGACATAAAAATCTATAAAAGAAAGAAAGTTATTATTATATGTTTATTGTTTTTCTTTATTGTTGTATTATATGTTTATTTTATTATTCCTGCACAACACATAAGAATAAACATACCAGTTAATCAAATATGAAATGCAATAAATTAAATTATACTCGTTAATGAAGGGTTGTGCTTTTGCCCTTAGACTGTAAATGCGGTTTTCTTGACTTTAGCATCATTAACTGCCATTCCTTGTCAGAAACTCAGCTTCTTCTCCCACACTGACACGTGTCAATTTTGAAAAGAAATGTCTTCTCTTTTTGAACTGCTTTCTTTTGGAGGGAAAATACTAACTCATCAAAGTATAAAAGGAAAAACAAATATTTCCCTCCTTATTTTTCTCTTTTCTCCTTTATCTTCTTCTTTTCCTTCTTTTCCTTCTCACAAAGGCTCTAGAGCCAACTTCTGGGGGTGGATCATATATTTTTGGAGGGAGTATGCCAATGGTGTGGATGAGGAAGCCAATGGAGACTCTCTGAAAGAAGGCATTGACTTTGTTGTTGGAGAAGGTAACTCTAGCTCCTATGAACTCGAAGCCTTTACTACCTTCTTACTTTCTCACCATCTGTTTGAGGGTTATCCCCATGAAAAGATCCTAAGTAGACATTTTCCTTTAGCTATTAAATTAGCTAGAGGACAATCTTTCCCCCTTGCCCCATATTTTCTAGGAACTTTATACTCTCACTTAGATCATTTTACACTTGACTTACAACGTTCTTGGGGTAGATTCCAGGTTGAAACTATTGTATCCATTGCTTTTTTACAAATATGGTTGTGGGAACACTTTAGGAATTATGCTCCCATCCCTAAAGTGTTGAGGTCTTATAAGACCAGTTTGCCATCACCCCAAGGTTTGCCATGCTCTTGGCGTTGGAATAAAGTAGCAGTATCTTCCAACAGTTTCCTTAGCAAAGTTTTAGATGACCCAACTGATTGGACATCTATACCTTATTTCGCTTTAGAAGGTGGACTTTCTCCACTGTTCACCTCCTTAGAAAACATCTCTATCTCTCGTTACAGAGACACCCCTTGTTCTAAAAGAACTTTCTTTTATTGATTGTGCTTTTCCTTCTCACTTCCAAGCTCATTTTCAAGATGGGTATGAAACTCAATCCTACAACCCTTATAGGTTTGCCCGCCAACTTGGTTTTGACCAAGGCATTCTAGGACATCTTTCTACCTCAGCTTTGCCAATTGTGGTAGCTTCTTTAGCCTTTAAAAAGGAAAATCTTGTCAAGATTTGAGTGTCAAACCTTGAGACCCCCTTCACTTCCCCCACCAGTAATGGACTACCTTCACCCAGGTTTAAATCATGGTGGTTCGACATAAGGGAATGTGTTAGGAATTTTGGGGAAATCGATGCCTAACGAGTGGACGTTCCACCTATTTTTCAAGAAGATTTGACTTTGAAACCCCTTCCAAAAACCCTCAAGTACCAAAAGAAAAATAAACGTGAATACCCCTTCTAGTAAGAAGCTCAAGGTACACTTTTTTCTCTATAGTAATTGTTTTGTAACCTCTTCTTTATCTCTGAACTCAAGTAACTTTTCTTCTTTTCTCTATTTTTGACCTTTGACAGGTTACAGACTCTGTCCCTCAAGCTTTCCCCAAAGCTAAAGTCACTTCTTCAACTCTAGAGGTTTCTGTACAAGAAGTAACTTCCAATGAAGAGACAGAGTTTGACACTGAAAGGGAGGACTCAGATTGGTTGCACACAGAAAATCCTTAAGAGAAAGGAGACTTAATAGAAGCTACTTCCAAGGAACAAGAGGGTGAAAGCACTCCGACAGCATCTGATCCATTGCTTTCATTGGTTTCTCCCAATCTGAGAGTAACTTGTTCTCTATTACTCTCCAAATATCCTGAAACCATGAGGGATACCAGTAAGTGGACCCTGTCACTTAGAGGCTTTCTCTTGTAGCAAATTGGGCCTATCATATCCCAACTACAATCAAAGGGTAAAGAGGAATGTTTGGCTCTCCCCATTGACAATTTCCTTTCCACATTGAGTGAGGCTGAGAGCCTAAGTGTCAATGCCAGCTAATTAAAGAGCTGTGTCACTGCATTGAAGGACTTAAAGAAGGCAGGACCCTCTATTCATACTTCCTTGTCCTTACTTCATGAATTAAGAGTTAAAGAAAACTTGTGTATTGACAAAGTAAAGGAAGTAGAATTAGTGTTACAGGTGTGTACCGCTTCAATCACTCAGTAATCAATCAAAAGACTTCAAGTGGAATTGTCATCTCAGCAAGAAGCAAGTTCTGCCCTTCGAACTCAAATAGAAGGTGTCATCGCAGAACGTAGCTCTTTAAGAAAATAGATTGAGAAATTGGAATGCGAGCTAGGAGCTCTGGGCAATCTAGACTTCTCCCTTGAAAATTTTAGTTTTCTTACAAACATTCTATAATTTTCAAGTTGTAATATTTTTGTGGTCTTGAAAGGCCATGGGGTTGTACTCTAACTTTACCATGCCTTATTCCACCAAACTATTTAGACTTTGCATGCATATTATGAACAACATCATATGAAATCACTGCATATAAGTCTTTGTTTATAGTATGAGTTTTGCAAAACATAAAATCATTTTTGACATGTTGGCCACAAAAAGAAAAGTATTTTTACAAGGTTAAGAATGATATTTCTTAGGGTGAGCTCTGCTAATGGGGCTATACGAATTATACCTGCTTGATCCTTTAGCCAATAATGTCCTGTTGCATGTGCTTCCTCTACCATGTATGGTCCTTCCCATTTTGGAGAAAACTTATGCTTAACAGCTCCAGCAACCCCTCGTACATGTGGGGCAGTTTTCCAAACAAGTTCCCACTTGAAACTTCCTTTCTTTGACTTGACCTTCATGCCTAGTGTATGTTTTTAGACCCCTTAAAACACAAGTCGTTTAACTTAGTTATTTAGCGAAGTGATTACTTAGATAAATTATACATATCTAGGTTTACACAAGTAAATCATATCATGTAAATAATGTGGAAAAGTAAATAACACAACGATATAATAACCCAGGAAAACCAAACTGGTAAAAAACCTGGGGAGGATTTAACCTAGCTATCCTCAAGGTAAAACAGATCCACTATGAAAGAATTGAAGTTTTACAATAAAAATTAGACCACTAACATCCTATTGCTACCTCGAGTAGAAAACTTACTATCACGACCACGTGACAATTTCGAGTCCACGGACTATTTCTTTCCTTGATCCACAGCAATCACAAGTACTCCCATTTGTGTTTTTCTTTAAGCTCTTGAAACAACAATTAAAGAGATCACCAAGTTCTCGACATCAATCTTGATCTTGATATTACCCTTTTCTTGTTGTATGTGCAAGTTAGATTTGAGCTTGTTTATGGAAGTGAAACAAGTTGTCTAACAGTACATTTGCATAAGAAAGCCCGAATAGATGCAAGCTTTGACATGATGCTCAACACTCAGAATAAGAAAATAGAGAAAGTGATGGTAGGACATGAAAAAGATGCATATTTAGACAAGAAAAAGAAGATGATTATCAAAATAACACATGCTGTACGTGGAAAACCCTAGAAAAGGGATAAAAAAACCATGGTTTGAGCAAGAAAGTAACATTCTTGCTCAGCTTAGTTCGTATTATGTATCAAAAAGAGAATAGTTTACAATAAAGTTGCATTTCTTTCCTACCAACTCTCCACTTTCATCTTCCAAAATATCTGGTTGGGTTCTTGCCCTAGCAGTTCAGCTGCATGTTCCTTTTATACTCTAAGGAACATGGCTGAGTAGAAAGATAGGTGTCAAGTCAGCATATTCTATCTTTTAATATCTTTTTACAGTTGTGATATTTTCTGCTAACTAAGGGATAAGAGTTGCGCCAACGTGGCACTGGGACCCATGGGTGGGTAGCGTTGTTACTACATGGGAGACAAGTCTTGGACATTAAGAGGGACATCAGTAGTATTGTGATTAGTACACGTGTTCCCCAAGGTGACTCATGATGCACTTAACTAATAAGGGGTGTTCTCATAGTCTCTGACTTAAAAGGTCACTATCTCCCTTTTGGTGAGTACTTGAGTATTATGTTAGGAGTAAATCTTACTTCCTTCCCAAGGTAGTCATGCATTTGTCATTGACCAAGACAAAATCTTTTAGCCAACACCTACTCTCCCTTCCCTCACAGTTGCTCCACGTGTAAGGTCTGGATTCAACCACTCATACATTTTCCCATGCTTTAGTGGTGTTATGTACACTTATTATTAAATCATTTTCAATTGTACTATTCTAATGTGTGTATAAAAGAGTTAACACTAAAGAATACTATTCTAATGTGTGTGTATATAATTAATAAGGGAAATGCTAACGGATGCCTTTAGGGCAATAGTTAGCAATCCATTTAAAGAAAGTTTTTATGGGAAAAAGCAAAAAAAAAAAAGCAATTAATGTTTTGACAGCTTTTTTCATTTCCATTAAAAATGGTATCAAAAGTTTCCTAAAATGGATTTTTAACCGTTACCCTAAGAGCATTCATTGGCATGACCTTATTAATAATTAGTATACAGAGATAATTAATGCATGATAATAAATGCATAATATATTGACACAAATTATTCATTGTTCTTAGAGCGCCCACTATTCTTGTGAGGTTGGGGAGAGGGGTGGGTTGGGGAGTACACATTTATTATATTTTGGGAGTACTGAATAATTAGACTTTTTTTTTTTTTAGAGAGAGTTTCAACTTATAGGATTCACTCTTGATAATAACTATCATCAAACCAAGACACCAGTCAATTTTTTGGGTAGATGAGGATTGAACCCCAAATTTCTTATTCAACCATTAGAGACTTTACCTGTTGAACTAACAAATGTCTAGCTTAACTTATGACTTATGTATTATATTGATTATGCTTTATAATATTTAGAAAATTAATTCCAATTATATTATAAATTACTGTAAAGAAAAGGAATGTAAATTTTCATGTTTATTATAATTAAAATATGAACTTATTTTTTTAAATGAATTAAAAATATATAATTATTTTTACAAATTTAAGCACATAATCTTATTTTTATATTCTTAAATATATATTAATATTTTGCTTGATTTTGTTCTAATTGTAATCAACGCTACTGAAATTAAGCAAGAATACCTTATTTCTAATCTCATATAAATTTTAGAAAAATTAACTGTAAAATTAATTTATTTTAATAAATAGTGACCAAATATTAATAAGTGAAAATAAATGCATATATCCCGTTAAACTCTTTTTATTTTTTTGGAAACCCATTAAGCTCTTCTTAATGACATAATACAGGCTACTACAACCTTGATTCTTACTTTATATATGTTGCATATTGTAGATTTAAGTTAAAATATGTAAATTGTTTACATAGATCATATTGCCTCTTTAATTTTAATTTATATTTAAAATTTTAATTTATAAAAATGAAAATGTAAGTTTATTGATCAAATAATAAATAACATCCGATTAATATGAAATTTTTGACATTTGTGTTAAGGGCAATGAAAATGTATGTAATCCAATGTAGCTATTTTGAATATATTAAACCAATCAAAAGTTACTAAGTTGTTTACCATTAACAAAAAGTTACACCACTTCATCATGTTACACACACAAGCATACACACAAGTTTCTTGATTGCTTGTGGTATTAAATTTACGTTTCCCTTTTGATGGTTTTTGTTTTAATTGTTCTCAAAGTCACTAAATACGCAGGAAGAATATCATATTATTGTTATTATTATTATTATTAACATTATTATTAGTGGATAATAAGTATCCCAAATAAAAATATTTTCTTATATAAAATCTTTAAAAATAACTATATAAATTCTTTTTAATATTAATAATAGTTTCAAAATTATAGAATATTAATAGATGCATTTACCCCATTGGCACATTAAATGAACTAATAATTTGACTCAAATACAAATTTTTCTTAAGTGGAAGCATAAATGAAAAGAATATCAAAAAATGTGACACAAGGTAAGAGCTTAGACTATTACATTTTCCTGCTTTTGTATAAACTATTTTCATCCGTATAAGTTTTCATGAAGAAATTGAGTTATAAATATTAACATTTTTAATTATAACCTACATTGCATCATCTATAAGACATTTGATTATTTTTTTGAAAGTATACAAAAAACATAGCCAAGTTAAGAACCGACAACATATTGCTCCACATGCCATATGTATCGCTATAACTTTCTTAAATCTACATTATCAAGAAAAATCCACAACTCAAATTGTTCTTGCTACCTTCTTAAATCAACATTATCAAAAAGATTCGACAATTCATTCTATTCTTACAACTTTGCTTGAACTACACCTATTTATTAATTTTAAATATACTTCCTTCATAAAAATGTTTTCTTTTATAAAATACTTCCAAATTTACTTTTTTTTTTTTTTGATAAAACGTTTCTTCTTCCATCATAAAAAAATAAGATATAGGATTTTCTTCAAAAAATATTTTTCTCTAAAAAAATAAAACCTATAAGTAGTATTTTCTACATGTAAAACATATTTTCTCATGCATTGAATTTATGTGATTGTTCCTACTCATAGATCTACTTTTTTATTTAATGAATCTTTCAACGTAAATTTTTTTCTTTCAAAATAGATCTATGAATTTAGGTTAGGGTTTAATCTTAGATTTATGAAAACTAACAATTAATGTTTGTTGTGGGCCTTTTTTTTTTTTTACAATGTTGGGCTAGGCTGCTTCCTGTGTTATTGGACCCAAGTGTTCTGAGTAAGAGAGTTGAGATTGGTCCAACTACAACTCACTTTAGTCTGACTTGTGCACAAACTATGCCCCGTTTTGCCAGACTTTGATCACATACCCATGGCAAGCAGAGTTGTTACGAGAAAGTTATGACAGACAGAGATAATAAAGATAACATAAGAAATACTAGACAAAATGAATAAAAGGGAGTGACAAGAAACACCCCGTACACGAACAGTAAAGAGATAAAATGGGGGAATAATAATAATAGGCTTGTTTGGATCAAAGAAGGGAAAATCAGTCTACCATGCCAAGTAATACCGCGGAGCTGAAACCAAGAAGGGAAACCACTTCCTAAATGCGAATAATCTCCTTAGAAAAAGAAATTAATTGCTTTGAGGGAATGGGCCTGAATGGTTTATGTCCAATGATAATCCTTTTTCTTTGGTAGAGAGCAGGGCTTTAGAGGGAGAGAGAGGACAACCTATTGGTGCATGCCTTCCATTCTATACTCCCCATTCTCTATTCTTCCTAATTTTTCCTTTCTTTCTTTTCTCTTCCTTTTCTTTCTCCGTGTTTACTTATTTGTTGTGATTTTCTCCTAGAGGTTGCTATTATTGTGTTCGTGATTGTGATTGTGATGTGTGCACAGTAAGGTTCCTTTATATAATGTCTGCCGTGATCGGATTTTACTATTTTAGCCTTTAACAACCTTTGTCTGGTCTGGGTGTCCTTGCTGACCACTTACTGGTTTGCTAGTCGCTCAGCCACCACCATTTACCTATGCTGGCCGTGCCACCAGACAAAGAAGACTATTTTGTCTGTTTGCTTGCCGTGGCATTCTTATATGCTACGGTGCGGGTGCTCTCTCTCTCTCTTCCTATCCCTTATGGCATGCACCTAGTGGTCTCCGCTCATCCTTGCTTCCTTTGAGTGGTATGTCATCCCAGCAAGACATTTCCCCTAAAGAGCTTGAGCAGGAACCCTAAAATAAGTTTTCCCCTCTCCCTACCGCTAGACTATGCCCTCTTACCTCTGACCTATGACCTCACCACCTCCTGTATTGGCTGGGTACAGGTTGGTGATGTTTGGGCCTTGTGCGTACTTCACTTCCATGAACATCCAAAATCTGCCTGCTGCTCATGCGTTCATCATGGTCTGAAGGCTTGTCTGCACATTCTGCCGCCCATCCTTGGCTTCTTATGGTGTGAGCCATTTTCTGGCTTCTCATTCTTTAAAGCCTGCTCCTTTCGAGGCTGGGCTTTTGTTTGGTCATAGGCTTTTCGTCCTTCAGCCCACTCTCTTGCTCTTTTCTGTAGTCTTTGCGTTTCCTGCCATACCGCTCTGCTATTCCTGTTGTGGTGTTATTTGACCCAAGCTTGTTGGGCCTCTTTGGGCTTGTTGCTTATTCTTCCCTTAATGACTCAGTATAGTCATTTGGACTTTTTGGTTATCTTGCTTGCGGGCTCTTGTGTCCCATTTTCCTTTTGGGCATCCTTGGTCCATTTACTTTCCTTGGGCCTTTTTGGCCCTTTTCCTAACTCTGCATTCCCATGGGTTTTTACTAACTCCTTTGGGATTCCCTGACCCAATTACCTTATCCTTCATCATTGGGGCTCATGGACTTGCCATCAATCCCTTACTTTCTTTGCTTGCATTACTTCGGGCTTATTGTGGCCCATTCTCACTTTTCTACATCACATATTGCTTATGAGTTTGTCACTTCTCTCTCTCCGGGCTCCTTTAGGCTCATTTACTTCCTTAAGGCCCATTTGTTTATTTCATGGGCCTGCGATTCATTATTACTGCCACTTAAGCTTAATGGCTTTTCTATCCACTCACTAACTCTTTTCTACTCATGTTGCTGGGCTTCTTCTTTCTATTGGGCTTCCCAAAATGGTCATCAATAATGTTTGTAATTCAACATTAACACATTGTACGCTTGTTTATGTGTCGATATGTGAATAACTGTCTAAAGCCTTGAAGACCTGATTTTCTAGGCAAAGTGGGTGCCTAACACCTTCTCACTTGGTACCCTAGTCCCCAAACAAAGATTTTGGGTTTTGTAACTAGTGCTTTATTTATAGTTTTTTTTTTTTTTTTAATGAATGTATCTAGGACCAAAATCTTGTACTTTCTTAGATGGTAACTAGGACCCAAAATGATGTAATTGCTATCAAATGTAATTTCATTTAATATTCAATCAAAATTTAGTTGCTCAATTTGTATTTTATTTTATTTTTATTTTTTGTATAATATAAAAAGAGAACATATATAAATATGAAAATATGCAAAGGAAGAAAAAAAAAATATTTACAGAATTGTTGAGAGAGGGGAAAGGTTGGGAAGAGTAAGAGACCTGTATGTTTTGGTAATTAAAAAATGTATTTGTAATTGGCAAGTTGTATAGTTAATGTGATGAGACATATTAAAAATTTTGACCAAAGATGTATATATAGGACTTTTGGGCTAGCATATAGGTTTATGGAAAATTTGAGGCTTCCGATATTCATTTATTTTACCAAAGATGTTTATGGAGAGAGAATAATTATCTTTATAAATGAGAATTAGATTTTATATTTCATATTTTCATATTCATTGTCAATATATATTTTCATATATATATATATATATATAGGTAGAAAAACATTTACAGATTTTTTTCTTCAATTAGATGGGAGAAATATCAAAACCCCTTTCCCTCTCCTTTGTGTGTGTGTGTATTGTTTGTCAAAAAAGAAAAAAAGAAAAGAAAAGAAAAAATATATAGGTAGGAAAATGGGTTTTATTTTTATTTTTCATAGTTATAACTTAAGGAAAATTGTATGTAGAATTTAATAACCCCCCAAAAAAAACACATCGTTTAGGTTACTAAAAAAAATATGCCTCTTAGGAATAATTTAAGAGGAAAATAAAACCCACTTTAGGGAGAAAAAAGAAAAAAAAAATTGATAGAGCATTTAAAGGAGTTAATAGTGGATATTTAAGTAGATATTATTTAAGAATTATTATAATGGTGAAATTTTTTGTATTTACTTAAAGTTTTTTTTTTTTATATATAAATTTCATCTAAAGGAGCTTGTAATGAGATGAAATTTATTGTTGACATATGACAAAAATATTGACATGTACCAGTAATTGTTTGCCATGTGACGTTATTTTTCAATAACATAACAAATAGATGAACTAATTAATTTAAAAAAGATCTTCTCAAAAAAGAAAAAAAAAAGTTACAAAAGATGATGTGTCATTGTTTTATGCGTTGTTAAAAGGTCACATGTTATTATTGTATGCATCCTTCAATTTGAGGATCCAACTTTTATAATATATTATACATAGATAGATATATTAAATACCAAGATTTTTTTTTTTAAAGATAGTTACAAC
The DNA here is from genome assembly GCA_023055345.1 of Quercus wislizeni. NCBI lineage: Eukaryota > Viridiplantae > Streptophyta > Magnoliopsida > Fagales > Fagaceae > Quercus > Quercus wislizeni. Next base: position 4,859,073 of record JALGQJ010000014.1, read on the forward strand.
CTATGGATTCCGCTCCTGATAATAGATTTTTTATCATCAGATCAAGACACCAAGTAGTTTTTAATGTAGGAAGGGATTAAACTCAGATCTCTTATTCAACTATTAGAAGTTTTTGTATTAAAAAAAAACTATTAGAAATTTTATCAATTAAACTAATTAGAACTCATAGATATTAAGCAATCTGAATGTGAAGAGGTAATATAAATCTCATACATTAATTATAGGAAATAAATGGAAATAAATGTGGCTAATTATGGATATATAAATTTATGATAAGCATTTAATGAAAATGAATGTGAAGAGGTAATTTAAATCTCATAGAGTAATTGTAGGAAATAAATGTGGCTAATTATAGATATATAAATTTATGATAAGCATTTTAATGAAAATGAATAGTTATTAGTGACATGTGACAATCAACTCATTAGAGAAATTGACATGGACTAATTAACTTGTTCCATTTGGAATCACGTGTCCAAATCATCAATATGGCAAATTCTAAGGTTAGTCTTCTGTAACTAATACAATAATATTATTAGAGTAATGTTAGAGATGCAAATTTTTTTACAATTTTTTTTTTTAACAAACGGTTGATGTGGTGAGTGGTTATTGGTAAATAAAAAAATGATGTGAATGGTGAGCTTAGATGAAAACCAATAAGAAGTTGGTCACATCAACCATTTGTAAAAATGTTGTAAAATAATTTGTAGCTGTAGCATTACTCTATTATTAGATTAGATATAATTAATACATGATAATAAATGCTTTTACCTTATTAAAACATGACAATTAATTAGTAATAATTTGACATAAATGCAAGGTTTGGTGAGGTGTTAGGTTTAATGAAAAAAATTACTCCTATAAGGAATGCTCCGCATTACAGTCTACAGAGCCTCATGATCTCCCATGTGCGTGTGTGTATATATATATATATATGTAGTGATAGTTCAAATTATCAAAACCAGGGTCTAATATTTCACCAATTATGGAGCAACTTTTTATTAAGCTGGTGCTTGCATTCCTAGTGATCATGGTCATAACCATGCCATTAGCCATGGGGTCCAGAGATGATATTCACTGTCCATGCCCCTCTGTTCCTGTATGCTGCGATGCAAAAATAGCAAAACCAACATTTTAATTTTTGCTCAAGGTTTGTGCTTCTTAACGCACAATCTATGTTTATTGTTGTAACCGGAGAGTGCTACCTCCTATTGTGATAGCACAAATGAATTCACCATAATAAAAATAAATAAAAGGCTTATTTTTATTTTTATTTTTCTTTTAGAAGTCTTTGCTGACTTTCTAAAGATAACATCAACGAGTGAGAAGGTAATTTGGCAATTGATATCCATTATTTTTCATACTAGCTAATGTCTTGCGTGATGTATGATACATTTTGAAATATTTTGTAAAGAATTATCTTATAGTACACATATATTTAGGAAAACAACTTCAATTGTATTATGAAAGAGGAAACACAAATTGTTGACATTAAAATAATTAAAATTTGATCCTTTCGCTTGTAATTATTTTCCTCTTACTTAAGCGTATGTTTATTTTAAATTTTTATATTATTTATTGCAGGTTAATAATTTGCTTTTTTTTTTCCTCATAAAAACATTGCTTTTATCCTTTGCTGGATTTTGTTTCAATTATTTCCAATGCAATTAAATTTGTGTAAGAATAATAAATTTCAAATAAGTTGTTTCTTATATAAATCTTAGAGGAAAAAGAAAAGAAAAGATAGTCATTTTTATATAAATAATCAGCGTACTATGTACAAATAATTAATACAAAATAATAAATACATTTACCCTATTAATACTCTTTGTAATTATATAGCATATATTTAGTTATTTTTTTACTGATTCTATTGCACTGTTATTTTTTATATTATCGATGGCATTTTTTATTAAATTTGCTTTTTTCTCTTGATGGTTTTTGTTTCAATTGTTGGCAAAGTAACTAAATATGAAAAAGAATGCCATATTTCAAATTGATAAAAATTTTGGATAATAATAAGTATTCTAAATAAATTAATTTTTATATAACTTGTTAATAAAATAAGTATAGAAATTCCTTTTATATATATCACATATGCCACGTGTGTGATTGGAAACTCATATATATATATATATATATATATATATATATATATATATATATATATATATTTATAATTAAAATGTAACATTTTTAAGTCATGACCGCAAATAGTTTTAATTTAAGCATATAAGGTGTGTCCTAAAATTATGAAATTTGAAGTTGAGTTTTAAATTTTTAAACTTTATTTTATATCCTTAAGTTTTTTTTATTGTCCTAATTTTATTGAATTGAATTTTAAATTTTAAAATTTGACAAAAATACAAAACTCACCCTCTAAGTTTTAGTAGAATTTATTTCAAGTTTCTAACTTTTCTATCATTTTATTGTGTCTTCTAAGTTTCAAGTTTATTCAATCAAGACCTCCTCCATCTCCTTTTGTTAGAAGATTCCGTTATGTATCCAACTAACTATAAAAAATACATTTAAAAAAAAAAAGAATTCTTTCTGAAATAAGAAGATCTAAAATTAATAAAAACATTTTAATGAAAAATAAATAAATTTTATAGTAAATTCTCCCCACTATGAAATGTAAGATTTGGGCGTTTCATTGAACATTTCGGGGGCTCTAAAAGCAAATGATAGGATTTTTTAGTCCAGATATATTTGTTGATTAATATTTACAATATACTAAACAGAGAAGGGGGGCGCGGCGCCCGGGGGGTGGGGGGGGGGGGGGGGGGGTTATATTTATTGATTAATATTTACAATAAACTAAACAGAGAGAAGGGGTTGTGGTAGTGTTTGTGGATGATTTTGTGAGATTTGGAAAAGAAAAATTTTCACCTTTTCTGTTTGGTTAATAGGAAAATACTGGGACAGTTTTTTGATTTTTTTGGTTAGTTTTTTCAAAATATATTTTTAATATTTTATATAATTTTTTATGTGAGAATTGTTTTTACGAAAAATGTTTTTTTTTTTATTAGTTAGTTAAATATTTAATAGAATCTTTGAACTAAAGTGGATGGAAGACCTTGATTGAATAAAAAAACTAATTCTTAGGCACTTCTAGAGCATAGAGAATAGTTCTCTTTCCTCTTACATTCATGGAGGGGTCCACTCATTACATTAATGGTGAGATCTACTATGAATGTGAGAGGAGGGAACACAATTTCTTTGTACTCCGGGAGTATCTAAGAATTTTCTGAATAAAAAAGTGGATTATTAATAATTATATACTAGAGTTAATTTTGGAAGTATAAAAAAGTGGCCACTAAAGAAAAGAGTACTGTTCCAATGTGTGTATTATTAATGACCCTATTAATAATTAGTATACCAAGATAATTAATGCATGATATTAAATGCATTTATCTCATTAAAATTTGACAATTAATTAGTATTCCCTCCATCCGAATTTGTTTGTCTTGTTTGAAAATACAAATTTTTTAAGAGAACATCATTTATTGTCTTGTCTGTCTTATAAAAATGTATAAGTTTACAAAACTACTCTTAAATAAATTTATCAGCTTTTTTTAAAAGAGTTATTCTTAATGAGACAACTAAAAAGGTGCCCCAATTAAATTGATTTTTTTAAAATATTAGTTAGTTTTCTTTTCAAATAGTTTTGAAAATAAAGTAGGGGTATAATAGGAACATTAGTAAATTAATAATTTTTATTTTTAGAAACAGGACAATATTTTGGGACATTCCAAAATGAAATAAAGAACAAACAAACTGGGACGGGAGTAGTAATATTTTGACATAAATGCCAAGTTTGGCGAGGGGAAAAGCTAAGGATATGTTTAGTTGGGTTGAAAACAGGGTGAATGGAAAATAGAAGAGAGAAAATTGATAATAGGTGTATTTGGTTGGGAGGGATGGGAGGGGGAAGAGTGGTGGGACTAGCAGTTTAATTTCTCTCCGGGCTCACCAAAATTGAATCTCCCAAAATTGAAGTGAAAACATGAGAGAAAATGCTTGGCAATATTTTTTATAAAATTGCCCAGGCTAATGTTTATTTATTTATTTTTTTTAACTTTTCGGTCATTTTATTCTCTGCTTCTTTTGTCTTTTTATTGATAGGATTCTTTTGCTGTTCATATTGTTCTTTTAAATTTTTTTTTTTTTTTTTTTTATCATTTGTTCTGAACAACTGATGCTTGATCTTTTCTTCAATTTTTATTTCTTCTTTCGTGCTTATCTTCGTTTTTTCTTTTTCTTTTGTGTTTAACTTTCTTCAGTTTTTTTTTTCTTTTATTATGTGCTTATCCTTTCTTTTCCCAAATAGTTAATTGGTTTATTTATTTATTATTTTGGGTTCTTAAACTTCCTGCTTTTTAAATTTTTTTTATTGTATAAATAAAGTACTATTCATACAAAAAAATTTAATAAAAAAATGTGTCACTTTTAGTTTATTTAATATGGATATGATTGTAAATTTATACTAACTTTATCTTCTATCATTCCATTTTTCTTTTCAATCAAATAAATAAGTTTTCTGTCTCTTTACTTTTCCATCATTCCAACTAAACACATATGAGAGAAAACTAAGGGTATGTTTGGTAACTCTTTGTTTCCCTTATTTTCTGTTTCCTAAAACAATAATTTATATTTGAGAATAAAAAACTTGTTTGGCAATAAAAAAATAGACAGAAAATAAAAACTATTATCAAAACTCAATTTATGAAGGAAATTGAAAACATGCAAAAGATTGTTCTCAATTTCTAGTTTTCAAAAGTTAATGAAAACATGCGTTTAATTTAATGAATTTGTCATATTTAATGAGTTATTACTAGAGTTCAAATCCTAGTAACAACATATTTCAGTATTTTCTTTTTTTCTTCTTCAAATATATATATATATATATATATATATATATATATATATTTTTAATTTCAACTAACCAAAAATGTTTTTGATTTCAAAAATACAAGAAAATTGTTTTTTCTTTATATTCCTAAAAACAAGTTTTTGAAAATAGAAAATAAAAATTGTTACCAAACATAACCTAAATCTTTTCTACTCTCCCACTTTTTTTTTTTTTTTAATCTCTTTTCCATTTTCTATCCTCCTAATTTTCCATCATTCCAACCTAAAATGAATGGGTCCGACTTTCCTTCCATTGTCTCTAGGGTTATAATATTGTGTTGTCACAAACAAATGAATAGTAATAAGTATTACATTACAACATCTTGTATTCTTTGTAATACCTGTTCTTATTCCTATGTAATCACCATTAAAGTCTACCAAACATGCCTTAAGAATTCTCCCATTCCCTCCCATTTTTACACAATTGGAAAAAAAAAATCATATTTTTATTTATAATCTTTGGCTTCTTGATTTTCCAATGAAAAATCATATTTTTCACGCCAAAAAAAAAAAAAGAAAAAAGAAAAAAGAAAAAAGAATCATGGTTTCTTGATTTCCCACTAAAAAAATCATATTTCCTCAAAAATTCATTATTACTTGATTTTCCACCAAAAATTCTCTATTTCTTGATTTTTAGCTGAAAAATCATATTTTCCCAAAAAAAAAAAAAATCTATGTTCCTTGATTTTCCATTTGAAATAATATTTTTAACCAAAAAATATTTGGTTTCTTGATTTTCCACTAAAAGATCATATTTTCATTAAAAAAAATTCATGGTTACTAACAAATCACAGATCATATTGTGGAAAAGTATGAGATTTTGTCATATAGTATATTCCATAGTTCTTCATTTAGGACTTTTTTGGTTAGATTGAAAAGAGGAGGCTTGAAAATGGAGGAGAGAAAATGGTTTTTTGGGTTGTTTGGTTGGAATGGAAAATTGGAGAGATTTTGGTAGACCTCAGTTATTTTCTCCCTGTGCCCACCAAAATGAAATCTCCAAATTGGAGAGAAAAGATAAGTGGTTTGTGGATGTTGGTCTAGCATGTAAAGTTGTAATTAAAGTTGTAATTTACAACTATGTTTTTTGTTGGCTTTAATTTTGTGCCAAATTTGATTGTAATTATGTTCAATCTTTTGTACCCTTAATTTCATGTGGGATTTATTTGTAAGGGTTGTGTGTGAGAGAGAGAGAGTGTGTGAAGACTCAAGGCATTGAAGACTAAAGTTTTTTCGCAGGTATCTTGCGAGTAAGCATCTTTCCTAAGTGATGCATATGTCTTGCACATGACTGGAATGCGAAGAGTTAGGACAGGATGGAGACAGCTAGTTTTTGTGAGTATCTCACGGGTAAGGCCTTCCCGCGAGACACCCGCTAAATATTCTGTTTTGCCAAACTGTCATTTCTGATACACACTTTCTGTGCCTACACTATATATACCTACATTACCCACAGATGTTGAGGAGTGTTTCAGAGAGAAAACCCTAACCATAAACCTTGAGAGTTAGAGATTGTTATACCCATAATTCTCTATACATTTGTTTGTGGATTTCCCTCAACTCCTATCTCTCTATTTCCATACCATTGAGAGGTTGATAGTCCAAACATTTACCACACCCTTTCAGAGTGTCCAGTTAGGTTTTGGTGCTGCTGGGAAGCATTGGAAGAAGCCAGATTTTGGCGGATGCAATTAGGCGTATTGCGAGATCCGGAGAGCTAGACAAGATACAGTTCCGAGAAGCCTTATTGGAGTAAGAGTTTGGAGGGCTTAGGTGCATCGAGTAGAATAGGCTTGAAGGGTCTCTTGCTAACCCATGTATCCCAACTGATTGTCTAGTGGATCGATTACCGCTTGGAGGGCGGCGGAGAGGTTTTACATCGAGTACTTTGGTTTCCTCTTCGATAACACATCGACGTGTTATCTTATATTTGCATTCTTCTTCCTTGCTCTTTTAGCTTTCATATTACTACTGTGTTATATTGAATATGGTTTAGAGTAATTTATTTGTTTATCCGCTCGCTTTTACTCTATTCCGCACTTTGTATAAGTTAGAGTAAAATCTATCGAGCCGTAATCTTTAAATTTGGGGTCTAAACAGCTCTTGTGTTTTAACACATTTTTGAGCTTTCATAGCAAATTGATTTTACAAATTGCCGGCCAATGTTGAAATGCTCATTTGTACAATTTTTTAAAGAAAAATATAAAGTACTATTTTTTGTTTTATCTAATAGGAACATGATAGTACATTTATACAAACTCTATTTTCTATTCTTTCATATTTCTTTTCAACCAAATAAAAGAGTTTTTCATCTCTTCACTTTTTCATCCTCTCAACCAAATACCATGAGGTAAAGTTAAAATTTCATCTATCTCCCCACTTTTCCACCCCCTCTCCATTTTATATCCCTTTAACCGAACAGATCTTCCACCTCACTAAACATGGCTTTTATGTTGAAGTATTACTAATTAATTATCATGTGTTAATGAGATAAATACATTTATTATCTTACACACATGCGCGCGTGCACACACACACACATATATATGGATTCAGATCCTTTAGATTTCTTAGGGTACTTTACCAAATAGATTTCCTTAAATCTTAACTATTTTTTAATGATTTAATGGTCTAGATTTTGCCATTACAGCATTCTACTAACAATAATTTTAATTATTTTGTTTGCAACATTATTTTATTTTTTTATGAGTATTTTTAGTGGAATGTTGATATGGCAGAATCTAGACCCTTAAATCATAAAAGAATGGTTAAGATTTAAAGAAATCTATTTGGTAGAATACCCTAGGAAATCTAGAGGATCTGAATCCATATATATATTATGAAGATATTATTTAATAAAGCATTAAATGCATCTTAATCATAGTTATCAAACCCGGACTGGATGTAGACTCCATCTATGAGCTAGGTCTGTGGGTCACTAGTTTAACCAATAGGTCACCTAGGGTAAAAAAAAAAAAAAAAAAAAAAATGATTTATATAAAAGAATGAGACCAGGGCAGCAAAATATATAAACAAAATACAGAATTACAAAATCTTCAAAAGGAGCAACAAGGGACACGCACTCATACTACAAGACAAAAACATTAAACAGGAATTAAAAAAAAGAAAAAGAAAAAAAAGAAAGAAGAAGCTTAAAGCCTTAAAAGCCCTTTAAATCCTAAAAGCCTAAAATTGTAAAACTAAAACAAAGATTGATATAAGTATCTATGGGCTACGGCTGAAACCTGAAAGTGGAAAGCGTACTAGCGTAGTCAGGGGCTAAAAATTGATACATAATCAAATAGGTTGAAAATTGAAAAGTGATAAAATGATAATAACATAGAACTCTTTTGATAGAAAGAGGGTTCTAGACATGAACACACAAATTGTAAGGGCATGTTTAGTAGACTGTAATAGACACTATAATTTAATAGTTATTCTTATAGTTTAACAATTCTTTAGTTTGGTTATGTTTTTATTATAAGAAATAGTCATTCCTTATGAATAGCTATTCTTCAAAATAAGGAATGATTATTCATCTTTAAATGGGTTGTTTTAGCAATTGCTTAATAAGTGTAATAATTTCAAAACTTAGTATATTTCCAAATAAATAAACTTTCCATATACATCTAACAATTATAAAAATAAAAATCATTAAAAATAATATATATCTATCTTAAATTTAAAAAATAACAATTTGTAAGGAGATATAATTGTATGAGTAAGATATTTCTTAAAATAAATCTTAAATTTTATTCTAATGTTATAACTCACAACCAAACATATGAGTGGGTTTAGTTATTACATTACAAAATATTTTATTCTTAGTGATAAAGATTATAATTCATGTTGTAATCCCCATTCAGTGTACTAAACATACCATAAATGCAAACAGTAGAGAGTAGTGTTATTTATTTATTTTTTTTTTTATAAAGGTTTTTTCCTCTTTGAATTATTAGGTTATCACACGTTAAACAATTAAGAAGTAACAAAGTAAAACTATAGATGTAATTTAATTTTACGAAACTCACAAACCCAACTGGCTTACACAATTTGCCTCAAATCCACTGGGTTTGACCAAGTTTTATGGGGTCAAGTGCAAAAATGATCCAATTAAATACTTGGACCGGTCTAGGTGATGGGTTATTGGATTTCTAGGTTTATAAATAACTATTATCTTAACTACTATGATTAGGGAATTGATTAACAAAATCCATATAAATATATAGATATTGATTATATGCGTGTATAATTAGTATATTAAGATAATTAACACATGCTTTAATCCTAATTAAAACATGACCATTAATCTATATATATAATAATAGGTGAAGTAGAGAGAAAATCCAATTAGATTTCAATTGGATTCTCAATTTTGTGCCACTTGTCCTAACCAAAACTCAAAAAAAAAAATTAATTAGATTATAATTTTGAATTCAATTTTGTGTCATGTATCTTATCTAAATTTTCTAATTTTTGTGCCCAAATAAATGATGCATTAACATTTAACACGGAAGCCAATAAAACCACAATGATAATGCTCATTGGCCTAAGCAAAAACATCTTACCTGCACACTTTTATGGAGATTATAAATTGGACTCCAATTTTTTGTCATGTATCTTATCTAAATTTTCTAATTTTTGTGCCCAAATAAATGATGCATTAACATTTAACACGGAAGCCAAGAAAACCACAATAATAATACTCATTGGTCTAAGCAAGAACATCTCACCTGCACACTTTTATGGGTGATCTCAATAGAGTCTGGAGCTCTTCTAATCCCACAACCAGAACCAAGGAGTCCAACGAGAAAGACTATAAAAGTAAAATATCATCTTCTCCTAATTCCATATCGTCATCCCATGTCTCCTTTTCTCTCAACCTCTATCAACTAGATCCACACACTGCCCTCTCCTCCTCCTTATGGATTTCTTAGAGCAAGGTCGGGTTCAAACACAAAGTTCAATCCCACTCTTCCTTGCTTCACACTCTCATACATTAGCGCTTTATTGGCGCCTCCAAGAAGATTCAAAGCTCAATGATCAGTTCTTATTTTTTAATAGTTTTTAGTGTGTCTGGATTAAGATTTTGTTAATTTGTTAAAAGTGACAAAAATATAATCATATATATTATATTTAGTTGAAGTTCAATTTTAGAATTCAAATTGAATCAAATTAATTTCTAATTGTAGTTTAATTTTGTGCTATGTGTCCAATTTGATTTTTAAATATTGGTGTTAAGTTACTTCCATTCATAACGCTCAATGTGAAAACTGAATCTACTAAGATAAACATCTTATCATCACAATTGTTAATATTTCCGTGCGTAAGCACAGACTACATGCTAGTTAGTAATAATTTCACATGTATGCAAAGTTTGGCGAGGTGGAATGTTTAATGAAAAACCATCTAAGGACTGCTCCACATTAAGAATGCACATATAAATAATATGTGTGTATAATTAGTATATTAAGATAATTAATAGATGGTTTAATCCTAAATAAAACATGACTATTAATTAGTAATAATTTCACATGAATGCAAAGTTTGGTGAGGTGGAAGATTTAATGAAAAAACATCTAAGGAGTGCTCCACATTAAGAACCCACATATAAATAATATGTGTGTGTATAACACATATATTAAGAAAATTAATATATTGATTAATCCTAATTAAAACATGACCATTAATTAGTAATAATTTCACATGAATGCAAAATTTGGTGAGGTGGAAGGTTTAATAAAAAGACATCTAAGGAGTACTCCACATTAAGAATCCCCATATAAATAATATGTGTGTATAATTAGAATATTAAGATAATTAAAACGATCTTTAATCCTATATAAAACATGATTATTAATTAGTGTTGGGGGGGCCACAATTTGACTCCCTACAACCATTCTAAAAACAGGCCCGTGTGGCATGATGCCAAATGCCATAAAAGATTTGATTTTGAGATGGAATGGCAAACTCATGGTCCGACAAATGGTATCAGAGCCAAGGCCATGGGTTCAAGTCACGTGAGTGTCATTGTGAGGGAAAGATTGTTGGGGTGACCACAATTTGACTCTCTACAACCACTCTAAAAACAGGTACGTGTGGCGTGATGTCAAAACCCATAAAAGATTTGAGTGTGTCTTCCTCATCACCAATTGATTTTGAGGTGGAATGGCACAAGTCACGGTCCAACAATTAGTAATAATTTCACATGAATGCAAAGTTGTGAGGTGAAAGGTTTATTGAAAAAACATCTATGGATTGCCCCACATTAAGAACCCATATATAAATAATATGTGTGTATAATTAGTATATTAAGATAATTAATACATGCTTTAATCCTAATTAAAACATGACTATTAATTAGTAATAATTTCACATGAATGTAAAGTCTGGTGAGGTGGAAGGTTTAATTAAAAAACATCTAAGAAGTGCTCCACATTAAGAACCCACATATAAATAATATGTGTGTGTATAATTAGTATATTAATATAGTTAATACATTCTTTAGTCCTAATTAAAACATGACTATTGATTAGTAATAATTTCACAAGAATGCAAAGTTTAGTGATCAAGGTGAAAGGTTTAACGAAAAAATATCTAGGGAGTGCTCCACATTAAGAACCCACATATAAATAATATGTGGGTGTATAATTAGTATATTAACATAATTAATACATGCTTTAATGCTAATTAAAACATGACTACTGATTAATAATAATTTCACATGAATGCAAAGTTTGGTGAGGTGGAAGGTTTTATTGAAAAACATCTAAGGAGTGCTCCACATTAAGAACCTACATAGGAATTGTAAAGTTGTGATTTCCAAATATCTTGTGTTGGCTTTAATTCCATGTCAAATCAATTATTTTCCCTGTATGCATGTGGGTTTATTTGTAAGGGATGAGTGTGAGAGATCGATGAAGAATCAAGTTTCAAAAGATGAATCAGTGGAATTCGCGACTTGCTCGCAAGAAGCAACCCACGAAAAGGCCACATGTAGAGCACATGACTGGAAGTTGAAGAGTCATGCTAGGCTGTGAATTTCGCAAGTATTTTGCGAGAAAGGCCAACTCGCGAAGCACTCGCGAAACTGTTTGTTTGGCAAAAAGTTGTGTTGCTTTACCAAATCCTTTACCCACACTATATATACCTCATTACCCATGAATTGTAAGGAGTGCCTTTCAGAGAGAAAATCCTAACAAATACACTTAAGAGTTAGAGATTGTTATACCCATAATCATCTACACATTTCCTTGTGATTTTTCTCAAACTCGTACCTGTCCATTTCTAAATCCTTGAAAGGTTGTTAGCCCAAACAATTACCACACCCATTTTGAGTGATAAGTGAGATTTTGGTGTGGCTAGGAAGCATTGGAAGGAGCCATTCATTGGTAGATGCAATTAGGCTGAATTGCCAGATCCAGAAAGCTAGAGAAGACAAGACTCTGAGAAGTCCGTTGGTAGCAGGAGCTTGGATGGCTCAAGTACATGGGGTAGACTAGGTTTGGAGGGTCTTTTGTTATTTGTGTTTTCCAACTTTATTCCCTAATGGATCGATTTCTACTTGTAGGGTCACGGAGAGGTTTTTTACCTAGTTCTTCGATTTCTTCTTCGATAGCACGTCTTGGTATTATCTTGTGTTTGCATCTATCTTCCCTACTCTTTAAGCTTTCATTTTATTGTTAATGATGGATGAATATGGCTTAGGATAGTGTTATTAGTTCATTGCGCTTATTTACTCTTGTTCCGCATTTTGTTTAAGTTAGAGTAAACCAATCTAGCCGTAATTTTTAATTGGGGGTTTGCACAAGTTCTTGTGTTTTAGTACAAATTTAAGCTTTCAATTGGCATCCGAGTAGGTACACTTGTTAGATTTCAATATCCTTGTATGATCCAAGAACCTGTGTGAGATGGATAGACCTCAATCCCTTAATGCACCTCCCTACTTTGATGGGAGTAACTATGCTTTTTGGAAAGTATGTACATGTGATTTTCTTTTTGCAGTTGATGAGACAGTGTGGGATTCCGTCAAAAATGGTTGGGTAAGAACCACAATAGCCAAATTCGAATGGGATAAGGCTGCTCTTGCTTTGGCAAACGCTAATAGCAAAGCGATTAATGCTATTTTCTGTGGTGTTTCTATTGATGAGTTTCACAAGATTTTGCATGTGAAGACCCCCAAAGAGATGTGGACCATTTTTTAGACAACATATGAAGGTACCAAGAAGGTTAAGGACACTAAGCTTCAAATGCTCACTACTCAATTTGAGGAAGTGAAGATGAGTCATTTGATTCCTTTTATGTGAGACTCAATAAGATTGTTATTGCCAAGCCAAATCTCGGAGAGAAGATTGAAGATGCCAAAGTGGTGAGGAAAGCCTTGAGATCCTTACCCGAGAGTTTTTGGGCTAAGGTAACTGCCATTGAGGAGAGCAAGGATTTGGATGAAATTAAGATTGAAGGACTTGTTGGCTCTCTTCAAATGTATGAGCTCGGACTGCCTCCCACAAGTCAAGCAAGCCACTAGCTCTCAAAACTATAAACGAGATAACCGGTGATTCCTCTAATGAAGATGATGTTGAAAAGGAGGTGGCATTTCTAGCAAAGAACTTCTAGAAGTTTTTTAAGATGAAGAATAATGGGAAGTCATTTGGCAAAGGGAGATTCTCATCATCCAAAAATGATAAAAGAGAATACAAGAAGAAGGATGGGAAAGAATCATCATCAACCCAAGGAATTGTGTGTTATGAATGTAATAGGCATGGACATCTAAAGAAAGAATGTCCAAACTACTTGAGAGGAAAGGGTAAAGTGTTTGTAATTACACTTAGTGATTTACAAAGCTCAAATTTTAATGCGGAAGAAGAATGTGATAGTGATGGAAACTATTCAGCTTTCATGGCGATTACCACAGTTGACTCTAGAGATGAATTGAGTGAGTTGGTTGATGATCTTGGTGTACATTCCAAAGGTGAAGAAGTTGATGTTTCAGATGATGAGGATGTATACCTCAACAAGAGTGAAAATAATCTTCAAGAAGTGAACGATGCGCTGCTTGAAGATTGTGGCAAATATGCCAAAGTTGCAAAGAGTGCTATTAAAAAGATGAAGAAAATTGAAGAAGATCACAAATCCACTCTTGTGCAACTTAAGGAAGTTAAATGTGAAGTCGAAGAGCTGAAGGAAGAGTTGTTGAATGCCTACTCTAAAACCAAGTTTCTTGAACTTGAAATAATTCAAGCAAATGTCAAAGTGGAGCGCATTTCCACTAAGAAACTTGACAGCGTACTCTCATCTTAAAAGCCTTCAAATGACAAGATCGGTTTGGGTTATACCGGTGATGGAAGCTCAGGCAGTGGACCTAAAAAGGAGATGAAGTTTGTGTTGGCAAAGAATGTAGAGAAGCCCATGGTAGAGAAGCCCAAGGTTGAGATCCCCACTGTTGAGAAGAAATTTATTGGTCCAAGATTAAAGGAAAAAATGGAAGTCATTTCCCAAAAATCAAAGGGGACCTCATGTGAAGCATTTATGTCATCATTGTGGTGTACAAGGACATACAAGGCCAAATTGCTTCAAGCTTCAGGCACTCAAGAGGGCTAATTCTTTGCGTGGTCAAGAAAACTCAAGAAGAATGCCAAAGGGAATTCAAGCTAAAGGAGAAAATGAGGGACAACTCATTGGAGATGTTATGGAGGTCTTGAAAAACATTTCACTATGCCTAGCTAGCTTTACCCCAAGGTTTGAAAGTTATGTTGGTCGTACCCCTCCTTCTAAGGATCTCACCCAAAACACTTGTACAGTGTGGGTGAAGAAGGGTACTCATGCATGATCACTCACTATACCCATGCATTAATACTTCCAACATATTAGGGTCATAGTTTCATGCATCATGACATATGCATTCTTCTTGTCTCATTGCTTCCGTCTGAGCATGTTTCTTTTATAGGTCTTTGTTTTGTTTAGATTTTTTATTGTTGATCTTACTTTAATGCTTTTTTTTTTTAGTGGATTAAAAAATTCAAAAACTTGTAAAAAGTATAAAATCTAAAAATTTTGATCGCTTGTGCTGTGAATATCACATGTTGAGTTTGGCCTAGTACCTCTGTACTAATGGCGTGGTGCATTTATGAGCTTAGTTTGTTATGTATGCACAATTTTTTAAGTGTGAGTGAAATGTAGAAATCTACATTTGATTGTTGTAAATAGATCTTTAAGCTTGTCATGAATAATTAGTCAATAGTCTTGTTGGATCTTGATAAATGCGTAGACTTGTGCCTATATATCTCATCACATTTATTTTTATGTCAAAAGCTCTACAAATGTCTATCTTTAAAAGAGAAAAAGTTGAAAAAGCCTTGCTTTGAAAACTAGTTTGACTAGAAAAAGGTGGAGCAAATATGTATTCATGTGTATGATGCCAAAGCCAAAGGCTTATTTGTCAAAGAAATATAAAAAATTTCATGACATCGCTTCTCAACAAAAAAAAAAAAAGAAAAAAAAAGAAAAGAAAAAAGATTTGTATAGATCAAAAAGTATGAAAAATGGAAGCCAAATGAAAAGTTTTCAATCAAATGTAAACACTTTAGTTGGGGGTCATATATGTTCATTTCTACTAGTGGGATAGGTCACTTGACTTCGTGCAAGTAGTGTATGCCTTGATTGAATTGATCATTAAAACTTCATACTAGACTATGGACTAGTTTATACTTGATTCACACACACAACGCACAAGTTTAATGCTCAATGAATGCCTATTTCATTTGTGTGATTCTACATGTTCAAATATGATATGTGTATACTCAAGTGCTTGATGATCAAACCCAAAATGATTTTTGAGTATTTTATATGTTTTTGAAAGTGTTTTTGTATAGCATTAGGTGTGTTTTAAGAGTTTTTCCAAAAAGGCAAATTAGTTTTGTTGAAAAACACCAACAGAGGCATTTTCGCGAGTAAGTCACGAGTAAGTCTTCTTATAGCCTATTCATGAAAATGAGGAAGCTAATATCTAGTTCTTCCAAAATTTTACACAGAGAGTTTCACAACTCTCTCGTGACTCTTTCTCGAGATATAGCTTCCCATGAAACTAGCCTTGTGCTTTTGAGGCATTTCATGAGTAGCTTCGCGAGTATTTCACGAGTACCTTACCCTAGAAATGAGCGGATTTTTAGTTTTAAAGGCCAAATAGTGACAGTTTTTCAAAAACATCCTATTTGCCTCCTTCGTGCCTCTCTCAACCCAAAACATCATTTTCACTCAAATATCAACCAAAACTCAAGGGTTTTCATCTCTAAGACTCATCTAAGGTATGTTTTAACACTTTTTCACTTTTAAATCCTTAGATTAAGCCTTAGATTCTAGGATTTCTAGGGTTGGAATATTTTGAATGGGGTTGGGAAAATTTCTTGTTCTTGTCAAAATTTTTTAATTTTGTTGATTAGGCTTTGTCCCATTGTGTTTGTTTGTGTTTTTGTTGGCCCCAAGTGGCATTTTAACATGTATTTAGGCAAGTTTTCCATATGTTCATGCATTTTTTCGTATGTTAGTGGAAAGTGTGCACTCTAAGTGTTTGATAAAATGCCCAAATGGTATTTTTTCGTTGTTTTGGACTCCATTGAATACAAACTTTTGGGGTTTACCATATTTTTACATGCTTAACATGTTTTGATCATTAGTTGTGTGTTTTACACACTTTACCTCGTGAGTTCTTTGTCATGCACTGCTCATGTATCTCACATGCATACCTCAAGCACACTTGATGCACACATTATAACACTTGACATGTTTTGCACTTCATTCATGCTAGGTAAGTCTTGTTAGACCTTTAGCACTTAAAACATGATCTTGTGACTAGGTTTGCTTGTCCATTTCCTATTTTAGGACTATTTGTTCATTTTTATGGACTAACTTGTATCTAATCAAATTTGTTACCATGTTTGTGTTGGTTTTGTTTGCTTGTATGTTTATCTTTGTAGATGTCTCCTCGTAAGAAAACAGTAGCAAAGAAGTCTTCAAAGCATCCTTGACACTCCACAGATTCATTTAGAAATGATGATGCTAGCATGGCCTTCACTGATCATTACAAACGAGCCTCAATTGTCCTAGAGAGGACTGTGGACATTGAGTCCCTAAAGGACACATTCATTCTAGAAGTGTTCAAGGAAAGGACATGGACCAAGTTGTTGAATCCTAGGGGTGATGTGTTTGAAGACATCATAAGGGAATTCTTTGCTAATGCCTATGTGGAAGGTGACCATATCAATTGTTGGGTAAGGGAGAGAGATTTCACAATTTCAAGGGAGTTAATCCAAGATGTCTTTGAGATTCAACCAACAACTCTGGACACCTCTCTACACTATGACGAGAAAAAGGAGAAACGTGAGCCTTTCGTGCAAGTTCTAGAAGGACAACTCAAGAAGAGGGCCTTGCACATGATTGAGTTCACCCCCGAAATGCGAGCTTTGGCCTACATCATGATCTTGAACCTCTATCCAGTGAAGAACTTGACAACCTTGTCAGCACCAAGGACCGTGTTCCTATATGATCTCTTCACTCACAAAGAGATTGACATCTGTAGTCACATTTATCATCTCTTCATAAAAAGCATCACGAAAAGAAATTTGAGGCTAACTCTACCATTCCTAAGCCTTGTCATGTCTCTCATATCAAGGGTAAGGGTGAAGATTCCAAGTGGGCTTTCGGTCATGCAAAAGGAAGAGCTGATCAATGAGCAGTTAGGAGCAAAGCTCACATTCCCAGACCAAGCACTGGTGTGTCTTAAATTTCGAGAGATGAAGATGGAAAAAAGGGAGGCAACACCAATAAAGAAATTGATTGTTTCACTTCAGTATCGGAGGATACTCCACAACCCTCTTCCTAAGTGCAAGCAAGAGTACTCGATCGCCTTGATCTTCTACTTGGAAGAGTTAAAGAGATGCATGCCATGTTGTCTTCTCACATCGACTACTCCACAAGGCAGTTCACATACCTTCAAGGCCAAATCATTGCCCTCTCTTCTTAGATTCAGGACATAATGGACTCAGAATTGGAGTCCAACGCATTTTAGGACCTTTGGCCATTTCGGTCAAAAAAGGGGAGTAGATTAGCTTGAGGGGGAGTACAATCTGAGAGGGAATAGTAACACCATTGGTTAATTTTGGGGGTTTTATGTTTATGTTTACGCTTTTATAGATTTTGGATATTTACAGTGATTTATTTAAAGCTTTCAAGTACTTTAGCTTAAAACATAGTTTTCTTTAGTACTCTATGTATTTTGGTTTTTATAGTCATTTCTTGATGCTTATAGTTATCTATTGTGTCTTGCCTTAGTTTCTTTAATGCATCATGTGGTATGTTGGACATACAATTGATTTTAGCATTGCTCTTAATTGCATTGCGTATCTAGATGATCATTTACAAGTTAAATGTTCATTGTGGTCATTTTCTAATGACTGTTCATGTTTGATCAAGTTATGCTTCATGTTCACATTTCAGTTGGTATCTTGATTGCATTTTACTTGTTCTTTATACATGCCTTGTGTTTTATTTATCTTGTGCTTAATAAAGTTTATTTGTCAGGTGTATATGGTTCAAGTGGGCTTCACAGCTTTTAGATTTAGGTGTGAGTGAGTTTTTCCTACGTTCCCAAACTCATGTTTAAGTCTAGAATCTGTTTAGGGGTTTTATCATGGAATAGCCAAAAAGGGAGATTGTAAAGTTGTGATTTCTAACTATCTTGTGTTGGCTTTAATTTCGTGCCAAATTTAATTGTAATTCCTTAAATAATTTTCCTTGTATGTATGTGGGTTTATTTGTAAGGGATGATTGTGAGAGATCGGTGAAGAATCAAGTTTCAAAAGATGAATCAATGGAATTCGTGACTAGCTTGCAAGAAGTAACCCGCGAAAATGCCATGTGTGGAGCACATGACTGGAAGTTGAAGAGTCATGTTAGGCTTTAAATTTTGCAAGTGTTTCGAGAGAAGCGCCAACCTGCGAGGCACCCATAAAACTGTTTGTTTGGAAAAAAGTTGTGTTGCTTTACCAAATCCTTTACCCACACTATATATACCCTCATTACTCACGAATTGTAAGGAATGCTTTTTAGAGAAAAAACCCTAGCAAATACACTTAAGAGTTAGAGATTGTTATACCCACAATCATCTATACATTTCCTTATAGTTTTCCTCAAACTCCTACCTCTCTATCTTTAGATCCTTGAAAGGTTGTTAATCCAAATACTTACCACACCCATTCTGAGTGATAAGTGAGATTTTGGTGCTGCTTGGAAGTATTGGAAGAAGCCATTCATTGGCGGAAGCATTGGTAAAATAAACACTCCATGCTCGAGTTTTGCTAAAGGCCCGAGGTTCCTTAACATGGTGATGACATTCACTCTCACACCATTGTCTCACTATAACTCCATCACTAAGCCTCGTGCTCGTTTTCTTCTTTCCTTGATGGAGGATCTTTCCATCGACTTTCCCTCTCACTTCATCACATCTATTATAGATGTGGATCAGGATACCACTACTCGTGATAAGCTTATCTTTCTTTCGGCTAACACACGAATCCTTTAGCACTTTCACATTCCGATTCCTCTGTCTCCTCTTTTCACCATCATAGGTGCCATCAGCGCTGGTTTTTTCCGGCAGAGTGAGGCTTAGCTTCGACCAAAGCAGCCATAAGTAGAGACAACCAATCTTGTAGCTTCTGCTATTCCACCCTCTTCTCCAGCTCCTTCTTCCTCCGTGGTTGGTGGTGTGACCCTCGAGGCCATCATGGAGCGGCTTCAGCGGATGCAGGCTGACTTTAGTGGTCGTTTTAACTATCTCATTGATGAGAGGTGTCAGATGAACACCCGAGTAGGCCACATTGCCCGTCGGTAGGCTTGCATGGCTAATCTTGCTCATTCTCCCTCTCTTTCTCCAAAGGCCTCACCTGATGATAAGGTTAATGATGATGAGGATGATGCTGACTCTTCCAGTGATGATGAGATGACGACCTCTCAGTGACTTGCCCTTTGTCATTTGTGACAAAAAGGGGGAGTAGTTTTGGGTTTTTGAGAGTAGTCTTGTACTTAAAGGGAGGGTTAGTATAGGACTTTTTTGATAGGGGGAGTGTTTATAGTTTTTGAGGGATGTAGTGAGAACTTTATGTATTTTCTTTTCTTCTTTATTTACATCTTCTTGTGTACCGGTCTTGTGACCATTTATTTACATACATTGTACTTTATTTTCATATATGATGATGATGTATGTTTTTTTTCTTCACCTACCTCCACATGTGTTGTTTCTTTTCTATCTTTATACATATGTTTCTTTATGTACGCAATCTTTATTTCTGTATCACACATGATGCCTTGATGAGTTTTGTTTAAGTGTTTCAGAAATACAGGTTGTGAAAGTCTATCATGCCATGAACTCTTTTCTTACAAAGTTTTTCAAGAGTCTGTAGTAGGGATAGATTTACTTTGTAATACAACAAGTGGTTATGAGTTTAGTGATTTAAGACTTCTCTCATGATTATTTATTTTGTTGTGGTTTTGTTTAAGACTTCAAGAAACATGTTGTTCAAGTCAAGTGTTAAAGTCATGAAGATCTAACCAAGAAAGAAGTGAAGAAGAGCTATTCATTAAAGCTCAATAGAAGTCTCGACAAAATCCTTTCTATCGAGATTTAATGTTGAAGCTCGACACAAGCTATTTCTGTCGAGACTTACAAAATCAGAAATTCCAGATTTGATTTTTGACCCATGCTTGTATATTTGTATAGGGTTTTTTTTTTTTTTCCACTACCCTAGACATATATAAGAATTATTTTAAAGGCTGTCGCACATGAAGAAAGTGACCTAGTTCATTATTCTCCCTAAAGAAGCTACTGCGTCTTTATGTCATAGGGTTTTGTAACCAAAGAGCTTCCTAATCTTCATCATTGATGAACTAAAGAACTTTGCAGTCAACATCTTCTTCAAGTTGCTGATGTTAGTCATGTACTTGGATCCATGCATCATTGGTTAGTCACATACTGGGATTCGTGCATTGAATTGGAAGATTGCTACTACAATACAAGTCTAATTGGGTATTGGGGTAAGGGTTCAACTGTAAGTTGATATTTCCGGATAGGCCAAAGGGTTTGGTAAGATTCCACATACTTGTAACTACTTGTGATTGATAATAGTAGATTATTGGGAATGGTGACCTGAAATTCACCCAGCGGGATTTTGCCTCGGTAGTTTTCCCCATTTGTAAACAAATCACTTTGTCAAATTTATTTTTCATTGCATTTAGATAATTTGGTTATTTGTTTGTGTTGCCATGCTATTGCATGTAATTAAACCTAATTAATTAACTTGGGTAGTTAATTAATTTGCAAGGTGTCAATTCTTTTTAACCCATCAAACAGATGCTTCACAGGATTACTCTTAGTCACCAACTGCACACAATGCCCTCAATTCTAGTCCCTTCATAAGCCTGCTTATGTAGTACACTAGTTTCTCTACCTTTTCCTGCTCTTGAGCTAATAACACTCCCAGGATTGCTCTGTATTTGTTATATACAATAACATAGGTTTCCCAGGTATAGGGGTCACCATAATGTAGGGATCTGCCAATATCATCTAAATCTTTTTAGATACTTTTTGACATTGATCACACCATACAAAGGTTACTCCTTTCGTTGTTTGCTCCATAAAAGGCTTCAAGATCTCAGCTAGGCCTAGAATGAATCTCCATAAATAAGAAACCTTTCCCATAAAGCTTCTTAACTCTTTTAGAATTGTAAGAGGACTGAGAGTAGTTATTGCTTCGGCCTTCGTAGGGTCCAAATCAATTCCCCTATGATGAGCAAGAAACCCTAAGAATTTCCCTGAGGACACTCCAAAGGCATACTTGGCGGGATTCATCTTCAAGCTATGTTCTCTACATCTTTCAAAGACTTGTCTTAGATGCATCAAATGTTCAACAAGATTCTTCGCTTTTACTACAAGATCATCAACGTAATCTTCCACTTGCTTATGCAGCATATCTCCAAAGATCGAAGTCATGGTTCTTTGGTACGTTGCATTAGCATTCTTTAATCCAAAAGGCATTACCCTATAAAAGTAATTCCCAAAGGGTGTCCTAAAAGTAGTTTTTGGTGCATCTACTGGGTCCATAAGGATCTTATTATACCCACTATAACCATCCATAAAAAAGAAATGCTCATGACCAGCTTTTGCATCTAACAGAATATTAACATTAGGAAGTGGGAACTCATCCTTTGGGTAGGCTTTATTGACATCCCAGAGATCTACACAAACTCTTATCTGATCATTTTTCTTCTTTACAAGAACTATGTTAGTCAACCAACTTGGGCATTTAATCTCCTCAATGAACTTTGCCTTTAAAAGTTTTTGCAATTCAAACTTTATCTTTTCCTCAACATCTAAATGATATTTCTTCGGCGGTTGTTTCACTGGTTTAACATTAGGATCCACCTTTAACTTGTGCACTACAAAGTTCTGATTTAAACCTGGCATTTCTTGATAGCTCCAAGCAAAGACATCCCTATACTCTTTCAACAGAGCTACCAACCTTCCTCTCTCCTTTTCGGATAGATTCTTGCTAATCTTTACCATTTTCTCATCTTCTTCACCATCACCCAGGTTGAACTCAATGAGCTCTTCTTGTACGTTCTTAACACCATCATTCATACACTTAGGGGCTTCTTTCACAAACTCCTCAGCTATATGAACTTCCTCTGGCTGTTGTATTGGATTAAGGGAATTATGCTCACCATCCTCCTCATCCCCTTCCTTTAAACGTCAGAATTCATATACCACCCTGCCATTAGGCCTGGTGACCCTTCTTATCTTGGAAGGCAATAGGATTGAAAGGAAGAATTCTATTCTTGCTTTTAGGTTTGTACTCTTGATATAAAGCTGCTTCAATGAAATGAAGCTCTGCTTTATCAAAAGGCATCTTGGTGGCCTCGATAACTACCTACTTGTTCCTCCAGATGGCTTTTACACATTGATGATATGTGGAAGCCACTGCTTTATACTCCCTCAGCCATGAACGACCTGAGATGATGTGGTAAGATGTATTCCCTTTCATTACGTGCATGAGAGTAGGTGCCTAAATTGGCCCAACCCTAAGGTCTAAAGACATATGACCAAGAGTATTTTGCTGTAAAGCTCCTATTCCTGCCACCTGCATTGGCTTTGGGATGTTTCTTTCCCTCAAGATTCCCAAAGCATCAAAAGTTGGGAGAGTTAGTATATTAGTGGATGCACCAATGTCCACCAATGCCCTTTTGATTCGTGATGCACCCACAAAGGCAGTGACGTACAAAGGTTTATCACTGTCAACAATTCGATTGACTAGATCTTTATTAGAGAAAGTGAGTGAATCCTTTGCTTCCTGGTATGCCACTTGCATCAAACTTCCTTTAACAGCGGCCACTTCGTAGTTCCTTTCCATCACACTATTTAAGGCCTAGGCTGATTCTCTTCTAGCCATTGATCTAAGACCTATTCCCTCAAGAAAGGAATGTATTTCATCTTCCTGCTAGATTCTCACTATCATCTTTTCATCTATTAATGATGGCGATGCTGAGCTACTACTAGCCATGTTCTCTGCTTCTTCCTCCATAGGATCTTCACGACCCATGAAGAAAGTCATTGCCACCTCTGGCTTACGCATTCTTGGGTTAGCTTTCTTCCTAGATTTGATAACCAAATCTCCCTTGGCTACCCTATCATAGAAGATATTTCTCAAAGCATAGCAATCCATAGTACGGTGGTCACATCTCCTGTGATACTTACAATGGAGTAGATTTCACTTCTCCTCTTCTGTAGGCTCATGCTTGAATTCAGGCAATGTCACTACACTATCTTTCACCCAAGCTTCTACGATGCTATACAACTCTTCAGTAGACACGGTAATAGGAGGGGGAATACCAACTCTATCCCTCCTCCTTCCTTTGGCCATCTTCTTCGATTCTTCTATCACGACAAACTCCACTTTCTTGTTTTCTCTCCTCCATGGTTGTCTAGGAGCACTCATAGTTTGTGAAGCTAATCCCTTTGAAGGCTTCCTTACAAACATGCTTGTTCTCCTTGCAGCCTCAACAAGTCTCATAAAACTAGAGATTTGGAGATTCTCTAAGTAAAGCCTGTATTTATACAACATAACTACGATACAAACATCCACCAGCCTCTCTTCCTCCACAGGATCATAACATAGTAGAGAGAGATCTCTAAACCTATGGATATACTTCAGTAATCCCTTAGACACCCTTTGCTTCTCTTGTTGTAGATCTAACAACGTAAGATTTTCTTCCAAAGCAAAGAACTTTTTCATGAATTGAGTTGCTAAATCATTCCAACTTAGCACTGACCCTGGTGTGAGACTATTATACCAAGTAAAAGCTTGGACTTCTAAAGATTTAGAAAACTCTCTAAGCCTCAACTTGTGATCATGAGAGTGATTTGTCAGGGTATCCACATACCGCTTAATATGCTCTCTAGCGTTCCCTATTATGCCATCATACTTAGGGAATATAGGAGGTTTGTAGTTAGTTGGGTAAGGTTTCCCAGCTATTTCTTCAGGATAAGGAGACCTGGTATCAACATAAACAACACTTTCCATCTTCTTGGCTTCAAACAAAATAGCATGTATATCTTCCCGAGTCAAGTAAGGAGACCCCTAAGGACCTTGAGGAGCTTGAGGTACAGTTGTCTCCCGATGTAAGAACTAGAACTCTACCCACATAGCAGCTTAAGCACGTTGAAGGTCTTCAGTGGCAGCCATCATCACCCTGCTCTCACAATGAGCAGTTTCACCTAAAGACCCTACGCCCTCAGAATGCATGGACATGTGATTTGCACTTCGTTCTAAACAGTGATTCTTATCCACACCAGCTAGTGTCCCAGCAACTACCTTCTTTCTTGGAGGCATAGAGAAAGTAATTGCAAACAGAGGTGTACAAATTAATGAAAACACCCTTAAAAAGGAAAATAACCAGAGATCCCTAGCAAAAATGTATGTGCAAGTTATATTTGAGCTTGTTTTTGGAAGTGAAACAAGTTTTCTAGCAGTACATTTGCATGAGAAAGCCCAAATAGATGCAAGCTTTGACATGATGCTCAACACTCAGAATAAGAAAATAGAGAAAGTGATGGTAGGACATGAAAAAGATGCATATTTAGACAAGAAAAATAAGATGATTATCAAAATAGCACATGCTGTATGTGGAAAACCCTAGAGAAGGGATAAAAAAACCATGGTTTGAGCAAGAACGTAACATTCTTGATTGGCTCAACTCATATTATGTATTAGAAAGAGAACATTACAATAAAGTTCCCTTTCTTTCCTACCAACTCTCCACTTTCATCTCCCAAAATATCTGGTTAGGTTCTTGCCCTAGAAGTTCAGTTGCATGTTCCTTTTATACTCTAAGGAACATGGCTGAGTACAAGGACAGGTGTCAAGTCAGCATATTCTATCTTTTAAGATCTTTTTACCGTTGTGATATTTTTTGCTGACTAAGGGATAAGAGCTACGCCAATGTGGCACTGGGACCTGTGGGTGGGTAGCATTGTTACTACGTGGGAGACAAGTCTTGGACATTGAGAGAGACATTAGAAGTACTGTGATTAGTACACATGTTCCCCAAGATTACTCATGATGCACTCAACTAATAAGGGGTGTCCTCATAGTCTCTGACCTTAAAATGTCACTATCTCCCTTTTAGTGAGTACTTGAGTACTATGTCAGGAGTAAATCTTACTTCCTTCCCAATGCAGTCACGCATTTGTCATTGACCAAGACAAAATATTTTAGCTAACACCTACTCTCCCTTCCCTCACAGCTGCTCCACGTGTAAGGTTCAGATTCAACCACTCATGCATTTTCCCATACTTTAGTGGTGTTATGTACACCTATTATTAAATCATTTTCAATTATACTATTCTAACATGTGTATAAAAAAGTTGACACTAAAGAATACTATTCTAATGTGTGTGTATATTTTTAATAAGGGAAATGATAATGGATGCCATTAGGGTAATAGTTAGTAATCCATTTAAAGAAAGTTTTTATGGGAAAAAGGAAAAAAAAAAAAAAACAATTAATATTTTGACAGCTTTTTTCATTTCCATTAAAAATGGTATCAAAACTTTCTTAAAATGGATTATTAACCATTGCCTTAACGGCATTCGTTAGCATGACCCTATTAATAATTAGTATACAAAGATTATTAATGCATAATATATTGACACAAATTATTCATTGTTCTTAGAGTGCCCACTATTCTTGTGAGGTTAGGGAGAAAGGTGGGGTGGGGAGTACACATTTATTATATTTTGGGAGTACTGAATAATTAGACCTTTTTTTTTTAGAGAGTTTCAACCTATAACGTTCACTCATGTTGATAGCTATTATCAAACCAAGACACTAGTCAATTTTTTGTGTAGATGAGGACTGAACCCCAAATCTCTTATTCAACCATAAAAGATTTTACTAGTTGAGCTAACAAATGTCCAGCTCAACTTACAACTTATGTATTATATTGATTATGCTTTATAATATTTAGAAAATTAATCCAATTATATTATACATTACTGTAAAGAAATGGAATGTAAATTTTCATGTTTATTAGAATTTAAATATGAACTTATTTTGTTAAGTGAATTAAAAATCAAATTTTAGCACATAATCTTTTTTTTTTATTCTTAAATATATATTAATATTTTGCTTGATTTTGTTTTAATTGTAATCAACGCTACTGAAATTAAGCAAGAATACCATATTTTTAATCTCATATAAATTTTAGAAAAATTAACTGTAAAATTAATTTATTTTAATAAATAGTGACCAAATATTAATAAGTGAAAATAAATGCATATATCCCGTTAAACTCTTTTTTTTTGTTGGAAACCCATTAAACTCTTCTTAATGACATAATACAAATTTAGGCTACTACAACCTTGATTTTTACTTTATATATATATATATATATATATATATATATATATATATATATATATATATATATATATATATATATATATATATTACATCTTGTAGATTTAAGTTAAAATATGTAAATTGTTTACATAGATCATATTGCCTCCCTAATTTTAATTTATATTTAAAATTTTAATTTATAAAAATGAAAACGTAAGTTTATTGATCAAATAATAAATAACATCCGATTAATATGAAATTTTTGACATTTGTGTTAAGGGCAATGAAAATGAATGTAATCCAATATAGCTATTTTGAATATATTAAACCAATCAAAAGTTACTAAGTTGTTTAACATTAACAAAAAGTTACACCACTTCATCATGTTACACACACAGAAGCATACACACAAGTTTCTTGATTGCTTGTGGTATTAAATTTATGTTTCCCTTTTGATGGTTTTTGTTTCAATTGTTCTCAAAGCCACTAATTACGTAGGAAGAATATCATATTGTTGTTATTATTATTATTTACATTATTATTAGTGGATAATAAGTATCCCAAATAAAAATATTTTCTTATATAAAATCTTTAGAAATAACTATATAAATTCTTTTTTATATTAATAATAGTTTCAAAATGATAGAATATTAATAGATGCATGTACCCCATTGGCACATTAAATGAACTAATAATTTGACTCAAATACAAATTTTTCTTAAGTGGAAGCATAAATGAAAAGAATATAAAAAAATGTGACACAAGGTAAGAGCTTAGACTACTACATTTTCCTGCTTTTATATAAACTATTTTCATCCATATAAGTTTTCATGATGAAATTGAGTTATAAATATTAACATTTTTAATTATAACCTACATTGCATCATCTATAAGACATTTGATTATTTTTTAAAAAGCATACAAAAAACATAGCCAAGTTAAGAACTGACAATGCTCCCAAAAAAAAAAAAAAAAAGTTAAGAACTGACAACATATTGCTCCACATGCCACATGTATCGCTATAACTTTCTTAAATCTACATTATCAAGAAAAATCCACAACTCAAATTGTTCTTGCTACCTTTTCTTTTTTTTTGAGAATACCACCAGGATACTTTTATTAAGTACTAGGAAAATCAGCGTTTACAAAAGCAACAACATCAGGTGGAAGAAAGTCCAGCCAAACAGAAAATGAAAATGACTTCTTTGCTCTCCTAGCTAGAGCATCTGCGACTTCATTGCCTTGCCTAGGGGTATAAGAGAGCGACCAATTCTTAAAAGAATTCAGATGAGACAAAGTGTCTTGTAAGATGTGACCATACTCTGAGAATAGCTTTTTCCCTTCTTGGAGTGCCGTGACAACAACCTGTGAGTCTCCCTCCAAAATGCAATTTTCCACGCCAACTTCTCTTGTGAAAGCAGCTGCTCGCCTTGCTGCCATAGCTTCCAGAACAACAACCGACGAGGGTGCATAGATTTTTTCGGACATTGCTACCTTGACATTCCCCAGATTATCCCGGACTACCACCCCCATTCCCACCTCACCTATTTTTGCAAAAACAGCTCCATCAAAATTTGTTTTGAATTGGTTCGTTGCAGGAGGCCTCCACCAAGTAAGCTTTGACTTAGGCTGCTTTTCCGAGGGTCGGTTGTACTTCTTGTACTCCTCCAAATAGTTTTTGGCATCACCTGGGACTTTCTACAGTGGAGAAATATTTTGTTTTAGTCTCACTCTATTTCTTCGAGTCCAAAGCTGCCAAGCCGTGACTACAAAGAGTTCCTTCATCTCAGGTCTGTTATCAAGCATCTCCCATAAATCTATAAAACTACCTCTGGCTGCTTTTCTTTGGTCTATCCACATAAAATCCCTGTCCCACACAACTCTAGTTTCTTTGCAATCCTATAGAACATGTAAGGTAGTTTTTGGTTGAGAATTACATACCTCACAGGTTGGACATGTTACTATCTTCCTTCTCCACAAATTTATCTTCGTGGGGAGTAATTCTGAATAGGCTCTCCAAAAAAATTGTCTCACCTTTCCTGGTACCTTTAGCTTCCAAATCCCTGCCCACTGATTTTTCCCAACCCCAGGACTTGAAACCAAAGCTGCTTCCTTCTGTCTTCGCAAATAGCCTTGTACCCCGATTTAACAGTGTAGGCTCCATCACTACTTTTTGACCAAAAGAAAGTGTCATCCCGTGCAACTGAGCTAATAGGAATAGCTTTGATCTTGAGGGCTTCAAAAGGAAGAAAATTTGAGTCTATAATCTGATGGTCCCGCCACCTTGAAACAGGGTTGATCAGATCAGCAACCCGAGCATCAGTTGGGAGTAAATTAATTGGGGAGAGGACTTTTCTGGATCCTTCCCCAGGAATCCAACTGTCACCATAGATTCAGATACGCTTCCCATCACCCACACGCCATTTTGCACCCAAATTAATCACTTTCCGGGCCCTTAGAATGCTTTTCCAAGCATATGATCCATTTGTAGCTTTGGCTTCAAAGATGGTGGAATTTGGGAAGTATTTTGACTTGACCACGTTGTAGAAAAGGGAGTCTTCATTATTTATTAAACGCCACACCTGTTTTGCGAGCATTGCATCATTGAACTTACATAAATCTTTGAAACCCAAACCCCCTTCCTTCTTTGGTTGGCATAGAGTATCCCACTTAGTCCAATGGATTTTTCTTCTATCACTTCTTTTCCCCCACCAAAACTTCCGAATCATCGCCTCAATGTCTTTACAAAGGCCTATTGGAAGTTTGAAACATGCCATTGCAAAAGTGAGAATGGCTTGGACCACTGCTTTAAGTAACACCGCCTTACCTGCTTGGGATAAAATTTTCTCCTTCCACCCTTGTAATTTTGCCCACACCCTCTCCTTAATATAATTTAAGCTCTCCCTCTTATTTTTTCCAACCATCGCCAAAAGGCCAAGATACTTCTTATAAGTTCTTATCTCTGGCAGCCCCAAATAGTGTTTAATTTGATTTTTTGCATCAAGAGTGGCTGACTTGCTGAAAAAGAGAGTAGTTTTTTCCTTGTTGATTTTCTACCCCGTAGCCTTCTCATATTTGTCAAGGATCTCTTCTATTGTTTTCACATCCCCCAATTGAGCTCTGCAAAAAAGCAAACTATCGTCTACAAAAAATAATTGAGATATTTTAGGCCCATTCCGACATAAGGAATACCCTCTAAGTTTTCCAGCAAGAATAGCATGATTAATGAGTTGGGTAAGACCTTCAGAGCATAAGAGAAATAAGTAAGGGGATAAAGGGTCCCCTTGACTAATCCCCCTGGTTGGTTTAAAAAATTCAGTGGGCTCACCATTCACCAGAACAGAGTAAGATACAGTGCTAATACATTCAGAGATGAGATGAATCCATTTTAAGCTAAAACCCATCTTTCTCATCAATTGCAAAAGAAAATCCTATTCCACCCTATCATAGGCTTTGCTCATATCTAGTTTCATGGCCATAAAACCATTTTTCCCAGATTTATTTGTCTTCATATGGTGCAAGGTCTCAAAGGCTACTAATATGTTGTCTGAAATGGCTTTATCTGATTGGAAGACACTTTGTGTTTCTGAAATGATGTGTGGAAGGATTTTTTTGAGTCTGTTTGCAAAGACTTTTGATACCAATTTGTATAGGACATTACAAAGAGCAATGGGACGGAACTCATAGACTTTTTCCAGGTTTTTTACTTTAGGGATGAGGGTCAGGTAGGTTTGGTTTAATTCAGGAGGGAGATGACCATTTTGCAAACAAAATATTACAGCTTTAGCTACATCATCACCAATAAAATGCCAATAGTGTTGATAAAAGAGAGGAGGCATACCATCGGGGCCAGGGGCCTTAAGGGGTGCCATTTGCTACAATGCTTGATCAACATCAGCTTTTGAAAACTCACTATTTAGTAAGGAATTCATCTCCTTAGTCACCACATGTGGGATAACATCTAACACAGCTTCAATGCCATTCAGATTGGAGGATAAAAAGAGTTGCTAATAGTATGTCACTAACATGGCCGAAATTCCTTCATTTTCTGTACATAAAGTCCCATCATTATCCCTAAGACCCTCAATTTTATTTCTTCAGAACCTTTGAGATGCTTTATTATGGAAGAAACTTATATTTTTATCCCCTGAAGACAGCCAATGTACATAAGACCTTTGTTGCCATAGTTTCTCCTCTTGGCTGAGTAACTCCGAAATCTCCTTTTTAAGGTCTGCCACCCTATCAAATGGACAACCTTTCTGTGCAACTTCCTCGACAAGCTTGAGCAAATATTTTTTCTCTTTAAGGGTCCGAGAAATGTTGTTGAACGCCTTAGCACTCCACCACTTTAAGTCACGTTGGCAAATCTATATTTTTTTCTCCCACTTGCTTCAACATGAGCCTATCTAATTCAGCTCCCCATGCAGCTTGTACCATTTCATGGCAACCATTTTCAGAGAGCCATACTTGTTCAAATCTCCATGGCCTATTTCGTCTTGGTGTAATCCCTGATGGTAGAATTTGTATTGGCTTGTGATCTGACATAACACATTCCAAATGAATGACTTTAAAATCTAGAAACATGCCAATCCAATCTCCATTGCCCAGGGCCCTATCCAACCACTCCCAAATAATTTGACCATCAAAGTAGTGTTTTGCCCATGTGAAACTATCCCCTACATAACCAAGATCTTTGAAGCCCACTTCATCAATCACATCATAGAAGTCCTGCATCTGATTGTTTGGTCTTGGACGGCCACCTTGTTTTTCCTCCATTCTAGTTATTTCATTAAACTCCCCGGCACACAGCCAAGGCAAATTACTTCGGCTTCCCAACTGTCTCAACAAGTTCCATGACTCATGCCTTCTTGCCATCTCAGGAGCACCATAAAATCCTGTAAATCTCCATGCATCATCTTTACCATAATTAATAATGGCCTCAATGTAATTGGGAGTAAAGTCTATTACCTGTAAATCAAAGTCTTGCCTCTAAAAAAGTGCTAAACCTCCACCTCGAGTGATTCTTGAAACACCAAAAACCTTCTTCAAGTTCAGCTTATCACATAATCTCTTTAGCCTTGCTTTATCCAACCATGTGTCGGCTAAGAACACGGCTGCAGGATCTTGTGCCCGAATAATGTCTTCGAGCTCTTGAATTGTCTGTGGGTTGCTAAGCCCATGGCAATTCTAGCATATAAAACAAATTTGTCCCCAGCGAGGCTGTGAAACAACCTCTGTCGATAATTCTAAAGAGAAGATTTCATTAAAAGAAACCATGATTTTTTTATTTGGACCCTCAAGTTGACTGTCACAAGATGATAATGGACGTTTAGCGCAAATATTCTCCTTGAAGACTGATTCGAGGGTGCCACCAGATTTACGGGTAACTCATTTCCACATCCTAAGTGATATAGGATTCTTACTTCCTTCCTTGGATAAGTTTGTAATATCCACGAAAGCTAAGTAATAAGCAGCAGCAGCTGGGTCTAGTAAAATAGGGTCACATGCCTCAATAACACCATCCCCCTGTACTAGTACTTCTTCACCGAGTGTACTAGCTAGCATGCCCAAAGATTTCTCCTGCAAAATCCCTTGATTCTCATATTTCTTTAAAGCCAGATCAATCTCGAGTAATTGTTGCAAAAAAATCTCCTTGTTTATGGTAAGGTCCGTGGAAAGTGGGAATGAGAGATTTTCGGCCCCTTTTGAATTCAAATTTGATTATGGAGTATTAATTGTGTCTTCCACCAAAACCGGAGTTTCCATATCTGTGTGTTCATCGGAGGAAGGAGGAACTGTCATAGATGGTGGCGAAGTCATTGTTGGATACTTCGGGTTAACCTCCGGTACATCCCTAGTAGCAGAATAGTGACTCTCTCTATCTTCAAAAAAACTGGATACATGTACCACCATTTTTTTTTTTTTTTTGAAATGGCTATTTGTGTAGCACGCATAAAAGATCCAAATTGTTTGTCCTGACGCCGAAAAGAACCCTTACTTTTAATCCACAAAGGGTAGTCTTTGTCATTGTGATCGAGCCACCCACACCAGTAGCATATGTTGGGTAGTCGTTCGTATTTGAAAGACACCCAAACTCGACCACCTTCTTCAAGGGTCACAACTCTCCCATGGCAAAGTGGTTGCGAAAAATCCACATTAACCCTAACTCGTACAAAACACCCTCCTTCCTCTGTTGTATAAGTGTGTTTCTTTCATATTTCTGTAGCACCACCAAGTGCTTATCAAAGCTCCAAGGTTCGCTGTGTAAGACCCTGTCCACATCCTCCTGATTATGAAACACAAACAGAATAGTAGGGTTGCCGAGATTTTTTATCGTAATCCATTTAGCACTCA
Source organism: Quercus wislizeni (assembly GCA_023055345.1). Classification (NCBI taxonomy): domain Eukaryota; kingdom Viridiplantae; phylum Streptophyta; class Magnoliopsida; order Fagales; family Fagaceae; genus Quercus; species Quercus wislizeni. Next base: position 4,892,282 of record JALGQJ010000014.1, read on the forward strand.
CCACAAGGGTTTGAAAGTCCGCCCCATAGCATCAACATTTAAGGCTCATCGTGTTAAGAATTTTGCAGCAATAATGTATTCATTCACTACAACAAAATGTATTTTCAGTTATGAAAAAATTCGTCACTAGAAGTCCAGTTTTTCGTCACTAAGGACCTTAGTGACGAAATCGGACTTTTAGTGACGAAATGACTTTCATTGCTGAAACCTCGTCACTAAAAGTCTTGGTGACGAAAATTTCGTCACTAAAAGTCTAATTTGATTTTTTTTTTTTTAACTTTTAGCGTCGAAAACGTTTCGTCGCTAAATGTTTTCCTCGCTAAAAACACCATTCAGTGATGAAAATATTTCATCACTAAAAACACTTGAGTTTATGAAATCATATTTAATAACAAATAATTTCGTCACTAAAACTATTTTCGGGTACATATAGTGACGAAAAAGATCGTCACTAAAACTATTTTTAAGAAAATCCAGGCACATATAGCAACGAAAATATTCGTCACTAAAACTTTGCTACATTTAGTAACGAAATATTTCGTCACTAAAACAATTTTTTGTTGCTATATTTTTTATGAAAAAAATCGTTGCTAAAACTTATTTTCTGTTTTTAATTTTTTCATGGCTTTGATATTAACCTGTAACCTGTTATTACATTATTAAAATCTCACATTTGAATGATACATTTATTTCAACAACACATTTAAAAAAAAGATCCATACATTCCACAAGTAAAAAATATATAAAACAAGTATCAAATTCAAACTCCTTCCATACAATAATTTTTTGCAACATATACAATAACTCAAGATGTTTTATAACAATACAAAAAGTGTAACATAATATAATTATAACTAACAGAAGATGTCCTCATATGTCTTCAAGTAATGCCAAAAGTAAATCTCCTAAAAGCCACCAATAAGAAATTTGCACAAATATAAAAACAATACTACATTAAAATCGTAAAATAAAAATATTAACTATGTTATAAGAAACATTTCTAACAATGCATTAAGAGTAGTCACACCATGTACTGTGGGTCAATTGCTAAAATAAAGTATTAACCAAAAAGTGTTTTAACTTAAAGTTGAACCACCCCCATAGGTAAGAGCATGTCATCATAACCCTTGCTCCTCAAAAAGTTAAGAATATTCTTTTGGACCTTTTCTTGCTTAGCTCGTGCCTCTTGATCCCTAGCTCGCTCCTCTTGGTCCCTTCAATATATGGATGGCTTAATCTGCCATCGGGTGTCTTACTCATTGTCATTCAACTTCAATTACAAGATGAATGCTACTTTAGTAAAATAAGTACAACTCATGCATAATGTATTCTAACATCTAAGTCTATAAGCTACTTAGATAAAGTTCTATCTCATTCATGAATGTACAAGTCTATATTAATACTTAAACAAATATACATTGCACACACAAATATACACTCCCAATATGAATTTAAACCACCTTATAACACCATGCAAGCCACCTGCTTGCTCCAACACAACAACCTAACACAAAACCAATCACAAACATCACAACTATAATGCTTACAAGCATTGAAATCAAATAAAGGAACACAATTGCTACTAATCAACAAGTTTCATTCACATTTGCAAGAAATTAAAAACACTCCCAATATGAATTTAAACCACCTTATAACACCATACAAGCCATCCGCTTACTCCAACACAACAACCCACAACAAAACCAATCACAAACATCACAACTATAATGCTTACAAGTATTTAAATCAAATAAAATATTATTCATCACATCTAATCAACAATACTCATTCACATTTGCAAGTATTGAAAAACACTCCCAATATGTATTTAAACCACCTTATAACACCATGCAAGCCACCCGCTTGCTCCAACACAACATACCACCACAAATTCAATTTTCAACATCACAAGTATAGAGTTTTATAAGTTTTTAACTAAAATTTACTTACTTTGCTCAAGTTAAGCTTATAACTTTTAGAAAAAATCCAAAGTTATTGCAAACAATGTGTATTTAGCCTGCAAAAGAAAAGTTAAATTTATAAGTACTTTAGTCTTAAAAATGATCCTCTCATAGATCACTAAACAAACTCATAACTTACCCCAAAACCAAAATAGTGATACACTGAATAAGACTTGCTCTAAAATTTATATATATTTTTCATCTTATGTACCAAACACCCATGCTGAAAATTTATTATTTTTCTTTCATTTTTTCAACATTTTTCATTCTTAAACTTTTTCATCATCTTAGCTAAATAGATTTTTTTTTTTTTTTTTTGGTTAAAAAAAACACTATCTATTAGATTTAAAATGAAGAAGGTAAATTTTTTTTATATAATGTGTATATATATATATATTAATTATAAATGTAAATTATATATTGTCTCTTATTATTTAAAATTCTATTTTGGTGAAAAAAGAAAGCTAAATTTTCATGGTGATTGAGAAAAACCAAACCCATGATAGAATAAATCAATACATAAAAATAAATAAATAAATGAGTTTTTCTTGTCTAAAACAGAGTAATAGATTTTTATAAAATTATTATTAATGTTTTCTTTTCTTTTTTTCTTTTTTCTATTTTTGGAATGAGAGGAGATCAAACCTGCAATAAAGAAGGGAAATGGGTCCCATCAAAAAAAAAAAAAAAAAAGGAAGAAGAAAGTTAACGGCCCATTGGGCTGTAACTCATCTTAAAAAGGGAATAGAATAGAATAACTCAAAAGCCCAAAAGTAGCCTACTATAAAAGATATTAAGATGTAATAGTTTGAGCCTTAAGCCCACTAGATATCTCGTAATCAAGCCCAGATTCAAATTTTCCAAACCCAAACACAAACAAACAACATAATCCACATATCATTGGTAAGCTGAGGAAATTGCCAGAAAGAATTTTAAAAAGAGAAAACAGAGCAGAAAAGGTAAAGGGCAAAGAAATTCCTAGAATCATCCAGATAGTCATACCATATAGACCATAGTCTATTAGTCTACTATCTATCTATATTTAAAATTAAAATTCCCCAAATCTCGCACAATGGAGCGTAAGGACACAAAGATGATGGATAAAACATAGTTTTTATGCTTTATCCAACTGAAAAATTATTGTGTACTTTCGGAATATCATAAATGCGTACTTCTTCCTTTCACAAGAATGATAAATCCAACTAATTAAATTCATAATGGAACTCATCATTTATATGAGAAGAAAGAATACACATTTATGATACTCCGGAAGTATCTTCAATCACACATAAAACAAAGTAATACACACACTTTAATAGATAGGCATCTGATAAGAACTCAAAATGGTTCTAGAAAGAAGCTTTCATTTGACTTTTGTCATCCAATGAGAATTAATGCTAATAACTTGGCCTTTGAAGACTTTCCTTACCACTTAATTGTTTATGTCAGACATCACACATATTCACAAGCAGTATAATTCAGTGACTTACACGTAGATAATAAACACTTTTAAAAAAGACGAAATTATTATGTTTCTCATATAAAACAAAAAATATAATTTAAAAAATGTAACAGTGATAAACACACACAAACTTCAAAATAAAATCTCACCGAATCATCAATAACAATATTGAACAAGTCCAGGGAAACCATTACCAACACAGTCAACTTTCGAATTGAAAGGCTCAGTAGCGACTTGTTCTCTGTAGCTCTTAAACCCCTCCATTATAACCTAAATTTTAAAACCCCAGACATTAAAAAAAAAAAAAAAAAAACATATACATCTCAAAAATCAAATAAAATGAAAGATTCAAAAGATTGGGAACAAATAAAAAATAGGCGTAAATGCACTTTTAGTCCCTACATTTTGAGTTCATTTCTATTTTGGTCCATACATTTTCATTTTACCACTTTTAGTCCCTAAACCAATTAACGCGTGACATTTAAGTCCTTACCGTCACCCAACTAATAGAAAAAGCTGACATGGCAAACGGAGTACACTTTTGACATAGTAAATGCTGACGCGGTGAATAAAATAATAATAAAAAAATTATTTATTATTTAATAAATGCCAAGTCAACATAAAATAATAAAAAAAAAGACATTTTCATGTTTTTTTCTAAATTCTTTTAAAATAAAATAAGATAATTAAATTAAAAAAATTTATTTCTTTCATTATTATTTTCTAAAGAACATGTTCATGTTCCTTGGGTTCATCCCCAAAAATTTTCTTGAGAAACAAACACACAAAAAAACCCAAAAAATTCAGCTCAAAAATGAAATCATAAATCTCAAAGCCCTCATTTTCAACCCAGCAAAATCATCAAATCCCCAAGCCATAAGTCCAGAAAGTTCAAAACCAAAAAATCATCAAATCCCAAAAGCCACAACCCACACTTCTTCAATCACCAAACTCACATTGAAACCCAGAACCTGACCACCACACTTCTTAAATAGTAGACAATGCACCGGTTGCGGGGCAATGAATGCTCAGTAGTTTCCAACAGCCACCTCTTGCATTTGCCTCTGGATTCACTCCGCATCAACTCGAAGAAGCTCCGGCTCCTACAGTGATGACGGCAACGTTTCCACTGCTGCATTTTCTGAGTCCATTTCCAAAGAAGATCTGCTTCGATCGATGGGATTTGAGAATTGAATCTGCCTTTTATTCTTGTGTTACAAAATTGTTTTAGTTCGACTAAGCCGTGGACCTCTTTGGATCTGCTCCAATCGATGAGCTCTGAGAATCGGATCTACTCTGATCGATGAGCTCTGGGGCTGTGCCGTGGTCCTCTTTGGATTTGTGTTTGTGTTTTTTGGGTTGTTGCTTTTTTTGCTAAAGATGGATCGATGGATTTGTGTTTGTATTCTTGCTGGATTTGTGTTTGTGTTCTTGTTGGATTTGTCAGCATTTGTGTTTATGTTTGTGTTTGTGTTTGTGTTCGTGTTCGTGTTCGTGTTCGTGTTCTTACTGGATTTGTGTTTGTGTTCTTGCTTAATCTTGTGTTTATTTTCTAAGAAAAAAAAAAAGAGAAAATGTCAAATAAAGGAAAATGTTCTTGTTCTTATATTTGAATATGTGTTCTTATTGTTCTTGTTCAAGGCACTTTTAGATCTCATTTCATGTGATTTTTTGTTTTTAATTTTTTTATTTAGTTAAAATTAATAAATTAATTTTTTTAATTTAGATGCTGATGTGCCATTTTTTTAATGCCAAAATAGATTTTTTTAATTATTATTTTAATGTGTAGTCAGCCACATCAACTTTTTCTATTAGTTGGGTGACGGTAAGGACTTAAATGTCACACATTAATTGGTTTAGGGACTAAAAGTGGTAAAATGAAAATGTAGGGACCAAAATAAAAATGACCCCAAAATGTAGGGACTAAAATAGATAACAAAATTTCATCTAATTTTCAGTCCTTTGCTCTGACCAACCGAGGATAAACACCAATGTCTTCTTATCAAGCAATGGAATCAAAAGAGGAGGATTAGAAGGTGTCCCTATCAAATAAATTTAAAAAAAAAAATCAAAATCCATACTTAACAAAAGAAAAAGAAAAGAAAAAAAATCATCAAAACCCCAGAAATCCAATTCTCACACTATATAAGAAAATTCAAACACAAAGCACAAACCCCATTAATCAAAATCAAAACCCAGAAAGCAAACCTGGAGCAGAATCGAAACCCTTTGAGTCCTTATTCCTCACCACCCTTTCCTATATAACCCAAACAAACATATAACGATGGAGCAAGGATCGGCGGCGTGGCAAGGATCGGCGACGGTGGAGTGCGATGGCATGGAGTGTGACAGCGCCAAGAGAGAGCAAACACGTTAAAGAGAAGCTGAAAAATGACTAAAATGAGGGTTTGGTTTCTTTTATATTAACCCTTTTGGGGACAAAATTATTTTCGTCGCTATAGATCACTTTCAGCGACCAATTAGAATTTTGTCGCTATAGGCCACTTTCAGTGACGAATTAGAGTTCCGTCACTAAAATGTCTTAAGGATAATCAGACTGATTTTTTAGCGACGACTTTGTTTTGTCGCTGTTGGGTTCTTTTAGCAACGACATTTGTTTTGTCACTAATAATCTCCCAGCAAAACCTATAGCGATGAAATTATTTCGTTGCAAAAAACTTAAAGTTTCAGCGACGAAAAATTTCATCTCTGTAGACTTATTAAATTCGCGCCATACTTTTTCCTTTTGGCGCCCTTGTTTTAGATCAACAAATAGAAATTTTGTTGCTAAAGGTCATTATTTTTTCATTTTTAGCAACGAAATTTGAATTTTTTCACTAAATGTTATTATTTTTGGTGACAAAATTCAAATTTCGTCGCTAAATGTAAGTTTCCAGTGACAAAAGGCATTTCCTCACTAAAATTCGTCACTAAAAAATTCATCCCTAGTGTGATATTGTCACCCTCCCTATCTAGCAAGGAGAGTCGAGTCCATTGTTTTGAAAGGTCTTCCATGGCAAACTAGACGTGTAAGAAAGTGATAAGAGGAAATTGGAAAAAAAGAACAGACAAAAGAGAGAGAGAGAGAAAAGAGTTAGTGTTTCCCAAAACCCCACGAAAAGGAGGACCCACTAGCCTTGCTAATAACAGTGTTATCTTAGGGAAAAGAAAATCCTTCCAGTGAAGGAACAACCAATTTCACAGCCTAAAAGAATCCCTGGGAGAAAACCCAGCCTTCCTTAGAGACAAGAAAACTAGCCAGTTCTTGCTACCTTCTTAAATCAACATTATCAAAAAGATTCAACAATTCATTCTATTCTTACAACTTTGCTTGAACTACACCTATTTATTAATTTTAAATATACTTCCTTCATAAAAAATGTTTTCTTTAATAAAATACTTCCAAATTTACTTTTTTTTTTTATAAAACATTTCTTCTTCCATCTTAAAAAATAAGAAATAGGATTTTCTTCAAAAAATATTTTTCTCTAAAAAAAAAACCTTTAAGTAGTATTTTCTACATGTAAAACATATTTTCTCATGCATTAAATTTAGATATGATTGTTCCTACTCATAGATCTACTTTTTTATATTATGAATCTTTCAACATAAATTTTTTTCTTTCAAAATAGATCTATGAATTTAGGTTTAGGCTTAATCTTAGATTTATGAAAACTAACAATTAATGTTTGTAATTCAACATTAACACATTGTATGCTTGTTTATGTGTCAATATGTGAATGACACTCTAAGGCCTTGAAGACCTAATTTTTTGGGCAAAGTGGGTGTCTAACACCTTCTCACTTAGTACCCTAGTCCCCAAACCAAGATTTCGGGTTTTGTAACTAGTGCTTTATTTACTTTTTTTTTTTTTTTTAATGAATGTATCTAGGATCAAAACCTTGTACTTTCTTAGATGGTAACTAGGACCCAAAGTGATGTAATTGCTATCAAATGTAATTTCATTTAATATTCAATCAAAATTCATTTGCTCAATTTGTATTTTAGTTTTTTCTTAGTTTTTGTATAATATAAAAAGAGAACATATATAAATATGAAAATATGCAAAGGAAGAAAAAAAATTATTTATAGAATTGTTGAGAGAGGGGAAAGGTTGGGAAGAGTAAGAGACCTGTATGTTTTGGTAATTACAAAATATATTTGTAACTGGCCAGTTGCATAGTTAATGTGATGAGACATATTAAAATTTTTGACCAAAGATGTATATATAGGACTTTTGGGCTAGCATATAGGTTTATGGAAAATTTGAGACTTCCCATATTCATTTATTTTACCAAAGATGTTTATGGAGAGAAAACAATTATCTTTATAAATGAGAATTAGATTTTATATTTCATATTTTCGTATTCATTGTCAATATTTTCATATATATATATATATATATATATATATATATCTAGGTAGAAAACATTTACGGTTTTTTTTTCTTCAATTAGATGGGAGAAATATCAAAACCTCTTTTCCTCTCCTTTGTGTGTATGTATTTGTTTCTCAAAAAAGGAAAAAAGAAAGGAGAAATATATAGGTAGGAAAACAGTTTTTTTTTTTTTTTTTTTTTTTTTTTTTTTTTTTTTTTTAACTTAAGGAAAATTGTATGTAGAATTTAATAACCCCCAAAAAACATGTCGTTTAGGTTACTAAAAAAAATATGCCTCTTAGGAATAATTTAAGAGGAACCGACTTTAGGGGGGAAAAAGGAAAAAAAAAAATTGATAGAGTATTTAAAGGAGTTAATAGTGGATATTTAATTAGATATTATTTAAGAATTATTATTGTGGGGGGCCAAGACTTGAGCTTTTGCGTTGGGCTTAAAGCCCCATTTACTAACAATAACACGTCCGAGGAGAAGAAAATGTTGGGAAAGGCCCCATAGTAGGTGGTCGTACAGAGAAATGTTGAAAGGCACTAGTCTGAGAGGGTCATCCTCCTCGGACCTAATAAATGTCAGTCAAGTCAACTTCACCTTGACTTATGTGACCTTCCAGGAAGTTCCAACAACAAAGATAGACTTCAGGTGCGCAAGGAAAGGATAAGAACGCGGAAATATCTTGGGGAAAAAGTTGCTACCACCGCATTAAATGCATTACAGCAGCTTTCCTGGCCGCATTAATGTGGAGAAGACCTCTGAACAGTGTTTTCAACCCCTATCACTCACAGAAAATCAGAAAAGCTATTCAGGAGGACAAAGACTTGAGTGCAGGGTTGGATGATAAAAAAGTGGACAATGGGAATGAATAGAAAGGACTATATAATAGAGGAAAACCTCCATAAGTGGAGGATCGGAAAATATTAAGGAGAGAGATTGAACAAGATTTACTGTAGCACTGAGAAGAACAAACCATCTGAAATAGCCAATCCATCCAAAAACTTACTCCTCAGACTTGAATTCAACCTTTGATTATGTGTCTATTCCTCCTTCGGCAGACTTAAAACCCCGATTAATTGTTAGAAAACCCATTACCAGCCCAGTTCTTTCACCCACTCTCTTACAAATTTATTGTATTGGGCTTATTAGGCCCATATCCTATTCCTTTTGGGTTTGGGTTACAATTTGTGACCCTACAATTGGCACCGTCTGTGGGAAGAACTAGTACTTGTGAGGATTATAACAGTTATGGCGGGTTCAGGACCACACCAGACTAGTCCACCCCATGCAGAATCAGTTAACATTCATCAGCAGGGCGAGCTCTATAACCTTGAGCACAAAAATCATATGGATAACCAGCAGGAGGGCAGCTTGCAGACGCTCCATGCCGGTGGAAGTGGTTATCGACGAAGGAGTCATTTGGTACATGAGCAAGCTGATGAAAAGGATTTGCAACGAGAAATTGATGATCTAAAAAAGAAACTTCTTCGTGCACAACGAAAACAAACTCCTTCCAACTCTGATGTTTCTTCTAATGACGACGAAGATGCCAGTTACAGAAAACGCTCAGAAACTCTACCTAGTGAATCCTATTCCTGTGAGGAGGAACATTCTCGCAGGAGGAGGTGAAGGAGTCCATCTGGGAGGGGGGTAGGAACTAATGTCATGAAGAAAGCTCTAAGCCAAATTTCTAAGTCCCCCTTTACTCGGGGAATAGAGAAGGCAAAGCTCCCCAGGCGTTTCCATCAACCCATGTTCACCATGTATAACAGACGTACAGATCCTGTGGAGCATGTAAGCCAGTTCAAACAAAAGATGGCGGTCCATTCTCAGGACGAGGCCTTGTTGTGTAAAGTATTTCCCTCCAGCTTAGGACCGATGCCAATGAGATGGTTTGATGGGTTAAGAACGAATTCCATCAGTTCTTTCAAGAAGCTTACCCAATCATTCTGTTCCCGGTTCATTATGTGCAATAGGGTTCCTCAGCCCTTAGATTCTTTACTGTCTATGACAATGAGGGAAGGGGAATCTATGAAGGCATATGTTGAAAGGTATTGGGAGATGTTCAATGAGATTGATGGCGATTTTGATGAAGTCGCTATTAGAACTTTCAAGGTCGGCCTCTCATCCGAACATGGTTTGAGAAATTCCCTAACGGGTAAGCCTGTCACCAATTTGCGACAGTTAATGGATACAGTTGACAAGTATAAAAGGATAGAAGACGATCAACAACAAGGAAAAGGGAAAGCTAAGGTTGTCCCTCAAGAAAAAAGAGATTTTAGGTCGGACAGATACAATAATAACCGGCCGAGAAGGGATTATGCAGAGCAGCTAGGGTCAAATAACAATCAAGTGGTCGGGGTTGTATTCTGAGAACCAGTGCATCAAGTATTGGAAAAAATCAAGAACGAGTCCTTCTTCAAATGGCCCAATAAGATGGTGGGAAATCCTGAAAAGCGAAACCGAAACCTTTACTGTCAATATCATCGGGATCATGGCCATACAACAGAGGATTGCAGGAGTTTATGGGATCATCTGGACCAACTTGCTCGAGAAGGAAAATTGAAGCAGCTGCTGCACCATTCTAGCGGGCTCGGTGTACAGACCACTTCTCGGTCTGAAAGAGAAACTCTTTCAAGACCCCCTCTGGGAACTATCAACGTTATTTTCGCAGCACCTGGCAGAACAGGATCATGCCCGTCTAGAGTAATGTCTGTGGCTCACCTGCCTTCTGAGGACACTAGTCACGAGCCGAAGAGAGCTAGACTAGAGCAGCCCCTGGTCATGGGGTTCTCAGACGAGGATAAGATTGGAACTATTTAGCTTCATGATGATGCCTTAGTGATCACCCTCCGAATTGGAGGCTATGATGTGAAGAGAGTAATGGTGGATCAAGGTAGTGCGGCCGAGATAATGTACCCTGACCTTTACAAGGGGCTGAGTTTAAGAGCTGAAAATCTGATGCCTTACAGTTCTCCTCTAGTGAGTTTTGAAGGGAAGGTTATTATCCCGAAGGGACAAATCAGGTTGCCTGTGTAGGCTGATTCAGAGACGGTGGAGGTAGACTTTATCGTGGTGGATGTATATTCTCTCTATACAGCAATTGTTGCCAGACCTTGGCTTCATACTTTAGGAGCAGTTTCTTCCACTCTACATCAAAAGATCAAGTACCCATCCGAAGAACAGATCGAAGAGATATTGGGTGATCAAACCATGGCGAGGCAGTGCATGGTTGCAGCCATCTGACATAGGCCCAAAGCTGAACCTGTGACTCTCAGGGAGAAAGAGTTATAGCAGTTAAAACCCTCAATGTTATCCATTGATGAAACATTTGAAGAGGTAGAATGTGAAGATCTTGTGAAAATTACAATAGGAGATGATCTGGAGAAGTTTTTTCAAGTCGGATCCCAGCTACCTCAACAAGAAAGGGAGGAGCTGATAGAGTTCCTTAAACAGAACATTGACTTCTTTGCCTGGAATACTTACGAGGCTCCAGGAGTGGATCCAGAATTCATCTGCCACCATTTAAATATTAATCCATTGGTAACCCCCAAAAAGCAGCTCCCTCATCATCCATCCAAAGAGCATGCAGAAGCAGTCCGAGAGGAGGTAGCGAAACTTAAGCAAGCTGGGGCTATCAAGGAGGTCTTCTATCCTGAATGGTTAGCAAACACGGTAGTAGTAAAGAAGAAGAGCAGGAAATGGTGAGTGTGCGTTGATTTCACATATTTGAATAAGGTCTGCCCTAAAGATCCATTCCCCATGCCCAAGATCGATCAGTTGGTAGACGCTACTGTCGGCCATCCTCGGATGAGTTTCTTGGACGCTTTTCAGGGTTATCATCAGATACCTTTGGCCTTGAACGATCAAGAAAAAACTGTTTTTGTTACTCCTATTGGGAATTATCACTACAAAGTAATGTCATTTGGTTTAAAGAATGCAGGATCCACGTATCAGAGGATGATGATGAGAATGTTTGAGTCACTATTGGGGAAAAACATTGAGATTTATATAGATGAAATGGTGGTGAAGAGCAAAGTGGTTTCAGAGCATCTGGGGGACCTTAGAGTTATCTTTGAAATTCTTAAAAGCTACAAACTGCGCTTAAATGCTTCCAAGTGTTCATTTGGTGTAGGGTCGGGAAAATTCTTAGGTTACATGGTCACTCACAAGGGAATTGAAGTTAACATTGACCAGATTAAAGCTATTAACAATTTGCGAACTCCTCGGAATCCCAAAGAAGTGTAGAAACTAACCGGAATGGCCGCTGCTTTGAACAGGTTCATATCTCGATCAGCAGATAGATGCAGACCTTTCTTTCTACTGATCAACAAATGGAAGAATTTTGAGTGGACAGAAGAATGTGTCAGAGCATTCTAGTAACTTAAGGACTATCTAGCTCGGCTGCCAATCATGTCCAGTCCTGAGCCAAATGAAGTTCTTTTCGCCTACATTGTTGTAGCCCCGTATGCAGTAAGTTTGGTGTTGATACGAGTTAATAATGGCATACAACGGCCAGTTTATTATGTGAGTAAGTCGTTGCACGAAGCTGAAGTGCGTTATCTACCACTGGAGAAAGCTATCCTGGTAGTAGTGCTTGGCACGCGTAAGTTATCTCACTACTTCCAAGCACATACAGTGGTTATTCTTACACAACTCCTGCTCAAAACCATACTCCGAAGTGCTGACTACACAGGTTGAATAGCCAAGTGGGGTACAATTCTAGGAGCTTTCGATATCAAGTACATGCCCCGTACCTCCGTAAAAGGACAAGTCCTCGCAAATTTGGTGGCTAAATTCATCAAACCTGAGATAGAAGCATTACTGTCAGATGGAAACATGGATAAAAAGTTGGTTGGTACGATCTCCCAATATTGCCTTCCGACATGGGAGGTACATGTAGATGGAGCATCAAATCAAAAAGGCTTAGGGGTTGGATTAGTACTGATATCTCCTAAGAAGGTTGTCATTGAGAAATCTTTGAGGTTAGATTTTTCAGCCACGAATAACGAAGCTGAGTATGAAGCTCTGTTGGAAGGAATGGCTATGGTCCAAAGAATGGGAGGAAAGTTTATAAAACTCTTCTTGGACTCAAGGCTGGTTGTCGGTCAAGTAAGAGGAGAATTCGAAGCGAAAGATGAGAGGATGCAAGGGTATCTTAGACAAGTTAAATGTATGCAATCAAAATTTGACTCCTTTGACTTGCTACATGTCCCCAGAAGTGGTAATGCGCACGCAGACTCTTTGGCCATGCTTGCAACCTCCTTGGCATAGGACTTGCCTAGAGTAATCCTTGTTGAAGACTTATACAAACCCTCAAGGACAGGAGACACGGTTCAAATTAATCAGATCAGAGCAGGGCCGTGCTGGATGGATTCCATCATACAATACCTGAAGAAGGATATGCTGCCTAAGGAAAAAATCGAAGCTGACAAGATACGAAGAAAGGCTACTAGTTATTGGTTATTGAAGGACCATAAACTATATAAGCGTTCCATTTTAGGACCTTATCTGTTATGTGTTCATCTTGAACAGACCGAGTCACTTCTAGAAGAGATGCATGAAGGAATCTGTGGAAGTCACACTGGAGGTAGATCCTTAGCACATAAGGCCATTACCCAAGGTTACTGGTGGCCGAATATGCAGAGAGAGGCTTTAGAGTATGTCAAAAAGTGTGACCAATGCCAACGGTTCGCGCCGAGCATACACCAACCAGGTGGAATCCTAAATCCGTTTTCTAGCCCATGGCCATTTGCTCAGTGGGGTTTAGATATCGTGGGACCATTTCCCAAAGTAGTGGGAAACAAGAAATATCTACTGGTTGGCACAGACTATTTTACGAAGTGGGTTGAAGCAGAGCCTCTAGCCAACATCAGAGATGTAGATGCAAAAAGATTCGTCTGGAAGAACATCGTTACTCGGTTTGGAGTTCCTCACGTGCTCATCTCGGACAATGGTCTTCAATTCGATAGTAAGATGTTTAGAAAATACTGTGGCGAGCTGGGGATTATTAATAGGTATTCTATTCCAGCTTACCCCCAAGGGAATGGGCAGGCTGAAGCTGTAAATAAAGTCATAGTAAATGGGTTGAAGAAAAGATTAGATGATGCGAAAGGTAAATGGGTGGAGGAATTACCACACGTACTCTGGACGTATCGGACCACGCCTCGCAGGTCTACTGGAGAGACCCCTTTCTCATTGACTTATGGAGCTGAGGCTGTCATCCCTTTAGAGACTGACTTCCTGATGACAAGAACTAGTTCGTTCAATCCAAAAGATAACGATGAGCAACTAACAAGAAATTTGGACTTGATTGAGGAAAAGAGAGAAGACGCGATGGTTCAGCTGGCTTATTATCAGCAAAAACTGAAGTAAAGTTATGATGCCAACGTAAAGTTAAGGCCTTTAACTCTTGGTGACCTGGTACTGTGTAAAGTTGTGGGAACGGCAAGGAATCCAGCTTGGGGAAAACTAGGGCCGAATTGGGAATGACCTTATCGTATCACCTCCAAAGCTGGCATTTGAGCATATTTTTTAGAAGATCTGGACGAACATGTAGTACCACATTCTTGGAATGTAAATAACCTAAAGAGGTATTATTATTAATAAGTGTTTATTTGATCAATATGTGTTCTTTATATAAAATGTTTATGTTGTTCATTCTCAGTTTTACTAAGTGTTTAAACTTAAATTCAATCATGCCTGGAGTCCTCGAACCAGATGATTTGGGTTAGTTAACACTCTTTCCCAATTCTACTAAGTGTTTAAACTTAAATCCAATCATGCTTGGAGTCCTTGGACTAGATGATTTGGGTTAGTTAACACTCTTTCCCAGTTCTACTAAGTGTTTAAACTTAAATCCAATCATGTCTGGAGTCCTCGAACCAGATGATTTGGGTTAGTTAACACTATTTCCTAGTTCTACTAAGTGTTTAAACTTAAATCCAATCATGCCTGGAATCCTCGGACCAGATGATTTGAGTTAGTTAACACTCTTTCTCAGCTCTACTAAGTGTTTAAACTTAAATCCGATCCTGCCTGGAGTCTTCGGACCAGATGATTTGGGTTAGTTAACACTCATTCTCAGTTCTATTAAGTGTTTAAACTTAAATTCAATCATGACTGAAGTCCTCGGACCAAATGATTTGGGTTAGTTAACACTCATTCTAAGTTTCTTTAAGTATTTAAATTTAAACCTAAACATATTATTTAAAATTCGGGTTAGTTGTATTTATTGTTACCCTGTTACTATTGAAGATGCTTAGTCAATTTATGCGTTGACCCAAGTTTTGAATCTTTCTAGTATAACCATACATACTATTCAAATTAAAGGAAGATGGCATCAGAACAGTTATCCATTATTTATCATGACTTATGAAGTAAAAGGGGCATATTTTCATTGATAATAAAAGTGTAGTACATTTCTTTAACAAAAAGAAGATACAGAAACAGTAAACAAAGAAAATAAATATACTACAAAAACTAATGTCCTAAGCTTGTGCCTTGGGAGCCCCTGGATCAGCAGCTTGTTCGGACTGAGAGATAGTGGTGTCTGAGGCCTTACCCTTGCCCTTACCCTTATCCTTGCTCTTATCCTTGCCCTGGGGAGTTTTAACTTCTTTCCCTTGGCCAGCATCTTGGCGAGAATCCGTTGGAACTTCCACAGGGGCAAGAAGGACTTGATCTACTATGGGCACCTCAGACACTTGGGCAGGATGTTCTGGGGGAGGAGAGTCAGGACCTGGGAGCTCACGGATGTCCGAGTCATAGTATATGCTCTCAGGTCGCCTCAGGTTGGAATCAGTAGGGATTCTAGCGACATCAAGGGCTTTACCCCAAGTGATATCGCAGTAATCCCTGGCTACAGCAGAGAACTCCTCTGTGAATCTACTTTGAGTCTCATGTACCCCCAAATCATACGCAACCTGCTTCTTGACCTCAATTGCCTCATTGAGTAGTTGGGCAGCCTCCCTGGCCTTGCGAAGTTCTTCGCGAAGTTCTGTCACCATTTGTTTCTCTGTTGCCAGATTTATTTCAGAATAGTGCAGTTCCTTGCGCACTTCTTCAAATTGCCTTTCTGTTGTCTTCAAGCCTGCCTTGGCACTATCTCTCGCCCTAAGAGCTTCTTTCAGCTGCTCAACCATTTTAGCTTGTTTTTCTTTTAGGGCGCCTAGCTGCGCCTCTGCTTCGGCTCGAGCATCCAGGGCAAGCCTTGTCTCGCCACAAGAGTTCTTTACCCACTCCTCGGCCATAAAAACTTGCTGTGTGACCTAGTAATAAAAAAAAACAACAAGAGGTAGGTCACTTTTGCTATAAAATGCAAGGAAATAAGGATGTATAAATGAAGAATAATGAATGGTCACTTACCATAGCCAGGTCCCTTTTAAGGGATAGGAAGAGTTCAGGATGGTTGAAGGTCCTATAGACCTCCATGTCCTGTGGAAGGAGGAGAGGCTGCTCCAAAGCCTCGGCCACCAGACCAGCATGCCCCCCGCAATAATGCCTGAGAGTGGCATCATACACGATTGGCATACCATCTACCTCCAACACGGGCGACCAAGTACGGGTGGGCCGGCGTACTTGGGCCACCGGAGGCTCCTCTCAGCTATCCACAGAGTTGGACATTCTGTTCCTGTGGTCCTGTGATTACCTGGGCTGCTTACTTCCTTTGGAAGGGCCCAACTCTCCCTCTTCAGTAGTTTCAATCTGCCTTTTCTTCCTTAGATCAGGGTTGGGTTTCAGCCCAAGATCAGCAGGAATCTGAGAGGGAGGAGGAGGAGGAGGATTTAGTGAAGGCTTGGACTTGTTCTTGTCCTTAGGAGAGGGCACCTTATTCCTATTCTTCATAAGTTCCTTTAAACTTGGACCTGTCTTGGGGGCCATTGCTTCCTCCTCGTTTGAAGAGTCACCAATGTAGGTTATTATTTGGGCAGGAGTCTGAACACACGAGTACTCGTCTGCTCCTTCTTCAGCCTCCAATATAACGATGGCTTCCTCTTCAAACTGGAATCTGTCAATTTCCTCTTTAAGAGAAGAAGAGGAAGCAGCTCCTTCCCCAACAATAGCCTGTCCAAAGGGTACTTGTTGTAATGGCTGGGCGACAAATGGTATTCCTTGTGGAATAGGATGGTCAACGGGTGGAAGATCGTGCAGAGCGAGGAAACCTGGCCGAGAGATGTCTATGCTAACCAAATGGTAGTCGTCTACTTGGATAGAGTTGCCGACGTCCAAGAAAGACCTGGAAATTGGCTCAAAGTCTAGAATCAAGTGAACGGCACGAAGTTGTCCGTCGTCGTTCACGAAAATCTGAGACCTTAGCAGGTAGTTAAGTGCTGGTACGTTGATTAAACTGAGCTTGGGATTGGTATACTTTTTATTTGTCAGACAAAAGAATCAAACAGTTAGAAATTTCAATAAAAAAAAAACGAATGAATGAAAATGAGACTCAGATACAATAAAGTAGAGCCGAGGACAAATCCCTTAAATCTAATGTTAGAAATCCTAGATCTAAGTTACTCCACCTAGCTCTCCTAGCTTTGTTGGGCAAGGAAGGCCGTCACTCCAAGGGCTTGATATGATGAGGAAGTCATCTTTCATCCCTTTGTTAGACTTGGGGAGGCATGAGATGAGCTTGACAACATTGGATCGGGACTTAAGGTAATATCCTGCCCGAGTTTCTATGTGGCCTTCATATAAATGAGCTACATCATACTAGGTCAACCCCAATCCTAAATGTCGGTCCAAAGCATCAATCGATCCTAAGACCCTAAAGAAGTTAGGTGCGCATTGTTGAGGGCAGAGCCTATGGGCACGTAAGTAGTCCCTTGTAATCCTACCCATGGGGATAGTCATGCCTCCTTCTATGAAGGCAATCATTGGGATTATAACTTCTCCTACTTCTCGATCAAATGCCAATCCCTCTGTGGAACAGTATCGTATCGATACTTCCTGGGAGATGTGGTACATTTCTTTGAATAATTCTACCAAAGCTGGAGTCTTCACTAAGCGTTCGAATAAACTCATTCTGAGTTAGCGGATGTGAGAATGAAGAGCCGAGGAGGTTATCCGAGGAGATAAAAGGAGTTTGGAGAACGAAACTTACGTAGATTAGGATGCGAACTGATCTTCGTATTTCTTGAGGATCTTTGAAGTCTCTTTTTTAAAGATATGATGAACAATCTGATGAGTAAGGAGTTTAGAGGTTTGAATGCTCTAAAAATTACGAACTGTGATGAAAAAAGAAAGAAATGGCATTCAGAAGCCTTTATAGAAGAAACTGAAAACGAGGGGGACGTTATCTCGCCCAAATATTGGAGAAAAAATCTGGACCGTTGGATTAGAACCCCACCGTTGGATGTCTGGAGCGTAACGCAGCCCAAAGTATTTAATGACGCTTCGCGAGTTCCGAAGCGTCAGAAACAATTGTGAGGTGACGGAAATGACCCTTCCACGTGCGTGGGTTTGAATATCTTTATGGTTTTAAATGTAATTATGTATACACAGGTCAAAATTATACTTTTTCTCCTCGGGTGTGAGGGAAAAATTAAAATTTTGAAGGGCTATTGTGGGAGGCCAAGACTTGAGCTTTTGCGTTGGGCTTAAAGCCCCATTTACTAACAATAACACGTCTGAGGAGAAGAAAATGTTGGGAAAGGCCCCATAGTAGGTGGTCGTACAGAGAAATGTTGAAAGGCACTAGTCCGAGAGGGTCATCCTCCTCGGACCTAATAAATGTCAGTCAAGTCAACTTCACCTTGACTTATGTGACCTTCCAGGAAGTTCCAACAACGAAGATAGACTTCAGGTGCACAAGGAAATTATAAGAACGCGGAAATATCTTGGGGAAAAAGCTGCTACCACCGCATTAAATGCATTACAGCAGCTTTCCTGGCCGCATTAATGTGGAGAAGACCTCTGAACAGTGTTTTCAACCCCTATCACTCACAGAAAATCAGAAAAGCTATTCAGGAGGACAAAGACTTGAGTGCAGGGTTGGATGATAAACAAGTGGATGGTGGGAATGAATAGAGAGGACTATATAATAGAGGAAAACCTCCATAAGTGGAGGATCAGAAAATATTAAGGAGAGAGATTGAACAAGATTTACTGTAGCACTGGGAAGAACAAACCATCTGAAATAGCCAATCCATCCAAAAACTTACTCCTCAGACTTGAATTTAACCTTTGATTATGTGTCTATTCCTGCTCAGACAGACTTAAAACCCCGATTAACTGTTAGAAAACGCATTACCAGCCCAGTTCTTTCACCCACTCTCTTACAAATTTATTGTATTGGGCTTATTGGGCCCATATCCTATTCCTTTTGGGTTTGGGCTACAATTTGTGACCCTATAATTATAATGGTGAAATTTTTAGTGTGTATTTAAAGATTTTTTTTTTTTTTTATGATTTCATCTAAAGGAGCTTGCAATGAATATTTATTATAATGATGAAATTTATTGTTGACATATGACAAAAATATTGACATGTACCAATAATTGTTTGCCACGTTACGTTATTTTTCAATAACATACCAAATAGATGAACTAATTAATTTACAAAAGATCTTCTCAAAAAAAAAAAAAAAAAAGTTACAAAAGATGATATGTGTCATTGTTTTATGCATTGTTAAAAGGTCACGTGCTATTATTGTATGCATCCTTCGATTTGAGGATCCAACTTTTATAATATATTATACATAGATAGATATATTAAATACCAAGAATTTTTTTAAGATAGTTACAACCTATGGAGTTTGCTCTTGATGATAAATCTTTTATCATCAGATCAAGACACCAAGTAGTTTTTAATGTAGGAAGGGATTAAACCCGGATCTCTTATTCAACTATTAGAAGTTTTACCAGTTAAACTAACTAGAACTCATAGATATTAAGCAATCTGAATGTGAAGAGGTAATATAAATCTCACACATTAATTGTAGGAAATAAATGGAAATAAATGTGGCTAATTATGGATATATAAATTTATGATAAGCATCTAATGAAAATGAATGTGAAGAAGTAATTTAAATCTCATAGAGTAATTGTAGGAAATAAATGTGGCTAATTATAGATATATAAATTTATGATAAGCATTTTAGTGAAAATGAATAGTCATTAGTGACATGTGACAACCAACTCATTAGAGAAATTGATATGGACTAATTAACTTGTTCCATTTGGAATCATGTGTCCAAATCATCTTAAATATGGCAGAGTCTAAGGTTAGTCTTCTGTAACTAATACAATAATATTATTAGGAGTAATGTTAGAGATGCAAACTTTTTTACAAATTTTTTTACAAACGGCTGATGTAGCGAGTGGTTATTAGTAAATAAAAAAATGATGTGAATGGTAGGCTTAGATGAAAACCAATAAGAAGTTGGTTACATCAAGCATTTGTAAAAATGTTGTAAAATAGTTTGTAACTATAACATTACTGTATTAGATTAGATATAATTAATACATGATAATAAATGCTTTTATCTTATTAAAACATGACAATTAATTAGTAATAATTTGAAATAAATGCAAGGTTTGGTGAGGTGTTAGGTTTAATGAAAAAAATTGTAAGGAATGCTCCACATTACGGTCTACAGAACCTTGTGATCTCCCATGTTCTTGTGTGTGTGTGTATATATATATGTATTGATAGTTCAAATTATCAAAACAAGAGTCTAATATTTCACCAATTATGGAGCAACTTTTTATTAAGCTGGTGCTCGCATTCCTAGTGATCATGTTCATAACCATGCCATTAGCCATGGGGTCCAGAGCTGATATTGATCACTGTCCATGCCCCTCTGTTCCCCTATGCTGCGATGCAAAAATAGCAAAACCAACATTTTAATTTTTGCTCAAGGTTTGTGCTTCTTAACGCACAATCTATGTTTATTGTTGTAACCGGAGAGTGCTACCTCTGATTGTGATAGCACAAATGAATTCACCATAATGAAAATAAATAAAAGGCTTATTTTTATTTTTATTTTTCTTTAAGAAGTCTTTGCTGACTTTCTAAAGATAACATCAACGAGCGAGAAGGTAATTTGGGAATTGATATCCATTATTTTTCATACTAGCTATTGTCTTGCGTGATGTATGATACATTTTGAAATATTTTGTAAAGAATTATATTATAGTACACATATATTTAGGAAAATGACTTCAATTGTATTATGAAAGAGGAAACACAAATTGTTAACATTAAAATAATTAAAATTTGAACCTTTCGCTTGTAATTATTTTCCTCTTACTTAAGCGTATGTTTATTTTAATTTTTTATATTATTTATTGCGGGTTATTAATTTGCTTTTTTTTTTTCCTCATAAAAACATTGCTTTTATCCTTTGCTGGATTTTGATTCAATTATTTCCAATGCAATTAAATTTGAGTAAGAATAATAAATTTCAAATAAGTTGTTTCTTATATAAATCTTAGAAAAATAAAAATAGATAGTCATTTTTATATAAATAATCAGCGCACCATGTACAAATAATTAATACTAAATAATAAATACATTTACCCTATTAATACTCTTTGTAATTATATAGCATATATTTAGCTATTTTTTTACTGATTCTAGTGCACAGTTATTTTTTATATTATTGATGGCATGTTTTATTAAATTTGCTTTTGTCTCTTGATGGCTTTTGTTTCAATTGTTGGCAAAGCAACTAAATATGAAGAAGAATGTCATATTTCAATTTCATAAAAATTTTGGATAATAATAAGTATTTTAAATAAATTAATTTTTATATAACTTGTTAATAAAATAACTATAAAAATTCATTTTATATATATCACATATGCCACGTGTGTGATCGGAAACTCATACATATTCTTTTAATTAAAATGTAACATTTTTAAGTCATGACTGCAAATAGTTTTAATTTAAGCATAAAAGGTGTGTCCTAAAATTATGAAATTTGAACTTGAGTTTTAAGTTTTTAAACTTTATTTTATATCCTTAACTTTTTTTTTATTGTCCTAATTTTATTGAATTGAATTTTAAATTTTAAAATTTGACAAAAATACAAAACCCACCTTCTAAGTTTTAGTAGAATTTATTTCAAGTTTTCAACTTTTCTATCATTTTATTGTGTCTTCTAAGTTTCAAGTTTATTCAATCAAGACCTCCTCCATCCACTTATGTTAGAAGATTCTGTTATGTATCCAACTAACCATAAAAATACATTAAAAAAATTAATTCTTTCTCAAATAAAAAAGATCTAAAATTAATAAAAACATTTTAATGGAAACAAAATAAAAATTTCAGTAAATTCTCCCCACAACAAAATGTAAGGTTCAGGCATTTCATCGAACACTTTGAGGGCTCTAAAAGCAAATGATAGAATTTTTTAGTCCAGATATATTTATTGATTAATGATGATGCTTCGCTTATCAGTGAGCTGAACAATCTCCGGGCTTGATCAATCTTGAGGGCTAAGTCCTGTAAAATCAAATAAAATCAGAGGGAACAATGGAGGCCGGTCAAGAATCCTCCGATGATAAAGTCAGTGGATCTGTCCTTCTCTATATTAAAGAGATATTGTTGAAAGTTCTCCGGAAATATTTCTTCTGGCCTACCATTTTCTTCTGGGAGTGTTTATATAGTGTTCGTGGAGCAATTACTTGTTTATTAACCGTTCCGATTGTTAAGGAATTCAGAAGGTTCAGAGATAACTTCCTTAACTTCCATGGAAGTTATCTCGTTGGGACCTATGCTCTGTAACGGTTGGCAAAGGGTTAGGTTCATAATGACACAACCCGTCCCTAATGGATCCCTTGGTAAGGACTTAATTATCAAAAAGCCCAACTCACTCAAGGCCCAATAATGTTGTCCGTCCATTATTAAAGACAGACGACGTCCATATTGGGGACGTTCAAAGGAAGGACGAGCATAGGAGGGACAAGGTTATTAGGCATATTTACCTCGTCCCATCTTCCATGCTTATCTCATGGACGTCCCATCTCCCATTCTTTTCATCATGGACGACCTATTTGGACGACATAAGACTTAAGATTTTCCTTACGCTATCAGTTGCCCCCTTATCCATATGGGTCGTCCTAGGGGAAGAGTAATCAAACATTATTGGCGTAAATGCATTTTTAGTCCCTACATTTTGGTGTTTTTCCATTTTAGTCCCTACATTTTAATTTTACCACTTTTAGTCCCTAATTCAATTAACGCGTTCCATTTTGGTCCTTTCCGTTAAGCCACCAACGGAAATTGCTTAGGTGGCAAACTGATGTTGACATGGCCAATTAAAAAATAATAAGAAATTTAATTAGCATTTAAAAAATGCCACGTTAGCTTTTAAATATAAAAAAAATTATTAATGAATTTTAACAAAATTAAAAAAGAAAAAACAAAATTAAAAATAATAAAATACATCAATTCAGATCTAATTCATTTTGATCAAGAACACAATCACAAATTCAAACATCAACACAAGAACATGAAGTACAAACCCAGAACAAAACACAAAAAACATGAACATTAACGATCACAAACACAAAGAACACAATATAAAAAAAAAAAACATAAACTCCTAAGACCCATAAAACAAGATCACCACCTAAAACTCACCATTAACACCATCACAACACCATCCACAACCCACAATCCAAAATCAACCAAAGACCCACACCATAAACCCACGAAATCAACCCAAAACCCAGAAACTCAGATCGGTGAAGGGCGAGACCAGTGGCGAGTTGGCGGCATGTAAGGTTGGCGGCGGTGAGATCGGCAACTTGTAAGGTAGCGGTGGTGAATGTATTCAACCTTTGATTCAATTCCAAAACTCAACCCAAAATTAAAGTTGAGCAGCACCCAAAACTCCTCGAACAAAATCATCCACCGCCACCGTGAACAAAACCCCAACAACTGAAACTCAAACAAACCCCTAATAACAACCACTGAAACTTAAAGAAACCAACCCAGCAACCACCGAAACTTAAAGCAATCGGCCGATTTAAACCCATAACCACCGATTCAAACCCACCCAGCAATCACAAGCAAAACCCAACCAATCCATTATCGTCACTAACTCGCCTCCACCACTGCCTATTACCCACCACCACCACCACCAAACAGCCACAAGCACAACAAATCCAGATTAATAGACATGTCCCACATACAAATCGACGGACACTCTTGGTCTTCGTTGCTCTTTGAGCTTTGGTTTCACAGAGAGAAAGGGGGAGAAGGATGATAGAGGAGATAGAGGTGAGATTTACTGATCGATTGATTGAATCTAGTGACTAGTGGGTTCGGCTCTAACGTGGTTTGCGCAACTTTGAAGCCCAGGTATCGATGTATTGATGAGAAAGTTGTCGCTGGGAGGTTTTGTTCAAATCTGTTGGTGGTGTGGGTGGTCAGTGGAGTGGTGGTGGGTTGCGTTTTGCCAATTTGTTGGTGGTTGCTTGGGTTTGCTGGGATGTGAGATTTGGAGGCTCAAATTTCATTCTACTGGGTTTGAATTTAATTTTTTGGGTTTTAAATTTGCTGGGTTTGCGTTCTTGTTCAAATATATAATGTGTTCATGTTTAATTTATCAATTTTATCTGGGTTTGTTTTTTTCACGTGGATTTTATTATTTTTCTGGGTTTATGGGTTTGATTTGTTGTAGGATTCAATGGAGGAAAGGGATTTTTATTATTTTAATTTTCTGAGCAACCTTCGTATTCTTTCCCGAAGAACATGAAGAACATGTTACTTTGTTCTTCCGAAAATAATGAAAAGAAAAAAAAGAAAAAATTTTAATTACTCTTTTTAATTGGTTTATGTTTGTTATTGTGTTCTTTGTGTTTGTGATCTTGTGTTAATGTTTAAATTTGAGTTTGTGTTTTTTGTGTTTGGTTCTGGGTTTGTGCTTTATGATCTTGTGTTGATGTTTAAATTTGTAATTGTGTTCTTGTTCAAAATTAATTAGATCTGAAGTGACGTATTTTATTGTTTTTAATTTTGTTTTTTCTTTTTTAATTTTGTTAAAATTCATTAATAAATTTTTTTATATTTAAAAGCTGACGTGTCATTTTTTAAATGCTAATTAAATTTTTTTATTATTTTTTAATTGGCCACGTCAGCATCAGTTTGCCACCTAAGCAATTTCCATTGGCGGCTTAACGGAAAGGACCAAAATGGAACACGTTAATTGAATTAGGGACTAAAAGTGGTAAAATTAAAATGTAGGGACTAAAATGGAAAAAAGTCAAAATGTAGGGACTAAAAGTGCATTTACGCCAACATTATTTTCCCTGAATATCAGTGCTTGGTGACACGTGTCATCATTTTACTGGTGGCAAGTCTCGTCGATTCATTTTTTCGAGACGAAGACCATGTGTCATCATCTGATTAGTTGTGTTGTTTCATATACCCAAGTCAACTATCTATAAATAGTGGAATCCCTCCACTACCCTTCGCACACTCCTTCTTTGACATTCATCGTCTAGAGCTTCGTCTAGGAGTTTCTTCGCATCCATAGTCTCTGTTCGTCCTAGAGCCAGGTATTCCCTCTTTCCTCGTCTTTTAGGTTTCTCCAATTTTTTTCAAAAAAATGTCAAAAATAGTTGTTTCCTCGTCTAGCAATAGTACAGAGAAAGCCATAGACGAGTATTATGACGAGAGTAGTGATAGTTCTAGTGACACTAGTAATAGTAGTGGGGGAAACACCATGGACGAGGAGTATGTCTCAAGTGTCCCTGGGTTTCCTGTAGAAGTAGTTCAAGAACAGGCACCTCATCCTTCATCCCTCCGTCTAGTCCCTTGGACGAGACGGAGGTAACCGTGTACAATTGTGCTGTAGATATCCCTTCCAAGGTGGACGAGCAAAGACTAAACAACCTTAGGGAGTGGTACTAGATCCCGGACGAGTTTAATCCCAGATTGTCCGTCCGTGGAGAATGGTGTTGTAACCCTCATTTTGGGATAGGCGTGTATGAGGCTTATCTTTTGGGGGGTCTTAGGTTTCCTTTAAATGCTTTTATTAGAGAGTTATTAGTCAGGTTAGGTTTAGGAGTATTCCAATTTAACCCAAATGCATGGAGATTGATTATCTCTATGCAAATTTTGTGGAGGGAAGTGTTTGGAGGGGACCGTCCTCTTACCGTGGACAAGTTCCTCTACTGTTATAAACCCTCAGAAATTCATCAATCCCCTAGCTTTTATCAATTCACAGCCAGAAGTAGAGATTGTAGATTAGTGAAATCCTTGGCCTCGTCTGACAGAAAGTGGAAGACGGAGTTTTTCTTCATTTCCGGCTTCTGGGCTAGGAATCCTATGGACGTTGGCCGGGATACATTTGGTCGTTATGCTGGGGACCTAGGGAACCTTCGTCCTGAGGGTAAGTCCCTTAGCTTTCCCCCTCTCCCCTTTTATTTATTATCATTATTTTCTAACCTTCATTTGTTTTCTTACAGCTGTTGAACGACCTTCCTTGAGCAAGTTGCATCGTGACCGTGTCCACAGGGCTCATCTACACACAGATAGGGATTTTCATTCCTTGGTTAGTCTAAGACGACTTGCCAAGTGGGGATTAGGCCCTAACCCATCTGAAGAAGCACTTGCACACGAAATTACAGTGAGAAAAAGTAAGTTTTAAACTCCAAACTTTCTTTACACCGTTTGTTCTTTTATCAATTCTAAAGGAAACTTTCCTCCTCCCTTTTTTTTTTTTTTAAAGAAATGGCAACCATGAAAGGAAACAAAGGAAAAGAAGTAACTAGTGAGGGGGCTCGTCATGAGGTTGAATCTCAGGTTCGTCCGTCAACTGGGGATAAAAGGAAGACTTTGTCCAAGAAATTGGATTTGGAAAATCTCCCCAATCGACGAACCAAGAAAACCAGGCATGGCTCGTCCCAAGTAGTCAAGCCTAATCCTCCTTCATCCCATCAACCTACCCAAGTGTTTGATGTTGATTCGTCTACTCCTGTTGAAACCACCCTGTCCCAGACTCCTCCATCCAAATTTACTGTGTCTACCTCGTCTCAACCTTCCCAAAAAGTTTCTTCAAATATCATTGAAAACGAAGATCTGGCTTGGGAACATTTCAAGAATGCTGTCACTGACGAAGATATAAACACTTGCTATGACATGTCCCTTAAAGATTTTGAACACTCTGGTGTTCACAATCTTTTTAAGGTAACATCTTTACCTCGTCTTTACTAAGGAATTTTCTTCTTTCCCTTTTTTCTTCTCTTTTTTTTTTTTTTTAACTTTCATTTGTTGTTCATCTATTGTTTGTTTTGTTTTTTGTAGGTCATGTCAAAGTTTATAGCAGCGTCTAGGCAAGCCACAGGATTGGACAAGACGAGGGTCTTGTTAGAGACGAGGATTCAGGAGGTGAAGGACGAAGCCAAAAAATGGGCTGAAATGGCTACCAAAGCTAAGGACGATGCGAAGGATTTACAAACTTTGGTTGAGGAATTGAAGGCCAATGCAGCGGAAAAAGATCTTCGTCTGGAGGAGCTGCAGAAAAGGAATGATGAGTAGGGTATTCTTCTTTCCAAGGCGAAAGGAGAACGCAGTGGCTGAGTTTAAAGCGTCCAAACAATATACTAATATTCTGGACACTAATTATGCAGCAGGCTTTGAAGATTTCAGGATGGACGCTATAGAGAAGTTCCCTAACGTGGACTTCAACTCCATTATACTTAATTTGAATGTTGCTGCCACTAGTTCTCTCCTTCATACCGACTCCGAGGACACCAATATTGAGGACAATGCCACAACCCTACCTCAGGACGGTTCTAATGTAGACGCTCCTTCAGTTTAGAAAACATTTTGATGTTAATGTACTCTTTCTTTTCTCTTTTATGTAATTCAAGTACACTAAGCTCGTCCATGGTCTAAGGACGAGTTTTTACAACAGTTTTAAATTTGCAAGGGTGTTTGGACGTTGGTTGTCTGCCCTTGAAACAACTAAATGAATGCTGTTATTTTTCTTTTATATATGCATAGACAAGAGTTTTTACTTTCATATATACAAGATTTCTTGCTCAGCTCGTCTACATTTCATATCTATACTTTTACCATTTTTATGGGAATTTCACTAAGTGCAATTCATCCGTGTGAAATGGTAATTATCAGTGTTACCTGTCCTTAAACTTGGCAGATTCTCATGTTTAATTATGGTTAGACCCTGCATTTTGTTCGTCCATAGACTAGATTGCTTTAGGTGTTCAAAGCACTCGTTTGGACGTTTCTTCATCCATAGCATGGATATGCATTATATTTACTGTCCATTGTATGGACGAGTATGCCTTAGGCTTACTGTGGTTTGCTCAAGGCATAGAATTTTCCCCGTCCCTTTCTTTGGACGAGCAAGCTTTCGCTTATTGACTTCACATCTCCGCGTCCAGAGAATTTTCTCGTCTGGGGCTTTTAAGCCCTCTTATGGTTGATTTAAATAATATGGAAACCAACAGCTCACACAACGTTATGTGCATAGCATAAACCAATAGTTCACACAACACTATGTACATAGTATAAAATATTGTTTTCATAGGCAAGGCATGCACTCAGAAGTTATGCCTTATTAGGAAAATAAATACAAACCAAACCCTAACTTTCGTCCATAACTTTAACATAGTAATAACAATGCAACATTAAAGACACATAAGTAAACAAACTTATGTAGATAGACAAGAGAATCTCCAGGCTCGTCCAGGAGAACTCATTCAGGCTGGCATTCTACTGATAATACCTCCTCAAGTGTTCAACATTCCATGAATGTTCTAATTTCCTCCCGTCTAGGGCTTCCAAGTAGTAGGACCTTTGCCTCTTACAGTTGATAATTCTGTAGGATCCTTCCCAATTAGGCCCTAACTTCCCATGAGCTGGGTTCTTGGTTGCCAAAGAAACTTTCTTCAAGACGAGGTCTCCAATGTTGAATCACCTTGGCTTCACCATCGCATCATGTTGCCTAGCCATGAGGTTTTTGTACT
Source organism: Quercus wislizeni (assembly GCA_023055345.1). Classification (NCBI taxonomy): domain Eukaryota; kingdom Viridiplantae; phylum Streptophyta; class Magnoliopsida; order Fagales; family Fagaceae; genus Quercus; species Quercus wislizeni. The sequence continues at coordinate 4,921,040 of JALGQJ010000014.1, forward strand.
TTGTTATTCTTTCATCTGCATCTATCCTTACCTTGTCTATGAGATCGAGGTTCAAACGGAGCTATTCCTCATTATCCTTGTCTTGATACATCATCACCTTGTGGTTGGCTATGTGCACTTCAGCAGGTATAAATGCCTCGCTTCCATAGGCTAGCTTGAAAGGGGTCTCCCCTGTAGGTGTCCTTACAGTCGTCCTGTACGCCCATAACACACCCAGCAGCTCGTCCGGCCATACTCCCTTTACCCCCTCAAGACGAGTCTTGATGATTTTCAACAAGGATCGATTTGCCACTTCAGCTTGACCATTTTCTTGAGGGTGGGCTGGTGAAGAATAATGATTTTGAATTCCAAAGTGTTCACAAAAATCTTTGAAAAGTACATTGTCAAATTGTCGTCCATTGTCAGACACTAGTACTCGGGGCACCCCAAACCTGCATACAATGTTTTTCCAGAAGAAGTTCTTTACATTTTGTTGTGTAATGTTTGCCAAGGGTTCTGCTTCTACCCACTTAGTGAAATAGTCTATCCCTACCACCAAGAACTTCATCTGCCTGGTTCCAATTGGAAAGGGACCCAAGATATCTAAACCCCATTGAGCGAATGGCCACGGGGCCGTCATGGGGGTAAGGTATTCCGACGGCTGTCTGGGGATATTACTGAATCGCTGACACTGATCACAAACTTTGACATAAGCTTTTGCATCTGCCTGGATGGTTGGCTAGTAATATCCTACACGGACGACCTTGTGGATAAGTGATCTGGCTCCTGAATGGTTTCCGCGAGCTCCTTCGTGGACTTCTCTCAACACATAATTTGCCTCGTCCGGTGACAAACACCTGAGATAAGGTTGCAAAAAACCTCTCTTATATAGTACATCGTTTAGAATGACATATCTGGTTGACCGAACTCTAAGTCTCCTGGCCTCGTCCTTCCCTTCCGGGAGACTTCCGTCTTTCAAATATGATATTATCAGGGTCATCCAATTTCCTTCAATCTGTGTTTGCAGTACTTCCGGGATGTCTATACTTGGGATATATTGAACTTCATCAAACTCATTCATGGGTTGATCTGCTAAGGCTTCCTTTGCTAAAGCATTCGCTTCCATGTTCTCTTCCCTAGGGATTTGAACAAAGTTAGTTTCTTTGAATTTCTTCACTAACTGCAATACTCTTTCGAGATATTTCTTCATTCGCTCTTCCTTGGCTTCATACGTCCCATTTACTTGACCCATGATTAACTGAGAATCTCCCAGAATGAGTACTGACTTGGCCTCTATGGACTTGGCCAGCTCTAGTCCCTTGAGAAGGGCCTCATACTCAACTTCATTATTGGTTGTTTGGTATTGCAGACGTACCTTGTACGTCAACCTATCTCCCTCTGAGGATTGCAACACAACTCATATTCCTCCTGCATGCTGTGTAGACGAGCCATCCACATGAATGATCCATTTTTTGTCTTATACCACTTCTAAATCATCGTGACTCGGAGTAAACTCTGCGATAAAATCTGCCAGAGCTTGAGCTTTTATCGCATGCCTCGGCTAGTACTTGATGTCAAACTCGTTGAGCTCGACAGCCCACTGGATCAAACGTCCTGCAGCTTCTAACTTGTTCACTGCTTTCTTTAGCGGGTGGTCCGTCATGACGTTGATTATGTGAGCTTAGAAGTAGTGCCTCAGTTTCCTGGATGCTGTGATTAGTGCGAAAGCCAACTTTTCTATTTGTGGGTATCGTGCTTCTGCTCCTCTAAGTGCTCTGCTAGTATAATAGACTGGTTTTTGCACTCTTCCCTCTTCTTTGACCAACACTGAGCTTACAGCATGAGGGATGACAGCCAAATACAGATATAACTCTTCTCCCAACACGGATGGACTCAATAGCGGAGCAGCTGTAAGATATGTTTTCAGGTCTTGAAAAGCTCTCTGGCATTCGTCCGTCCATTCGAATGCCTTTTTAAGAACCCTGAAAAATGGTAAACATTTGTCAGTGGCTTTAGAAACAAACCCGTTAAGGGTTGCTACTCGTCCGGTGAGTGGCTGGACTTCTTTAACATTTTGTGGAGGCTTCATATCCAGTATTACTTGGATTTTGTCAAGATTTGCTTCGATTCCTCTATGTGAAACCATAAAGCCTTGGAATTTTCCTGATGATACTCCGAAAGCACACTTGCTAAGGTTCAACTTCATGTTGTACTGCCGGAGTGTATCAAATGTTTCATGTAGGTCATCCAGATGAATTTCCTCATTTTGACTCTTCACCAGCATGTCGTCTACATAGACTTCTACATTCCGCCCAATCTGTGGACGAAACATGTGGTTAACCAACCTTTGATATGTTGCCCCTACATTCTTCAACCCGAAAGGCATCACCTTATAACAAAATAAGCCCTGACTGGTGACAAATGATGTCTTTTCTTGATCTGTCTCGTCCATCCTTATCTAATTGTACCCAGAGAAAGCGTCCATAAAGCTGAGTAACTTGTGACCCGCTGTAGAATCCACCAACTGGTCAATGCGAGGCAATGGGTAGCTGTCTTTAGGGCAGGCCTTGTTTAAGTCGGTGAAATCTACACACATTCTCCATTTTCCATTTGCCTTCCTGACCATTACCACGTTAGCTAGCCAGTCTGGATAATAGACTTCTCGAATGAACTTCGCCAGGGTCAACTTCTATACTTCCTCTTTAATAGCATTGTCTCTCTCTGGAGCAAACACCTTCTTTTTCTGTCACACAGGCTTGAAGGAAGGATATACATTCAGACGGTGGGTAATGACACTTGGGTCTATATCTAGCATATCCTCATGACTCCAAGCAAAAACATCAATATTTTCCCTCAGGAAACGGATAAGATCCTTTTTAATCTTCCCTTCTAAATCTGCCCCTATTCTGGTGTTTTTCCCGGGATCATCCTCGTCCAAAGGAATGTCTTCCAATGCTTCGGTGGGCTCTACCACAATTCTTCTTTCCTCGATGTTCATCGTTTGGGTCTGTTCGTCCATGGCCAGCATAGCTAAGTAACACTTTCTAGCTGCTAGTTGATCTCCTTGTACTTCTCCTACTCCATGCTCCGTAGGAAACTTGACTGATAGATGATATGTGGATGTAACTTCTTTCCAACTATTCAAGGTTGGCCTCCCAATTATAGCATTATAAGATGATGAACAATCAACTACGAGGAAATTTACATTTCTTGTTACCTGTTGTGGATATGTCCCTACTACCACAGGTAACGTGATAGTACCAACAGGTTACACTTTCATTCCACCGAAACCAACCAAGGGTGAATGCACTGGACGAAGTTGATCTCGTCCGAGGTTCATTTGCTGAAAGGCAAGGTAATACAAGATATCTACCGAGCTCCCGTTGTCTACCAACACCCTTCTAGTTGAATAATCAGCAATAATCAAGGTGATAACGATGGTATCGTCATGAGGATGATATATTCTTGAGGCATCCTCGTCCGTGAAAGTGATTGCCTGCTCGTCTGGAGTCCTCATCTTGGGAGATCGTCCTGAAAGCTGGACATTCTACACTACCTTCAGGTATGTCTTTCTTAACCTGGACGATTGACCTGTTGAACCTCCCTCAACAATCATTCTGATTTCTCCGAGCGGAGGTCGTGACAACTCCTCTACCTTCGTCTTCAACTTTTCATCCTTGTAGTCTTATCCAAGGAAATTCCTCAACTTCCCTTGTTTAATGAGATTCTCAATCTGCTACTTGAGGTCAAAACATTCATCAGTATCATGCCCATAATCTCTATGGAAGCGACAATACTTATTCCGATTGTGCTTGTTGGGATCCCCCTTCATTTTCTCTGGCCACTTTAAAGAAGGATCGTCCTTGATTTGCATGAGAACTTGCTCCAATGGGGCATTCAATGGCATGTACTGCTGATTCCGTGCCAAAGGGCCTGCTTTCTTATTGTCTCGGTCTTTCTTTTCTTCCACCCGTCCTTTTTTTGGACGAGGTCCTTGCTCAGCATGGCGCATAGGATTTGCCTCCGTTCTTTCAGCTCTCTTCCTCTTCTTGGCTATGATTGCATCTTCTGCATTCATGAAGTTCTGAGCCGAATGGACGAGTTCTGCCATAGATTGAGGCTCTTTTTCATAGAGTTTGTGGATGAAGAGATCAGAATTAACCCCATTATGGAATGCCACCAGTAGCAACTTATCATCCACTTCATCCACTGACAGGGCTTCCCGATTAAAACGAGTGATAAAAGACCGTAGACTTTCATTCTCTCCTTGTTCTATGGTCAACAGACTGGATGATGAACGTTTATGTCTCTGTCCTCCAATAAAGTTGTTAACAAACAACTTGCTCAACTCTTCGAAGGAACTTACTGAATTGGGGGGTATCTTGCTAAATCATACTCGTGCGGGTCCTTTTAGGGTGGTCGGAAAGGCTCTGCACATTATCTCGTCTGGAACCCCTTGAAGGTGCATTGTGGTTTTAAAAGTAGCAATGTGGTCAAAAGGGTCACGCATTCCGTCATATGAATCTAAGAAAGGCATCTTGAACTTTGGAGGGAGAGGATAACCATTGATGAGTGCAGTGAAAGGGGAGTCAGTCCTATGAACTAAGTCCTCCACTGGATTCACCCTTCTCATATTTTCTCTCATCTCTTCCATGACCTTTCTCATCTGGTCCATCTCCTTTTCCAGATGTGGGACCCTTCGAGAAGTGGTACCCCTTGATTGGCTCTCAAGTTCAGCATTTTTTCTGTCTTCTTGACTCTGGGTATGCCCTTCGGTGTTCTCTTCGCGATGCTATCTCCTTGAATTAAGTTCTCTGGTTAGTTCTTGATTCTAACGGGTTAACTCCGCCATGGCGGCAGCCATGGACTGCACATGTTGGATAGAAGATGGTTGCATGGCGGGCGCCGATTGATGGTCATGGTGGGGATTGCTAGAAGCGTCCCTACTCTCTTGAGGGCCTGGACTAGTAACCTTTGATCTTGTCTGAACCATTTCAGCCCTTTGTCGGTGAAAGAAATTGTAGAACTCAAGAAAAGTGAAATTCCAGAAGTTCTAACAAAAAATCTTCCCACAGACAGCGCCAACTAATGATGCTTCGCTTATCAGTGGGCTGAACAATCTCTGGGCCTGATCGATCTTAAGGGCTAAGTCCTGTAAAATCAAATAAAATCAGAGGCACCGATGGAGGTGGTCAAGAATCCTCTAATGATAAAGTCAGTGGATCTGTCCTTCTCTATATTAAAGAGATATTATTGAAAGTTCTCCGGAAATATTTCTTCTGACCTACCATTTTCTTCTGGGAGTGTTTATATAGTGTTCACGGAGTAGTTACTTGTTTATTAACCATTCCGATTGTTAAGGAATTCAGAAGGTTCAGAGATAACTTCCCTAACTTCCATGGAAGTTATCTCGTTAGGACCTGTGCTCTGTAACGGTTGGCAAAGGGTTAGGTTCATAATGACACAACCCATCCCTAATGGATCCCTTGGTGAGGACTTAATTATCAAAAAGCCCAACTCACTCAAGGCCCAATAATGTCGTCCGTCCATTATTAAGGACAGACGACATCCATATTGGGGACGTTCAAAGGAGGGACGAGCATAGGAGGGACGAGGTTATTAGGCATATTTACCTCGTCCCATCTTCCATGCTTGTCTCATGGACGTCCCATCTCCCATCCTTTTCATCATGGATGACCTATTTGGACGACATAAGACTTAAGATTTTCCTTACGCTATCAATTAATATTTACAATAAACTAAACAGAGAGAAGGGGTTGTGTTAGTGTTTGTGGATGATTTTGTGAGATTTGTAAAAGAAAATTTTTCTCCTTTTCTGTTTGGTTAATAGGAAAATGCTGGGAGAGTTTTTTTTTTGTTAGTTTTTTCAAAATTTATTTTTAATATTTTTTATGTGAGAATTGTTTTTACGAAAAATGTTTTTTTATTAGTTAGTTAAATATTTAACAGAATCTTTAAACCGAAGTGGATGGAAGACTTTGATTGAATAAAAAGAGTAATTCTTAAATACTTCCGAAATATAGAAATGGTGCTCCCTCCTCTTACATTCATGGAGGAGTCCACTCATTAAATTCATGGTGGGCTCCATCATGAATATGAGAGGAGGGAACATCATTTCTTTATACTCCAAGAATACCTAAACAATTTTCGAATAAAAAGTGGATTATTAATAATTGGGAAATGCTAAGGAATGCCCTTAGGGCATTGGTTAAGAATCTAGTTAAAGAAAGTTTCTTTCACAATTTCAAATTCAAAATAACTCACAAACAACTTCTTTTATATCAAATCACATTTACGAACCACAAAAAGTGGAATTTCTTTCAGGCAGCATGGTGATGTGAGCAACAAGAATTTACCTCCATTTAGCCAGAGAACAACGGGCTTTGAAGCAGGTTGAGTTTCTGCTTCAACAAAGTAGTAAAAGAGAGCTCTTTGTGGTTGACTACTGTTTGTGTTTACTGTGACATAACCAGCATATTGCTGAAAACTGACCACTGGTTGCCCAGGCAAACTAAGGACTATATCACCTATGGATGGATCAGACTCCACAGCAGGCAAGAAAATCTGCAACAGAGATGTGCAGATTATGACCATGACGATCCATGGTTGAGACTGCATGACTTGGGAAAAAGTGGAGCAAAACATCAAGGGAGAAGGAAATTTCTTTGTTATGAGATACTATACTTGTGCTTGATTGTGATTCTTCTTATGGACTTGTGTTTATATAGGGAATATAGTCCTTGTGCTATTGGTTAACACTTAACACATAAGACAACAAGCAAAAAACTCTATTTTAACCAAATTGAATGATTTATATATATATATATATATATATATATATATATATATATATATGTTGAAGAGGATTATAACTTTTGTATACAGCTTAAAGTACAAATAATAAGGTTTTGTTTGGCATCTGAGTTCAAACAATAATTTTCAGAGTTTAAACACTAAAAATTGTTGGCCAAAAAAGAAAGTGTGTTTAGTAGGAGTGTTTGAGTCAAAGATTAAAATTTTACGGTGTTTAAACACTGTATTTTGTGAATACATCCAAAACAATTTTCAGTTTTTGAGTAACAATGTTGGGTGTTATTGTTGTAAGTATTTTGAAAAGCATGTGACTCACATGATTTGACAATCCACAAACCGAACAACTTGGGACACTCCTTCTTTCTTTCATGCGTACAATAGCTCTCTCTCTCTCTCTCTCTCTCTCATCAAATACAATAGTACCAACAAAAGGAAAAAAGGGAAATGGCTTGTGTACAGTGAAAGTTATCACTAGATACGTCAGGATTTGGACACTTGTCCAAGAGTGGACATGTGTCCGCAATCCAACATGTCCAGTGATAACTTTCACTAGACACAAGCCACATCCAAAAAAAAAAAGTACATGTCAGATAGTTAGCACATTAAAAAAAAAAATACTTATACCAAACATACAATTGTGTTTTTAGAAACATGGTATTAAACACTTCTTTTTCTTTTTTTTTTCTTTTTTTTTTTTTTTTTTGCATTATGAGTACTTTAAACACATGTTTTTACAACAATTTTTAAAACCACAACTTTAACATCATTTCGAAAACCAATTCTTGAACTCTCCTACAAAACAAGCCCTAAGGTTCTCAAACACCCTAGCCAATAAGGTAACCATATAATTGAGGATTCAAATTTCATCATTCAACCTTTGAAAACTACTTTTATGGTAAAATTATAAATGCTACATCTTAGCTCAGATTTTTTTATTGTACTTTATTCAAAAATGTTTTTGTGTGTGTATGTGTGTGTATATATATATATATATATTATTTTTTAAATATAAAACTTGATAAATACAGTAGTTATTAATATGCATTTATTATTATTGTATTTATATATGGAAATATTCAACCATTAAGCATGTATTGTGATTGTATTTGAATATTGAACTACTATTTTTCCATTTAAAGAAAATATGATATCCCAATATTTTAATGGAGGGTTAAAATATAGAATAGATTTTTTTTTTTTTTTTATGAAGAGAGAATAGAATTAGAATTCAATTAATATATATATATATATATATATAGAGAGAGAGAGAGAGAGAGAGAGAGAGAGAGAGAGAATAATTTACATCTGAAATTGTAAGGCCGCCAAAACTTATGTCACAAAATATTATGAAATCCACCAAAATTCAAACATATTATTATAAATAAGAAATTAGGATAGGGCAACCCTTCATAAAAGTTAATGGAGCCAGACTCATTTTACCGTTTTTTTTTTTAAATAACTATAAAACCTAAACCATATTATTAGTTAGGCAATGTTTGAAACTAATTTGGTTTCTAACAATTCGAGTATAGAGGACTCAATTTTGGGGAGCTGAGATGTCCACGTAGGCCTGGAAATCGAGTTCATTGAACTTGGTTTCTGCACATGGAAATCGAGTCTAACGGACTCGGTTTTTGTACATGGAAATCAAGCCCAAAGCACTCAGTTTTCTTCGTTCAACACTCGGTTTCTGTACATGGAAATCAAGCCCAAAGCACTCGGTTTTCTTCGTTCAACACACGCACATGAAATCATCAAGGAAGAGAACATGTGAATGAACTCACATGCTCTGTTTTACTCTCCACAAAACAGAGCATGTGAGTAGAGATTAAGAATATAAGAAGAGTGGTGGCTAACATAGTCCTTGTGTTTTGTGAAATGCTTGTGCTCAACATAGTCCTTGTGTTTTTCAAGAAGCCCGAATTTTTTCCTCACGAGTAATGGCTGACATGTGGCTCAAACCAATCAGAAATCCAGACGTAAGGTTTGCAAAGTAGGAGTCTTTCTTGTTGAGACCGCATTTATAAAGTAAATTCATTTCATAGTTAATGCCAAACTAGTAGCATTACTTTTTATCCAAATTATAGATTTTACAGACTACAAAGTATGAAATTTGATGCAGTTGTGAGTTGCATTATATTGAAAGCATCGTTTGGTTGGATTTGGATGCAGTCTTGAAAATGCAAAGATGACATCAGTGTATTAGCATATTAATGAACAAAATACAATAGAACTACTAATATATTTGAAAGGGTACAATATAAAAAGAAATTCTTAATCCTCACATGCTCTGTTTTGTGGAGAGTAAAACAGAGCATGTGAGTTCATTCACATGTTCTCTTCCTTGGTGATTTCATGTGCGTGTGTTGAACGAAGAAAACCGAGTGCTTTGGGTTTGATTTCCATGAACGAAAATCGATTCCGTTAGACTTGATTTCCATGTATAGAAACCGAGTCCGTTAGACTCGATTTCCATGTGCAGAAACCGAGTCCAATGAACTCGATTTCCAGGCCTACGTGGACATCTCAGCTCCCTAAAATCGAGTCCTCTAGACTCGAATTGTTAGAAACCAAATTAGTTTCAAATGTTGCCTAACTAATAATATGGTTTAGGTTTTATAGTTATTTTTAGTAAAAAAAACCTCATTTTACTATAATGAACATATTATTTGCAATTCATCTGAAAATTAATTATTTGAATATATATCAACACTATTTTTAAATAAATAATTTTTAAAAAAAAAAACTATCTAGTTAAATATATAAAACTTAAAGTAGACCATTTCAAATTTTACTAACATTAGTGAAGTAAAATGATATACACATATGCTTATAAAAATATTTATTTTCATAAAAATATGTATTGAATTTACAATTTTCTTTTAATGATTTTGCAAATGAGATATACTTGAACTTTTGGATGCAGCATCAGACTAAAAAAGGTGTGACCCATCAATTATTTTAAGATGTTGCTGGTGCTAGTTCATATATAGTTTATATATAATGCCAACTTTGCTTCTCTCCCTCCTTTCCCTCCTTTGGTGTTCCAGAAGGTGAGGAAGGATGTGTTTCTACTTTTAATGATATCATGCATTATAAAAATAAATAAATAAACACTCGAGTAAAATTGAAGGTAATGATTATGACACACCATTTATTGCACACTTATTTATTTACTGTTCACACTGCCATATGAACTAAAATCGTGTTATAGAAAATGCGTACAAGAGTATGTAATAAGAAGTGCGTAACAAGATTTAGCCAGATTTGAGTTGGGATAGTCTAGATGTTATATGGATTTATTCTCATGATTTGGATTTGAATAACTCTTTTTTTTGTTCCTCTCATAGACCTTGCAAAAGTAGAAATTTGTGCATTGAATATGATTTTTTTTAAAAAATTAATTGGTAAATTGAGCAAAGGGTAAAACTTGGTTACAGTACTTTAAATGCAGCACATTAACTTTTCGAATTAAATTCAAACACTTTAGTTGTATTAATCAATAAAATACAAATATAATTATATTTTTGAAGAAAAATTAAATTCAAAACGACCAAGTGTTGAATTTAATTGTAAACAACTAAGATTTTGCATACTCACAGGAGATCATAAAAATTTAATATATACTTATGTGTGTTCTAATAAGTATTACTGTTTACTCACCAAAAAAAATACAATTTAGGAGACTTGCCTCAACTGCATGCAATAAAATCATCCAAACAGGGCAGGGGGTGAGAGTTACATTTCGATAACAATTGAAGACTATTGAACGCAACATTTCTATACAAGTTAAAATCTCTACTCTTCAAGTTTTTTTTTTTTTACTTGCAATTGGGGATGCAAAGTAAGTCCAAGTTCTATTCCAGTTGCCACAGTAAGTGGCATACCTCTATAGATCATTTCGAAACCCTGCAAAATCATCCTCCTCCCAACAGAAATCAAGCAAATGCAGTGCACGACCTCTAATACCAAAACATATACCTTTCTTTTCTTTTCAAGGAGAAGAGATTGAGGCTTAGGAATTTACATTGGTTCTGCCAAAACAAAAAATAATAATTACTAAGTCAATATAGCAGCATATCGTTTGGAGCGGAATTCATTCTTGAATCTGATCAGGTTTTGAGTGAACTTGTCCCTATTATTCAAATCTAAGCTTCGAGTTATGTCTGCCATTAGTTTTTCAAAGCACAAGGAAAGATGCTGCTGTTGATCCGGTGGCTGCGCAATGATAATTAAACAAGACATCAGAAAATTAACACACACGATTAAGCCTTGGAAGCCAAATTACAGGTGGAAGTGGTCCCTACAAAGTGATGGTTGACAGGTTGTGCATCTATCCCACTAGAAGATATGGGATTAGGGGGAATGTAATCCATTAATAGCTACTAGATTTCTAATAGATGTTAACAACATTCGAAATAATTTCTATGGATGCAATTAAAATCACTTTGTAGGGACCACCTCCAACATGTATATTATTGATGAGAAAACGTTACTTGTAGTTCAACAATATTTGGAATGATTTCTATGAATGCAATTAAAATCACTAAAATTGAGAAATAGTAAAGATAGTGATAATGGGGTTAAACGACGAATATTAGTGAATTTCAAGAAAAAGCATATGGTGAAACAGTCAAGGAAATGTTAAGAGGGGCATTACATATTCCCATTACACCATATACCCTCCAAATTCCAGATAGTTTTATCTTATGGATTAATAAAACATGTTAGGCATGCTAATTGAGGGCTGAACAAGACCTTAGTAAGCATAGGTAATGTATGAACCAAAGTGTTCAAGTACTAGACTTACATGTGAAGCCAAAATCTGACCCTTGATGTTTGTCAACGTCTGCAGGAAGTCAAAGTTATAAAAGTTGTAATACAAGCACAGTTGAAAGAATCGATAAGGTAAAAGTGAAGGGGAACAATGAACACAATCAGACAAGCCTCCTGACTCTTCCAACCCTGCTTTCCCTTCGGCACAGGGTGCGGCAAACAGAAAATGCAAGTTTCATTATGTTCTTTTTTTTTTTTTTTTTTAAATAATGTAAGAACTTTTTATTAAAGAATAGCCAACCCAAATACACTGGAAATGTACTATAGTGGCAGAAATTAAAAACCCAGATTATATTGATCAACTAGAACAAGAAGGACAAAGAAGGACATGAAGGCAAACCTAAGCTCCATTCAAGGAAAAAAAAAAAAAAAGACTTTATATCAAGGATCGACCGTTCAAAGTCCTCAAAGCATTTAGCATTCCATTCCCACCATAAACACCAAAACATACAATGCAACACAACTCCAGAAATCTATATTTCTATGTCTTCCAAACTTACCCTACCAAGAAGCCAACAACTCAATATCTTTATATGGCATAACCCAATGGATACCAAACAAACAGAATACCATAGACCACAATTCATATGCTATTAGGCAATGAAGAAGAAGATGATCCACCAATTCCCCACATATTTTGCACATGTAGCATCAATCAAGCACTACAATATGCCTATTTCAAAGATTATCTATAGTTAAAATCTTACCTAAAGTGGCAGTCCAAGAAAGGAACGCTACTCTAGGAGGAACCTTCAATTGCCACACCATTTTCCAAAGAAAAGAAATGACAGAAGAAGAGGATAGAGCATAATAAAAAACTCAAACCTCAAAATCTTTTTTCATTGCTGGCTTCCAGCAAACCTTATCAGCACCCGTAAAAATCAGTAGTTTTATTACGTTCTATGCCTCCTGTAGCTTCAAAATTTACTAAAAATCTCTGTGCTCTTCTAGATTTCCTCCCTCAATCTTTCCAATCCTTGACTCTCTGAAACCGATCTCTCACACCAACTTTAATCTTCTCATAAAGGTGCCTTCCTCTCTTAAAAGAGCTGCTTTTTCAACATCATTCTAGTTCTTTCTATTCTCTTTCTAAAATGTTTCCCACTTTCTGAAAAGTAAAGCTCTCCCCTATTTAAAATTAAAATTAAATTTTTGACTCATAAAAGCCCAGTCTGTCTCTACCCCAAATCTTGGCAAAAGAGCTGTGATGTGGCATCATAAACAGAATAATTAGCGGTGGTTTTGGGATTGATTTTGTATCTTTGCTTCATTTGGACCGTGAGATGAAGATTGTTTCGAAAAGTTGATACAAAGGAAACCTTAAAAATTCAGTTTCCATAACTAATCAAGTTATGCAAACCAAAAAAAACTAAGAAATGAATATATAAAAATAAAAATTCCAAACCTAAGAAATTAAGAAAAAGTAGCGTATGGAAGACATGCATGGTTGGCCCAAAAAATAAGGGAGCTCTCTGTGCTTGTGCCCCATTTCCCCATCACCTAATAAAAAATCTCAATCAAATATGCGTTAAACCCAAATGATTGAGGCTGACCAAAAATCCTATTCTATCATCCATTCCTGATTAAAACAATGTTCTTAATTGACCACTATTTATCTAAGGTCAACTCAAGTTAATAACAAAACTAAAGTCAACTGAAAGTTGTTCATTCATGTATAGCCTAGAGCACTAGCAGGAAACACAAAAAGGACTAAAGAGAACTTCATTCTTGTGATCAAATTGGATAGAAGAAGCAAGAGCTACTGGAAAGCCATTTCTTTTCAATATTAACATGAACATAAATTTTATTGAATTGAAAACATAATCTAGGTTGAAAAGTTAAATGAATAAGACTAATTTTTTTATTTAAAAAAAGACTCATATTTTATATATAACTAGGAAATCCTATGTTGAATCTTTTCATTGTGAACAATATTGCACATAAGCTGAACATGTTTTAAGCTTTAATACATCACCATCGAGCTAGTTTTTCTTTCATTTTAGTAGGGACAGGGATTGCATTTTCCCTGTTTCGGTTGGGCACCTCCCTGCCAATAGGCTAGGTAGAATGACAATCAGAAGTTTGAACTGAGTTCAGGGCAGGAACAAGGTTAAATTAGCCTTGCCCAGAACCAGGTACAAAACCAATGTACCCACATGCACACACATACTAGCATATAATATCCACAACCATTTACTTTGTGAAGTTCAACTTAATACATCAAAAGCATCTAGACTAAAGAGACCAAAATGTTTCCATAAAATTCCTAGAAGTAAATTTCAAATTCCAAATAGTTACCAGGGGCCGAATTATTTTTAAATCATGTTTCTCGTTAGTGGGCATTACAAGAGGATTTGTGACAATATAACTGATTACTCTCAGTGCTTTCTTTTTCTTCTTCTCAGGGGAGGGGGGTTGGGTTTTGTAGTCCCTATTTTTGTTCACCAATACTGGATTGGCTACATAATGAACATATTCCAACCAAAAAAGCATATTCTACATATTGAGGATGGTCGTAGTCATTAAAAACAAAAATGGAAACATGGGCATCATAGACATTAAAACATTAGGCATTGAAATAAATAAGAATGAAAAAAGCTTACCCTGAACATTAATTATTACATCAATCTAACTTGCCCTAGCAAACAGCAAGCTATCCATACATTTTCTATAAACTATAACATTATGTTGGCATGTTTTAAGGAAGCATCAATTAACCCTCTCAGATGCCAATACAGAAGTTAAATGTTCAATTCTATTTCATATTAACAAATATGATCCCGCCAATGAGCTCTAGCTCAACTGGCACCTCCTTCCCTTGCAAATGCTAGGTGGAGGGTTCAAGACCAATTGGGTGCATAGCTTACCAATAAAATAAAATAAAATAAACTTATGATCCAAAAGAATCTTTGCTTATATGAAATCCATAAGCAAAGAACAAAATCTTATTAAAAGTCCTGTAAGACACTGCTTATTCATATAAATAACTTTCCATCAATACCTCTTCAGATTTCAGTGTCCAACCCTCAGTTACCTATGTTGTAGAAATGCAACCGTATGGATAGTTGGACACCGTGATACAGCCTTGGCAAGTAATGATACAAACCCCATAGAAAATACAGAACCGGAAGCAAAAAAGGCAAAAGGTAAAAGAAGTAAGAGGGTCTTACCTCTTCATTGATAAGTATCAAGCTCAGCATTGGCCTGCTAAGGTTCCGTTGGTTGCCACCATCCCCAAAAATAATAATCTCAAAGAGGGTACTCAATATCTAGAAACAAAAAGACATCTTTGTTAATGAAGAAACCAGGAGGTAAGGTAATGAAGGTTCTTAGGACTCCATATATGCTCATCTATTACAGCATTATCCTAATTATAAGAAACTCAATAATTAGTTATACTCCCCTCTTGAATTTGAGTAATCAACTATATTACATGCAGTACTTACCAATACTTTACTATACTTGGTATACTTTTTCTTTTTCTTTTTCTTTTTTTCAAATTAAAAGATTATCCACCCTTTTGGAGTGTCCAGAAGCATTGCCCTAACCATATCATGTCGTATCAGCGTGGGAGTGGTGAAGGGTCTAGATAACATAGGCTAACAGTAAAAAATGCATTGCAGAGACAAATCATGTGTGCCTGATTTCTAGCAATGTCTAAGATTTCAATGGTGATGAATAAGGAAGTGCAAAAAACTGACCAGCCTACCTGCCCTGTGTGAACTGCGGTGAAATGCTCAGATTTTGAGTATAGTGGCCATGATTTGGACAGTTTTGGATTGTGCTTTAAAAAGTACTATTTTATCAGTCAAAAAGATTCGGAAAATTATACTTTACACCCCTAAACTATGACCCCGTTTACACTTACCCCCCTTAAACTATGAGAATGCACACTTTACCCCCCCCCCCCCCCCCCCCTTACTACACTTACCCCCCTAAACTATGAGAATGCACACTTTACCTCCCTAAATTACAATCACTTTTACACTTATCCCCCTAAACTATGAGAATGCACACTTACTTCCCTAAATTATTATTCCCGTGATGGGGTGCAAGGTGTTACACAAGTAATAGTTTGGGGGGTAAGTGTGCACTCTCATAGTTTAGGTTTTAGGAGGATAAAGTGCATGTTCCCATAGTTTAGTGGGGTAAGTGTAAAAGGGAGTACAGTTTAGGGGGGTAAAGTGTAATTTCCCCCCAAAAGTTTCATATGTTTTCTGAAAATGCAACTTTGATTTGTTAGTTACATACTTCAGTCACCTCAAATGAGTTCTATAATATTTTCCAAATTACATTATAGTCTAGTAGTTTAGAGATTTGATTTTTTGTATATGCTTTTGTCTGACTATTTTTCTGTTTTTGTTTTGAACAGATGGTGCAGGCAAATAAACATATGTGCTGTAGAGCTTCTGATTTTTTTTTTTTTTTTTTTTGGGAGGGGGTTGGCCTGATAGTAAGCTTGGAGTTTTTTTTTTTTTTTTTAATTGGCCCATTTTGATGTCAGATAGATATTGAAGGCCTAGTTACAGGAGGCCGAAAAAAGGGCTCAAGTCATTAAGTCAACCTGAACAAAAGAGCTCAAGCCAATAAATCCACCCAAACCTAAGGGCACAAGTCATTAAATCAATCTGACTGATTACAAGCCAAGCTGTCAGTTTTATAGGTGTTTTAGTTTGGCTGCTGTTTGGATTCTCTCAATCCAACAAGTGGGCTGGTTGAGAATTCCTCCCCTAAGCAAACCTGTGCATAACCCTAGTTGTGAATTGTTTTACTGAAGAATTACCATTTCATACCTCTCTCCCTCAATATGAGAAAAAAAATATTTAAAAAAAAAAAAAAACCTGCGAGTTGCATTGCTTACTTGATGTAATATAAGAATATTAACACAAGTATGTAGCAAACTTACTTCTTGGAATAAACCAGGGCAATTAGTAATGTGTTGAGCAAGACACAGAGCAGCAGGTGAACTGGGTGACTCTCCAGTCACAATGTCAATAAAATAAAAAGTAGCCAATTTATCAACTGCAGATGCGCACTGCAATGACATTTTGAGAGTTGATTATTAAAAGGAAACACATCTCATAAATAGTCTTATGATATAATCATAATGCTTCTAGAATAATTATTTATGTAACAATCATAGTTATTTTGATGAGTAAGTTTTGGCCCAAGGGGAGAGGGAATGGAAGATTTAAACTAGTGACCAGGTGTGGCCCCTATGATACCTTCGGGTTTTTGTTTAATAATCATTATTATAGGTAACAGAGAAATCATTCTTGCATATTATAAGGATCATGAACATGCTATAGCAGAAGAACAAGTCACAAAGAAATCTGTAAAAGTTAAAAAGAGAGAATGCTATACAAACCTGTGTCGAGATATTCTCAATTAAACCTTTAAGGCCTGCTTCAAGAGATCCAACAATATACAAAAATGTGCTTGTATCTAAATTTAAAATAAAAGCCATATGGCTGTTGAAAAGTATCTCCAAGAATGCAAAGTAGGCTTGAGCCAGCTGGAAAGAAACAAAGAGAAGGTACAAGAAAAGATTAGATCTGCATGAAACATGAATGATAAGAACGTTGTAAAATGACTTCTGAATATTCTGTACATGATGTGAACTTTGACCAAGTGCGTGCAAAATTTGTTGTCAAGAGTTTTAACCTCAAATAATCCTTATAAACTGCCAATTAAAATAATTCTTTCAGTTATCTATCTGAGGAAGAAGATAACATAAAATAGAAAGCACACATACTAAAGCATCAATTACTAAATGCTCTGTAGTCATTACACAAAAAATGCATTGTGCATTCAGTAAGATGAGGTCAGGCATGTTTCTCTGAGTAGTCCTTAAGGATGTGTTGCTCTTAGGGTCACTCTCAGCAAGTTTCTTTTTTGATAAGTCACTCAGCAAATTTCAGGCCCTATACAGCCTCCATTGGTCAGGCCATGCTTCAAATTATCATAATTGGTTCAATTATAAGCTAAAAGGCAACCACCTTCACCTATAAATAGCTGAACAGCAAGTTTAATTAGGATCTTTTCTTCAGTCATTCAGTATTTTAAGGGGTCTACAAGAATGTACCAGATCTTGAATCATACTCTCAATGAGAACAAGTCCATGAAGTCATTAATGCATCTCTTTTGAGTGCCTTATTACTGACATCTATACTTATAAAGTCTTTCAGAACTGCTTCACATTCTCATTGAGCTACTTCATTCTCTGCATCATTACTCCTTATCATGCCCCTTTCCAAAACCCATATTCTTCCCCACAACAATCATTAGCACTTAGAATTCAATCGGGCATCTTTTCTTTCCTTGCCTACTTATTTTCTGGTCACTATAATCTTCCTATTCTATAGTTTTCCATACCCTAAATCCTATCAACTAAAATTTGGAATGGGTTAATCTCTTCCATTCAAAATTTCACTTTGTTCAGGACCCTGTATGCAGATTGGTACTAGTAAGTTTAGTGTGAATATGTAATTAAGAAAAATAAAAAATGAAATACCCCAGTGATGCAGGGAGATCATACATTGAATGGAAGGGGCCAATAGGAATAATTCTCTCACAAGCATCACTGAAATCCTAAAGGAACAATATAACTCAAAGCTAAAGTTTATACCTTTCGAAATTTTAATACATCAGCCAAAGGAACAGACAATATCATTTGGAGAGCAACATCTAAAGCATCAGCAAGAGATCTATCACCATAAAGTTCAAACACACCAAAGTTCACATAGTTCCCAGCGAGTGCTGCCATACAGAAATGAACCCCATAAAATGGTCAGCTGATATGGAACCATCTTTAGCAATGTAAATAAACATGCTGAGTAGAACTGTTTCTTTAGTCACTTTTCAATATTCTCCTGTGTCTCGTGTTGCTTAGATACATGACATCCTTAAGATATAAGACCTCCAATTATTTTAAAAACCTTGTTAAAAAACTTCATATGACAAAGAAATAAGAGATGATAACAACTTTGGGTTGTCAGGAAACCAGTTCAAGCTGGGCATGCAAGTATATAGTGGCTTTCAAAAAGACAGAAGAAATAATCTTCATACCTCTTGTAAGAATGGTCAAACAAATCCATATTCCCTTGTATTTGGAAGTGTACATATCTGCTGCATTCCGAAGGGGCAAAATCCTTGATCCATAGGCTACAGTCAGTTTGCTGACTTCTCGAAAAAGCAGTATGCCATTAGGAGATGATGAATCAAAAGCCAATCTCTCAGATTTATTCAGCACCAACTCAGCAATAAATTTCAACAATGGTGTTGTGACCTATACCATGGTTTTCTGTCAAAAATTCCTTTGAACAAATAAAGGAGAGTTCAATTTCTTCTAATTTAAGATGCACTTGATGAGATGACTAGGTCAGATCATAGGAAATTGATTGCATTGAAGTCACCATTAGATGAACTACGTCATGAATTTAGGGAAAATTGACAAACACAACGGTATAGTACAAGGCTAATTATTTATTTCAACACAATCAGAACAAGGAAAAGACTTCAGCAGATACCCACAACTTCCAACAGATTCTGCCTCCAAAACATCCATAAAATATCTAAGAAAAAGATAATTTTCAGCAAAGTTTATGCAAATAATGTACTTATCAAAAAAAAAAGTTGATGCAAATAATGTGGAAAGTAGCGGTAATGTTTTATTATCTAAAATACCGATCAAAAAAAATTATTATCTAAAACTTTCACAAAACAAGCAAATGAACTTTTTAAGCACAACCCAACTATTGGAATTTATAACCTATAATAAATTACAGATTATTCCAAAAGCTTTAAGTTGTTAGAAAATTGTGAATTTAATCATTTAACCAATATTCTAACCGCCTTGATATCAGTGTTGTTAAAAGCGTTGAGCGCACTTAAGCGCAAAGGCCTCTTGGAGCCTAAGCGCAAAGCGCAAGCGCACGCCTGATCGATGTGAAGCGCTCATTGAAAAAAAAAATTAATAAATTACAAAAAAATTTATTAATGGTCAATACAACAATCAAGTGATCAATTGATCATATAAATTACAATAAAACATTTTATATAATTTATATAACATTTATATAATTTTCTTGTGCTTTACAAAATATATGCAACCATGATATTTGATGGCCATGATTACAAAAAATGGTTGAATCAAAATAGAAGTATAAAACCAAGAAGGCAAAGGCTAAAAAGTACTAGACTATTAAGTAATGCTATCTTTGCCTAACAAAATCAATGCAAATATACAATGCAATCCTAATCTACATAATCATCATCCTCATTAAGCAAGAGACCATCATCATTGTCTGACTTGAGCATTTGTTTGTGTGGTTGTAGTCCAATAGGTCTAAAATATCTAAAGGGGTAGGCTTAGGTGTATGGTAGCACACCACACTATTAGTTTTTATATATTATATCAATGGCATATATCAAACATATTTAGATCTAATGGCTAAAAATCAAATCAAGATTTTTTTAGGAAAAATTAACAAAAAGCTCAAAAAAGCGCGCTTTGCGCTTAATAAAAAAGCTCTAAAAGGCATGCCTAAGGCGTGCTTTTTTGAAGGCGCCTCGCTTTAAAGGAAAAAGCCCCAAGGCCTGTGCACTCTGCGCTTTGCGCTTAAGCGCACTTTAAGCATGCTTTTAACAACACTGCTTGATATTACTTAAATTTTTTTTTTTTACCCTTGTGAGGGTATACTTCTAATTTTCCTATTATTTTCTAGGTATAATAAGACAAGGGAGCCCTTTATCCACATTACGGGTATAATCAAACTATTATCTTGGCTGTTCCAAGGTAAGCTGCATAATAAGATGGTAGAGGTTTCATTTTTCTGATGGGAGAGTCGATAGACTTGAGAGCATAAATCAGGAAAAAAACATGGTATGTAACCCAACAATTCTCAAGATATGCTTAAAGCCTAGCATTAGGTGTTCTAAATGCTAAATTTTAAGCATTTAGAACACCAAAACCGCACTATATCAGATGTTGCGAATGCTAAAACTAAATAAAATTTTTTATTCCATCTCTCCCTCTCTCATTTTGCTTTTTGCCTAGTGGAGATTGGTGTGGTTGCTGGTGGAGATCAGTGGAGACTGAAGTGGTTGCTGGTGGAGATCGTGGGTTTGTTCTTGATGTGGAATGGGTTGTAAATTGTTGGATTTGTTTGGTTTTGGAATGGATTTTAAGATTTGTGATTGTGAACAGTGAATTTGTTCTAGTATTGGGATCAATTTGGTGTTCTTGTTGATGGGTTTTGATGGTGGTGGTGGTGGTGATGGGTTGTGGGTTTGAGCCTTTGAGGTGGTGGTGGGTTGTGAGAATGGTGGTTGACTGTTTCTGATGTGGTGATTTTTGTGGGGATGATGGTTGACTGGTTTATGAGAGAGAGATGTAATTAGATGAAGGGAACCCAAAAATAATTGTTATAGAGGCTGGTATTCTTCATTCAAGTTAATCAGTGGTAACTGGATAAATTTTAGGGAAGTTTGACATTGTGGCCAACTTTTATCGTTCTTCTTGGTTCCTTGCAGAGTAGGCGGAAAAATGCAGGAAAGAAGGCAGGAGAGGCAAAGGAAAAAGAAGAGAAAAAGAAAAGGAAACTGGAAGAGCTATCAGCTATCACATGATAGCACATGAAAATAGAAAGAGAGATAAAAATGAATAAAATAAATTAATAGCACATGAAATAGAACAATTGATGTGGAGTGTATTGTCAAATGCTATATTAAAGTAGAAAAAGTAAGTATTTGTGTGTTAAAATAGGATTTGGATACACCACCTGATGCTAGTGCTCTTAGAATAGATCACCTTGACAGGAGTGATCAATATGTCAGCAGACTGACTCAATAACACTACCCAGAGGTGTTTAATAACTTTGTACTGTCTTCTGTAGGTCTAGCGTGGTAATCCAAAACTGGGTATACCATTGACACAGTCTGACAAAAGTGTGATACCATCAGCTATTGGCAATATTTTCATAGTGGAAAGATCAACTAGGTCTATCCACGAAACAAAATAGTTGTCCCAGTAGCCAAAGGCAAGCTCAAGTAAACATAAGCCACACTTTCAACATGAAAATTCAAGGAAAACTCAGGAGCATATCACCATGATAAGGTGCCTATAGGACAGGCGTTTAGCTCTTGTCAGCATCCAGCCAGCTTGGGGACTGGCATCCATTGCTGTGGTAGATTTATATATTTGCTTTCCAATGTAATGAAATCATTTTGCCTACATTTTTGTTAGTCTTCTCTAATTATGATAACACAATTCTAAGGCAAGGTTACCCTATTAACAAGCTCAAGTAAACACAAGCCACACTTCCTACATGAAAATTCAGGGAAAACTCAGGAACATATCACTATGATAAGGAGACTACAGAACAGGCATTTAGCTCCTGTCAGCATCCAGCCTGGGGACTGGCATCCATTGCTGTGGTAGGTTTATATATTTGCTTTCCAATGTAATGAAACCATTTTGCCTACATTTTTGTTATTCTCTAATTATGATAATTCATTCTAAATTAGACAATTTAAATTATACATAAACTAGTATTGACAAAATCCATGATTTTATAACAATGTATAAATATCCATTGCATTGAAAGACTTCCCATTGAAGTGGTTCAGATTCAACTATAGCATAAGATGAACAAACTTAATTTAGTATCCAAAGGGGAGAGGATAAGGGCCTTACTCAATAGTCATTATCACAAATAATTTTAGATCTTAATATTACAAGGTTAATTGCTATATTTGGGTTGTTAAAACATCAGAAATTTATCACTGTACATAAAAATTTTAGTAAAAAAATTCTGACTAAACAAGCACAAAATGAACTCAAATTCATTTATAAAATCACCAGTTTCCAGAAGAAGGTAAAATCAATATCATTTCATGCAGATCAGTATGTACAAGGGGATCAAAAGGGTAAATGCAAACCTCTGGAGTATCAGTCCAATATGCAATGGCTTTCAAAAGAAGTGGCAGGCGAGCCGGATACAGCCAATCAAAAAGGAAACAATATGTTCTGTGACTATAGAAAGAGCAACAAAAAAAGGACCATACTCAGCCTCAAAATAAGAAAGTAATAAATAAAAAATTTTACAGCCATTGGCAAGAAGATGCCAAAAATTAAATATTACCAACCTCTTCGTCGCCATTGCTATTCCTCTTAGATCCCGCATCAAACCAATCAATGCATATTTTACAGTGTCTGAGTGGAATGTTGCATCAGATGTTGATTCCAAACTAACAAAAACCTTAGGTGGCATAAACACCAGAACAAAATTCAATATTATTCTAGAGAAAGAAGCCAATCAAATGCATATCGACACACTAGCATAAGCCTGAAGAGTTAAGCCATTCAATTAAATATAACATGAGTACATAAGACAGCAGTAATTCAAGCACAAGATGATAACAAAATTATTGCACAAGCAGACTTAAGCAAACGCAACCAGAATTTAACCATCAGTTCTGTTATGAGTAATATTTTATAAGTCATGAGGGTAGTTTGGCCATATTGCCTTTAATTCCTAATATATAAATAATAGATGGGTATTAGGGTTAGTCAATTTATAATCCTTTTTTTTAATGACGAGGAAACCCCTCAAGGTATGGTCCAGTGAGACCACCCCTGAAGGGCAAACCCAAATGCCTAAACACCCCCATTGAGCAGGCATCGAGTAAATCACAAATGCCTAAGCCAGAAGTCGAACCAAAGACTTTTGGGTTTACATTACAATTAGTCCAGGCACTAACCCTAACCACTGAGGTATCCCGCCGGGGGGGGGGGGGGGTTGACCAATTTATAATCCTGAGCCAATTATTGGTTTCCATGGTATCAAAGCCTAATGTAAATCGCAAACCCACCACCACCAATTATATCCGACCATCACCAACAACTCATAAACAACAATCGACCATTGCAAAACACCCATATACCATAGTCAACCACTGATCAGTCACAATCAAACACCACCTGATCCATCATCACAGTTGTCCTGGTCTCCTGCAGACACACTAAAGCCCAATATCGAGAGCCCATACCTCCGATTTTAGTTGGCTGTTTCAACCTTTTCTTTTGTTGTTTTCTGTTTGAATTCATAGATGTGTCACACTGTTTCACCTGTCTTTCTTGAGGTAGTTGTTCCCTGTTAAACCACAGATTGGGTAATGGTGATTAATATGGTGCGGTTTAATCCACTGATATCCTTGTGTTGGTGGCCTGTCAAATGACCAAATTGGATGTTCCGATCATGAAGTCTTGCAAAGTTGGTAAATTTATTCTTATTTATTGTGGTTAATGGGCATTATCCCTTAATTGGAATTTGGCTGGTGTCGTGGAGTTGAAGAAAGAAATGGAGCCTCTTTTTTCCCCTTGAATTATTTCCACTGACCTCCATTAAATTAAGTACTAACAATTATGCTCAGTGGGCAAAGTCAGTAGAAGTATTTTTGCTAGGTCAGTAGAAATTTCAGTATTTGGTGATATATCCCCCTGAATCAAGTGCTTCAAAATATGCTGATTGGAGAGCACAAGATGCCAAAATTCATAAGTTTTTATAGAATAGTACAGAACGAAGAATTAGTAGTACCCTAGTTTTCATATCATGGCATAATTCATCAATCCTCTTATATTGTAGATTATTCTTAAACTTTTTCCCATGTCATTAAGATTGCTTATATACAAATTTAATATCACTAACTGCTAACCTTGGTCAACCATTGCATCAGTTGAATATCAAAAATGATATTGTAGGTTTTTTAAATTTATAGGTGGCATTCTACATGAAGTAACCAGACAAGTTTGATGCTCTGGGAGAGTTTGAGAAGATGTGTAAACTAAGCAACCCATTATGGTTTAAGCAATCTCTCCCAGCTTGATTTGGTAAGTACAGTGAAACAATGGTCCGATTTGGGATGAAACATTGTCAATGTGATCACTCTGTTTTCTCTCATACTTCTGAAAGAAGGAAAATCTTGTTAATCATTTGTGTTAGTCACAAGAAGAGAATTATTGAGCAAAAGGTGTTTCATCAAGCATCATTTCAGACTAAGGATCTAGGAAAGTTATGTTACTTCTAAGATATTGAAGTAGCACGCTCCAAGGGATAAATTAATTTGCCGCACAGGAAATATGTGTTGAATATATTGGAAGAAACAAGTTTTTGTTAAGTTTAGAACTAACAGAGACCCATATGGATACCAATATCAAATGGATATGGATAAGGGAGAGTTGTTATCTAATCCAAGAGTGATGCAGTCCACAGTAACCAATGGTTGCTGGAACCGATTTACAGAAAAAAAAAAACAAAACAAAACAAAACAAAAATAAAAAAACAAACAAACAAGAGAATAGAAAGAGTAGATCAAGAGACAAACCCAAAATAGGGATGTAGAGAATGGTTCTCTAAATTAGATATCTTAATTGGTAAAAGATGATCCCATACTTGACAACTTAAACAGTAAACAATCTCCCTAGTTCCATGATCATACAGTCAAAAGGTCATAAAAAACTATTGACTCAAGTTAGGACTTATTGACTAACTTAAATTCTATTACAACATAAATAAATAAATAATAACTGACCAGACTTCAAGAAATATTAAAGATATCTTGGAAAAATCAAATCTGGCTGGCTGCATCAAAAAGACATGTTCTTTGATTTCTAAGTTGAACTACCTCACTATTACCCAATCAAATATGTACTTTGCAGTAAGTGTTGTGAGTCAGTATATGGTTGTACTTCATCGTCCACATTGGGAAGCCATTCTTTGAATTGTGAGACACCTTAAGGCTTATCCTGGACGTGGACTTTAATGTAAAGTCCATGATCATTTGCACGTAAAGGCTCTTACAAATTCAGATTAGGCAATATCACCCTCAACTATGAAGTCTACCACAAGATATTGTCCTCTCCTAGAAGGTGACTTGATCAATTGAAAAATTAAAACAGTGAGTGTTGTGTCCTGCTCCAGTGCAGAGGCCGAATATAGATCCATGGCTCATACCTTATGTGAGATTATACAGATAAAGCATATGCTAGTGGAATTGAGATTTGATATACAATTGCCCATGACCATGTATTATGATAACCAAGTAGCAGTTCAATCGCTTCCAACCTAGTGTTCCATGAACTGAACAAACATATAGAGGTAGATTGCATCTTGTTTGAAAGGGAGTGGAGAGTGGTTGACAACCCCATATGTCTCTACAGGGGCCCAAGTTGCTGATGTGTTCATGAAACTGCCGTGCGATGACTTAGATTTGTCAAGTAACAAGCCCAGACTTTTTGATAAATATTTGCCCCAGCTTGAGAGGAGTGTTATGAGTAATATTGTATAAGTTATGAGGGTAGTTTGGTCATATTCTACGTAATGCCTATATATACAAATAATAGATGAGAATTATGGGTATTTATTTTTTAACCCAAAGCCACTTATTAATTTACAAGATCCATGTGGGGAAAAAAAGAACTGCCAAAGTTGACATGCACAAAACTGTTATACAAGGCACGCTTAGATTTGTTATGTAACAAGTTGAGACTATTTGCTTCAGGGGAGTGCTTTGAGTAATATACTGTATAAGTAATGTGGGCAGTTTGGTCATATTGTATTTAATGCCTAATCTATAAATAATAGATGAGTTGAATGGTTATTTAGTTTTTAACCCTAAGCCAACTATTAAATTACAATATCCATGTAAAAAAGAAAGGAAAAAAAAAAGATGTCAAAATCCAACCATTTATTCTATGTCAGAATAAAAAAAGAATGCAGGATTACTTTATTTCAACATTCTTAAAACTCTCAATCAGGTGACTAAACAAAATTGCATACCTGTAGAAGAGGATCCATTGAAGATTTGAATTTCAAAAGACTGTCCTCCATGAAAATCAACACGGCAATAGCAAAATAAAACGTTGTTCTACTACGAGAACATCTGTAATCATCTAAGAAAGGGAAGTGCTCTTTCTGAAAATGGAAAACAAACATATTGCCAAATTATTGGCCAATATTAAATTACAGTTAAGTGTAAATTTAAATATGAGAACAAGGCCAAAAGAAATATATATATTTAAGAGTGATATTTACATCATGATGTGAAATTATAGATTTAATGATATCCAACTTCAGAAGCAGCTTTCCCAACATAGATCTGCACAAAATTGCATGTTGATGTAAATACACAGCAGAGAGAATTTATATAATAAAAAGGCCGTACCCAGTACACAAATCTCCCACTGATGTGGGGTCTCAGAGAAACCAAGGTAGGCAACCTTATCCCTAATTTATTTGAGAGGTTGATTACCATACTCGAACCCATGACTTATCGCTTTTGGTGGAAGGCATTTGCCATTGCACCAAGGCTCGACCTCAAGAAAATTAATATAATAAAAAATAAAAAGTTTCCAAACTAAATCTGAAGTTATAAAACTAACCCAGATGTCATTTCCAAGAAAATGCTCAAGGTATGGTCAATAACCACTTTAGACTGCAAATACAGATATATCATGCCATTAGATAAACTAATTGAATTCATTAGAACAGTTAATAGAAGCTGTGATCTGTCACCTGAGAGTAAGACTTCAGATTTGTAACAATCTTTCTTACAATAGCAACCAATAATAGTAAATGATCATGGATTCCAAGAAGCTCAGATAGTCGAGCATATAGTTGCTGCAAAAAACCATCCAGGAACATGAAGAGGGTCGAACTCAACCAAAAAGAAAGGAAAAAAAGTATGGGTTTGAATTTCAAATTCACTTACTTTGGAAGAATGCAAGGCATAATCACCAACAAAAGATTTCCTAAATTGTTGTAAAAAGGTAAGAATTGCACAATCAAGCCTTTGCTTGCTTAGTTCACCATACCTCTGCCAATGTCCAAGGAATAAATAAACATGATATATAACAAACAAAGGAAAAAGACAACCAGATATATTTAAGAAAGAATCAGCTGCTTCAATGTGAAAAAATATAAATTTTACCTCTCAAAATTTAAAAGGAGAATGGAGACAAATTGTGCTTAAAAGAAAATTTTAAAAAACAAGTAGTTTTATACTAATCAGCAAAGCCTTAGTTTAAACCATATGCAGATGCACATGATCTAAAAGAAAGTAAGAATTGAAAATAAATCATTAAATGCAACCCTTTAGACAAAAGGGTAATGATTAATTGTTTCAAAGCCTACAATAAACACCCAGATTAGGTGGGGTAAAAGTTATGGAACAGTAGACAGGTGATTTACTTATTCTGTGTACTATTTCAAACCCAACGCCAATGTCACAATGTATCTGTAGCCATATCATTGTATAGACTAAAACATCAATCAAAGGAGATGCAAATGGCCTCGTAGAAATTTGTGATGACGTGAGGGAGAAAAGAGGAGAGGAGAGAACCTGAGAGTTTCCGTGGTTCGGCCTTTTGATCTACATTCATGGACAAGAGCCCAAAGAGCTACATTTTCATTCACTTTTCTTAACAATAGATTATAATGGAATCCATATTTATAATAGAGATTAAACACAAAATTCAATGGTAATTTGAATTTGAATTGCGTATTAATTGCTTCAATCCTACAACATTCTCTAGCAATCAATCCCTTAATTTACTAACCAATTCCATAATATTTTTTTCCTAGTAATCAACACTCCCACTCAAGTTGTGCATTAATCTTTGATGAAATGAATAAGTTGCCAATATTGCATACAAATCTTGAACTATCTTCCAAAGTTTTGTACTTTTTATTTATAAGAAAATTAGCCAACAGTGAAATTTGGTATGAATCAATGTAGGTGCTTAATGTAATGAAATCCTTTGCTATGAAGGATGGTACTAGGAGTGAGAATTGCATAGATAAAATATTTTTTTGATAGGTAAATAGTGGGTACAGAAAGGTGTGATTGGAACCATGAACATCAGACCCATTGAGAGTGCTATTACCACTGAGCATCACTTTCTCACTAGAATTGAAGGTGACAATAGCAATAACATTATTAGCAGCAGAAGAAGAATCCAGTAGTAAAGCATACTGGTTTGAGGATTAAAAAAAAAAAGGCAACTAACAAGGTAGAAATCATGTCCACTCTCTCTCAACAAAAGCATCCTCACCTCCATGCTTTCTTAAGAGGGAAGGAGGTGCCAATTGAACTACAGCTCAGCCACAACATACATCACACTCTTCATAACAAAGAAATAGATACTAGTAAGTTATACATTATCTTTCAAGAATTCCAAAATGCAGCAAGCACTCTGATGCAGCACACAATAGGAAAATAGAGATAAAAGAGGAACAAAAGGAACAACTGGACAAACCCTAGGCTTCATCACCTAGAACCTAATTGCAAAATCTAGGCATCACCACCTAAAGGCGTTTGGCATCACCACCAAACAGAGAGAACAAAAGAGGAAAACAATTACATAATCTCCAAATGTCAAGTCCAAATTCGAATCAGTCTGTACCCAAGAAGTTTATTTATGACCTGGTAATACATTATTGTAAAATTTTGGGCTTAACTAAGATCTTTTGAGTCAGACTGGCTACCACCCTGACTTTATGCAGAGACTAGGGATTAGAAGAAGTTTCAAACTATGGATTATTAATGAGGTCAGATAACAAAGTGGTATCATCAAGAGTATCATATACTTCATAATGTCCTACAATTCTGACTGGTCAAGCAAATTACTTTAGACCGCATCACAGTACTGGTAGAAAGTAAAAACAGGCTTAGATACAACTTGATATGGGCAACGCATGATTAATAGACTCCACTTATGAACCCGAGATATCCCTTTACAACAACCATATATGAGATAACTATTTAATATAAACTTGTAACTCCTAAGTTCCTAATACAAAGATGTCATGTTAATTTTTATAAAAACATGTTTAAGAAGGAAAAAAGGATATAAAATGCAACAATTCCACACCATAAAGATTGCATGATCAAGTTGCACTGAAAATATCTGAATGCAAAAAAAATGCCAACTTGGTTTAATGAAAAACCTGACTGTGTAACCCACTGTCTGTCACATTTATCAACTGCCAAACACGAGCTGAAAGCTCTGCATCAAATACTTCTTGCAATTCTCCACTGGATTAGAGAAGCAAAAGGGCCTGATGAGATACACAATTCTCTCTGAAAGCTATAATTGTAAATTTGTAATAAGCAATAAAAATGTAACCTGAAGCCAGAAATTTGCTTCGTCTTAAGAATTGCAGCAACAATATGCACTATCCAAGCAAGTTTGACTTCGGCCAAAGAGAGTTGAATGTTATCTGCACAACATTGGAGGTTTGCTCCATCCTATACAAAGCAAATTACATGTAATATCAAATTATTGCAGAAAGAAAGAGAAAGTAAGGAAAGGGAGTATTCAGTAGAATACCATATACAATTGCAAGACAGGCCCCATAATCTTCATTATATACATACCACAAGTTTCATACTGCAATTCACGCAAGAAAAGAAGGTGTTAAAGTCAAATTCATCAGCAATTTTTGAGAAAATTGAAGGGTTGTTTAGTTTAACCAATAAGGAAACATAAAACTTTTCAAAAGTATTCCTGATGCGTGTTTTCCAAACCTGAAATCTGCAAAGATAAGGAACGAAATCAAGTTGATCCTGAAGGAGTTCAACATTATCAAGTGGATCCTCAGAGAGTTCATCAGAAAATTCAGACTGCAGCAGATAAATGAAGCAAAAGTAATGTAAAAAATTTACTTAGTGAAAGTGAAAGCATTGCATCACTGCTAAAATTATAGCTGCTATCTCACCTGCAAAGAATCAAATCTTGAAGAAATGAAACCTTCTATAATCTTGGGTGCATATTCATCCAGCAGGTTTGCTGTGTCAGTCTTCAAAAACCGTACAGATGTGACCAATCTTGACCACATCCCTAAAAGGTAATAAACACTAATGCCAGCCCACTGGAAAAAGATAATGAATTCATCAATTCAGACAAGAGGAACTTCATTAAATCTGTCCATAATAAAATCAAATTCCATCATTTTCTTCATAAAAAATACTCAAAAGTTATGGGAGATAAATGAACCTGCCAGGAATGAAGAGATTTCAGTGTGAAGTCTGCTACTAAGCGTATCCAATCAGTATAGCCATCAGCGTTAACAAGTTCTGATAACTGCAACACACATTTTACCAATTTTAACCATCAGTGACTGGGCTCACCAAAAAATTAGAGAAAATGGGCAATAATATAATAAAAGTCAGAAGCTCCCCCTATAGAAAACTGAACCCACAACAACCCCCCACCCCCCCCCCCCTCCTCCCTCTTTCGCTTCAAAATTTGGAGTGACTCTAATTCTAGGAAGTATGGACACTTCATTTGGAATGTTGTATCTGTGTCGGACGCTTGACACGCTTGGAAACTTCAGCATGCATGTCCTCACCATGTCCTTTTTAAAAAAAAAATGCAAGACACGGCCGAGACACGAGAACAAGAAGAATTGAATACCCTTTTACATAATTAAAAAAATAAAAAAATAAAAGAGAGAGCATTCATGCTCTAAATATCAAGAGTGCATTTGAAAATTAATAAATATCTTTCTTCTTGGTTTGTATTCTAATTTCTAAACATTCTTTAATGGTCATGGTTTTGCTTTATTATCCAT
Organism: Quercus wislizeni; assembly: GCA_023055345.1. Lineage (NCBI taxonomy): Eukaryota > Viridiplantae > Streptophyta > Magnoliopsida > Fagales > Fagaceae > Quercus > Quercus wislizeni. The sequence continues at coordinate 4,952,323 of JALGQJ010000014.1, forward strand.
TATTACTCTTAATTTAATGCATAATTAACATTATATAAAAAATAATATATATAGAAAATATAAATAAAAATATATTTAATAATTATTTAATAGACATGTCCTGCCATACCCGTGTCCTATTTTTTCAAAAAAATTCTTGTCAGCGTGTTGTACCCGTACCCATGTCAGTGCTTCTTAGCTCTAATAGTCCCCCATTGAAACGGATTTTGAAGTTTTTCTGTTTGATTTTAAATTCCATCATGAGATTCATGACCCCTTGTCTATGATAACAGGTTGTGGGAGCTTTATTTTCTCTAGGTGTGCTTCCTATTAGAGAGTTATTTCTACTGTTTTTCTGAACTATGGTCATATCATATTAGAAAAGTAAGGTGACAAATGATTGTTGGACCAATGTGTACAGGATTGTTTTGCTCTTCAAAGGAATATCCACCAATGCACTGTATAGCATAAAAGAAGAGAACTCCAAAATAGCTGACAACATTTAAGACAACCATATCTCTCACTAGGAAATCTCAATGCAATAAAATGTCCCCCCAATGTCAGTGCATTAAATATTCCCCAATATGACATGTCTATCCCACTACAACTCAAAAAGGAGAATTCTTCCCCTAGTTCTGCTTTCCCCACATCATCATTCAGTTGTAACTACCCAAGTAAAATCATCCTCAATCTTGAACAAACAAGAAATAAAATCAGCTACATATCCTCCTTCATGCTTTACCCCTTCATCCCATGATAAAAACACCCTTCCAAAAGTTCAATCGTATAAAATACATCCAGCCCAAAAAACAGAGTTCCCCATAAGCCCTGGATGAATAATTGACTAATGGGACTACATCTTAGCCTCCTATATAGGTTAATGGCCAGTAAAAGTGCTTATTGTCATATATTTTGCTCACAACCAGTCTCAAGCCAGAAAATGAGGATCATAGAAGGTTGACAGTCAATGTAAAATTTAGTCACTTTCTTATGAATGGATCTTAACCTCTTTTAAGCAAACCATATTAACTTTGCAACTATGCAAAAAATAAGATAAAAAAAATCCTAGTAGGCTATTAGTCAAGATCATGAGACCATGAACATTACTAAAAAAGATCTTAAGACTCATAGTCATATGAGCTCCAATCCCCTCTCTGCTAACTTCACTTCCCTCAACCGCCCCTTCCCTACTAATAACTTGATGTAAAACGTGACCTCCTGCTCCTCATTTGCCAACCTCCTTGTTTCTTCATCCAAGACCATTGGCTCCAACCACATACCATCATTTTCAAGCCCCTCAAATGACATCAAAACCCAATGTAAAACAGCAATTTTAAAGGACAGTATTTTGGCTAAGTAATTCAATTCCAAAAGATAAGTAGTCCCCATCTAACAGTCTGAAAAAAACCCCTTAATGATGTAGTATGGAAGTTAGATATTCTACTTACTAAGAGGGTGTGTTTGATTGGATGAAAACTGAGTTATATAACTCAGTTTTCATCACCCATAATCCAAAACACGTGGGACCCACAAAAGAAATGTTGTTTGGCAAGATTTTTGAATCTTGATTTCATCACTAAACACTCAAAAAATTGAATTTGAGTGATGAAAACCAGAAACAAAAATTTGGATTTCCCAAAACATCAAATTTGAGTTTCAATGTAGTTATTTTGGTGAGTTTTTGGGGCCATGTGCAGTGAGTTGTCACGTCAACCATCAAGTTGGGCACATTTCTTTTTTCATTTCAGACTTTCTCCTCCATTTTCACTTTACTCTTCTCCACAACCTTCTCTCTTACTCCCCTCACATTTGTTCTTTTCCATTTCATTTCAAAAATCGGAGAATCAGAAGCTCTTGCAAAGCCGAAGAGAACCCATACGTGCTCACCATTGCTGACCAAAGGGACCCAAGATCTTCACCAGCGAGGCTTGCTCTATCACCAATGGGCTGTCACTCCACTTGATCAAGTTTGTAGAACTTCTCCCAGGTGATCACTATCTCTCTCTCCCTCTCCATTTTCCATGTCCATTGTCACATTTGTAGATGGAGATGTAGACATGCTTTGGGTGTTTGGAGATGGATATGTAGACTTCTGGTTTTTTATAAAGCTCATGATCTTCTTCTTCTTCTTCTTCTTCTGAAGGTGCTGTTGGACACTATTATGAAAATCCAACGTGGGTTGTACTAGGAAATTTAATTCCATGGAATTTAGATCTTTCTCGGAGAGAAACATCAGAGAATCAGACACACCCATGAATGAAAGTGACTTGAACTCAGAGAACATGAAGAGAAAAAGTGTTAAAAACACACAGAATACCAACTTGGAATTGGAATATAGAAAGGACCAAAACAGAAGGACAAGAAGATGAAAAAGACGAAGAAATCTAAAAACAAACTAGAGGGGACTGACAAGCCTGGACTAAAGAGAAACGTAATGCCAACAATATATTTAGAAAATCACTATCTATTTTTTTGTTTTTTTTTCTAAGTGATTTCTTGAAACTTGTTTTTTTAAAGTGATTTCTTCACTTTTCTAGGTTTTATGGTGGGAGAAGACGAAAGTGGAGAGGATTAGCAGAAAAATGAAGGACGAAGGAGAGAGAACACGGGTAGGGGTGTTTTCTGTTCTGTGTAGTGTTAGTGGGTGGGCTCCACCATTTTGCCAAAAAGTGGAGTTAAAGTGGGAATTGAGTTATGAGTTATGGGTTATGAATTTGAGTTATGGGTCTTGAGATATGGGTGATAAGATAACCAAACAGGCCCTAATTGTCTCCCCTTCACAATCTTCAACGACATAGAAAGGATCTGGGAAAAAAGCACTACGCAAAGTTGCCCTCCCAAACATAAGCTACCTAACCATATCCCTCAATTTAAGTAACATGTAAACCCTAAATATTAACCACATTATCGGTCACTCTAAAAGTCCACATTGTGGCAACATCTCCAACGAAATCCTCCTCCAGCAACTAAAGGGCTCATTTCTTATGACTTGCTACCCAGCTCTTCCTTTGTTTTTGTTGCATAAGCATTCTGACCAACAACTTCCTTTGATGGTTGTAAATCAGCTCCAACTTCATTATTACCTCTAGCAACAAAGAATGCAGACTGTTATGAATATGTATAAGTGAGGGATAAACTTGTAATATTGAAATTACTCACCTCTAAATAATATGTATTTGTGCCAATGAACTATAGGTCAAATAGCATTTCCTAGTGTTTTACAAAGACAATTAGGGTTCGAACCTCCCCTCTCCACTTAACATGTATCTAGAGAAATTAATGTGTGTGTGTTTGGGTAAATTAATTAAACCTAAACTCATTTCTCAATGCACAACATTGTATCAGAGAACTAAAGCCCCTTTTCACAGCCAACGCCATAACTTCGCTGTTGCCCAACTCTGGCAATGACATCATTCTTCTTCCTAGGCTTCGGGGACCACACTCAAACACAGACCAATATATTTATAACCTCTCTAACGTCAACCTCACAACCACCAGTCGAGTCACATGACCTAAGCAGAGTGGAATTTGATCAAGATTGGTAGGATGACTAAATTGTGACTATCCCAACGCCTCTGATAACTGTCAACAATGTGAACAAACCCCCCAAAACTAGCACCAACTTCCACCAACTAGGCCAAAACAGCACTGAAGTTTTTGGAACATCATTCCAATTCTTTTATTGGTAAGAAACACACACACCCAATCAATCTTAAATCCACACTCATTTTTCCTTTTATAATTAACACTAGAAGAAAATTTTCATTTTACAACTAACATTGTTCTACTGATTTTCTTTTTTTTTTTTTTTGATAGATAATAAGAGTATTATTAAACAAACTATAAATCAGAAGAAAGCAAATACAAGGTGTTCATGATGGTGAACACAAGGAAATGCATCAAACAAACAAACAGCAACAAACAACAAGAAAAAACTTCAAGTGCAATACTAAGAGAAGAAATAAACTCTAAGATAGTGGAACAATCCGAGAAGCCCCAACACCTAGACCAATCAAATAAAGTCTTCTGGCATAGAGCTTGTAATTGAGCCAAGGATTTCTCAGTATCCTCAAAAGAGTGCCGATTTCTTTCCATCCAAACAATCCACATCAAACAACCAGGAACCATCTTCCAAATATCTGAATTAAATTTATCCAGCCAATAACTCCAACAATACACCAAGCTTTCCACAGAGCCTGGCATGACCCATTGGGTCCCAAAGATCTGAAACATATAAACCCATAGAGAGTGAGCAACAGGACAATGGAGGAGGAGATGATCCACAGTTTCCTCATTCCGATGGCAGAAACAATACCGATTCACCAAAATGCGCCCCCTAAGCATAAGATTATCCAATGTAACGATTTGCCCATGAACCGCTATCCGCACAAAAAATGCCACCCTCTTAGGAATCTTAGCTTTCCAAACACCCTTCCATGGAAAATTGGATGCAGCTACACCCTTCATGTTATGGTAATAGGACCGGGTATCAAACTTGCCATTCCCATTGAGACACCAATGAGAAGTGTCACTCCTACCACCCCTAGGGATCCGAGATTGAATGAACTCAAGGAAAGAGAAGGCAGCCTCTAATTCCCTTTCATGAAAATCCCTATGAAATCTCAAATTCCAAATTCTATCGTTTCCACCCTCCTGGAAGCATAATACATCAGAAATGCAAACTTCCTTGTCATTAGAACACACATACAAATGAGGATAGAGCCTTTTAAGTGAGTTATCTCCCACCCACTTATCATGCCAAAAAAGGATACAAGTGTCATCACCCACCCCGACATGTCTCATGTAAAGCATATGAATCAAACCACCCCCCGTCAAAAGAGAAAGAAAAAAATTTGGAATCAATGCAAAACGACCTCTTACTGCCCCCATGGTTCGAGGAATGAGGTAAAGGAGGTATAAAATGAGTAGTTTTAATGGAGGGGATATCTGGTATGGTTAAAGGTGTAGATGCAAGTTTAGGCAGTTTTGGCAAACCATGGTTAGACCCCTGAGGTGGTGGTGATGGGGAAGGCAAAGATGGAGGAGGGGGGGTAGGGATAAGGGAAAATCCCAAACTGAGGAGGGAAGCGGGGGGGGGGGGGGGGGGGGAGGAGGAAAGTGAAAGGGCGGCAAAAAAGGAAAAAAAGAAAGTGATGGTTGTGGGAGGGAGTGAAGGTGAGGTGGAGGAGGGTTGAAAGAATGAGGGAAGGGTGGGGGAGAGGAGGCAGTGTCATTTGTGCATTACAAACACATTAGGAACACATTGAATCAATTTCTACTGGTTTTCATTCAAGAAAAGTTGAAAACAAGAAATAGGTTCTAAAACCACCCTTTATACTGAAACGTTATTACCATAGCATAGGTTCTGAAAAATTCCATCCAATAGACATAATAAAAGCCCCACCATAGCATAGGTTGTCCATCAAGCAAATTTATAATAACACACATAACATTGTCCATCCAGCTACAATTTCAAGCAAAACATTTAGGACATCTACATATTTATTTTATAGAGAATTTTGCACCAAAATGAAGAAAGATATGCAGTGCCATAAGTTCCTTTCCGTGATTACACTTTTCTCATACTTCCTCCTAACAATTTCCAAAAAATAACACAAATATACGTCCATGAAATACAACATATAGAAGAAAAAATGTTTTTGTCCTACAAGAGAACAAACTCTTGATGTGAAGAACCCTAGGCGTAGCTTTTCAAATTTTTTTCAACTGGGTAGTTAAAATGGATATTATAAACACAAGCATCATATAGTTATATATTATTTTGAGATTAAGCAAATTACCAATCAACAAGAAGCAATTAAGCAAAACATACAACATAAGTCACAACAGAAGTAGTTGAATGCATATATTGAGTGAGCATATAGTCAAAGTCACCTGGTAATTCACTTTAAAGCGGCCAAGCAAACGACAAAATGCATGATAATTATTATGATCAGCAAGACCTGCCTCCAAACCAAAAAGGAACAAATTTCAGCAGGGATGAAATGATTTATAAATTAATACAATCAATATACTATTATTTTAGTATATAGATGGCAATAAATGTTAAATATTTAAGCAAGTTTTAAAATGACCCAGAACAGCCAAAGTTTTAGAGGATCAACACATTCCAATTATGTAAATGAATTCTCCCAACTCCCCCCAACAATGCATGTTAAAGATCGTTATACTTATTACTGACATCATGATTTGGTTCACAATGTGCAAAAACTTTGACAATTACAATTTTCAAGATGATAAGTATTAAGAGTTATAGAAAACAAATCATTATTCTTTAAATTTTTATGGGTGAGCTTTCCCAAGGCTCCTATTGCTTTGTTGGATAAAAATTCCAGAAATATATTTTTGGGAAAAGATCACTGGCTCAATAGTCTTGTCACATGTTATGAAGCTTTAAGTAAATTCATCACATATTTTCCACTGGCTACAAAAAGGAAAAATAACTGAGGAATTTATTCTTAAGAAAGAAATTTCCACCAATAAATTAACAGTGAAACAAAGCATGTCCTAGAAGAAAAAATGATCAAAACATCATGGTTATTGTTGGAACAGTTCGTTTTCAACCATTCAGTAAGAATGACTTTTCTAATGAAATCAACAACTATCTCCTCACAAGCAACAAGCCTACATCCCCCTTCCCCTACTTCCCTTTCCATCCCTTCCCTTGAGACTTTACATCATGGTTTTAAATCATCACATTTAACTAAGTCTAAACTGAATAATTTTTATGCTAACTATTTTTTTTAGTAACATATGAAATCTTTCTAAGAAAGAACCCTTTGGTCTTGCCTATCAACATGAAAAGAAAGATAAGGAAACATAACCAGTGTACTGGAGGTGCATCTAAATTATGTAAAAGTAGAACAATCAAGAAGATCCAACAAACTAGAGAAGGAATGACCACCCATAGTAGCCATCCAGTAGTACAAAGTGCACAGAAAAATCAACTTCACTACCACCATAGGTTGTTCAATGCCTTTGAATTTCCAGTAATTCCTTTCCTTCCAAATGAACCGTGTGACACAAAGATGGAAAAGTTGGAAATGCTATGCAGATTTAATAGTATTTGTCTATGGTGTTTTGCTGTGTAGTAATCATATATTTCACTATGTTTTTCAGACATCTTATTGCTGCTGTTTTATATTTAGTTGGCATCTAGTGAATTTCTCTTTGGCATATGACCAATACTATTAAATCTCTATATAGTAGGAGAATAAAACTTGTGATTTAGGATGTCAAAGCATCTCTAAGTTCAATATTTGATTTTAAATTATAAAATTAAATATTAAAAACCGTTGCAACATAATATAGAGAAAAACAAAACAGTAATTAATTGGTCCAGATACAAGAGATCTTCATCTTATCATGTAACTGAATCAATACTGGTTATTTTACTTAAAAAGTTCAATTATCTTAAGTTTACCAAGGTTGCAAAGTTGATTTTCAAAAAAAAGTTTCAAAAAATTTGCTGCATGGTAGCATTTCACAGATAACGTTGAAAAAAAGAAGTCAATACAAATATAATCCAGTTTACCAATTCCACTTTGCAGGATTTCTTTGGTGCCTGTCATTAAATGTGACAAAAACTTCAATCGTGTAGCGTCATTTATAAAAAACGATCGCCTTATAGAGGCTAGCCGCAACAAGCACTCCAAAGCCTGTAATTAAACATTAGGGCAGAGCTAAGAGTTAGTAAGGCAAAAAAAATCAACTCACATTTTGACCAGAAAAGTTAAAATTCAACCTCAAATAAAGAATTTTCACCAAACGAATTGGTGAAAAAATGAAAAAAGGGATCTGCTAAGAGTTTAACATTTCACACGTTGAAAACCGGTATGAAAGATCATAGTAACTTATAATATAAAGACTACAACTTAAAATACAACAAAAATAACACTGAAATTTAAATGAGTTAAGTTTGATCCCAAAACTAACAAAAGATTAAATCATAATAAAATTATTTTGACTAAAAATATATAAATAGTCAGATATGGTCCCAAAACAAATTAATCATTAATTTAAAAACAAATGCTAATTTGATCACTCCACAAGAATTACAAAGACAAGAACCAACTTTAGGTTACACTACACAAAATAATAAAGATGTGCTTATATGAACAAATCTATTTATAAAGCTTTTAGAGGATATCTTATGATAAAAACATAAGAGGAAATTCAAACACAATAACATAGATGGAGAGCTGGAAGGAAACTATGCTTTTAAAATTTGACTTCAGAAGGCCAGCCCAAAAAAATTGCAATTGTTATGCTGATAAAACTTGCATGGAATTTCTATGACAGTCTTATTTAATAAAGGGATAAAATGATAAAATAACAAGGGCAGAAATTCTTCATCATACAATATGGCAGATAGTGAATAAACACGTTAATGAGTACAGCAAAAAGTGGAAACTTGAACAAAATGTTAGCAAAATGAGAAAAGCATGAATAGAAGCATATGCCATTTGAAACGTGAGGTGTTCACCTATGGCATTTAGATCTGGATGGTTTTACTAATGCATTTTGTCAAGCTTGCTGGAGCGTAGTGAAGAATGACATCATGGAAGTCTCAGAGCAGTGTGAGTGAGCCCCCCTCAACATGAGATTCCAGAGGAGAACGCCCACAAGAAGACTTGAGGTGAGTGGGCTGTGGTCAAAACGGAGCCAACCAGTGAGGAATTTGCAGCAATGTATCATAGGAAGAGATCCAGCAGTAGTAGTGGTGGAGCCTTGCTTGTGCACGATCCACCTTGAATTCATGCCCAAGTGGCGGCCTCAGAACAATCAACACATTGAGCCCATTGTTCCTAGGGTCAGCACTCATAGCTTTGGCAGTAGTTGGATGCCTCCCTCGATGGTAGGAGGGTAGTTCAAGGCAAAGGGGTCAGAACGGGGATGAAGATGTGGCTAATGGAGTAACTGTAGAGGAGGAAGTTTATAAAATAAAATAAAATAAAAAACTGTTGAGGAGGAAGTGTTAGAAGTTACCCCTTTGAGCACCTACTGTGGATTTGAGAAGTAATCAGCCACCTCTCATGAGGAACCCTCAGAGAGGGTAATGAAAAGGATTAAGGTGTTTAATAAAATCCTGGGGGTGTCCTATGATGGCTACAAGGAAGAAGTAATGAGGTTTGCGGCAATTGAGAGATGGTGGTGAGCTACTGGGACACAGAGAGGTTCCCCACAGCAACACCATAGAGGTGTGGTGAGAGGAGTAAGGGAGTTGAAAAATATGGAGTGGTCAGTGAACTATGATTCTAAGAGAGGAAGCAACAGAGATATTGGTAGGATGGAGAGGGCTCTACAGTTAACCTTATGAAGCTTAAAATCTTGTCATGGAATGTTCAAGGATTAAACAATTATGATCAAAAGAGGAGGGTCAGAAACTCCTTGAAGAAGTGGAAAGGTGACGATGTGTGTTTGCAAGAAACGAAGTTGGAGGTAATTAACAGAGCTATGGTGAGAAGTGTATGGGGTAGTCCTTTTGTTGATTGGGCCATATTAGAGGCAGAAGGATTTGGTGGAGAACGTCCATGTCCAGATTGAATAGGTCACTACATAGTCCAATAATCATGAGATAAAGTCCATCTCCAGATTGGATAAGTTTCTGATTTCCACTATTTGAGAAGAGCACTTTTCTAGGATCACTCAAAGTCAGTTGCCTCAGACCATCTTGGATCATTTTCCAATTCTGTTTGATGGAGGTAGCATGTAGTATTAATGGAGGTAAGACTCATTTCAAATTTGAAAATGTGGTTAAGAATAGAGGGGTTTGTAGATAGGGTGAGATAATGGTGGAGAGTTATACCTTTCAAGGCACACCAAGTTTCATTCTAGCCCAAAAACTTCAAGCTTTGAAGGAAGATTTGAAGAAGTGGAATAGGGAGGAGTTGGGGGACGTTGGACACAGAAAGAAAGAGCTAAAAGAAATAACTGCAGAGCTGGATGCACGGGAGGAGCAAAATTGAAACTTAGTCCCAAAAATGCAAAATTTGGTCATTTGGTGGAACCCTAATAATTTCATTTTAATCCATATTTTAGGGGTCAAATGTAACATTTAAAAGTTTGTGGATTAAATTATGATAGGAAGAAACTAGAAAGGGTAAATTCTTATTTTCACTAAAATACAACGTGATTGACACATCCCCCCCCCCCCTCCCTCCCTCCCTCCAAAAACACATAATTCATCTGTGAACACCTGATTCAGGCATACCACTATGTAATAGTAAATGGGATTTAAAATATCTAAAAGATTAGTCCCAACAAGTTAACACCAACAAAATTTTAATTACATATCAAAAAAATTATTATAATGAAAGTAAATTTAGATACTGCAACAAGATACAGCGTAAAGAACTACCCTCAAGGACAGCTTTAAAATAATTATTAAAAAAAGGTTATCCTACAAAAAGGATATAATAAATACAAACCTCTTTTGAAAAATGGCTTTGAGTGATTGCATAATAATCAAAAAATATTTGAAGTGTTGAGGGATCCTGAATAACTGGCCTCCAAGAAATTGGAATCTGTACATGACAAGGCAACAATAGTTTTAACTAAAAAGTACTAAAATAGAAAAACCGTAAAAGGCTAATGAGTTATATCAACAACGTTTGCCTCAAAAAAAAGTTAAATGTACCTGTACCATACCAATCTCATCTGAACTTTCATCAAAAGATGTCCCCATAAAATCAAATGATAAAACATTCAAGGATAGTGAAAGAACCAGTCCCTGCAACTTGCTTCCAACTTTTTTTTTTGGGGGGAAGGGGGGGGTGGATCAACAAAAAAAAAATTGATACTACAATCAAATAAAACTTTTTAAAGAAAAAAAATTCAAAGATACCATTCTAATATAAAAATCAATGTATTACCATCATTTTTAAGTTGGTGCAGTGAAGTTAGAGATATCTGGAAAACTTGAAAAAGTGACTGATCCTTGAAAGAAATAGCTATCTTACGTTGAAGCATAGAAGGTAATCCAGAATTGGGCTGACAATTGATGAACCAAGATGAAATATTTGTATTCAAAAAATTGACCAAGAATCATTATCTATTATGGAAAAAAGAAGAAAAATTTAACTAAAAGAATTTATATTAACAACCCAATCAGAAATTACACCTGTGACCCTAATTAAATAGAAACACAAGCTGCTTATTCACACAGAAAGATAACAAGAAGATACGTTAAGAGTCAAATGAAACTCTGCCTGTGTGATGCTCAATGTCCTAATCTTTGTACACAGCTAGTACCAAGCCCAAAGAAAAGTGGTGGGTGCGATAAATTGATAGCTAGCATAAAACTTAGTCACAATGCATGAATGTGAATCCTTGCACGAATGATTTAACTCAAGATAACAAGAGAGTATAACCTTCAATACAATATACTGAACGAAGAAGATACATATATTCAACCATGATTTAGTTCGGATTAAGACTTAGTCAGGTTGAGTTGAAATGAAATTGCAATAAAATGACATCTGTCAAGTGGTATAAGCAGAATATCAAGACTATAAGCAAGTAAGCAACCAAAACTCATCTTCATTATTATTTTCAGTAATAAGAAGAGCAACCTTATCAAAGTACAACCCAGCTATCAACTCAACACATTCATATTACAAACTGGCTACAACTGAAAATGGAGAACAAGTGCCCAATTCTAGAAGAAAAATTATGACATAACAGAAGATAGAACAGAATTAGGTCTTTGGAAATTCAAGCATTCCTCCACTCCCAATCAGTCAAAAACAGCCCACCAGCCAAAAAGGCAAGGACCCAATGAATATCAGATAAGATGCAGATTGGATTAGTGAAGAAGAACCTGCCAAAAGATGATCTTACATAAAAGCAACTCCTTTCAATAAATTTGCATTGCTCAAAGCAACCAGCTTCCTCAATTAAAAGATGACAAGCATACTATCTATAAAGGTGGTAAAACAAGAATTCTATCCTAGAAAAAATCCAGGTCACAGAAAATATACATATAATAAGGCTACCGCCTCAGCACAAATGACATCGTGAGATGTCAGAAGGAACTTCTCCATGTTTCAGAATTTGTGATCTTTTAGAATAGCATAATTAAGTTCCCACTAGAAGATCTTAATCAGACATTTACGCTACTAACCTGATTCATCTCAGAAACAAGCTGATTCAATATCTTCAAACCAATTGCACAATGATATGGTGCCTGATGAAAGCATATAATTTGTAAGCAAGCATATCTTTTCACAGATTCACTACAAATCACATATAAGGAGTTTCACTCCCTTCAGGCAAGGCATGAAAATAGAAAAGTATCTATCAAAAAAAAAAAGAGTAACAGGCAAGGCATGAACTAGGGCTATTGTGGGATTGGTTGGGTGACAAATTTAAATTCTATCTTGTGGAATGGAGTGCTGATTGTTCTCAAATAAAAAATGGTGGTTTGGGGGTGAGGAAAGAGGGCAAATTTAATCAAGCCCTACCGGGTAAATGACTTTGGTGTTTTGTGTGAAGAAGACAGTTATTAGTGTGACAAATTTTTGCTTCAAAATATGGGGAGAATTAGGGTCGATGGTCCACTAAACAAGTTAAAGGTACCCATGTTTGTAGTTTATGGAGAAGTATTAGAGTGAGTTGGTAAGATTTGTGGAGAAAGTATAGTTTGAGGCAGAGGATCATGCAACAAGGTGAGGTTTTGGCACAATAAGTGGTGTTCTATGTTCATTCATTTTATGCACATAATAATATGAATGGTGATTGAACATAGGTTAAGACATGAAACAACAATATCAGAGAGTCAATTTGGTTTTATGCTAGGACGATCTACCATGGAAGCTATTTTCTTCCTTAGACATCTAACAGAAAAAATAAATAAATAAATAAAGAGGCATGTAAAGATCTTCATATATTTTTCATTGATCTTGAGAAATCATATGATAGGGTCCCTAGTGAGGTTACATTGTGGGCTTTGGGGAAGAAAGGAGTTCCTCTAAAGTATATTAAGTTAATCAAGGATATTTATGACAGAGTTGTAACTAGTGTGAGAACAAGTGGAGGAATCACAAGTGAGTTTCCTGACACTACAAGTTTTCATCAAGGATCAAGAATCAGCGTTCAGCCCATATCTCTTTGCGCTGGTGATGGATGAGCTCACTAAATTGATTCAAGAGGAAGTCCCTTGGTGTATACTTTTTGCAAATGATATAGTTTTAAATTGTTAGTGGATGAAACTAAAAGCGGAGTTAATGCCAAGTTAGAAATTTGGCGAAAAGCCCTAGAATCTAAAGGCTTTCATTTAAGTAGGACTAAAATGATGTACATGGAATATAAGTTTAGTAAAAGTAGAAACAAAGATAAAGGGGCAATAAGACTTGATGGCCAAGAGATACTAAAGAGTGAGAGCTTTCGATATATTGGATCAATAATTCATAAAGATGGAGAGAATGAGGAGGATGTGAATCATAGTATAAGAGCAGGTGGATGAAGTGGAGTGTGACCGAATGTACCTATTAAGTTAAAGGGAAAATTTTATAAGATTGTTATACGACTAGCTATGCTCTATGGTAGAGAATGTCGGACTAAGAAGCAACATATCCATAAAATGAGTTTAGCGAAAATGAGATTGCTAAGATGGATAAGCAGGAATAGACAGAAAGATATTATTTGAATTGAGGAAATCCGCTTAAAGATTAGACCCCATTGATAGAAAGATGAGGGAGAGTAGCTAATGATGGTTTGGCCATTTTTAGAGGAGACTAAGCAATGAATTGGTAAGAAAGAGTGGGTTAAGCTAAGTTGTGAGAATGAAAAAAAGGTAGAGGAAGGCTAAAAATAACATCAGTAGAAGTAATAAGAAATGACATGTCAAGGATAGAATGGAGGGAAAATACTCATGTGGCCAACCCAATCTAACTTGTCAACAATCCATAGCTGACCCTAAATTTTAGGACTAAGGCCTTGTTGTTGTAATAATATGAATGTTAGGTTCAATGTGCAATCATATTATGCCGCTGATACACATTTCCCTTATAAAAGAATTTGGTGTGCTAAGGCTTCTAAAAAAAATTACATTCTTTGTGTTTGACAGCAAATTACAAGAAGCTTCTAACTTGTGACAATCTCGTGAAGAGATGAAACAATTTAGTAGATTCGTGTTGCATGTATATGAGAAGCTCTTACACAGTGAATCATTTATTATTGCACTGTGACATTGCATATGCATTGTAGACTTTTTTCTTCTTAGCATTTGGGGCTCAATGGGTTATTTTGAGGAGTGTAGTTGATCCCTTGTCTAGATGGAGGAATTGATTGGGTAAACACTCTTCTTCTATTTTGGATCTATTTCCCCCTATGTCTGCTATGAACACTATGAACACTAAAGGAGATAGAGAAAGCAATGTATTTTTGAAGATGAGGAACCTTGGTGGCTAAGTTAGAAGTAGTTTTTTACAAGATCTCTTTTTCTTTTCTTTTTTTTTTGATAGGTAATTTTTTTACTAGATCGTTGTTTGAATAATCCTTGGCTTTAGGTCTTTTTGAAGCTCATTCTTTGACATTTGTAGATTTCAAATTCTCGAACATTTCAATTATAACTATCCTTCTTTGCAATTCTTTAGGCTATCTTATGTATACATCATATACATGAGGAGGTTCCTATGCTTTAACATAACTTTATTTACTTATCAGAAAAAGGCTGTAGGCAATTGCCCAACACTTGAATTTGGGTTCGAATATGCCTTTTAGCCCAAGTCAGACCCAGTAGTTTAGACCAAGAGACAATGTGATTACCAATTATCTAGATAATTAGTATCAACCCAAAAGACATAAACAAATCAATGCATACAATTATTTATGACGATGATGACAAAATAGTGATACCATTATAATAATGTAACCAAATTGTTATTATTTAAAAAGTCCTATACTAACAACCTAACACAACAAGAAAACAAATATGCCACAGGAGTTAGAAGATAATGGTATATATTTCCTAGAAGCAATCATTTTAAAAAAGAAGAAAGCAAAAAAAAAAAAAAAAACAAACAAACAAACAAACGAACGAAGGAAGTCAAAAAACAAAAAACAAATTCATCACCTGGCTTAAAAAGTTCGTCACCTCTTTAATCACCTCTTTGAATCTATCATCATCAAGCCACCCAAACTTTGTAACACGACAAAGTAGTTGGATTAGGGATCCAACCACAAAAGGCTCCAAGTCAGGTCCTCTGGTTGCCAGATAGTTTATAAGATAGTTTCCTTCAGACAAAGTGCAGTTCGGTCAAGGTTGGAAATAATCAAGAGATGAGGTTGAAAGAAACAATTTATGAAAACGGTGACTGTCAATGTTAGCTGAGAGTCATCCACTCTCACAAATATTAAAGGTGAAACCCAAAAACTTCCCAAATGTCTGCTTCAGCCTCATTTATTGCTATTTTTGGTAATATTAACCTTTAATGTGGTTTTGAATAAATAAAATACAGCAGTTAATATTGTGACTTGTAAAATTAACCAACAGACATCATTACTTCATAAAATTTATAGAACAGAGACAAGAAAAGTCTCATCTAGAGGATAGAAGCCAGTCCTAGAAATTTCCTCCACAAGATATACAAATGCATAAATATCCGCAAGCAAACAAGAATATTACGAATATCAAGACGAAGCTGCAAAGGGAGGCTCTGCTCTGTCACTTGCTTCAATAGGCTCGAACTAGCCAGCATCAATGCATAAGGAGTCAATGAATTGTCCAGAATGTACTGACATTGTGAAATGTAGTCAGTGTTCACAGAAAAGCATTTCAGAGTTCTCTCAGCATGAGCTCGCTCAACGGAGTCCTGTGAATTGTAAAGCCTTTCACACAAAATTTCAAGTTGTGCCAAACTCTCCATTGTTGACAGCTTAAGAGGTGTTTCCCAGAATTCAAGTAATCAAGCACCCACCAACAAAGAAGTCAATTCTCTCGCCTTTCCCACGTATAACCAATATACATCTACACATTTCATACCAAACGCATTTATATTCTCTGAGATGGGGAGCAAAAAAAAAAGGAGAATTAAAGGGAAATAATTATAGAAAAAGTGGTGGTTCAGCTCAAATAAATAGATTGCAATAATTTTTGAAGAACTGAATTGAATATTACTAATACTAGAATGTAATGTTTACAGATGTACAGGAAATTTTTAAAACTAAATTGTTTCAATTACAAGAGATGTTCTAAATACAATGAGAACTCCGGATATAAGGCCCGTGTCAGAAAAATCCAACCGCTATTGCACCAGTCCAAAACAAAACGGCAGCATCAATCCTGAGAGAGGAAAGGAACTTATTAAACACAGTAGGACTAAAGCACATTCCACTAGATGAAATCCAAAAAGATAATTCCACTTATATAATAGTCTTCATCCACTTTTGGTTTTTTTCTTCTTCTTTTTTTTACTATTATTAGTCTTCATTATCTAAATTTATCAAACTTGTAAACATTTTTCTTAACAGCAAATGTTCATTTCATTTGTGACGACATACAAGATATAATACTAAGTTAAAATAAAATCTCCATCAATAGGCCAAACACTCCAGGATGAAAACCAATCTCACCAGCAGATTCTCTAAACATCTAAACAGTCTCAAAATTTCATACAAGCATCGCCTCTACTAAAAATATATTATCGAGAAACACATCAATGCAGAGAACATATATTAACACATATAATCTCTAACTAAAATTCTAAATAGGTATTAACTTCTGCACCAAAAAAAAAAAAAAAAAACCCAATGAATCTTAAACCAACTATAAATCATAATCATCAAGCACTATACAACATTGAGTGCGATAGCAGAAATTTGTGAAAATTATACCAAATACAAAGGCAATTTAAAATCAACAACGCAAAGATTTGGATACATATTTATACTTGGAAATGAATACACATACATAGTATTGAAGATTGAAATCAAAGAACAGAGATAGAATTTTCAATAAGGGAATCATATTCGCTAATCGGAACGAAGCTGTCTTACATGGATAAAAAGTAAAAACATGGGCTCTGTATTAAAATGGAAGCGTTCTTAGAGAGAGTGAAAGAGCGTATAAAATGTAAAATAATGGGGTTTGGAAGTAGATAAGCAAAGCTTGGAAGTTTCACCCCCACAAACCAAATCCACGAAGAATTGAAGATGCTATTTATTTTAAGTTTTTAACCCCCTATTTTTTCTTTTTCTTTTTTCCTGAATAAACCCTCACTATTTATTTTGATGATGTCTATAAAATATAAATAAATATATGAGTTTAGACTGGGTTCAAGTTTCACTTACTGTAACTTTTAGTAATGTTACATCTCTTAATAACTTATTATAAAATTTATATTTTGAAAATCTCATCATTGAATTATATGTTTTATATATTCTTAACATTTATGTCAATTTTTATGTCAATTGGATGTTATTTACCATTCAATCCATAACTTATCTTTTATGCATTATTTTAAACTACAAAAACTTGAATTTAAACAATTGATTGATAACATAACAATTATAATTTTTTATTACCTTGAAATTTTTCAAATATGAATAATATATAAAGATAATGTAATCTAACGGTAAATTTGTCAAAATTCGCATTCAATTAAAAAATATTGAATGATGTAATATTACTTAAAGTTACAACAGGTGTAAAAGTTACAATAGGTGTAACTAGAACCCAACCCAATGAATTTTATTAAATATTTTTTTATAAATGAAATTTATTAAAATATTAAAAGTTTTAGTAAAAAGGTTAAATATAAATAAATATTTTATTTATTTGTATCAAAAAAAGGTTTTAAAAAATGTTAATTTTTTTTTGTTTGCACTTGAAAAAACCACTAAAGACAGAATAAGTGTTATAAGAACAAGGACTTAGCAATTTATTAATATTTTTCATTTAAAATATATAAAATTGAATATATCTTTAGGATATAAACATACATGGAAATGAGCCAATAAGAACCATAAATTTTAATTTTTAATAAAAGCTTGGTGGACAAGTTGGGTTTGTACTTGAGTTTGACCTTACGAAGTTATGTAAAAATGAGTCAGACAAAAAAAAATTGGATTGTCATGATAACAAGTGTCCAGTCATTGGTTAACAATTCATTTTAAAAGTTTTGACACAACTTTTATAGAAAATGAAAAAAACTGTCAAAACATGAACTGCTTTTTTTTTTCTTTTCTCATAAAAACTTTATTTAAATTGATTATTAACCAATACCCTAAGCACATTTGTTAGCATTTCCCTTGTATATATTCTCTTTTTTCTTTTATTTTTTCGAGTTCGAACAAGGTAACCACCTAAGAAGTCCATGTTCAATTTAATTAGATCTAGAGTTGTGAGTGAGCCCCTAACCCCCAACCCCAAGCATTGTAAGGGTATGTTTGGTAGACTGTAATAGGCACCGTAATGTAATAGTTATTCATATGGTTTAGCTATTCAGTAGTTTGGTTATATTTTTATTACAAAGAATAGTCATTTTTTATGAATAGCTATTTTTTAAAATGAGGAATAATTATTCATCTCTAAAGGGATGTAATAGCTATTCCTTAATAGGTGCATTAATTTCTACAATTAATATATTTCTAAAAAAAAAAAAACTTTTCATATGCACATAACAGTTATGAGAATAAAAAATCATAAAAAATAACTAATCTCTCTTTCAAATTTAAAAAATATTATTTTATAGAAAAAATAATTAGATGAGTAAAATATTCCTAAAATTTATGTTAAGTTTGATTTAAAATACTTTCATTCCATAATTTTATTGTCTTTAGGGTTTTATTATTGCGTTATCACCATACAAATGAATAGCAATAAGCATTACATTACAATATTTTGTATTCCTTGTAATATCTATTCTTATTCCTATATAATTACTGTTATAGTCTACCAAACATGTCCTAATTAATGGGTGTAACCGTTGAGACATCACTCATATGACTAGAAAAAATTACTAAAATTACAAACTTTTTTATGAAAAAAAATCATCTAGAGTAATGCCCTAAGCCTTGACGTACACACCCCATTTGTTACTCAAAGGCTAAAATCTAGCCAACTTCTTCAATTTAACATGGCTATAAAAGGCATCCAAGAAGTTTTTCAATGCACCAATATTATAATTCTGTGTGATTGCGTGAGGATTTAGATTGTAGTGTAAATACACCATCACTGTGAGAATTCAATTGTGCAAACGCAAAAACTATGAAAAACTGTGTAAGGTGAAGTAAAGGTTTGTTGTTCTTTATGGTCTGTTTGGATTAAGAGAGAGGGAGGGGGAGTAGAGTAGATTTAGCACAAAATTAGTTTATTTTTAACTAACTCTACTCTACTCTACTCTCCTTCACTCCCCCTCCTTCCCCCTCCATCCAAACAAGCCATTAGAGTACTGAAGTGAGTAGAGACTCACTCTAGATAACATCTTCTTTGGTAAAATTTTGGAGCAAGAGAGGTAAATTCAAAATAAAAATTTATTCATGTTTTATACAATTTCGAAGAAGAAAATGGGCTTTTGCCTTTTTTTTTTATAAAAAAAATCCAACATTTTGCCCCATTTCCCAAACTAAATAGGGAAATACTCTTATTTTGAAGCTCGATTTTCTAAAAATCAGTTTCAATTTAAAACTCAATTTTTGGATAATCGAATTATAACAAACTGAAAATTAAAATTAAAAATAAAAATAAAAAAAATTTATGGAACTCGAGTTCCATGTGAAGTACTCGAGTTCCTTGAAAAAATTCAAGTGGAACTCGAGTTCTATGAACTCAAGTACTTTACATGGTACTCGAGTTCAAAAAAAAAAAAATTATAAGTCCACATTCACTATAACTCGATGTTCCAAAAATCGAATTTCAAAACAGGGGCATTTCCCTAATTAGTTTGGGAAATGAAGCAAAATGCTGGATTTTTTGTGTGAAATGGGCATTTGCCCATTTTGGCCCAATTTCTAATATTGGTATAAAAGTCATAGTGGTTGTTTTCGTGCTCTAGTAATGTCCTTGAGTTGTTTTTTAAGGACAAAAACATTTTTGTTTGATTATTTATTTGGAAACTTTTTTATGTGAATTGATAATTGATAGCTTTTATAAAAATTTTCACTGCTATCACAAATCACAACCATGACACATTCTTACAAAAAAAGAAAAAGAAAAAAAAAAAAAAAAAGGAGTGGTACGTCCAACTTGACATTTTTCAAAGCTTTATATTTTTCACATTTAATATTTATGCTGAAAATAATATTTGATTGAATTAAATATAATTGGATCGTATTTTAAATTAATAAAATTTTTTAACTAAAATTTTTCAAAAATATGTAATCGATTGGCAAATATAATATTGAATTAAAAATTTCTATTTCTCTTGGATGACAATGAAATAAAATAAAATATGGATTTTATATATTTTATTTAATGAAAATTAAGCTATATTATGCTTTGTATGAAAAAAATTGTGCATAATTTCTCTAAATTAAACGCACAAAAATAATTTTACCAATATAAAAAAATGGAGCATTTTTTATTTCACGTAATTAGTTTAAACTTTAAAGTATTTAATTCCATAATTATTTCTTTGTCAAATATGAAATTTACAAATTAATGGTACATGATATTAAATTTTGAATTTAGCAAAATAAATATTATTTCTTTGAGAAATACAATTTATTTTTTTGATTAGGTTAAGCATTTTGATGCATGTTTAGCTCTAATAATTAACTCTAGACATGTACAAATTGTTCATTTGTTTTAACAAAGCATATTTCCATGATATAGTTAGGATTGAGAAGTACATAGAATTAATTTAGATAGTGGGAGTATGTTTGAGGTAGATTTGTTTCCTTCCACATGTACTTTCACTCTAAAAAATTAAAATTAAATTTAGTAATGAACACTAGTTGTGTGGGAGATGATTAGGAAGCATGGCAAATTTTCAGTCTTGTGACATGTGCTAATTATTCAAGTTTATTTTAGATCAAACACAACAAAATTCTTTGAAACGTGTATGTAATATCTTGCAGGTAAAATATTTTAGAGAGATGAAATCAAAAGGCATCATAATTAATTCAAACAACGAGAAAAAATTGGATGAAGATAATTATGACATTTGGCATCTCAAAATCTAATGTTTTAAATGGAAGTGGTCTTGAGACTTTGATTTATTTATTCACTAAGTGCAAAATCCCTTAATTTGGATGAATAAATAACAGTTTCATTTCAGTTCAAAATTTATGGGTGTAAATGTAACAAATGAAACTTTGCGGACTAAATAATGACAATGTCAAACCACATGGATAAAGGTGAGTTTGGTTCAGCTTTTTAAAACTGAGTTTTTTTCAAAAAGTGGAGTTTTCAAAAAGTGCATAATGAAAAAATGATTTTTCAAAAAGCTGAGTGTTTGATAAGAGCTATTAAAAAGTGCATTTTGAAAAAGCTGAGTGTTTGACTAGCACTTATAAAAGTAGCGATTTGAGTGGTAAATTACCAAAAATGACAATTTATATATAAAATATTATGAAAATACTTTCTAAAAAATTATTCTAAAAAGAACTTTCAAAGTTTCTAAAAAAATTAATTTTTTTCTCACCAATATTAACTAATAATAACCTACAACTTAAAATTTGTTGTGAAAATATTGTGATAGCATTTCTCAATTTTAATTTCTCATTCTTTATTTTATTTTTCCCGTATTTCTTTACTTTTTATTTTTTCCATCCGTATTTCCTTCTTTTTTTCTCCTCCACACACGTACCCTTCTCTTTTTTTTTTTTCTTTTTTCCTTCCTTCCCCTTTTTCCCTACCACTTCCTCCAAAACATTCCATTTTTTCTTCTTTTGTTCATTATTTCCCCTTTTTCCCTTCCACTTCCTCCGGAACATTATAGTTGCCGCAGAGCTCTTTTTTGTTTTTTTTTTTTTTGATAGTTCGAAAGCTACAAGGAAGAGAGAAGATGATGATGATGATGAAGATGATTGAAACATAAGGAAATCTCTCATCTCTCTCCTTAATTCTCAGATCCCTTAAGTCTCTGCCACCATTGGGTTTGTATTTGATTTTGACTTTGGGTTTGGGTTATGGGTTTTTAGTTAATGGTTTAATTTTGAGTTGATTTTCTGTGGATTTTGGGTTTGATTTTGAGTTATTTTTGGTTTGATTTTGTTGATTTTGTGTTTGGATTATCAAATGTTGAAATGGGTTGTGGTGGTAGACCGATGATAGTTGGGTGGTATTGTGTTTGTATTTGGTTGATACTTTCTTGATCGGTGTTGGTCTATAACAGTGGAGCAAGAATATGAGGGAGAAGAGAAAAGGGCAAAGTCTATTGAAAGGTAATTTGGTAATTGGCACACAGGCTTTTTCCAAAATGCACCTCCGAGCTCCTTTGGGTGTGTTTGGATTGAGCTTATTTTTGCTGAAACTGAAAACTGAAACTGAAAACACTGTAGCGAAATAATTTTTAAATGTGTAAATAGTGTTGTGGGACCCATTTTTAATAAAAAAGTTGCTAAAAAGTGTAATTTGTGGAACCGTGAACAGTACACATATGAACTGTTCACAGTTGACAAAGTCAACTATTGTGGGCTGGAAAAAAAAAAGAAAAAAAAAAAGAGGAAAACGTGGAGAAGAAACGTAGACGTGGGTTTCATTGCAAACCAAATGGTCACTTTATGGCATTGTGCATTCTCTTCACAAACCCAAAACGCAACTTTTTCCAAAAAGTTGCATTTTATACCTAACCAAATGGGCATTTTGTATTTGCTTTCTTCAAAACGTGCTTTTTGGGTTGGAAAAGCGGAAACAAACATGTACTAAATTGTAAACAACCAATGATTTTGGGTAAATTGCAAATTGCATCATGAAATTTTAGAATTTGGATTTTACCCCATGAAGTTTGGGGTGTTTGAATTTTACACCATAATATTTCAAAATTTGGATTTTATCCCTTAAAATCTGTGAGTGTTTCGATTTTACACTCAAAATTATGAAATTTTAGGGTGTAAAATCCAAATACTTTCAAACTTTAGATAATAAAATCCAAACACCCCAAAAATATAGGAGTCAAAATCCAAATTTTGAAACGTCAAAGTGTAAAATCCAAACACTCCCAAACGTCAGAGGTAAAATCCAAAATTTAAAATTCCAGGGTGTAAAATCCAATTACCTCCAAACTTTAGGGATGTAATTTGCATTTTACCCTTTGATTTTTATAAGGTAAATTATATATATATATATATTGAACAATACGCTTATACATCAATATATGTGATGATATGCATTTTCTACCTAACTACAACTCAAACAATGTACAGATTAAGGAGAACTGAGGGGCTGCGGATCTGGATAATTGAGGATATAGAAAGGGAAAGAAGGGAAGTGAGTGTTGTGTATATTAGTATTTACTAATCACTCAATAATAATAATAATAATAATACAATATGGGCCACAGCAAGCAAAATGATAATAAATATGACATTGAGTTTAGTTTGACCAATGAATAATACTTTCGATCCACAAGCCATTTATGATCTAAATTTCTATATCATCTATAGTTCAGTCACAAACCTCAAGCAATTCTTGCTTTATCCTCAATACTTTTTACACTTGTCCTAATTTTGTGGAACAATTACACCATAGTCGAGCTTATGAACATTTAATTTTACAAATACTTGATCAGTGCCCAAACAACAATAATTAGAATCACAGCAGCAATGACCAGCAGAATCAAGTTAGAGCAACCGCCTTTGGTACGTCTATTCAGCATAGCCAGTTTCTTTTGCACCCGCTGCTCCAAACAAAAGAACATTAGCATGAGCTGAACTGCTATTAATATAAATTGATATGGGTGGTATTTATCTCGTAAACATACTGCCTAGGTAATAAGCAAAAAAAAAAAAAAAAAACCCTGATATCCAAGCTCATTATTAAAATGCAGAGAAATAAACACCTTTTGTGAGTGTTTGTGTGTGTGTGTCAGTGTGAGTGAGAGAGAGTTAAGTGCAGAGAAATAAGCACTTTCTATTAGCCTTTGAATAACAAGTCATAAAGTAAATGTAGTTCATGTTGCCTTAGCAATGAAGATGATGCTGATGTTCTGATGCTAGCAAAACATGTAAGGACAAAGAAGTCCAAGACAAAGGTCAATGAATCATGACAAATGAGAGATCTGCCATTCCAGGAACTTCAAATTCTTGTTCTTCTATTTTGTTTATTAAGTCTACAGAACTTTTTTTCTCATATTATTTTAAAACCAACAAAATTGATGTTGGTTCTTTAACATGGTTATGCCCTATGCTCAAATTTCTGGAGGTCAAAGTATTATAAAGTTGGATGCTTTTGCACAAAGACAAGTGAACACTGCCATGCACAGGGATTCAAGGTTGATAAGAGTGCAACAAAACAATAGTAATGGTATAACCTGTAGGTGGGAATCAGTTGAGTCCACATGCTGATCCAAGTTATCCTGCATATTGCAAAAGATAGAAAAACATAAAGTTATAAGACTGCAGAAGTCATAAGCACAAATAGGATGGTAAACATCAGGAAAAGGTAAAAAATGGAGAACACATCAGTAAAAGAACCAACCAGAAGCCTAGTATGGAGTTTAAGTTCCTCATTGACTGCCAATGCAATGTGTTTTGTACTTGTTACTGTCTCCTCCAATTTTTCAAGACCCTCATCTTGTTCTGCTTTCAATGATAGTATGTAATTCAGATTACAGATGTATATACTCTAATCCAAGTAGCATAAAAAGTAACATGCGTACAAGGAAGAATTACACACCTTTTATAATTTGCCGCTGAAAGCCAACAAGGCCATGGTTGTCCAAGCCATTTGTTCTGTTCATGATGTCATCTTGCTTTATATTAGGCCCAAGCAAGCTGTCTCTATTATTGAAGCTGGACATGTTAAGAGTAGTAGCCATCTGGTTGACTTTGGAACTCAAATTTTTTAGCATGTCTTGACGCCTATTCATCTCTTTTCCTGTTCTGTTCATCAGCAGAGGCAAGCTTTAATAAGGTTGTCATAATAATGGTTAATTGATTAAATTCACTCTTTCCTAACAACACAAGCTTCTGGGAAAATCAGTAATTTATCTTAGCATCAAAGCATACGGTCCTGAATTTAAATTCTATCTCCACTCTACCTCTCATTTTTAAAAGTTCAAAATCCCACGGGTTGGACCTCAAGACTTTGGGCCTACCCGTGAGGGGGAGTGCTAGGATAATGGCTAAGGGACTTTTTTCTATCAATTTAAGCTTTTGAGAGAATTGGTAATTTATCAAAGGTCAAGGAGAAAACATTATCTAAAAGAACGATTTGAATCTCATAGAAAAGAAGGTAACTGTTACCATATAAAAATTACTTACCTACAATTACGTGTTGCACTCATTTGGTTATTTTATGAATATAAATTAAAACCAAAAATCCTAAACCTTTCCAATTCCAGTAAATTTTTAACACTTTTAATACTTTGGTGAAGTCAGACTTTAAAACCTGATACCAGAAAACATGAATTTTGATGCAACTCTGGAGGAACACCACATAACAACCAACCACTACAGGAATGCATTATGTAGACTACAACAGCATGCATGCAACGACTTACGACAAGAGTAAGAGATGCGCTGCAGTACATCAAGAGCTTGGAAATTAAAACTTTTAAATTACACTTACCAAAGCAAGTAAATAACAAATTATTTCCCTTTCTAAGAGAAAATCATAAGGTTACCATCAAAAGAAAGCCAGCACATTGAGATATTATTGGCAACAAAATTAATGTCAGGTTTTTGGTAATAGTAAGTAGTAGGGGGGGGGGGATCATTGCAGAAAGAATGGAGGGAGTAATAGTGATGATGGTAGTCTGAGGCAGTGGTGTGGATGGAGAAGGCAAGCTATAGGTGGTCAAAGTGGTTCAATGTGTAAGTGTCTTTTGCTACACAAAGAGCAAAGATTCCTATAATGAGCAAGGCTGTATAATTGGTAATTCCGAGATAGCTTCTAATAGTTATTTTCTGCTTTCCATGTATGTTTCTGATTTTCCAACAAATATTATGAAAGACGTAAGCCATTTAATTCCCAAACCAATTTCACCAGTTCCCGAATCTTTAACAAATCCTAAACCTGATTTCCTAAACTGTAGAATCTTCCCTTGACATCCTACAAGGCTGCACCATTGAATTTAATTCAAGAGTTGTAGGAGTAGTTTTAAAAACTTATGCATTGTTATTTGACAGACAATGTATTAAATGCTCTCCTTTTCAAAAGTTGGGTTCTCTAAACAAACCAAAAATATGAGACTGAGAGAGTAGTTTTTTAAGAAAGACAATTATCTCTTAACTGACTGGCATATTCTTGTTTATATATAATGTAAGTTCCTTGATTACACGTGGCTGACTTTGACTAGTCTTTAAAGGATCCATAGCCATCCCCAAAATTTTGGAACTAAAGTCTTATTTTTGTTGTTAATTATGTTCACTAGAAGCTTATCAATTTGAAAACTTAAGGAAACCAAAATTCTGTAGTTTAACAAACTTTTACAGGATTTAGATGTTGTGCCCATCTTTATGCCCACAAATTCTGGTATCTAAATTAACTAGATAGGATACATTCAGCAAATTTGAGATATGTGGATAAGCGACATTGTAATAGCTGATGACAAATGGAAGATTACAACCAAAACCACAGAATGATTAGTGGTAAACAGGAATGAATTTTTACAATGGCACTACTATTGACGTTTGGCAACTACAGACACAGCATGTAAAATATATATTATTGATGTCTATATAGATGAAATCAACCTATGGAAATTTGTACAAGAGAAACTATAAAACATGCATTTCAAGCTAACACACATACTTCAATCAATTAGTTGTGTAACAAGCACCACAAGCTCGAGGTTGAAAATAACATGCCCTCATATAGCATCAGTTTCTTCCATGACAATACCAGAACAGCTACTAGTGTAGTAAAGTTCAACTATACATGAAACAGAATCCTTCTCAAAATTGAGGAACCCTTACAACTTGCACCTATATTGCAGATGCCTTTTGTTTTAAAAATTTTTGAGCAGCAATGGAAGTATATGAAACAACAACTTTTGTGATGTGATTCAAGACACATTGCAGCTTAATTATTTTCCTATAATGATACAAATTCCACTAGAATACTTACATTGGCTGCGTATTAGAAAGCGTTGACAGAAGTAACTCGAGAGTCTCAAGTTTGGTCCTTAATATTGTGATCTTTCTCCGAGCTGTTGACAAATGCCGCTGTGTTTCTGGTCCAGATGGAGGCAGTGAACTACTTCCAGCAATCATATCTTTGATATCCTCGGCTAGTTTTGATGCTTCATTGATTCCTCGCATCCACGAGTCAGAAGGAGATGTCATTGTAGCTGAACCAAAAATGCATTGTTTTTAGACACATATATCACAATAAGTAAAAAAATAAAGTGTTGTAAAATAACCGAAACTTGAATTACCAAGATTGATTGTGTACATATTTTGGGCACAATTAATAGGAACCAAAAATTTCAACCCGAAAGAAAAATAGACACTAACACACCAAGAATTACGTGGTTTGACAATAACCTATATCCACCGGTAACAAAAAAAAAAAATTCACTAACAAATTTGGGAGATACAAATTTAGTATAGAGAGCACTCTCACAATCTCAAATCTCAAATACACCCAAATTAAATCACTCTTACTCACAAATACAAAAACTCTAATGCTAATCTCAAAATTTTGCGGCACACTATCTGTGAAAGAATAAAGCCACAACACTTATATTGTATAGTACTGGCTGTATTGATCAAAGTCGGCTAACACTCCTTAGTCCTTAGCCAGCAGCCACAAAGAAGTCCAAAACCAAGTAGTAATCAATAGATATAAATAAAAATAAAAATAAAAATAAACTTAGTACTTAAATACATTGCCGTGCACGGGACATATATTACGGCTGAAGGTAACCGACTTAATGGTTTCCAATTCAAGCCACATCACGTGGCTAACAGAAAGTTCCAATACAAATTGAAAAGGAGTCAAAAATCTCAACAAGATAAAATGCAAACAAACTTAAAAGTTTTATCAGTTTAAACTTTAGGGATTAAAGTCTCATGGGCTAAACTTTTAGGGACAAAAATGGTATTAAATTAAAGCCTAAAAATACAATATATAGTAAATATTGTGATATATTCCCTCTAGCCAATAAAAGTTACACGCAACCGTACACTAGTCATTCACTGATCATTGAAAGCTTATCCATGACATATAATCACAAAAATTCACCATGTTGGCGTATCATATGCAATTTAAGCTTCAAATCACTTTAGCCTTTTTCTGTTTGACACAGTTCAAATCACTTTAGCTGAAAATTATAAATGGTATTCAACTCTTTTACCCATTGCTCTTTATAAAAAGAATAGGAAAAAAAAAAAAAAAAAACAATACAAGGATATATAATTAAACAAACCCATATAAATAAAGTTACTGAATATGCCAGCAAACATAATATTTCTGTATGGAGTGCAGTATGGATGGGTCTGAGACTCTGAATTATAATAAATAATCAAATAAACACCAGATCAACTAGTGAATAGTAAACCAAAGCCAAATACAAACACAGAGAGAGGTTTATAGATTTTTGGAATTGAGAGGTGTTACCTTTTAATTTGATGGGAGATTATTTGATTGAAAAGGGAAGATATATTGTATGAAACTTTGAAGGAAGGAAGACGTGGTTAAGCTTAGAGAAAAACAGAGTGGCGTGAACGTATCAATAGTTGGAGAGAGAAAGAGAAGAGCAACAGTGTTTGGAGTGTTTGTCCGTTTATGAGTGAATGTGCATTAATTGAAGTTGAAGCTCTACTAATAATCACCAATGAATTTCACGTGTTTGTATGTTTCTATTGTACGTGCATTAATATTCACCACAGCCTACGGCACCAATAGATGACCAAAGTCTGGTTCATCTTTCACCAATTTAGGGATTGGTCATGGTTGAGACAAAACTAGGCCTCAGAGAGTCAGAGTTAGGGTGAGTATGTTATTAGCTATGTGCAACCGTTCTGATCTTTGGCTCTACTACTAAGCCATTTGAGGGATTTTTTTTTTTTTCGTGTGTGTGACTTTGATGTTGTTGGCTTGTTGTTAGATAAGGACAAAATAATTTTATTTAAAATTTTTTAAAGGGTCATATTTTTTGTGTTGTGTAAAATTAGTTAATTGGACTTATTTTGTTTTAGATTTACTGCTGGGTGTTATTGCGTTAATTTTTTGGGTTTGTATATTTTGTTTTAAATTTTAGATCTATTGACTTTTTTATGGTCTTTACGAGAAGAAATGTTAGAGCTACAAACTTGTTTACAAATTGCTGATATAGTGAGTGATTATTAGTAAGTCAAAAAGTGGTGTAGGTAGTGGGGTGTGAACCAATATGAATTTTCTACCTCGACAGTTTGTAAAAAATGTTATAGAAAAATTTGTGGCAATAGCATTACTCTTAAAAAAATTAATGATATTATTAAATGGGAAAAAATGTAATTTTATAAAACAAAATTGCTAAAATTAGTACCCGAATATATACTTTTTTTTTTTAATTTGGAGGGGGCCATTCCCCCCCCCCCCCCCCCCCCCCAAAACACGTCAAAGCTTGCCTCCGTCCCTAGTCGGGTATGGGCACCGGACTTGATTATTTTACTGTGGATACCCAATTCCCTTGATTGGTACCTGGATTCTTTACCAATAAATATCTAGACCCAATCCGACCAGAACTCAATTTTTGGGTTTTTCTTTTATAAAAATTTTGAGTTAAATTTTTTTTGGAAATTCTAGTTAAGTTTCTGCCATTGCTTTCTATAATTTTGGGACCAAGTTTAATGGATACAGAATTTGTTGTTGCTGCATTTTAGTATGATTATCTAAAAAAATATTTTAAAAAAAGCAAAACTGGTTTGCAAGATTAAAAGTAAGACGAATTGAAACTATTCACATAGGGATGACATGCATGAACAATTGCCAATTAGTAAAGGGAAATGTTAACAATGTGACAACAAAAACCAACAACAATAATAGCTGATAAATTGTAGATAGTGTCAAAGGTAACTTTCAAAGTTATAGAAAATGTTTGCACGGCAAAGTATTAACAAATGATAACGAAGATGCATGCGGGTCTAAAATTGTTGGAATGAGTGAGCAACTCTACCTCAAATACAAAGTATTTCCATGTGCATCACAAACATCAAATTTGAGCAGAGTTTGCACCAAGAGAGGATCATCAATATCCTCCTTGATTTTAGTTGGAACTGATTTAACATTTGGTCTAAATATCAAAGATAATCTCTAGCCTTTGCAAAAAGAGTAATAATATAAATAAATCATCAAAGCACAGGAAGAATTAATTTCGAAGATTATGATAAACTTGATCCATGTGGAATGACTTCATCCATGTTCCCATTAATTACTCTCCGAAAATGATGTAGCAGCCAAGAAGATTGGAAAAATCTACATAAGACATGAAAATTATTATTTTATTAAACTGTGCCATTGGTTTTCAATACGAGTCTCCCTAAAGCCACCATAATTGAAAGGGGTGTCTGTCTTAGCAATAACATCCTTGTAAGCTAAACTGGTTTCCCTCTAGATTGGGCCTATAATCAAGTTATGGTAAGCTCCATGGACGTCTGGGTATGATGTGTTTAGACTGTATTGGTGCAATGGATTCATATCCCATGCAATACCTAGGGTATTGCACCCCTAGGTATTGCACAGGGTGCAATACCTAAATTCTCAATCATAGATTTAATCTAATGACCTAAATCTTTGACACCTCACCAAATAACAAAAAGACTATTTTACCCTTAAAAAATTTCACAGCCCGCCCACTATTTTTGGTAAGTTTGAGTAAACTTTCATAAAATAAATTTTTTTTCTCTCTCTCCCCTACGCAACTACCACTCTCTGCCTCTCCTTTAACCCATTCTCTGCCTCTCCTTCAATCCATTGTCACAGTAGCCCCAGCTCATACCCAAACATTGAAACTTAGAGGCTATTTGGCCACCATTTTTTGGTTATTCAATTTCCGTCACTCATCACTCATTACTCATAACTCATCACTCATCACTCTAAATACCAAGGTTGTTTGGCACCATCACTCACTTTCCATCACTCAATATTTTTCACACTATTTGTGGGTCCCATACCTGTCACTGGTGTAGCTTTTTTTTTTTCTTTTTTTCCCTTCAGTACCCAAACTCACCGAACCTAATGAAAAAAAAAAAAAAAAAAGAACAGATCGAACCAGTGAAAAGAAAAAAGAAAAAAGAAAAGAAGAAACCCAGAATAGACCGAACAGCCAACCCAGGAGGAAAAAAAAAGAACAGACCGAACCAGTGAAAAAAAAAAAAAGGAAAAAGAAAAGAAGAAACCCAGAACAGACTGAACAGCCAACCCAAGAGAAAAAAAAAAGAACCGAACAGCCAATCCAGAGAAGAAAGGAAAAAAAAAAAAGTAAAAGGTCAAAAGTTGTGGCTAAGTACTGTTTGTGGTTCTCCTATGTGTGTTTAATTATAATATTGCTATTGAGTTATGAGTTATGGAAACTGAAAACAGCCAAAATGTGTTTTCGGTTTCCATAACTCATAACTCAAAAATCAGAGAATTGAGTGATGGAAATAGAGTTATGGAAACAGAGTTATCGTTTGCCAAATAACCTTTTTGTCATCGGTCCCACTATTTTTGAGTTATGAGTTATGGAAACTAAGAATTGAGTTATGGAAACAGCTAAACCAAACAGCCTCTTAGCATTTGAAACCAAACCCCTAAACACTCACACTCCCTCTTTCTCATGTGTGAAGCTGTCCTAAGTCCCAACTTTCATGGAGTGAAGGTCTCTCTGAAGCAACAAAGCCACTAGCCAAATCGGTGGTTCTGACGGTACTTGGCCATTATATCGTCGAAAAATCCCTAAAATCCCCTTTGTGATAGTCACCGTGGGTCCATCTTTGATTGGTTGCTTCCAACATTAATCGACTCAAGGAGGTGACTTCTCTCTTTTGTATACATTGAATCAAAATATATATATATATATATTGGGTAAAATGAGAGTTGGGTCAAGGCTCAAGATAGTTGGGGCTATTGAAACCAAGCTCTTGAAATTCTGATTTTTATTTCCAATTGCCTTATGAGGCTATTGCACCTCTGCACTTCTACAGCCTTGGCATTTTCTTTCACTTCCTCCATAAAAATCTTTAACCTATCAGGTTTTGTCTAATTAATTTTATAGTATAACACTTAGCCATCACAAGTTCACAACAAAAGAAAAGAGAGACATAAATGTTCATTCTTGTTTGCATCGGATTCTTTATGTTGTTTCAGGTTCCTTATACAGAATAATATTCATAAAAAAGTGTTTTCATAAAATGATAGGAACCTTCTTACAAGAACAATATGGACAATAAGGAATAAACCAAAGAAGATGATTGAATCAATAAATTGGCATGCTAAAGCTTGTATGGATAAAACCCAGATGTATAAAATCCCTATGTTACTGTGACATTGCTTGAATTCTATGCTTTTAGATCCTCATTATATTTAAACTATAGTGTTTTAATCTTTGCCTTTCAAGTTTGCAATCAGAATTTAGTGATAAAAATTTATTGTCATAGGGATAGAAATTTTTTAGTAAGGCATAGGTTCTTTGGATTTAGAGCAACAGTTGACTGTAGTCTTCGAAAGCATGTGGACCGACAGCCAAACTTTAGGCCGCGCATGGAGGCGTGTGAGACTGAAGATGGAGGTCGGCTTCTTGGGTTTTACACATCGGAGGCCGAAGAAGAGATCTGTGGCATTGGTTTTGTGAACCACCAGTTGACGAGGAATCTATGACAGCACGTGGGTCAATGGCCACCATGCGTGGTGGTACGTGTCTTTGAAAATGGAGATCAAACTCTTGGGTTTTGCATATTGGAGGCCGAAGAAGAGATCTACGGCATTGGTTTCGCAAAAGGATTGAGAAAAACTAACAGATCTCAAGGGAGGCTCAGACTCGTGCGACAGCTGTGGCTTTTGATAGCAGCGATGCAGAGGCAAAGAGGCCTTGTGGAGGTGGTGAAGGTAGCGGTAGTCTTGAATTGAACGATGGTATGTTTGGTAGATCAGTTTGGCTCTAGAGATGGTGAAGGGAGATGTAAGAGAGATGAGAAATTATTGGGTTTTTCCTAATCGTTGGATCATTTTATATGCACATGTCACTCATCTATTTTAAAATGAAAGAAAATGTAGGTGATCCTTTTCCTTTCTTATCAATGGGGTCATCTAATACTCTCAACTTGCAAAAAGAAAAAGAAAGAAAAAAAAAATATATATTAATTCGTCTAATCGAACAAATAAGATGAAGACTACTATAAAAAATAAAGCATAACAAAAAATGATAAACAATTAAAAAACTAAACTAAACTAAAGTGTCTAGCGACTTTTCTTTAGTGTTCAAATCTGTCTGTTAAAAAGAAAAAAAAAAAAGACTAGATAAGTCTAGAAAGTGTCGTACAGTAACACAATAAAGAAAAGGCAAGGCCTATGCCTTTTCATTCATCATTTCCTTTACCAAATACGAAACTAACCAATAACCAAGCCCTTAACCCACCACCACCAGTAAAGAGGAAAAGAAAAAAAAAAAAAAACAAATAGTAGGTAAACCATGCTACCCAAGAAAGATAAAAGAGTTTTGGAGCTAAAATGCTCTAACCATCGATTCAGGGAGAGGTTAGATATTTTGGTTGATAATGGGAGATTATTTCAAGTAATCAAATTTTATTGTGGAGTTTTGGAGAGAGTTATGAGATTGTTCTATATTTTTAGTCTGTGCAGGAGCGTAGACTAAATTATGGTGTTTAATTAATGCGTAGACAAGATAATTATTATTCTAAATTTTTTTTCTATTTTTTTATTGGTTATGATATATTTTTTATAAAGAATCCATTGATTAATATATGGGGTTATATTTTAGAATTTTGAGTAATACTTGGAGCTTCTTCTATTTGGGGCCATAAGTAATGGCCTTAGATGCCTAGTGAGTTGAGCCGACTCTAAACCCAACTCATTGAAATAGTAGATGTTGGCAAAATTTGTTCTATACACAAAAAAAAGTTATTTAGTTATGTAGTATATACATTTTTTGAACTTGAGTTTATTAAACTTGAGTTCTAATTCATACTTGAGTTCCAAGTAGTATGCATCCATACTATATACATCCATACTAATTGGAACTTGAATTCTAAAAAATATGTTACATAATTAAATAACTTCGTTTGTGTGCTATACTCTTAAATTTTTTCTAAAAACATGCTATTTGACAAATTTTGCTGGTAGACGTCAGTCACCAGTTGACCTTTATATTTCAAAAGATTTTTTTTCGTTGTTTTGCCTACGTGACTAGAAAGGATTGGTAAATTTTAAGAATTAGTTTATGAACAAATTTAAAAAGTATTTTTTATAGAAAAATAAATAATAAGTAATAATTAATTGTGTGGATAGTTTTTAATATTTTCCATAAAAGTAGTGTTAAAATTTTTCTAAAATAATTTATTAATAATTACCTTAAAGATATCTATTAATATGACAAATTATATATTTATTTATTGACAAAATCCTTTTAATTTATATATTTATATTTATGGGTTTGTTTGGGTAAACTGTTTGAAAATGTGCGTTTTAAAAAAATAACATTTTTAAAATGTACATTGGGAAAACACAATTTTGAAAACCACGATAAAACGTTTGGTAAAACTTGTGTATAATATTAGTTTAAAATTGCGTTTCGGTGCTCTTCCAAAAAAAAAAAAAAAATTACGATTCGATGCAAATTACCAAAAAGGACCTAAAGACTTAATTTTGATATTGAAGTTATTCTATCTGTGGGGGCCAATTGATCCCATATGTTCAAATTGCATTGGAAATGGCTTGGCCCAATATCCAGTCTCATATGTATAGACTGCATTAGAAAGGGCTGGGCCCAATACCCAGTTCGAGGATAAGAGAGTATCCGAGGACGACCAGTAAAGGAAGAGATGAAAGTTACACTCCGAAAAGAGGTAAAGAATACCTATGTAGGATTTAACTGTGTCCTAGGACAACGACCACCTCGGAACGTCTGTCCGAGGTGGCCAGTAGACTTATCAGTCTCTTAAGGTAACGTCTCGGACAAACCTTGCAACAAAAGGGATGAGAAAATATCAGATAAAGGATAAGAACGAGAGAAAACAAATATCTGGAAGTACTGTTACCCCTACATTAAATGTTGCCCAGCTAACTTTCTGGCCGCATTAATGTGGAGGTGATGCCTGAACAATGAACAAGCAGCCTTACAGCTAAGATTGGAAGGTTCAAAAAGAGGTAAGGAAAACAGAGAAAAAGGACTCCCAACACCTGACCCACACGTGGATGGAGGAAATGATGTAAAAACCATAGTATATAATATGAAGAAAGATAAAAAGAGAGGGAGACAGAAAAAGGAGGACGAAGAAAAAGAAAGAGAAAAAGAGAGCAAAAGGTTGAAGAAATACAACAGTAAAAAAGAAGAATTCATTACTCTTAGTCTCAGTACTAGGGCATGTCCGATGATACTTTTTGCATCTGTGCGTGTGTAACTCTTTCCTTTTAACGCTATATACCAATATCTTTATCCTAGATTCAGACTAGCATTTTCTCCCACTCTCTATAAATTTATTCTTCGGGCTTCTTAGGCCTGGGTCCATTCCTGTTCCGGGTTTAAGCCAAAGTTGGTCCTTACAATTGGCGCCATCTGTGGGAACTGCTTGATCTTATCAGAAAGAGATTTTGGTTTAGTGCACCAAATGGAAGAGTCAGGTTCGCATCAACCAACGATAGGGCCACATCAGGGTAATGATAATCTGCACCAGGTGGAATCGGGAGGTTCACAACATAGCCAATCGGAGGTAAACCTTCAACAAAGGGGAGATCGTGAGAAAAGTGGGCAAACCATGCACACTAATAGGAGTCAATCGCGTGGGAAAAGTCATGTGTCCCATGCAAAGAATGAGAAAGACATGCAATGTGAAATTGATGAGTTGAAGAAGAAGTTACGCCGTGCACGACGGAGGCGAGCATCATTTGAATTTGAATCTTCTTCTGGGGATACAGAGGATGTCACTTATAGGAAAAGATCCAGAACTCTGCCCAGTGAAACCTTCTCCGGTGATGAGGAGCATAATAGTTATAGGTGGAAGAGAAAAAGTACATCGCACAAGGGTCTAGGAAACAAGGCCATGAATGAAGCATTAAATCAGGTCGCTAAGTCGCCTTTCACACGTCGGATTGAGGGTGCAAGCCTTCCTCGGCGATTTAATCAATCAACCTTCTCTCTTTATAATGGTCGGACAGATCCGGTGGAGCATGTTAGCCATTTTAATCAAAAAATGGCCATCCATTCAAAGGATGAGGCCCTAATGTGTAAGATCTTTTCATCCAGCTTGGGTCCAATGGCAATGAGATGGTTTAATGGCCTCAGGGCAAATTCCATTGACTCCTTCAAGAAACTTACCCAATCCTTTGGCGCCCGCTTCATCACATGTAGCAGGGTACCATTACCTTTAGGATCTTTGCTATCTATGTCTATGCGAGAGGTAGAGACTCTAAAGGCTTACTCAGATAGATACTGGGAAATGTTTAACGAGATAGATGGGAGCTATGATGATGTGGCCATTAGTACATTTAAGGCTGGATTGCCGGCGGAGCATGAGTTGAGAAAGTCACTCACTGGCAAACCTGTCACCAGTGTACGCTTATTGATGGATATGATTGACAAGTACAGGAGGATTGAGGAAGATCAGTTGCAAGGAAAAGGGAAAGCGAAGGTGATCCCTCAGGAGAGGAGGGATTCCAGGTCGAATCGGTTGCAGAACAATCGACCTCGGAGAGACTTTTCAGGGCAATCTGCATCTGCCAACTCCCAGGCAGTCAACGTTGTGTTTTGGGAACCAGTGCAGAAAGTCTTAGAGAAAGTAAGGAATGAGCCATTTTTTAAGTGGCCGAATAAAATGGCAGGAGATCCAATCAACCGTAACCAAAACTTGTACTGCCATTATCATCAGGATCATGGGCATACTACTGAAGATTGCCGGAACTTGTGGGACCATTTGGAACAGCTGGTCCGAGAGGGGAGGTTAAAGCATCTATTGCACCATTCCAGTGGCCGAGGAGGCCAGACTGGTTCGGCGTTTCAGGGAAATCCTGCATCAAAGCCTCCTCTTGGTACCATAAATGTCATATTTGCTGCCCCAGGGAGGACTGGATCCTACCCTTCCAGGATAATGTCGGTATCCTATTATTTCGATGATGAGCCTAATTCAGTGCCAAGGAGGGTCAAGACGAACGTACCTCTAGTGCTGAGTTTTTCGGAGGCGGACAAACAGGGAACCATATAGCCACATGATGATTCTCTGGTGGTTACCCTTAGAATTGGTGGATACGATGTGAGGAGAGTCATGATTGACCAGGGAAGTGCAGTGGAAATTATGTATCCTGATCTCTTTAAGGGTCTGGGTTTAAAGCCTGAAGATTTGACTACCTATAGCTCACATTTGGTGAGTTTTGAGGGTAAGATGGTTGTACCTAGGGGCCAGATCAAATTGCCTGTGCAAACTGGATCAAACGTGGTTGAGATAGATTTTATCGTGGTAAATGCTTTTTCCCCGTATACGGCCATCATGGGCAAGCCTTGGCTGCATTCCTTGGGTGCCGTTTCCTCCACCCTTCATTAGAAGGTAAAATATCCTTCTGGAGGTCAAGTGCTGGAGATAGTGGGAAGCCAATCTATGGCTAGGCAATGTTTAATTGCGGCAATTCAACACAAACTAGAGACTAGCACTTCGGCCAGTAAAGAAAGTAGTTTATAGCAGTTAAAAACCCCGTCGTCACCGCTCGGTGGACCAGCCGACGAGATGAAATGTGAAGACCTGGATAAGGTGATCATAGGGGATGACCTGGAGAGATTCTTTCAGGTTAGGGCTCGACTCCCCCTACAAGAGAAGGAAGAGTTGGTTGAGCTTTTGAGAATAAACGTAGACGTGTTCGCATGGGATGCCTACGAAGCCCCTAGTTTAGATCCGAAATTCATTTGCCATCGTTTAAATGTAAACCCCTCAGTCACTCCAAAAAAGCAGTCACCTCGGCGCCCTTCTAATGAACACGTAGAGGCAATCAAGAGTGAAGTGGTTAAACTTAAACAGGCAGGGGCTATTAAAGAGATATTCTACCCTCAATGACTGGCAAATACCGTGGTGGTCAAGAAGAAGACAGGAAAATGGCGTGTCTATGTGGACTTTACAGATCTTAACAAGGCTTGCCCCAAAGACCCATTCCCTATGCCGAGGATAGATCAGTTAGTAGATGCAACAGTAGGCCATCCTTGGATGAGTTTCCTGGATGCCTTTCAAAGTTATCACCAAATGCCATTGGCAATGGAAGATCAGGAAAAAACAGCTTTTGTCACTCCAGTGGGGAACTACCACTACAAAGTAATGCCTTTTGGCCTGAAAAATACAGGATCAACTTATCAACGGATGATGACAAAAATGTTTGAATCGCAGTTGGGAAAAAATGTTGAGATTTATATTGATGATATAGTTGTGAAGAGCAAATTGGTGTCCGAGCACTTAGCAGATCTTTCGAACATTTTTGAAATCCTGAGGCGGCACAAGTTGCGTCTGAATGCTTCTAAATGCTCTTTTGGAGTGGGGTTAGGGAAGTTCCTAGGATACATGGTGAGTTATAGGGGAATTGAGGTAAACCCAGACCAGATTAGAGCAATTAATAGCTTGCAACCACCTCGGAATCCGAAGGAAGTGCAAAAGCTTATTGGAATGATGGTAGCTTTGAATCGGTTCATATCTAGGTCAGAAGAAAGATGTAGACCTTTCTTTCTTCTATTACATAAATGGAAAGAGTTTCAATGGTCCGAGGAATGCGTCATAGCATTCCAAGAGCTTAAACGCTACTTATCCCATCCACCCATAATGTCTAGCCCAGTGGTGGACGAAGTTCTCTTTGCCTACCTCGCCGTTGCTCTACATGCCATAAGCCTTGTGCTCATACGGGTGGACAATGGTATACAACGGCTAGTTTATTATGTGAGCAAGTCACTTAACGAGGCTGAGGTGCGCTATTTGCCACTAGAAAAGGCGATATTGGCTGTAGTCCATG
The DNA here is from genome assembly GCA_023055345.1 of Quercus wislizeni. NCBI lineage: Eukaryota > Viridiplantae > Streptophyta > Magnoliopsida > Fagales > Fagaceae > Quercus > Quercus wislizeni. Next base: position 4,991,546 of record JALGQJ010000014.1, read on the forward strand.
CCACAAGGAAGCTTCCCCATTACTTCCAGGCGCACACTGTGGTTGTGCTAACTCAACTCCCCCTCAAGTCAGTGCTTAGGAGCATTGATTATACAGGGAGAGTAGCTAAGTGGGGTACGATTTTAGGGGCTTTTGATATAAAGTACATGCCTCGTACATCTATAAAGGGGCAGGTGCTCGCTGATCTGGTGGCCGAATTTGCTGAATGTCTTGAAGAGGTGGAAATGGGAAGGGAGGCACTGGTCGAAAGGTTGGTCGGCGTGGCCTCTATTCAGGGCCTACCGCCTTGGGAATTATATGTTGACGGAGCAGCTAATCAACGGGGATCAGGAGTGGGGCTAGTACTGGTGTCACCTGAGAAGATTACTATCGAGAAATCCTTAAGACTGAATTTCTCAGCTACGAATAATGAAGCAGAGTATGAAGCTTTGCTGAGGGGGATGGTGATGGTTCAAAAAATGGGGGGAAAGGCAGTAAGGGTTTTTTCGGACTCGAAACTGGTTGTGGGACAAGTAAGAGGTGACCTAGAGGCACGAGATTCAAGAATGTAGGAATATTTAGGTCAAGTCAGGAGTATACAAGAAAAGTTTGAAGTTTTTGACTTGTCTCATGTTCCTAGAAGTGGGAACACCCATGCAGCGTCCTCGGCCCAAGATTTGCCTCGGGTAGTATTGGTGGAGGACCTATATACGCAAACTTTGGTGCATCATGGTGCTCATCGGATCCATCAGATCACGCTGGGTCCAAGCTGGATGGATTCTATATCACTGTTCCTGGAAAAAGATGTATTGCCTGAAGAAAAGTTTGAAACTGATAAAGTGCGAAGGAAAGCTCCTCGGTTCTGGCTCTCCGAGGATAGAAAATTGTACAAGCGCTCTTTCTCTAGACTTTATTTGCTGTGTGTGCACCCAGAGGCATCAGAATCATTTCTAGAGGAATTACATGAAGGGGTTTGTGGAAGTCATACAAGAGGAAGATCACTGTCTCACAGGGCTCTTACCCAAGGATATTGGTGGCCAAACATGCAAAAAGAGGCGCAGGAATATGTCAAGAAATGCGATCAATGCCAGAGGTTTGCACCCAATATTCATCAGCCTGGAGGGGTGTTCAACCCTCTTTCTAGTCCGTGGCCTTTTGCTCAGTGGGGCCTAGATATTGTGGGACCTTTCCCCAAGGCAGTGGGGAACAAAAAATACCTCATGGTATGCACAGATTATTTCACTAAGTGGGTCGAAGCTGAGCCTTTAGCCAATATCAGGGATGTGGATGTTAAAAGGTTCATCTAGAAAAACATAGTTACACGATTTAGGGTTCCCAACGTCCTCATCTCAGATAACGGTCTTCAATTTGACAGCAAGGCTTTTAGGAAGTACTGTTCTGATTTGGGGATAAAGAACAGGTATTCCACTCCAGCCTATCCGCAAGGAAATGGACAAGCTGAGGCTGTTAATAAGGTCATCATGAATGGACTTAAAAAGAGGTTGGATGACGCCAAAGGAAGATGGGTTGAAGCGTTACCACACGTTCTTTGGACATACAGGACAACACCTCGGAAGTCTACTGGAGAGACCCCCTTCTCAATGACGTATGGGGCTGAAGCTGTAATCCCTCTGGAGAGCGGTTTCCTTACTATGAGGTCTAGCGCATTCACCTCGGATGGAAATGACGAACTGTTAAAAAGAAATTTGGATCTAATTGAAGAACGACGGGAAAACGCTAGGGTGCAGTTAGCCTATTATCAACACAAGCTAAAGCAAGGCTACGATATGAGTGTGAAGCTGAGACCATTGGCCCCAGGGGACTTGGTTTTGAGGAAAGTTGTGGGAAACACTAAAAACCCTGCTTGGGGAAAATTGGGGCCCAACTGGGAGGGACCATATCGCATTACATCGGTAGCAGGAATAGGTGCATACTACTTAGAAGATTTAGATGAAAGAGCTGTACTTCATCCTTGGAATGTAAATAACCTGAAAAGGTATTACTATTGATAAGAAAAGTTATACTATGTTTTCTTTTGCTTCTATTTATCTTAATTATCTGTTGAAATATTAAACAGAAACTAAGTTATGTTAGGTCCTCGGACCACAAACTTAGTGGAAATTAATATCCTATGACATCCGTTGAAATATTAAAACTTAGTGGAAATTAATATCCTATGACATCCGTTGAAATATTAAACAGAAACTAAGTTATGTCAGGTCCTCGGACCATAAACTTAGTGGAAATTAATATCCTATGACATCCGTTGAAATATTAAACAGAAACTAAGTTATGTCAGGTCCTCGGACCACAAACTTAGTGGAAATTAATATCCTATGACATCCGTTGAAATACTAAATAGAAACTAAGTTATGTCAGGTCCTCGGACCACAAATTTAGTAAAAGTTAATATCCTATAGTATCTTTGAAGTATTATACAAAGGCTGGTTTGTATTAGGTTCGCCTACCATCAGCTTGCTGAGAGTGAGTGTTCAGGAAATTTCCTTGGAATATGAAAGGGAAAACTTCTTTGTATCACATCCTCAGACCGTAATCATTGTAAAAGTAGTTAGGCTTGCCATCTCAAGGGATACACTCAGTAAAGTATAAGTTGTATCAAAACCTTTGGAACGTGATACTTAATGGAAGATATTAATTTTTAAGCCAAGTGTTGTCTTATTTTATAAGTCATAGGTCAGTCTTATAATTATTAAATTAAAGGTCAGTATATTTCCATATATTGACGTTTTGCTCATTATGTAAGTGTTGAGATATACCTTGGAGGTGATAGAACTTATTAAAGAGCTTGGTCAAAAAAGAAAGAAATATGCTTTTTAACGGGATTTGATGATATGTTTTATCAATGTACTTCACTCCTTAACGATCTATGTGGGAGAGAGCATAAGAGATGAGATGAAATGAAAACCATACATTCAAGTAGAACAATATTACTGACAAATATAATTAGGAATAGAGAATAATGCCTCATATATTATAAAAATTTGTCCTTCAATAAAAAAAAAGGGGGAAAAGAAAGTAATAATAACCAAGTTACAACCATTATAAATATCATAAAATAAAAAAATAAAAACTAAAAAGCTAAAAACTAATACAAAGCTTAGGGTTTCAACTTGATCTGAAACTTGGGCTTGGGAGCCTAGTCAGCCACTTTAGGGGTGATCTCTTTCTCTTTGCCCTTAAGAGACTCCTGCGCAGGTAAAGTGACTAAAGCTAACTGCTTCTCAAAATCCTGAGAAGCTGTCCCTGGTTGAGGGGCTTCAGTCACTTTATCCGAGGAGGGTCCTTTCTGGATCTCTTTCTCTTTACCATGTTCTGGCTAGTCTATAGAATGAGGGTGCTGAGGAGGGGCTTCAGTAATCGGTTGGGGCGCGAGAGGGGCTATCTCAATCTGCTTAGGGATCTGTAGGGCTGAAGGAAAGATAATGCTTTCTGGTCTCCTAAGTTCAGATGAAGCTTCAACCCCAGCCTGGTTGAGAGCCTCTTCCCAGGTCTAGGCACAGTAGGTACGACACACAGCGGGGACCTCTGCCCGAAGAGCGTCCTCGGTCTCAGCTACGCCGACGTCGTAGTCGTGCTGCTCAGCCTCATCCCTCTCCTTCTCGGCTTTGACCTTGTCCTCCTCAGCCTGCAATTTGGCTTTTTCGGCCAGGTCCTTAAGCTTGTTAGCCTCCTTCAGCTGCTGCTTCAAGGCTGCCATTTGCTCCTTGGCCGCAACCAGCTGCCCCTTAACCTCGTTGGCCAGCTTTCTTTGGCTCTCGGCCTGTGTCTCAGCGCCTTTTAAGGCCGAATCAAAACTCTTCCTGGCCTGTTCCTCAGCCTTTAACTTCTGCCTGAGGTCAACATTGCTGTCTTCAGCAATGGATAGCGTCTGCACAGCAGCACTCCTTCTTTTTCTTTCATCATCCAGCTGCTGTGAGACGGAGTGGTACATCTCCTCCATTCTGAAGGTGCTTTGAACAGCCTTTTTAAAAAAAAAGAAAAGAAAAGAAATAATAATAAAAAATAAGTGTTATACCAAATAAAAAGAAAAGAAAGAGACTGAGGGGGGAAAAATACATACCATTCCCAAAAACCGTTTGGCTTGAAGGAAGACTTCATTCCTCCTCAATCCTCGTAGCTCCACCATGTCCTTGGGGAGTAGGAGGGTTTCCTCCAGTACTGAAGCCATGTGGCAACCTATACCCCCATTATAGTCTCTGATTGATGAGTCATCAGTCAGGGGCTCACCACCAAGCATGGGGGCTAGAAGCCATGCTTGAGGTTCGGGCAGTTGAACCTCGCCCCTTTCTGGTCCTCGGCTGGGGGCATGACTGACTCTTTGTTGCTTGGTTGGCCTGTTGGCCTCTTCTTCGCTGGAAGGACGATGTCTTCCAGTTTCTATTACCTCCTTGCCCTTGGGCTCCCTTCTCCTCTTAGGGTCAGGTTGTTTAGTCCTTGAGGGAGGAGGTGGCTGAGGGGCACGAAGAGGAGATTTAGGTGGGGGAGGAGGAAGTTTGGGTTGAGCAGGCTTCCCAGCCTCCCCCCTTCCTGGCTAGCTCTCCAGTAACTCTTGAAGGCTGCGCTGGGGTTTTCTCTGAATGCCCATGTCTTCAGGTATGTTTGGTGATGGAGAAGATTGATTGAAGACTTCGTAGTCGTCTGTGGCTGAGGTAAGGTCCACAAAACATTCTTCCTCTTGTTTAACTTCTTCTTCCTCTTCTACTTGGAAAACGGGGGGGGGGGGGGAAGATGTTGCTGCTGCTGCAAGGCTAGCAACAGGTAGTGGTTCTGTGAGCGGGAAGTATCTGGGGAGAGGAATGCCTTGAGGGACTACGAACCCTTCGTAGGTGACACTAATTCTGCGAAACCGAGGATCCTTTACCCTTATCACGCACGAAGGAGCTTGGAATGCGCGCGATATGGGGTTGTAGCCGAGGATGAGATGTGCCGCCCTTAGCTGACCGTCTGACTCGTTGACGTAAATTTCAGCTTGAAGAACCCTGTCCAAGCTGGCTTTGTTAACTAAGCGAAGTGAAGGCGTAGTGGCGCGGGGATCTGCAATATTAGTAGGAACAGCGAGGAACCATTTTAGTACCAGCAGACAACAGTGGGAATACCAAAATTATGTAAAGTTAAATGTTAAAACTAAATGGTTAGTTTCCCACCTGGTTCACCCTCTTTAACTGGGCATGGTAAGCCATCATGCCATCGCCCAGAGAAGATTAGAAAGTCTTCTTTTAATCCCTTGTTAGATACAGGGAGACACTGAATCAACCTAACCTCGGCGTGCCTGGATTTTAAATAATATCCCTGCTTTTTTAGGTGTTGAAGATTGTAAATCCAGTTTATGTCGTGGTGAGTTAGGTTTAGGTTCATTCTTTCATTCAAGGCTTCTATACACCCTAACACTTTAAACATATTCGGCGCGCATTGTGTAGGGGACAACCTAAAGTACCTAAGGTAGTTCCTAGTGAGGGTACCCATAGGAATGGTCATCCCTCCTTCTATGAAGGCAATCATAGGGATGACCACCTCGTTCGTTTTCCTTTCATCATACTACTCACCCTGTGCCGCGTATCTAACGCCCACATGTGGAGGAATGTTATACTTAGTTATAAAACTCCTTATTCCCTCCTCGGTGTCTACTAACTCCTTAAATCTACCAATTTTCTAAGAAGTTCTATAAGGGAAATTTCGCAATAAAAGGAATAAGAGTTGGAGATAGTTCAGGAAGACTTACAGGTGTGTGAAATGGTCCTCGGACAGGATTTTGGTATTTGTAGACGAGCAGAGGAGTGAGAGAAAGAAAGGAAATATCAGGTTCAGAATACGGGTTCTAGAATAGCGCAATCGTTTAAAGTGAAAAGAAACTGATTTGAAAGACTATTTATAGTGGTGCAGAAATTGGGAGCGGGAATTCACCCGCTCAAATTCCCAGAAAGCTCAACTGTCGTTGGATTCTCATCCAACCGTTGAACGTGGGAGACAAAGGAGTTGCCAAAATTAAATGAAGGCACGCCCTGAGCACTGAAGAGTCAGGGATGAGTCACAAGAAGACAAACACATATTGTTGCGATTTGACCTAATGAAACCAAATCATAAGGCAGATCAGACGAGGGAATCAAAATCCTCATTTTCTCCCGAGGAGCCGAAAAGCAAGATTTTGAGGGGCTATTATGGGGGCCAATTGATCCCATATGTTCAAATTGCATTGGAAAGGGCTGGGCCCAATATCCAGTCTCATATGTACAGACTGCATTAGAAAGGGCTGGGCCCAATACCCAGTCCGAGGATAAGAGAGTATCCGAGGACGACCAGTAAAGGAAGAGATGAAAGTTACACTCCGAAAAGAGGTAAAGAATACCTATGTAGGATTTAACTGTGTCCGAGGACAACGACCACCTCGGAACGTCTGTCCGAGGTGGCCAGTAGACTTATCAGTCTTTTAAGGTAACGTCTCAGACAAACCTTGCAACAAAGGGGATGAGAAAATATCAGATAAAGGATAAGAATGAGAGAAAACAAATATCTGGAAGTACTGTTACCCCCGCATTAAATGCTGCCCAGCTAACTCTCTGGCCGCATTAATTTGTAGGTGATACCTGAATAGTGAACAAGCAGCCTTACAGCTAAGAATGGAAGGTTCAAGAAGAGGCAAGGAAAACAGAGAAAAAGGACTCCCAACACCTGACCCACACGTGTATGGATGAAATGGTGTAAAAACCATAGTATATAATACGAAGAAAGATAAAAAGAGAGGGAGACAGAAAAGGGAGGAGGAAGAAAAAGAAAGAGAAAAAGAGAGCAAAAGGTTGAAGAAATACAACAGTAAAAAAGAAGAATTCATTACTCTTAGTTCCAGTACTAGGGCATGTCCGAGGATACTTTTTGCATCTGTGCGTGTGTAACTCTTTCCTTTTAACGCTATATACAAATATCTTTATCCTAGATTCAGACTAGCATTTTTTCCCACTCTCTATAAATTTATTGTTCGGGCTTCTTGGACCTGGGTCCATTCCTGTTCTGGGTTTAAGCCAAAGTTGGTCCTTACACTATCATTTTTTAAATAGCTCATGAAAATAATAATGATAATAATAATAATAATAATAATAATAATAATAACAATATTCATTAATCCCCAGATTCCCCACTAGCCTTTCAACAACAACAACAAAAAAAAAAAAAAAAAAAAGGTAAGCTAGGATTCACCATGGAGCTATGCCTTTCTTTAGTCGTGATATTTCACATGTTTTTTATTTTTTATTTTTTCTTCTTTTGCTTTTCTTTTTTCTGAGCCCAGTAGCTATCATTGCCTCTGCGTAGGCTTTTTTGCTTATGACACTCTCCTTACTAAGTACTTTGTACTATTTGTATTTATTTAATATAGTTTTATCGCCTGCAGTAAAAAACAAGAAAGAAAAAGGTAAATATTATTAAAAGCAAAAACTAAATTAAAATAACCCCCAATTACTTTCCCTTCCCAATGCTAATATCAACCTCAAATAAAGAAAGTAAAAAAGAGATAGCAGAGATAAGAGAGTGAGAGAGAAACAGAGATTTCATTCACATGGGCATGACTTCTTGTAAACATGGACAAAGAGCAAGTGGACATGCAAGTTGTTTCTACAAGTAGTGCCTTCTTGTTTCCATTTATGATAGTGATACAGCTAAGCTCGTTCTTGTTTTGACATAGTTCTCCACCACTGCTGCAAATTCTGCCTGAGGCCTTGCAGGGGCGGAACCACGTAGTGGCTTGGGGGGGCCCCGGCCCTTCCAAAAAAAAAATTTCCATTAGAGTAGGTTGAAAAAAAATTTGGGCCCCCCAATATTGGACAGCCCCCCCCCCCCCCCCCAATTCTCAAATATTCTCCCAAGCCCAGCTTTAGTTTTAGGCCTTATCACCTTATGTACTCCAAATAAAACAAGCTAGCCTGCTCAAGTCCAAACACTAAAAGCAAAACTTCACTTTCTCTTCATCTCAAAAATCCACCCACTGACCCACAGAATCCCTTTCTTTACTTCTTATTCTTTTGTTTGGTCTTCTTTGATACACTTTCATTTCCACTGGTACCGTTGCTTACCTACCAGCCCCAAAACTCTAGTCCTCTGTACTCACAGTCCAAAAATAAAAATAAAATAAAATCCTAACCAATTTTTTCTTTCTTCATCAGCTTTAGTTTTGGAACTTGGTGACTGGTGAGTTTTCTTCCCTTTCTAAAGCATTAGACATTAATCTATTTTTAGTGTCTTTTTTTATTTTCTCAACTATCTACACCTAAATATTCACATGTTCTTTATATTTTTATAGATTTTTAGAGAAATACATGATTGAAGGCATGGGGAGATTGTTTGTGATGAGTCTTGAAGGGAAGATCTAAAGTTGGAGGCAGACAGGCAGAGGAAGTCAGGTAAATGCAGTAGGCATTGTCGCACATGTGACCCATCTTTGCACTTTGTGAAGACAAAGTTTCTAAGGTAAAATTCTTTTGATTTATTACCTATTTTTGATTAGTTAGATATCATGTGGTTGTGGATGTTGTTAAATTGTTTGGTTTATGTTGTGTACCAATCTTATGTGTTTAATTTTTGTTTTTGTTTGAGGGGTTATTATTAATTAAAGTCGTATTAAAAATGGGTTGTATGTTTAAATTATAGTGGAAATTTTCTTTTTTCTTAAGTATGAATAACATCCATATAACCAAGTAAAAATTTCTAATTAAAATTTTATTTTTTAAACTTCTTTTCAGGTTAATTTTTGAGTCATATTCTTAAAGCTAAAAGAATTATGAGCAAATGAAAAACAATTGATACATTCTTTAAGAAAAAAGATGTTAGCAATTTAGAAATTAAGACACCTGTGGCTATAGAAACAAATGTTGGTACTTCAATGCCTGATGAACACCCTGACCCCTCCAAATGTTCAAGAATTCAATCTGAAGAAATAGATCGTGATCCAGGATCACGTAAACAAATATGTGAATTCCTTATCAACAAACAAGATGAAATCCGACGAGCTTATCTCAAAGAAGGTCCATATCAACCTAAAAATATAGACTATTCATACAACGATGATACTTATCGTCGTCGATTTCAACCTTCATGATTCGAATCGGCCCCCCCCATATAAAAATTCCTGGCTACGCCCCTGAGGCCTTGAGCAATGTTGTCATTGGAAAGTTAGGGAGGTGAGTTTATTTGTTGGTTGATGATTTTGTCATTTAGCAAATGCTTGAGGGTGTTTTAGGTATTCAAACCTTAAAAAGTATTGTGAATCTGCGTTTTAAGCGGTGTTTTTCAAAAATTTGGTTGATACTTCAGTTTCAAAATGTGATATATGGCGTTTGAAAGAACGCAGTTTCTAGTAAAATCACAGTACCAAACACACACATATTTGCGTTTTTGATAAAACGCACGTTAAGAGTTTTAGAACCGCCTATCCAAACGGGCTCTATATATAATGCAGTCAAAACGACGCCGTCCTTATCGTTTCTCTCAGGAACGTTTCTTTTTATATGTGAATTTTGTGCCTTGTTTTTCGTATGGTTTGTTTTTCTGTAATTAGGGTTTCTACGGTTGATCAAAACCAAATCTAATCGAAAAACCTACAAATTAAAAACAATCTAATTAGGGTTTGTATTGAATTAAATTGGGATTTGGATTGCTGGTGGAAGATGGCAAATGTGAAGAAGGAGTATGAGGACTATGAGGTAGTATTCTTTAGGCGCACTGAAAAAGAAGAAGAAGAAGAAGAAAAACAAGAATCCTTCGAGAGTTACCAATACCGCCTCCAGAGTAAAAGACACAGGAACATGATGGAATCACTTTCTTTCAAAAACCTTTCCAGGGAAGAAGAAGACACGAAGACGAAGACGAAGAAACAAACCCAAGCCCAAGCAAGAATGCCAAGACCCTAGCCCCAACCTCTCCCTTGAACAACCTCCCATCCTTTGAAAACATGGAATGCTCACCAGTGGTTGTACCCTGTTTTCGTAGAATTGAAATCATAGGTACCAAAGAGGAACCCACAGGTATCAGAGAGATACCTGACTTATGGTTCCCAGCGAGTGCGGTACGTACGTACGTACGTGGTGTGTGATTTTCTTCTTTTATTAGAAAGAAAAGAAATGACAAGGATTTTAATTAAACTTGCTTGTTCTGCAGGTTGATGAGAAAGACCTAAATCGATTTTCTGGCTATGCACAGACGGTGATAAAGCACTACAACAAAGTGAAGGTCTTTTTCTTCTTCTTCTTCTTCTTCTTCTTCTTCATATTTATTAATGTATCTTGTAATAATCTTAAATTTTGAACAATTGGTGCAGAAAACAGATTTTGAGTTTGTGAGATTGGTGAAGCCGTGAAGATGAGGTGGACATTGGGTCATTTTTATCTTCGCTTCAAGGCCAAGGCCAAGTCCAGCGGTGCCACCTTGAAAACCTTTGAAGGAGATGTGCGCTGTAATTGGTGCCTAGTAAATGAAGAAGATGGGAGGCCCTTGAGTTATCGTCTAATAGGCCGCAAATTTGACGATTATTTGTATGTAAGACCGCCACCTTGGTACCACTAAACAATACATGCATGATACGTACCTCCCCAACTCCAAGCAAATGTGAACACGGTTGCAGGGGCCTTGTCCTTACTTATGCTCTGCTTTATGGGCTTCTTGTTGGTTTTGGGAACAAATTGCTGCTTTCTTAATTTGTTGGTATGAATGACCTGCGACTAATATTTGCTATCTTATAAAAAAATAAATTAGTATCCTTATTTTGTACATATTCTTTCAATTTATCTTTGAGTCTTTGACTCAAGTTACTCGAGCATATCGGATTTTTAGAAAGAAAAAAAAAATCAATATATGTTTTTTTTTTTCTTTGGGTGGTCTTTGCTGTGTTGTTTCTCACCATTGCCTCTGTCCCTATGCCAATTTGGTTGAGGTGGGGTTTATGGGTTTCTCATCTCGTCTCCCATGAAATAAGGTGAAATAGATCTCTCTTTAAATGAATAGCTTGTTACACCACGATGGCAAGTTGTCGGTCTCTTGTTGTATGACTTATTGGTTCTTATAAAGAGGTGTACCATACTCTTACCAACTTTTGCTTATTCTGGCTTCTTTGAATTTGTTGTTGTCTTGCAATATTCACCTCTTATTGGCTGCATATGTGAAGCTGTAATTCAGTCAACAGTAGGAGTCCATGCATCAACATTGTAATTTGTAAGACAAATTACAAATACTCTGCTGCTCCCCTCTCCAGGCCGAATCAGCTACACTCCTCTGGGCAGTTAGATTAGCTGCTCAAGAGGATTGGCATCAAGTTGTGTTTGAAGGTGTCACTAAAGCCTGTTTTTGACTCCCTTGGCTCCTTGGATTTCATCCCTGATTGGTCTATTAATTAGCACCTCCATTAGTAACATTCGTCGTTTAGCTGTTTCTTTTGCTGCCTTTAAGTTTAGTTGGGTCCAGCGAAACTGCAATTCTGCAGCCCATGTAGCTGCTAGACTTGCTTTTAAGCTCTTGTGATTCTGCTTCAATAAAGGCAACCGCCCAAGTTCCACCTCATATTCAGTCTGCTTGTAAGGTGGATTACCTAGCTTATTATTCCTTTTATGTTTTAATGTTTTTGAAGTTTAGCAGGAAAAATAAAAAAACAGTGCGAGTCCATGTCTTGTAGACATACTTTTGACTAACCTTTGAGGTTCTATGGTTATATATAGACACGCTTTTGACTATTTGTTGATTTTCTATTTTATATACTAACTGGTGCATATATTAAGAGCTATAAACTGAGCTTATAGTTTGGACATTACAGTATTAAACATTAACTGCAATAAAATAGATTGGAAGTAATTTTTGGTTGTTAGAGGTAGAGATTGTCCTCTCACACAATAATGAGATAAGTGAAATTTGAAGGCGGTTGACTAAACTTTTATGGATATCTTCATTGGATGTGCAGTACTTTTCAATGTTGGTTTTGCCTTGTCCTTAAATTTCTTGAAGCGGAAGTTCATCTTTTTATTTTATCATATTTTTAACTGAAGGACGAGGAGAGTAATATGTTTCTCATCTTTATTTGTTGCATCAGCTCTCTGATTAACTCGAGTGTCCCATATTGGTGTACATGGGGAGGAAAAGTCTAAAAATTCTCCTCTCAAAACTAATATAGACCTAAATACCTGATAAATGTTATATCATTCGTCATGATTTTTTTTTATTCTTTGAGCCATTGGACCTCCAACTTCTGTTATTCTTTATTGTATTTGTTATTTAGTTAAAATACATTGTTAGTTCTTGAAATTTATCAAATGTGTATTTTTGGTTCATAAGGTTTCAAATAAGCCTTATTAGTCCTGGAGTTTTAAAAATTAGGGTGCGTTTGTTTTGGGTGCAAATGATTTCAGGAAATCATTTTCCCCCAAACCCGCATGTTTGGCTGTCACGGAAAATGATATTTTCCGGAAAATGACTTCCGGTTGACCAATATTTTCACCTTTGACCCGGAAATGATTTTCCACCCTCATTTTCACTTCAAATCATTTCCGGAAAAAGAGAGAGAGAGAGAGAGAGAGAGAAGAGAGAAGAGAGAGCCCAGATCAGAGAGAGAGAGAGAGAAGAGAGAGAGCCCAGATCGCGTCGCTCGTCCGACGATCGCACCGCGCCGACGAGTGGCGCGATTGACGATTGCGATCGATGAGATCGCGCGGTGCGATTGTCGGTCGAGCGGCGCGATCGACGATCGCGATTGATGAGATTGCACGGTGCGATCGTCGATCGAGCGGCGCAATTGACGATCGCGATCGACGAGCGCGCTCGTCGGACGCGCACCGCTCGTCAATCGACGAGCGGCGCGATCGCGATCATCGATCGCGCCGCTCGTCGAACGATCGCACCGACCTCGCCTCCGCTCGATGTCGCCTTCACCGCGCGATCTCATCTTCCCCTCCACCGGATTTGATTCATTTTCTTTTGCTACGTTTTGTTTCTTTTGCCGAATTTGATGCATTTTCTGTAAAAATGTTTGAATGAACCAAACACCGAAATTAATTTTCCGTAAAACGAATTTTGTGACAGCCAAACACATGAAAACGTTTTACTTCCGGAAATACTTTTACGCGAACCAAACACAGCCTTAGTCATTGAGATTTTTAGTTAATTGTCATGCCAATGTGGTTAAGAGATTAAGGATCATTGGTTCTTTGGGGAAATACTAACGCATTTTTATAAGTAAAAAAAGTCCACAACCCAACAAAGGAAAACTTTTTCCAGTTAGGCTGTGTTTGGTTTATGTGGAAATGTTATTTTCGGGAAAGGAACATATTTTCAAGTGTTTGGTTGCATTTCAAAAAATGTTTTGAAAAATATTTTCTGGTGTTTGGTTGTGTTCTTGAAAATACCATAGAAAACACATTTTCTACTTGTTGCTCACATTTTCTCAGCTGCCAAACAAATATATAATATCATTCCTCAATACAGAAACACAAAAGAAACAAAACCCAGGAAAAAAATTCATCAAATTTGGTCAATACAGAAATACAAAAGAAACAAAACCCAGAAAAAAAAATTCATATAATCCGGTCAATACAAAAACACAAAAGAAACAAAACCCAGAAAAAAAATTCATCAAATCCAGTCAAATTGAGAGAAGAAGGAAGAGAGAGAGGCGACTGGGTTCGATCTAGAGGTGAGATCGCGTGGCGGATGTGAAGGCGAGATCGAGTGGCGTTAGAGTCGATCTTTGCTTGATCGGCGCGGTGCTGCAATCGATGAGACCGGTGGAGTGTGGATCGTCGAACTGGAACTCGATTTGTGGTCGTCGGACTGGAGCTCGGTTTGAGGACTGGGCTCTCTCTTCTTCCTCTCTCTCTCTCTCTCTCTCTCTTTGCCTTTATGCATGAGTCCGGAAACACACGGTCAACTGAAAATATTTTCCGGAAAATTTATTTTCCATATGCAACCAAACACCCGCATTTATAGAAAAGCATTTCCGAAAGTGATTTGAAGCCAAAACAAACACAGCCTTAGTTTTTCATGAAAAGGGAAAAACGAAGTGGAGTAAGGAGCAAACAAGTTAGATTGATGAAGTTTAGGTCTGTCTGGGATCGCATATTTTACTGAAACTAAAAACTTTTTACTGAAAGTATTATAGATAAAAGTAAAAGTTAGCTGAAATAGTACAGTGAGATCCATGAATAGTACCAAAAAGTGCAATAGGGTCCATGAATAGTAAGGAGCAAACAAGTCAAATTGATGAAGTTTAGGTCAGACTGAAACTGAAAACTTTTTGTTAAAAGTATTATAGATAAAGGTAAAAGTTAGCTGAAATAGTACAGTATGATCCATGAATAATACCAAAAAGTATAATGAAGCAATGAATAGTAGTAAAAATAAGCTGAATAGTAAAATAAGCTGGGTTTTTAAGTTGGAGTCAAACGCAACTGGAGTCAAATGCACATTAAATGGGTTGCAAAATATATAACCCTTATTTGATTTTTTCAGGGTCACATCAACCTGGTATGACTAGTAAAAACTAAAAAAAAAGACCAGTAAAAACTACAAAATAAAAATAAAGCTTGACAATATAGTCTGTGCTTACAAATAAAATAACATACGTTAGTATTTTATAGGAAAAGGGTTAGAACTGGGAAAGAAACAGAAGGATGGGCTTTACCCAGAATCAAGTCCAATCTCTTATCATAAAAAAAAAAAAGTCCAATCCAACATAGAGTGCTCTCACCCTTCAACTTAACAGGAAATATTCACAGAATCTTCAAGCAGCCGAACCTAAGATTGTCGGTATCCTAAAGACAAATGACTAAATAAGAACTAACCCAGATCGTATGCAAAGATTCTAACAGGGCCACTATCACGTCGCCTTTTTAACCTCCAATATACTTCGGCTTTGAGACTTTGTTAAGTAATGTTGATCAAAGTTTTTCAAACTTAACAGGATGCAATTGTCCCAGTTAGAATGAACACGCAAATAAATCTGAGTTAAATATTTTCTCCTTAATTCTTTTAGTTTTTATCTTATGATAAATGGAATTCTTTATCTCTCTATTTTCCCTCTGTCTGCTTTCTAATTCAATTGTGAATTTTGTATCAATTATATCCCTTTTATACACACACACAAAGGAAAGGAAATGAGATTTTAACATAACGACTAAACTTAACTCAAAAGTCATTTTAAGGAAGGGTTGGACAAATAATACTACATACAACACACCCTTTTAAGTAACGCGAGACAATTACCATTTTATCAAATATAATACATATAATCAAACTTTTATTTTTAAACTAAGGTGTAGTAGCAAAAAAAGGGAAAACACATGCACCGAATACAAGGGGAAAAAAAGGCAAGTAGTTAATACTCATTCTAACTGGGACAATTGCAAGTAGTTAAAAAGGCAGTTTTTTAAAGGTTTCCACCTTATTGCAAAGGAGAGAGGATGGAAAATGAAATACAAAATTAGTTCTTATGAAATCCAATCCTAAAACATTATTATACTTGTCGTTATCCTCTTCTGACTTCATTTGGATCTAAGGAATTTTTTTTTGGGGTGATATAAGGAAGTGAGATGTCTCTTAGCCTTTAGTTAGACTATTTCACTTTCTGTTGATTAGACACTCTTGAAACTATATGATTCGATAATATAATAGTTTAACCTGGGACCTTCGGACCATATCAATGAACCCATTCCACAGATACCCTTGTAGGAGTATTTAAGGAGGGAGCTGATAAGGGATGGTTAGAAATTAAACCCGTGATAAGTTACAAATTTCAAAAAGAAAAGAAAAGAAAAGAAAAGAAAAATATTGAGGAATCTGGCAAAAGGAATTAAACAAAGGAAAATGATTTTTATAAATATCACCTTGAATTTGATGTTAGCGTTAATTTGGGTTTTCCATTTTTTGATTTTAAAATTAATTCTCTAGGCATTAGTTAGTGACAAATCAAACCTCCATAGTTATGTTTAATTATATATTGGTTTCGTTATAGTCCTATACTCCTATGTTTTTTTTTTTTTTTTTGAGAAGATACCCTCATATGAGTTTAATCATGTGATGTATATATAATTTTTATGATCGGATAGATTAAAATAATGAAAAAGAATACATGTGGTGATCTATTTGGCTGTTGACTTGTTGCACATAATATCTGTCAAAACTTTAATAATTTTATATTAATAATAATAACAATATTGTCTATATCAAGTAATTAAAATCATCAAATTGTTCTTCTAAAAAAAACATCAAATAGTAACAGAAAACACTAATAAAGGTTTGGTTTATCATAATGTGAAAGTGTTAATTGTTGGGGGGGAAAATGAAATCCACTTGCAAACTACCCATTATAGAAAGAAAGAGAACTTCCTTATTTTTATAGGGAAGGATGCCCTTTCTACTTGGTACTATTTATTTATCTTAAAAAACAAAAATGGAAAGAAAGAAAACTTCAAAAGTGGGCTTTTTCCACGTGGTCCGGCCCATCCATCCTCTTTTTTCTGTGTGTCTGTTAGTATACCAAAGATTCATTCAGAATAAGAGGTATCTCTTGTCTGATTGTTCTGACTTAAAACACTCTAGCATACTAGTTAAAGTCATTTTTTAAAGAGCAAACCCAAAAAAAAAAAAAAAAGAGTTTTAACAGACTCTCTAAAAGGAAAAATTTGCCAAATTTTTTTGGAGTTGCTAAAGTATCTCTCTTGACTTGGAGAGTATTGTAGTAACTCCATATGAATTTTTCTCCTTTAAAAAATCAAACAACTCAATAGAAAATGATTCTTTCTCCCTCATTGACTCAAACGTCTCACATAATCAAAACACGGTTAAAATTGGCAATTAACCCCAATTGCCCAACTATATAATTAGTAGACACTGTTTCAAAACTATATTTTTAACTAACATCTCGAGTTTAAAATACTCGATTTAGGGCTTATAAATCGAGCCTTAAAAACTCGGTTTCCATGTTCTGATCATGTTTGATTTGGCCTTTTTTCAAAGTGGCGTCTATCATGCCCCAAACTTAAAAGGGTCCAAAGCGTGAGGGAAGAACCATTAAAAGCGAGAACGTAGGAGATTTTTTTTTTTCCTTCTATTCCTCTCCTCAACACATGATAAGAATAAATAACCATACTAAAATCTTCATATTACAAGTCAGAGCTCTATAACATAATTATAAACAATAACTCAAGTCATGTGCCTCCAAATAATGCATGAATATATTTCAAAGCTCCAGATGGATAACACAAAACCACAATCCCTTTTAGAATACACAACCTCAACATTGAAGTTAGGCCTACAAAGCCTAAGGCTAACAAACCCCAAGTATCCAACCTCCAATAGAATTAATTATGATCTCGTTAAACTTTGCAAGATTGAGTCACCAACCAATCATAGCATAAATTTTTCACTTAGCATAATGCTCCAATCACCACCAATAAAACAAGCTCTATACCTGTGGTATAGCAAATTTATTTGAAAAACTGTTGGAGAGTGGGATGAGCTAAAACCTAGTAAGTAGCATAATTAATGCGGGTGGGGGAAATGCAAGTTTCATGATTATAAACAATTTGCAAAACATGTTTTAGTTTGAGAAATTGGTAACTGAATACTGTAAGATCATTTTTTTAGTAATAATGTAACAAGAATGATTAAATGGTGAAACATAAAGTTTCTCAAAATAATACTATGAAACTATATATTATAATCTATGAGCACTAACAATACAATTTTCAAAGTCATAAAATTTAACATACGATAATTTTATCACAAATATACCATACTACCACATAGACCGGTCAGGAGATCCACCCATTCACAATTGGCATGATATTGTCCTCTCTGGTATGCAAACTCTTGGCCCCATGGATAGCAGCCTCACCTATACCCTCGAGGTTTTTCTCTCCCCCTATGGGCAGCAGAGAAAACGAGTCAAATAAGACCTCTCTTGCATGTGATCTCTTGGCCCCATAGGCAGCAACCTCACTCACACACAATCAAGAAACCTCTTTCCCCTATGGGCAGCGAGGAAGAATGCGTCATCCAAAGTGAAAGGGCACTGACCTGGATTTGTTTCCGTTGTCACAAAGACTACGGAAATCAAATCGGGTGATTACCGGGAAATCACACATAGCATGGTGTTAAAACCACATAAACTCACAGGTTACACTACTTTGAAACACATAGTTCATATTTAGGTAGTTTCAGAAAAACTTTAAATAATCTAACTTCTACAAAGTTTGTAAGGTTTTCAACTTCATTCTTGTCAAGAGACTTTCTATCAATTTCCCACATAATAAGATAAGATTAGAATCTTTAAATTTTCTAATATACCATAAATTCCAAGATTTCCTTATCAAAGATTAAATAAAAGATGCTCATTTTTCCATATCAACAATTCATGCATTTCCCCAAATGCAATACCAAATATGATGCATTTTCATATATAATCATACATATATTAAGGTTATGACACAATAGTTTTAGGAAAATATAATTTCCATGGTAGTTTCCAAAAGTGTGTCTAACCCAAAAGCATCATTTATGCAACATGTCTATTTTTAAAAAAAATCTTATTAAAAAGCTACTTACCTCGAAAGGCCAACCAATTTTACCTCAACCGGGCATCACAAAATCAACTAATCCAGTCACTAAGTCCATCACCAAGAATATCGGAACCTAGAAACACAATGATCAAACCTATCAATAACAAGGCCTTTCACAAAGTACCATCACACTTATCTCCATAAATCGTAACAATACCCTAAAATCAAACCAAAGGCCCTAAAGTCTAGCTTGCCCGTCCTAAGACAAGTAACCTTTCTAAGCAGGAACCAAACAACCATCCAAGAAACTCATAGTGCTGACATAACCAAAACATTTTAAATTCACTACCGCAAAAATGTGCATCATAGGATAATATAACATACTCATGAATCTCTTTGAGTACTAAATAATATATTTAAGCCAAGATAAGATCAACTGAGGTTTGGGATTAATTCCACAATTTTTCAGCGTTTTAGTCTTGCTTTCAGATTCAGTACATAACAGGGCAGCCATTTGTAAAAAATTTTTGGTCAATGAAAAGTTATCCGATTAGTTCAAAACTTTAAGGGAAAATTCCCCTATATGTATACAATGTACCACAGAAAATTCAGCCTAAAACGATTTTTCTGTAATTTATTAAAAATCATGCATTGCGGCTGACTCAAATCTGTCATGACAGTTTTAGAAAATTGCTATAGTTGTAAGACTAGCCCAAATTATATGAGAATTTACTCACATTAAAACCACCAGATTTAAAGCATATTAAAAACAAGGAATCAAACCCAAAAATCTCATATAAACAACTTATCAAACACTTGGTATGCAAAAGCACATGCTCACACTTAACTTGCATAAAATTCGTAATTATCACTCCACTCACACCCACATTTGCCAAAGTCATTTAAAATGCAAAGAACACACTTCCAAAAATCAACCCAAACTTCCACAAAATCAACCCACATGATTGCTCAAGGAACCCAAATTTTAACCATGGAGAAACCCCAAATGATCACCATTTGTAAAAACCCTTAACCATTTAACAATTAAGTCCACCAAATCAAAAACCCTTGCACTCAATCACATGTATATCACTCAAGTAGCTTAGATTAGAAAGAAATCTTACAACAACTTGAAAAGCTACCAAAATAGTTAAAAGAGTTTTACCTTTAACGTTTGAGATAATTGAGTGTATGGGGTTTCTAATGGGGTTCTCCAATGAAATCCGCCAAAAGTGGTGGTAGATGGCTGGTTCACCAATGAGGGAGTGAGAGAAATAGAGGGAGCTAGAGTGTGTAGGTGTGTGGGCTTTGGTGGGTGGGTGAGATAGAAAGATAGAGAAATAGAGAGAAGGGGCAGCCAGTCAAGAGGGGGAGAGAGATATCAACGTGAAATGAGGAAGAAAAAGGGGGGGGGGGGGGGTGACTTAAGTTGAAAAGCTTAATTACCAAATTGCCCCAAAAATATTTTGAGTACAATTACCCATTTGCCACTCAAGCTTCCTCCAAAATACACTTAATAACTGGGGTGTTACAGTGTCCACCTGGAAATCGAGTCTCTAAGACTTGAGTTATATCTCGACACTTAGAGCCTTGATTTATGTCCACGTGGACTCCATCGGGATATCGAGCCTTAGAGACTTGATTTGTAAGCTGTGGTGCCCAGGCATCCACGTGGCTCAGCTGCTTGTCCTTAGCTCTGTACATAATGTGGGTCTCTCTCTCTCTCTCTCCCCTTTTTCTCCTCCAAAAAACCCAGCAGCACACACTCTCTCTTCCTCTCTCACTCTCATACAAAAATCACCCCTATTACAAAACTTCAAATCAAACTCGCCCCCCATTTACACATCCTCGTGTCAGGTAAGGTGTATATATGTATTGTTAGCTTTTTTTTATGGGTGTATCATGACTATTTTTTTTTTTTTTGGTTTGATATTTTTCTTTATATTTATGTTAGAATGATTTGAAAGTTTGTAATGGGGTGAGTTGTGTGTTTAGGTTTTTTTGGTTTGAGTATGAAATGATAATGATTGAGTGTGTTTGTATGCAATAGGGTGAGTATGTGGAAATGTGGGGTTTGTATATGCATATGATGTAACAAGTTAGTGTATATATTTGCTAGGCTTTTATAAAAAGTAAAAAATATTTAAGATATATTTGTATTATTAGGCTTTTATCATGACTATTTTTTTGTTGTTTGGTTTAATATTTTTCTTTATTTTTTTTGTTAGAATGATTTGAAATTTGTAATGGGGGTGAGTTTTGTCTTTAGTTTTTTATTTGTTTGAGAATGAAATGATAATGATTGAGTGTGTTTATATGTGATAGGGTGAGTATATGCAAATGTGGGGTTTGCATATGCATATGATGTAACAAGTTAGTGTATATATTTGCTAGGCTTTTATAAAAAGTAAAAAATATTTAAGATATATTTGTATTGTTAGGTTTTTATCATGACTATTTTTGTTGTTGTTTGGTTTAATATTTTTCTTTATTTTTTTTGTTAGAATGATTTGAAATTTTGTAATGGGGGTGAGTTTTGTCTTTAGTTTTTTTATTTGTTTGAGTATGAAATGATAATGATTGAGTGTGTTTGTATGTAATGTGGGGTGAGTATATGCAAATGTGGGGTGTGTTTGTATATGCATATGATGTAAGAAGTTGTAATTTTTGTACTTTGAGTAGATAAAAAGGTTTTGTAATTGATGTTAAATAAAAGAGATAAAATATGTCACTAACATATTACACTTAACTCTAATAGTTTCAGAAAATCAATTAGTCCACAAAAGAATTATACTTAAAATCAAATAAATTTCAATATAAGTGTCTAAAAACCTAAGTTTATCAAAACACATGACTACAAAATAAAGATTAAAAAAAAAAAAAAAGCTACCCTTGAAAAGAATAATCCATGACCATACTTGTTGCAAATTTGCTAGTTAGTTTCAAAAAACCAATTAATCCACAGAAGAATGATATCTAAAATCAAATAAATATATGACTACAAAACAGAGAAATGTAAGAGAAAATAGATTACCCTCAACAGAAATCTTATGAAAGCAATTACTCCAAAAAAATAAAATCAAATAAAAGATACCTAAAATCAAATAAATCTCAATATAAATGTGGAAACCTAAGTTTATCAAACTATATGATTGTCCTCGAAAGAATAATCCTTGGCCATAACTATTGCAAATTGTTTCAAAAAACCACTTAGTCCAGAAAATAATGATGCCTAACATCAAATAATTCTCAATATAAAAGAACTGTGAATAAGTTTATAATATATATATATATATATATATATTGAAAGCTCAAATGGTGCAAAACACTATTTCTTGTTTAGACCTTTAATTTTAAACTTACGACAAAATTGCTTTTATTCTACTTATCTAAGTGCGGAACAAGAGTAAATGAAGTGCAATAAACCGGAACTACTCTAATGCATAAACATAAGCATTAAACAATAAATGTAAAGTACAAAGAGTAAGGGAAGAGAGATGCAAATATAAGATAACACCGAGACGTGTTATCGAAAAGGAAGCCAAAGTACTCGACGAAAAACCTCTCTGTGGCCCTCCAAGCCATAATGATCCACTAGTGAATTAAGTTGGAGTACAAGAATATCAAAAAGACCCTCAAAGCCTAATTTACCCATTGTACTTGAACCCTCCAAGTTTCAGCTCCCAACGGACTTCACCGAGCCTTATCTTCACTAGTTATCCGGATCCCGCAGTTAGCTCCAAATTGCAATTTCCAATCAATGGCTTCTTCCAGATTTCCCACACACATCAAAATTTCTCTCAACACTCAAATTGAGTGAGGTAAGTGTTTGGGCTAAGAACCTCTCAAGGATTTGTAATTGGAAAGGTAGGAGTAGAGGAAAATTAAGAGAAATTGTGTAGATAATTGTGGATTTACAATCTCTAACTCTTAAATGTATTGCTAAGGTTTTCTCTCTGAAAGTCTACTTACAATTTTGTGGGTAATGTGGGCTTATATAGTGTGTGTAAAGAAATGAGGAAATGCACACTTTAAAACATCTAGGCAGAGAGTTTCACGAGTCACTTGTGGGTTGGCCAAGTCGCGAAATGACTTGCAAAATACAGTCTGGCAAAAGACTGTTCACATTCCATCATGTGCTTCTTGTGTGGCCTTTCGCAGGTTCCCCATTCACGAGCCAGTTGCGAGCAAGTTGTGAACTTCACCGTCTTCACAAGTCTTCACCAAACTCTCACACTCAATCCTTATATTAAATCCCACAAATATACAAGGAAATGATTGAATAAATATAATCAAATTTGACACGGAATTAAAGCCAACAAAACATAGTTGAAAATCACAACTTAACACACACCCCCACACACACAAATAAGAGTTCACCTACACACAAATCAACAAATAATCCAAAATTGAATGAGGTGTTTGTTCTTTAGAGAGATTTACAACTTTCATGTCCCATGCTCTCAACTTGGTCAACCCTAAAAAGGTTCTTAAGTTGTCTAGGTTGGAAAAACATCGGTTGGAATTCAAGCATTAACTAGATAATCTTTAATTCCGTAACATGGTCATTGTCATGGTCAAAAGCAGGGGTGGAGCCAGGGGCGTCGAGGGGGGGCACTTGCCCCCCCTTTCTCCACCTAAAAAAGCAAGTAAGATCTAGTAAGTCTAGTAGTAATATTATGTATAGAACTTTTAAATGCTTTGTCCCATGATAAAACAAAAGGCAGTCCTTACTTAATACACTTTGACACCGAAGAAAACAATTGAGAGATTCAACACTTTTTAAACAAAAACTAATGTCACTTTTGTTTAAAAAACCTTTTATCTTGTACCTGAATTTCAGCATGTTTATTCACAGCATTTTGAAAGTTTATCCCTTTTTTTTTGTTCATAGAATTTCAACTGTTTGTGGCTCTTATATGTTATACACAACAATAGAGCCGCAGTTTCAATATTTTCACAATAAATTCATCACAAATCTAAGTGACAAACTGATATTGGTAGTGGTAGATATAAAGATATGTCAATGATATGCCAAGATGACAAATGGTTTAAACTTTGACTTTCTACTATGAACCCAAATTTAAACCATTAATAAAATAGGGAAGAAAAAGGCTAAATTCTACATATGTTTTGAAAGCAATTAAAGTAGTGTATATACAACTTTAAATGGTTATCAAAATTATCTTTAAGTCTCTCTCTCTCTCTCCCCCCCTCCCCCTTGAAGTGAAATCTTGGCTTCGCCACTAGTCAAAAGTAATATCGCTTTTTGCTTATGCGTAGCTGCTGAAACAATAGGAACTCCATAGATAGCTAGCAAATCCGCATGCCAAGAAATAACAACCCTAAAGTTCCTAAAAAAAAATAATAAAATAACAACCTTAAGGGTGTGTTTGCTTGGAGGTGAAACATGGTGGATGAAAAATTTTGGAGGGAAAATAGGAAGAAAAACTTTTTTGGAGTGTGTTTGGTTGGGTGGAAATGAAGGAAAATAAATAGTGCAGCCCAGGTGTTTTCTCTAGGCCCACTAAAGAGCTTTCCCCCTAAAATGGAGAGAAAATTGAATAGGGATGAATTTTTTCTTGATTGACAAAAATGCCCATATGCATGTGCACATGGGCTTCTTCAAGTTGCCTTTATTTTTTTTTTCTTCATTGCCTTGTTGCCTTTTTTTTGTTTTTTTTTTGGCTTTATTTTTGGGCAATGATGCTTTTTTTTTTCTTCTTTTCTTTTGATTTTCTAGGCCTAGGCATCCTTCTTCTTCTTCTTCTTCTTCTTCCTTTTTCTTCCACTTCTGGGCAGTAAAGTTGCCTTTTTTTTTTTTTTTTTCTTTTGATTTTCTAGGGTCTGGGCATGATACTTCTTTTTTTTATTTTTACTAGACATGATTTTTTTTTGAGACTTTATTTTATTTTATTTTTTTAATAAATTTGGGTGATTGCTCTTTTTTGTTGTTGTTATTTGTCACTTTTTTGTTTTAATTAGGCATCATTCTTTAACAAGGGTATATGAGTAAATTTATTCAAACTCATTTTTTCCATCCCTCCACTTTTCCACTCTCAACCAAACAAATAGGAGAGAAAATAAAATCTTTTCTATCCTCCCACAATTTTATATCCTCTCACTTTTCCACTCATCCAACCAAACGGACCCTAACATCCACAACAATCAGGAAAAACGATTATGAAGAATGCTTTGTGGTTTGGCGTGGCGACTGTGGTGTTTGAGGAGTGAGTGTGAGTCTATAGTGTGGTAGTATTCAATTTAATTAAGAGAATTAAAAAAAATAAAAAAAATTATAATGAGGTATAAATTTGTGAGGTTTGTAAAGCTTACATGTCAATATATTATAAGGTTAACAAAAAGTCAAAAGTTTTGGTTTTATAGTATATATAGACAACAGTCACTTAAGCCAATTGGAATCACATCACTTTTTTTTTATTTCAATATTAATATTTTATGAAAAATGAATCATTTTCAAAAAAATTATTTAATTTTCCTATGTATGGCCTTGACTTTAATATAAGTTGCAAAACTATCAATTGAATTTTCTTATTTAGTTTCGCATAAGATAAAGTTGTTTTTTAGGAAATTTTAGTGGAAAACAATTCTATCGCCAAATAAGGAAAATTAAGAAATAATCTTCATTTGACCCATTTTATTCGGATAGAAAAATGCAGAAATTGAAAAAAATATTTATTTGTAATACAATAGGCATACTGTTTACTGATTAAATTCAAACTTTTACTTTACTCAGCTAATTTCATCCTCCAATAAATAATTTTCTTTATATATATATATATATATAAAAAGTCAAAATAATTATATACGAACCGGACTGCTCAATACGGTTCAAGCTCCGGTTCACATATTCAAAAACACCGAGCAACAGCACAGTGCCCAAGACTCCTATCCTATACTAGTTGCGTAAAAAAAAAGCCTCAAAAACCAAAACCCACCGCACAGTCACACAGACTTTCCCACAACCCCTGTTTTTCTTCTATCGTCACAGAAACAAAAATGGTTCCAAACCCAGCATCACTCATCCGCAAATCCCCACACTTTTACAGTTTCATAAGGTTTTCTCGCAGACCCATTTCGTATTCCACCAGAATTCCCGCAAACCCAGTTCAGATTAGCGGGTTTCGTACCTGTTCTTCGTGCCACTCTTACTCTCACCCATTGAATTCTGGCCATGGAGCCGAGTTTAAGAATTTGGGCCGTTCTGAAATGCGATTTGGGCAACTGGGTTTTGATCATTTTCGAGTTTCTGCGGTTTCGGATGGTGGGTCGGGTGGGTATGGAGGTTCTGGCGGGAGAGGTGAAGGTAGTGGTGGTGATGGTGGTGCTGGCAGCAGTGACGGTGGTGGTGGAAATAAGTCTTTGCTATCATGGTAATGAACTAAGGTTTCAAGTTTTTTGGTTTTAGTTTTTTTTTTTTTTTTTTGAGAATCTAGTTGGTTTTAGTTTAATGTTGTTAATTGTATTGTTTAATGGTTCCCAAATGTAGTTTATGTTATGCTTTTTGATTTCCAATTTTTTTTTTTTTAAAGAGTAATTCGATAGTTATAAATTACAATGGCGACGGATGGTGATTTGAATTTTTATTTTGCTCATAAAGGAGAGCAGACAGTGCCATTGAGCTAAAGCTTTTGGCCTAAATATTGTTAATTTACTAGTGCCATGGGATTGAATTGCCAAGTCAATGAGCCCTAGCTTAATTGACAGTCCTTTCCTTTTAAGGGCAATGTGGAGGGTAAGGTTGGGTTTAAGACTCACCGGGTGTGTGTAACTTGCTAAAAAAAAAAGTTAGTTCCTATTGGTTTTTTCAGAGTCAGCTTATTCGCTTATTGTTTTTTTGTTCTTAATTTGTGTGTGAAATGAAATACCAGCTGAGTTTTGTGTTAATCACTTTCCTGTATACTTGGGAATTGACAAAAATCATTCATAAGCTGCCATTATCAACATGAAGTTCTCATATTACAGGTATTTGGCTCTTCTTGCAAAGTATCCTGTGACAATAAAAGCTCTGACATCAGCACTTTTAACTTTAATTGGAGATTTGATCTGCCAGGTGCACCTCCTGTAATTTTCATCAATGGAATGTATAAATTTCTGTTATTTCTTTGTGGATTTGTGATCAATGTTGACCTACCAGTATTTTTATTGTAAATTTGTTTAGTAAGAATAGAGTATCATTCACTTTGTGTATTTCCTGTGTTTGGGAATCAAGTCAGTTAGTTGAAAGCTTGATCACATATATGGGAAATGCCTGAATGCTACTTCAACTACGTCACTAGTTTAAGTTTATTGTTATATAACTAAAACAGTGGTAGAGCAGGGATTTTAAGTTCAGGGCAATGATATTAAAAGGAAAAGTTCTTAAGATATAAAAGACAAAGTTGAAAATAGACTTCATTCGAAACATGTTTATTAACTTAAGTATGATAAAATAATAAAACAAGAAATTAATTATCCGACAAATAGAATGTAAATAGAAATTGTAATTTATTTTTCATGCCTAGTGTCAACTAAAAGATATATATATATATATATATATATATATATATATATATGATAACTTTAAAAAGTAATCAAAATATAAGAAATTTATACAGATAATTTTTTTAATTAAGGATAAATTGAGAAAACAAATCAATGTGAAACCATTAAAATTTTTGGCAATATACTTGAAAATTTTCAAAAAATTTTATATGGGCTTTGATATCTTTTAAGAACTTGTACAATGTTCAATCTTATTTATTTATATACTAAGTTCCTATTCTTAACTTTCATTGTCAATTATTAAAAATCTATGCATAATAGAAAGTTGTAAGAAGGGTGTTGTGGTATTGTAAAATATTTACAACAAAAAAAAAAAGAGATCAAGCTTTCTCAATAATTGGCAGTTCACCCATGCCATGCCATGTATCATTTAGTTAAAATAATACCAAATAGATGCCTGCTACATTGAGAGAAGTGTAATCCTCAACCAAAAAAAAAAAAAACAAAAAAAAAAGGTGAAAGAGAGTAGAAATACAAAATTGGTAGTTAGAGTGTGTGTGTGTGTGTGATGTTTAAATTTTAAATATGAGTTGGATTCCAAAATATATAAAAAGCTTGTTTGGTTTCTCTTTGGGAAGTAGGTTTAGGGTGAAATAAATTGTTACATTCTAGTGTAGTGATAAAAAAGTTTTATTATTAAATTAAGGCCTATGTATGGTTTGCAGATTAGTACACCTGCCTTAGTGTTTTAAAGTTTAATTTTCCTCTAGATGAGTTGCTAGCCCTAAATAGGGTTGTATAGTGAGATGCCAACATAGGATGCACACTGCTGGCTCCATATAGAAGAGTCATACTGAGTATGTTTAGATCTTAAGTGGCCTTAAATGGACTGGGTAAAGATGCATTCTATATGATTTCTACCCACATTATGTGCTTCGATCATTATATAGATTGCTTTTGAGATTTCATGTCTTATACACATGCATAGTTTTTTATTTTCTTTCGATTTTGTTTTGTCTTTGGTTCTCTACCCTTATATACTTGTGTTTTTGGGTGGATTTTACTTGTCATATTGTAAGGAATGTACTATCTTCTGAAAAAAGAAAAAGAAGAAGAAGAAATGAATAAGGGAAAGAGATCAGAGTTGGAGAAGATCCAACTTTTGTGTGACTATTTGTATAAGTCTTTGGAGTCAAGTATATTGGGAGGCAGCTTTGCTATACATGACATTGCAAAACCAATGATGCCAAGTGATAGTGTAATCGGATCGGATGGGGACTAATGCCTCATGAACTGAGACACTAGTTTGAATCTTCCCCTCCCTCTTTCCTTGGGGCAAACCTACTTATCTCTTTAAAAAAAAAAAATTTTAAAACCAAAGCCTCATTGTAGAGCTTTTTTGATCTACTTCCAAACCATCCAAGAAAGAAGGAAGCCCTACTTATATTTGCTGCCCACATCACAAGTTCAAAGAAGACAAACAACCAAAAAGCTTCACTTTTGTACTTGCAAGTTGCAAGTATAACAGATATCATGGTCTGGCCACTCCCTATTACACTGCAGTAATAATTAGAATTCAGATGCCCTTGAGGTTGAACTCACCAGGAACAAAGTCCCTAAGAGGATGCCTGTCTTTCTCAAATTGTCCCTTATTTTAAATAATAATAATAAAAAAAGGTTCTTGATTATTACTGATTCTCTGTACTCGTTCTTCGTAATTATCCCAATGGAAATTACAATGTCAAACTTTCAACTTATCTTTCTGAACTACCTAAATTGAGTCTAGGTTGTCATGTCCTTAACCGATGTGATAGTAATAAGGGTTACTATCTTAAGGAGTATTGGGTTTAGAGGATAACTACAACTGCAGGATTTTCTTGTTGATATGTTTCTTCCAGCATTCCACAGTATATCAGAGAGTGATTCTTATGCATTTCCATCTTGCAGATTGTCACTCTCTTATTTCTCTTGCTTTTCATGGCGCATATTCCAATTTCTTACTTGTACAACTAAGCTGGAAATAAAATATGCAAGCCACAGAGGCTCCTAGATGTTGCCTCAGTTTAGTTAGTAATGACTAGAGATGCGGTTACTAAATTATGGAAAGTTAAATTGTATAATTAAAGCTTTCTCTTTTCTGTGTATTTCCTAAGTACTGCATTATTGCAATGATTTAACAATTATCAGTCTGGTTTTACTGAATTTTAAAATTATTTATATTTGCCTCAGCTCGTGATTGATCAAGTGCCATCGCTAGACGTGAAAAGGACATTCCTGTTTACTCTGTTGGGTCTGGTGTTAGTGGGTCCAACATTGCATTTCTGGTAATGCTTCAGAGTCCATGTCTATGTGTGAAAATGGGAGATATAGCAACAGCAACTTATCCATTATTTTTATCTAATAATATTAATAGCACTTCTATGCATTTTGCAGTAATTTAATAATTACTAGATTGATTTCTTATGCATTTTGAATTTTCTATTTGCTTTAAAAAATTGGAAATTCTAAATTTCATTTGTAATTGATGTAGTCATCATGTACATATATGCAATTTTTTTTTTGATAAGATCATGTATGTATATACATTGCAGCTAAAATTTGTGGTTTCTTACTTACATCCCTTGTTATTTGTTTTTGTGTCACCCATGAGACCCACATATATGCTTACCAATGATGTTTTCCTACTTGACCTATAGAAAAATTGTTTTAAATTAGATTCTTTGTATCTATTCCTGGATATGCTTTTGGATCATCAGAGGCAAGGATAGTCTTTTTTATTTATTTATGAACCTGAGGCAAGGATAGTCTGGAATGATGAGCATGCATCAAATGCATTGGACAAAAGCCAAGACCAATATATATATATATATATATATATATTTTAGAAAGAATTTCTGGCCTCTGTGATACATGCGACCCTTATTTACTTATTCAATCTTCATTTTCACAACTTGATGGGTCTTTAGGTATTTGTATTTGAGTAAATTGGTACCATTGCCTGGAGCCTCAGGGGCATTCTTGCGCCTTCTACTTGATCAGGTGACCTAATTTTTCTAAATTTGTTTCTCAAATTGCATAAAAGAATCTCTAATGCTACTAATGCAAGGTAATATTATTGCAGTTCCTCTTTTCTCCTATATTCATTGGAGTTTTCTTAGCTACATTGGTGACCCTAGAAGGAAGGCCATCACAAGTCATTCCAAAGCTTCAGCAGGTGGTTCTGAAGGAATTTATTTATATGAGCAGGCGGTTCATTGGCAGGGTTATTTTCCATTTTATTTTGTTTCTTAAAATTTTCATTTTGACTTTAATTTTGTAGGAGTGGTTTTCTGCTGTTCTTGCAAATTGGAAGTTGTGGATACCCTTCCAATTTCTCAACTTCCGATTTGTCCCACAGCAATTTCAGGTCCTTGCTGCTAATTTTATTGCTCTTATATGGAATGTTTTTCTCTCCTTCATAGCTCACAAAGAGATTCTTCAAAAATAGGTATGTTTTAATTTCCAAGAATGCATGATACTGTTATATTGTTAGATAAGCAAATACTGTTAATTCCATACCTTCCTTGAAGCACAGTACTGCTAGTTATAGATAAGCTCAACTCAAATGGCACTTCCCCAAAAGAAATGAGTGGAGTGTGAGTTTTTGGGTTCAAGACCTAATAGGTGCATGTGTAATTAAGTTACCAATATATAAAAAAGATAGTTTTATATCATTATCTTATGCAGGCAGTTTTTAGATATTTCTTTTATATGTTTATGTGTTGATAAATCCTGTATATTGTTGTGAAGTCCTCTTCCATAGAGTTCAGGGAGCCAAAAAAATCTTTAGCAGAGTCAATTTTTGTTTTTAGGATTTTGGCACATATTCACTAGTTCTTTATATAATCACTATGGTTGTTGAATGGACTTATACATATATATATATATATATATATATATATATATTATGCATGCAAGAAGATACCAACAGTAGAAGTGCAAATATGTGATGTGACCTGTTGTTTTAGCCCCACTTCCAAGAAAAATAGTTTGCTGACAAGCATATGCATTGATGCTTTGTGAACTATGAAGAAACTAAAATGTAATTAGAAACTGCTCTAGAGTAAAGCAATGGTTAGCCATAAGGTGCTATATGTCATTGCTAGCTTGTTTGATCACCGATTCTACTTTGCAATATTTCTGTACAAATCAAGGGTCTTGCTCAGATTAAACTTTGAACTTTGGGAAACAAAGAAATTATGCATTAATTTGGAGTGAAATATGTATATTGAAGTTGAATCATCGATATTCTTCATACATGTTATTTCAGTGAACATGCAGGTTACTGCAGTGATCCCAGTTTTATCAGCTGGATTACTTCAAGTTTGTTTTACCCTAGCGAGAAGTTTGTTAGCAAAAAGATTTTGGGACAAGGCAACGGTTGTGATGCTGTTTTGATATTTGTTTTTGTAGTTTATGGGTTTTTTTTTTGGTTGTAGTTGCCAAGTGAGCATGGGCTTGTAAGTGTGTGTGTGTGTGTGTGTGTTAGAGAGAGAATACCATAATGACTCGCGGTTAAGAGTTAATCAGATGGGTGGTTTCTCCAGTTTAGGCAATGATCTAGTCTTTATCTATTTGGAATTCCTAGTATTTCAAGAATCCCAAGTTCTCAATACGACTTATTATTTTTTATAATTAAAAAAAAGATCGCTATGTGGAAATTTGTGAGATTTCGAAAGTAACATGGCAAAATATTCAAAGATCAATGAAAAGTCAAACATTTTCAGCTCATAGAGAGAGAGAGAGAGAGAGAGAGAGATTGCATAAGCCCATAAATAGTCAGATACTTGTACCTCTAAGTGCATTTGTGTTTTTGCTGGGGGAAGGTGGAGAAAGATCTAAATCAAAATATAAGCTTACCGATATTATAAACTAACAAAAATTTCCCCCTATAACTCTCAATATCTAAAATTTGCACTAAAAATTAAGGAAAATATTTGTCTCTATTTTATAATTGTGGGATTCTTTTTGCTCTCATATTTTTTTGGGGTATATATATGAAGTGTTTCATAAATCAGTATTGACTTGTATTATAGATCATAAGATAAAGGCATATAGTATATAATACATTGATATTTTATTGGAAAATGAATCCATGATACTATGTATGGTGAAGTGTGTATATATATATATATATATATATAGTTTGAAGGGAACATATATTAAACTGAAAATATATTACAATTTTAGGGGAGGTGGGGGATATTGAGACATGAAGTCACAAAATTAGGACTCTGGTTTTTAAACTATAGTTTGTTCTTATTATACGAACCAAATTTATACATGTTGCAGATGTTACGTATTACAGGAACCCAATAGTTGAATTATAAACGTCATGAAGAAGAGATTCAGCACACTTCACCATACATAGTGCCCGACATCCTCTAGTTTTTTAATGGCTATGTACTTACATTCTGCTTTAACACAAGCCTTATAACATTTATAATCATATATAAGGGGGAAATGTGTAGCTAGGACTTGGAGGGAGGGATCGTCTTTAGGGGGTGGAGGACGGTGCTTAGGGGGACAATGATGAGGGTCTTTTAATGGAGGACGACGCCGGTGTTTATGCCGTCCGTCAATATTGCCTTCCATTGCAACTGAAATAATTATGAAAAACATAATCATCATTCCTACAAGCCTCATCCTACTATTTCCATCCATAGCTGATAGCTCTCTCCTTTTGTAAATGTATTCATGTAATTTAGAAGTTGAAATAATATTATTAGTATTTATAAGATATAAACCTATGATCACACCTTTGGGGAATTTCCAAATAAAAAATAATTATTCAAAGCCAAAATACTAGATTTAGACGAATAACTATTTAGAAATAGTGACTATTAGCAAAGGCCAAAGAAGAATAACTATATATATAGTTGCATCAAGTTAACCTTTACATGATTCAAAAGTTTTTTTTTTTTTTTTTGGCCCCAATCAATTTATAAATTCTAAACTATCCTTTAAATTATATTGATCACAATTATCAAATCATTTTTTTATAGGACTAGGGACATAGATCCTGAATATTCATTATTCTAATAAATTACTTATACAAGAAATAAGCATCAAAATGATACAATAATTATTTATTTAAACTTATCAATCTTTATGAAAATATACCTTAAATACATTTCGATTTAATGAGGTAATATGGTATTAAAATTGATGAACATGAAGAAAAAAAAAAAAAAGATGCATTATTCATTTACATAATTTTTTAAATTGTAGGGATCCTTGCTATTTTAGCTAATCACATTTTTTTTTTTTGGGTAATTGCAGTAAACCCTCCTGTGGTTTCGCCCAAATCTACATTGCCAACCCGTAGTTTGAAAAGTATCACTTTCCTCACTTGAGGTTTACTCTGTTTGTCTTTCTATAACCCACCTCCATTAAAAATGAGGATAAATATGTATTTTTACCTCCATTTTATGTCTCTCTCCTTCAAAACAAAAAAACACAAAAAAAAAAAAGAGAAAACAAGATTAAAAAGTTAGGGTTTTGTAAAAATTAATAAAATCTGACTCTCTCTCTCTCTCTCTCTCTCTCTCTCTCATTATTTTCTGACACTTGATTATTTGCTGCTTACCTTGCTAATTAGCCAAATACCTGGAGTTTGAAGTTAAGCTATATGTGTCCAATCTAGCTTAAGTTGATTCAGAGTAGGTTTATCATTTCGAACCCAGAGTTGTATACATGAAATCTAAATAACCTCAGCCTCTAGTCAGTATAATTGCAAAAACTAATCATTGACTAATAGCAAAATTAATTAAGCTTTTTGCCACTATTCTTAAGCTATATATGATTGGTATTTGGTGGTTAGAGATATAATATTGGTTTTGGAAGGACTAGGCTCTAGAGCTCCTCCTTTTCGGCCCACAGATGTGCAAGTTGTTGTGGCATTGTGGGCTTGCCACACCAGGGGAGCATGTTAAAGGTGGTTATTAGATTGGGAGCTTCCCACTTACTTTGCACAGTGAGAGGCGTCAATCTTGTTGGCTTATTAGAGCAACGAAGGTCCTTTGTTGTCTCATGAGCACTGTTGGTCCATTGTAGGTGAAACTTCTAGTTGAATTGTTGATAGATGGCGAATGATTATTGTGATACCCCAATTTGATTGATTGTGTGATGTGTGTGGGTGTGTGATGAGTCCCACATCGGATATTTACTGGGCAGATATGGGCTTTATTAACAACTGCAATGAGCTTCAATTGTGATTAGTTCTTTTGAGATATGGCATAGATGTGGCTAGCGCTTTTCCTTAGGTTGTTACATATGGTATCAGAGCCGGCCCATCTGTAACGGCCCTACCTCAACTGTGTAGATATTGTCCACTTTGGGGCCCATGCCCCTCATGGTTTTGTTCTTCCTCAAGTTGCGCTGGGGAAAAGGCCTCTACACATTAAAGGAATGTCACTCCTTATAAGCACATCCCCATGTGCTTCCCTAAGCGATGTGGGATTCCATGGATTGCAAGACTCCTTTTTGGGTCTCTACAATCCACCCCCCTTACGAGCACACGCGTCCTCACATGTGGGGCCCATACTTTCGGTTAGGACATGGCTCTGATACCATCTGTAACGGCCCTACCCCAACTGTGTAGATATTGTCTACTTTGAGGCCCCTACCTCTCATGGTTTTGTTCTTCCCCAGGTTGCGCTGGGGAAAAGACTTCTACACATTAAAGGAATGTCACTCCTTATAAGCACATCTCCATGTGCTTCCTTAGGCGATGTGGGATTCCATAGATTGCAAGACCGTTTTTTGGGTCTCTACAGATGTAACACCCCACAATTTTGATA
Source organism: Quercus wislizeni (assembly GCA_023055345.1). NCBI lineage: Eukaryota > Viridiplantae > Streptophyta > Magnoliopsida > Fagales > Fagaceae > Quercus > Quercus wislizeni. Next base: position 5,026,410 of record JALGQJ010000014.1, read on the forward strand.
CCAATTAAATTATTATACGTAAATTTTAAAGGAGGCCTATAATTAAATGGGTTAAATTAAATTGGGCCTAAGGTATTAAAAATAAGATAAATACTATGGAATATGAAGCCCAAGTGAGGTGGCATAAGTAAATATATGGGCCTTGAAAACCCTAGTCCATTTCCTCTTAAGTTACATGTGTATTTACTGATGGTGCCTCCTTTTGGTTCAGCCGAATCACACTATTGAACCTTGCTTTGCTTCACTGTGGCTGTGAGTGGAGACTAAAGGAACAGCTCTCTTCTACTCTAAACTTAGGAAAATTGTAACACTCAATGGCTAGCTTTTCTTCTCACTCTTATAGGAAGAATTGTTAGTGGCGTACCTAATAGAAAAATATATATACAAATATATATATATATATATATATATATATATATATATATATATATATATATATATATATATATATAAATCGGGGTTGCTGTTATGGATATAAGGCTATGATTATGTTGATAGAAAAAGGGTATTTTGTGGACATTATATGACCTTTTATGGCCTCACTAGATATCACCACCCATCTGCCATGTATCTTCACGTTGTCCTTGTTCAATACGTGTCCAGCAAATTCTTTATGTTTTGGTGGCATCAAGGGAATTATGGGCCTTTGGGTTGAGAAATTAAGGTATAAATTAGATTGATCACATGTCCACCTTGCTGCCATATTAAAGTTTCATGCATAGCTAGGATTATATTAATGGACAAAGGCTGCATTATGTTATTAGATACCTACCTTTGCATCATTCTAGTGACACTAATTATCATCTCTAAGCCACTGAGGATGCAACAACTTTTTAAGCCCAAAAATCTGATTATGCAGCAATGTCTTTAAGGCAAAATCTGATTAAGTAGAGCCAAAAAGATATGATTATGCAGCAGTAATTGTAAGCCTAAATCTGACACAGCTGAAGAGTATTTCAAAGAAACTAAACACCTCTGTAGGCTTTAATGTTGATAGATTAAACCATTTAAATGTGAAAATAGATTGTTAAGTGGGAAATTATGTATTGATGGAACTATCTTTGGTGTTGCTAGGTTCTAATTTTACTGAATTGTTTTGATTCAAGGGAGGTTGATTTCTTTTATTTTTGCAACTAAGAGGTAAGTGGTGTTTACTAATTTTTGGGGGTTTTTCCCAAACAGTGTTGGTTATTAAACTACTATATATCAAAGAAATATATTGTTATTCTATACATATAAATGGATATTTTATAATTTCTTGATGTGCACATTAATTTTTAGTTTTATGAAAAACTTGTGGAACAACCTAAATCTATTTAAATTTGTATGTGTAATATATCCTTATATTTTCGAGAATTATAAATGGATTATTTTTGTGAGCATCTTGTATATGTTTTGAAAACCTATGGTAAATCGTGATTAGAAGCTCAGTATGGTATTTAGTCCTTAGTAAGGGACAGTCATACTGCAGCTAGTCCTTAACAAGGGACGGTCCCAAAAAGGGGACAGTGCACATTTGATAGCTCCTTAGCAAGGGAGTATACTATTGAGGATCCAAAAAGAAAGCTCCTTAGTAAGGGAGTGCACCTTTAGATTTCAAAAGAGCCATCCTTAAGAAATGGGATGAAAATGAGGTTTTAGTCCCAAAAAGGGGACAACACAACCCTGTCAACGGGGCGTAAATGTTGACCACATGAAAATTCTAGGAAATTGTTTATATGATGGTATATATATCATGATGGCTCACAATATAAAAATATTATTATTTTTAAGTGAAATATTTGATGACAAAATATTGATGAGTTACAAGTTATGAATTTGTTGAAAGAATTATTTGTTTGAAAGGTTTTGTTCCCACGCTCTAATGTTAGTGAATTCCACTTATTGAGTTATCTCACCCCCCATTTATTTCCCCTTACAGATACATTAGAGGAATTATTAAAGTAGGGACTCATGAAAGACAATAGTTATGAATTATTTTGTGGAACTGAGGAGTTTATTATGGTTTTTATGGCATTAAACTTTGTATTGTAGAATTATTTTAAGGATGTTTTGTCTTTGGTGGATTAGAGCTCTGACATATATTGATAAGATTTTAGATTGTTGGTTTCTTTTATTTAATATTTTTATGGATTATTCAGATTAAATAGACTTTTATTGCTTATGATTTTGGGGTGTTATAATTATGATTTTCATTAATAGTAATTCTCTGTTGTTACCATTGTGCTAGAAAAGAGAGAGATAAAGAGGAGAGAGAAAGACACATAGTGGAAGAGGAGAGGCCGAGAGCGAGAGTCAAATGTTTGTTATTAATTTTTACCAAACCTTAACTTTTTAATCTTTTTTTCTCTTGTTTTTGTTTGTGTTTTTTGTTTTGGGAGGAGAGAGATATAAAATGGGAGCAAAAATACATATTTACCCTCGTTTTTAACAGAAGTAGGGAGACAAACGAAGTGAACCTCAGGTGGCTAAAGTGACACTTTTCAAACCATGGGTAGGCAATGTGAATTTGGGCCAAACCATAGGTGGGTTTATTGTAATTACCCTTTTTTTTTCACTCACATTAAATTCCTTATTTTAAACCATATTTCATGTAAATATTGTTTTTTCATTTTTTTTATTATTATTCCTCTCACTATTCGAAGCTCCCACTTTACTTTATGACAATTACCAAGATATGAAAACAATAAATAAATGTATAGGGAATGGATAATAATCCTTGAGGGTTGGGAGCAACTATAGCAAAACTCATTTTTTGGGTTGAAATGAGTAATTTAATGTGGGTAGATTTTGGGGTGTGTTTTGGTTTTGGTTATCTATAGTCAATAATTCCCTATTTTAGGTAACCTGCTACCAATGCTCTTATGTCATGACTTCTACTAGTAAGAGTGAAATCTAAGAATTGATGATATAATAGGGTAATCGGTTATAAAAAAAATTGGTGGATTTTTTATTTTCCATGAATGAAAAATCTTGCGACACCATTTAATAGGTGAGTAAAGACCATATTAGTTAAAAATTCAGTTTGAAAATACATTATTAGATCACATCCAAGAGAGCCTTGTAAAACATATTGTCGCCATGTTTGCTAGTCCCTGAACTTTTGGAAACCAGTTGAGGAGCAATTTGGATGTGAATGTGCTTAATCATCTTTTTTAATGTTGCAATATCATCCATGATGGGAACATTCTCCAAGCTAGTAAGGTGTTCTGTTTGCATTAGCTTCACTCATTGATTTGATTATAGAAAAAATGATTATCTCCCTGAAACATTGCTTCCATGCCTCATATAATGCTTCTTTGATTGTGGAAAATTGATTGTTCTCATCATTGCAAGAGTGTCATGAATAACAACATTTACAAACGGACTAGCCTAAACGATTTTTGATCACAAAGGCACCTCCATTTCAATTAACTTCATGCGAACGCTTTTTTGTGTCAACTATTATTATGGCTTGCCAATTCTAATTTTGACATAAAATATGGTTTTCAGCACTTATTGCAATTGTTGAACCATTTTGGAGACATTCATTTAAATCTATTGTCCATTTTGTCAAGGATTTTTAGATATTTCTAATATATATTTATGTGTTGATAAATCTTGTATATTGTTGTGAAGTCCTCTTCCATAGAGTTCAGGGAGAAAAAAAAAAAAATCTGTAGTAGAGTCAATTTTTGTTTTTAGGATTTTGGCACATATTCACTAGTTCTTTATATAATCAATATAGTCGTTTCAATACAAGATAAAAATTCTACTCTAGCCTAATATAAGTGCATGTGTGTGAAGATCCTTCTTGGAGACTTGAACCTTGACCCTTACCCTTCACACCCCATAAGCATTTATACTTGTAGAGTGATTATTGCACCAAGGGTGTGCGGTGGTATAATCAATATTGTAGTACTTTCAATACTTTTTAATGACTACTAAAAATATATGAAAAATTACATACCAAGTTCTTAAAAAAGAAAAAGAAAAAAATATTTACTGTCAAACTTTATTTTCAATCATTTTTTCAATACATCAATAAATTTAGATCACTTACTTCCCAAATAAAAAGTATGTGCACATGTAAATTTGCCTGTAACTAAATTAATGTCTAGAATTTTTACCAATACATGCCTTCAAATTCAGTTCACTTCGGTCCATTTTGGTCCTTTCAATTATTTGGGTACACTCCAGCCCATTCGATCCAGTTCGGTCCAAGATGACAAAAAGTTATATTATTATTTTTAATTGTTTAATTTAATGATTTGTGGTTTTTATCTTTATTTATGTTCTTTTTTTGCCCCTTGGCTGATATTAGTATTTCAATTTTTGAGTACAATTTTAGTGTTTTGATATGATATACTTTGAATTTGAAGACTAAATGAGGATTTTTTTTTTTTCCTTTTATGAATGGATAAGAAAATTTGAAGACTTATGATATTAAGTTCTATATCATTGATAAGGACAAAATCAGTGAAGAATAAAGAGACGGAATGTAATGTGCCGTCAGTCGTGATTTATCATGGCTGACGGTAGGATGAGATGTAGAACCCGGAACAACGGCATAGAGACTGAAGGGCTCCCCGAAGCTGACGGCATATATGGTGAAGGCATTAGATATGCTGACGGCGCCAGGCAAAGATTTCTTGATAACCACGTTTGAATGAATAAATGAATGACTTGCTCTCCACGTTTTGGGTAAACCTAAGAACAACTCCTATATGGAAAGGATCCCGCAAAATACGCCCAAAGAGGGATTCCTATAAGGAAAAGACTTCTACTCCAAGGAAAAAGGGTCCAGCCCTACTACTATAAAAACCGAGCACCCTCACAAAGAAAGGTACGCATGATTTTACCCTTTCTAGCACTCTAGAGTAGTGAGAATAATTCTGACTTGATCTTCGGAGGGTATTTGGCCGGTACCACACCGGTGCACTCCGCAAAGATTCTTTCTTTCTCGTTGTGCAGGTGTCAATAGGAGCGCGCAAGGACCGTGCAATTTATTGGTGATATCTTCGGCATCATCAATCATAATCTACGATCTTGCAATGTATAAGTCATTCAATAGAATTTCATTTCATATGAAGTTTGTGAAGGTCATCTTGCAATGTAAAAGTCATCCTGCAATGTAAAAGTCATTCAACATACTATGGCATAAATTGCTTTATAAATATATTTATTATCTTCTACATTTTCTAACAAAAATGATCATATATATTTTATTCAAATACTCAAAATAGTTAATGTGACAAAATAAGACTGTATGAAGCAAGCTCTTTATGTTGATAACTCTATTGTGTAGTTGGAAGAAGCTTCAAACTTTTTACTTAAAAAAATAATAATATCGGCACAAAAAAATTGTAACTATGCCACGCATTGTGTGGGCTTGCGAGTAGGAGTAGCATGGTATAAAAGTGATGAAGAGGGAAAAATGATGCATTAATTATTTACATAAATGTACCATATGTGTGTGTGTGTGTGACAGAGACTTTAAATTATGTTATACCACAGAATATTCTTTTTTTGAATGCAAATCTTGACAAATCTAGTTTTTTATTACATCTTTCCCTTATACCCTTCACGATTGCAAAATTTAAGATGATCTAAGATCAATAACCTTATCTATACAAGTTTTAAAAATCAAGTTTTTTGTATTATAAAAATTATGTATAAAAAATGAGTTTATTGATCGAATAGTAAATAATATATAATAAATATGAAATTTTGGATGTGTTAAAGACATAGAGAATATACAATCCAACAGTTAGATTTTCATATCAATTTTATAAAAAGTTATTATGTTGTGTAATATTACTTAAAGTTACATTATGTGTAACTTGATCTTGTCCCCATGTGTGTATATATATAGGTCATTAAACTAAAATTACCCTCGGAAATTTCAATTAAAAAGAGCAGGTAAAAGTATATAGGTTTCAATTCTCATTAATGAATTTGACGGTGCTAAGCTGCAGTGGAGGTATTATTTTGAAAAGAAATGGAGATCTATCGGTCTATGTACAATTCAAAACTAAGAATTAAGAAATATGTTAGTGTAATTTTAATAAATCTCAAGATAGGTCAATGCAATTTTACTTGATTTATTTGGGTCCGGTTAATGTATACCCTAAGGGCATACATTAATTATCTATTTTTGAAAATATTTTATAGAGAATTGAAAAAACTTTCAAAAAATTTGATAATTTTTTGATTAAAAAAAAAATCTAAAATAGTTTACTGATGTGCGTCACACTCGTGAGTAAAACCCAAAATTTATTTTTTTGATAAGAAATACTCTCATTTTATTAAGTAGCGAAAATGTACATAGCATCTTGTGAAACCAAAGATGCAAGGAAAGGTGGACACTCTTCCATCCAGTTACAAAAGAGTCAATATTCTTCGCAAAAGCAGCTAAAGTCATGGTTTTCAGAACCGGACCGAATTGGGAGGTCGAACCTTGAAAACCGGGAACCGGGATGAAAACCGGTTTTTTAATTCTAAAGAACCGGATTTTTTGTTAATTCCATGAACCGCTAAAACCGGGGTTGGATTGCACGAACCAGTGAGAACCGTGCGGTCCAACCCCTTAGCAAATTTTTTTTAAAAAAAAAAAACAACTTAACACAATTTTATTCTACTTACTTAAATTATCCATCTCTTATAATTAAAATCTTTCAAAGATATTCAACTTTATTTCAAAAATTAATCATAAATTTTAATGTTTTCATGATTATTATTTTATTTTATTAACTTTCTTATTTAATTATTAAATATATGCTTGAAAATCATTAAATTTCCCTTACATATATAGATATATTGCCAATTTTGCTAGTTTTATAAATTTAATATATATATTTAGGCTTTAATTAATTATTAAATTAATTATGAGGTCATCACGGTTCGATCCCGGTTCGACCTCAAAAATCTTGAACCTCTCCCTTTTATGGTTCAATGAACGGTCCGGGTCTGAAAACCTTAGCTAAAGTATGAGCTGGTCTATTTCCTTGTCGCCTCACGTGGGATGATTGGAAAGTACGGAACGTAGGAAGTCTTGAACAGAAACCCAATTTATTATACAAGAACAAATTACTATCCCATTCCACTTTGTTTGTCATTTATTTCATTTTGGAATGTCTCAAAATATTGTTCTGTTTTTAAAAATAAAAGTCATTAATTTACTAATGTTCCTATTATACCCCTATTTTATTAATAATTCAACTTTTTGATAAATTTATTTAATGGTAGTTTTGAAAACTTATACAATTTTAAAAGGTAGACAATACAATAAATAATGTTCCTTTAAAAAGTTTGACTTTTTAAATAAGACAAACAAAATGAGACGAAGAGAGTATATTAGAATTCAAAATCTATTTGTAGTTTTGCTTGTCAGTTTGTGTATTAGTATTAAAATGCAATTTGATTTTGTGTCCTAGACAATAGACATACAATTCATCAAAAAATAGACAATAGACATACCTCGTACAAAATTGATATTTTCAATATACATGAATAATGATAGATACAATTGTATAAAGAAGAAAATTATGACGCAATGCAGGCGCAAGCATGAATCATAGATAGAGGAGCCAACCCGGCAACAAAAAATGAGACAAAATCTCCGATAAATAAACATAATAGACAATGACTGATACAAGTCAGAGGACACGGCACCCTTTCATGGTCCCCATTCTACCCTATATAGCACCATTTACTTCTTAGGTCAACAACCTCCCCCATTGTCTAATATTCTATCTTAGACCTTTCTCGAGCAATAAATAGTTAAATACATCAAAATTGATAACAAATTTTTATGCTTGTTTAAAGTATCAACTTATTAATAAAAGGAAATATTAACGGGTGTTCTTAGGACACTAGTTAAGAATGCAGTTAAAAATTTTTTTATGAAAAAAAAACAATTAATATTTTGAAAGTTTTTTTCATTTCCCATAAAAATAATGTTAAAACTTTTCTAAAATGGATTGTTAACGAGTGTTCTAAGGGCACTTGTTAGCATGACCCATTAATAAAAGGGTTCAGTTAATATATCATCTATTTTTAAAAAAAAATTATGAAAAATTCAAAAAGTTATAACAAAATTAATAATTTTTTTATTTTTTATAAAAATTTTCTAAAATAGTTTACTAATATATACTTTAAGAGAATTAATAAAACCCTTAATAAAATAGTGTTAATAATGAACTTATATAAAAAATTAATAACAAACTACTAACTCAAAAGTATGTATTTTTTTGTCAAAGCTATTCTATGAGTGAATGATGAAGAAAAGTAGCTGGTCTATGAATATGTAATACTATTTGTGTCACCAATTAATAATCAACCATTTTTATTTGTGAAATTTTTTTTTGAAAAAAAAAATTGTGCTCAATGTTATAATTAAATTTTGGATTACAGTTAACTTAATTAGTAATATTTATTATTATTAAATAAAATATCTAAAGTTAGAACCTATCTACATTAAAAAATTATTATTATCTTAACTTTTTTTATATTTATTTTAGAAACAAACACACAAACAAAAAAGATATAAAAATATACCATAAACTTTACTCAAACGCCACAATAATTTTTAAATAAAGGTGGGACAAATTACACTTCATCTAATAAATTCTAACTTAGTGGCAAATACCTAAAAAATGGAAGTTACAGTTAAATTGATGACACAGTCTCCTGTGGATGACCGCATACTATGATTTCTCAAGATGGGAATCGCAGCCTCACAAAAGTCTATGTCACCAGATGTTGAACGTTGATTATGCTGATCCAGCGGTCAAGGATAACGTGTGGTTTGTTGAGAAAGGACACGTGTCAACAGTTTTGACGTAAAAGACAAAGGTCAATGTCATGATAGGTGTGAAGGTAGAGGCAAGTCACAGTCAGTCTAAGGAGAAAAGACAGAAATGTACCATCAAGTACAGCACACCGTCTTTGACATTTCCAAAGAGAGACTTAATGCTGTAATCTCTCGAGTGTAATAGTGGAACACTCGCTGTTGAATAGAACCATTTCTATCTTTGATTTTTTTATTTTTTTATTTTTTTGCAATTGTTCACGTCTATTTTATATATATATATATATATATATATATATATATCAATAAATGATGTAAAAATGTAAATATTTTAAAAATATCCACATTTTAGCACATAAAAGATGTGAAATTGTGAGAATCAAAATTTTTTTTTCTATTTTTTATTCAATCAATTGTTAATAAATTATTTTAGAAAATTTTTTATCCATTTTTATGAGAAATTGAAAATTTTGTTAGAATATTTATTGTTTTCTTTTCCATAAAACAATTTATAAATTAATTCGCTAACAAATGCCTTTAAAGCATTCGTTAATATATATATATTTAAGATTTGAAGGAATTTTAATTTATAGCATTCATTTTATCATAATTACTTATTATTATTAAGTTAAGATATCAATAATTTTTTTGGGTAGATAGAGTTCAAAACTCCAAATCTTTTATTTGATGACAAAATATTTTATGCTCAAACAATCTAGAACCCACTATTTTGCCATTTTAACTATCTTTAAGAGATAAGGACAATAAATTAAAGAAGTAGCCACTCCTAATTGCTTTTTATTTTTATTTTCATAAAGCTTCAACCTATGAATTCCAAATTTATTATTCAACCATTAAATTTTTTACCAATCGAACTAACTAGAAAGCATAAACACTATTAATTGAAAGCAGAATAGTAGAATACAATGAATTCAGCCAAGTGTTTAGTCTACAGACTGAACCAATTAATACAATACCTAAAATTCCTTTTGACAAATTTAATTTAAAAAATTATTTTATAAAATATCTGCATCTAGTGACTTATAATGGGATGGAAGGCCAGATGTCAAATGCAATTGAGATTATAATATTGTTTGATAATATGAATGGTAACATCAGTGAGTTAACCTCAAAAAAAAAGTCAGCAGCAAATAGATTCTCACTTTCACGTCTTGGTTTATTAATTTCTTTATTGTTTTATAAAACTAACATAATCAGTAAAGAGTTTGGCTATGGTCTGACAAATCTGACAAATATATATATATTTTAAATCTATGACATTGGGGCAGGTTTTTAATTTAGAATGTCAGGTGAAATTGGGAAAAAGTCTTGCTTATGAAAAGAGGAAGAAGGGTCTCCTTTTTAAGTTTTTACAGTGAATTTGGGCAAAAAAGTCCTGCTTACGAGTTCCCCGATATATTATTGACCATATTATCAAAAATTTAACATAGAAGCCCATACGTGGGTGTCCTTTTTATTCTTCTTTCTCCAAAAGCAAAGGCCCATTTAACCAGAGTTGGGTTTAGAAGATTCTCGCTCCACCCAAAGTAAAACTTTTCTTCTGAAAGTGTGAACACGATAGGGTTCTCTCTATATTTGCTGACATGAAACCAAAACCACAAAATACTATGTTCACAACAAATTTTAAGTGATAAGTTATTACAATTTGTTACAGGTAGATAAAAAGTAATTTAAATAGTGAATTCAAATTAGAACAATAGTGAATTCAAATTAGAACGAGTAACAACTTATTATCTATAATTTATTGTGAAAATATTGTAAATGTAGTACTTCTTACTACGAGAATGCTTTGGAAAATTCAAGACCAACGGGAGGGAGTGGTCTCCTTGGGGACATAGAGGGAAAGTGTGTACAAGACTTCTCCCTTAACTTAGAAATAACAATGAGTAATCAACCGGATTTATAGGCAACCAATTATGGTCTCCAAATTGCTTGGAACATAATATTGAAACGTTATTTTAGAATTATTGGAGTTATATTTCTCACCTGGCTATGAAGTTTTGAATTTTTGATTGGCTTGGCTTTTAGACACATCTTCAACTCAGGGAAGTTGAGCCTGTTACTAGCATCGACAGAAGAAGTGAAGAAGCTAGTTACACTTCTTAGAATTGAACTTGAGTAAGCAAAATTGCAAAAGAGGAGGAAGAAGCAATTTCGTTTTGGCTCCCTATTTTTTGACCTAAGTATTTAAAAAGGCTCACATATGTAAAATAAAAAGTATATTAACAAAAATCATACTACTACATTAGTAGCATAATTCGTTTATGTTCCCCTATGCCTACTCTAATTTTGAATTGTAGGGAATCGGTTAAACATTGTAGGGTTGGTCCCCAACAAGGTTGACTAATAGAAAAAGTACACAATAGACATCTACTAAAAATATTTAGGGGGGTGTTTGGTAGTTAATTTTGAACAACAGTTTTCAGTGTTTAAACAACATTACATATATTTTCACACATTTTTTCACCAACACATATTTCCAAAAAATACAAACAACATTAATAGAACAACATTACCAAACGGGTCCTTAACGTCCTTTCTTTTTTGTATTTTCTTTTTTTTACTGGTTTAGTTAGCAAGTGCCTTTGTGCACCCATTAACGAAGCTTCAAAATGGTTCCACTTGTCTTGGAAAATAGAAAAAGCAAATAAAATTATGATTTTTTAGTTGAATGTAACTCAACATTTTATAAAAAGTGGCTCTAACTACGTTATAAAATTTTATCTTCACAAGTGTAAAAGGCACTCGTTAACTAAACAATTTTTTTTGTTAGGACTTTAGGGACGTGTGTTTAAATAGATATGTAATATGAAAACCTTTTGAATGAACTTTTGGGCTAAATTTAGTTAAATAAACATCTCTCATGTAAGTTCCATGATCCGTACTTCCTTTAGATGACATATCAGCATGTTTGTTTTTTCTCGCGAACGTGAGGTGCGTAATACTTCACCTCCTTGAAAGTGGTTTTAGACTCATCACCAGCGTGAGCCTAGGAGTACACAGAGCCTCCTAAAAAGAGGTGAAGAAGTTGACACCTGGTTATAGGTCCAGGAACCAAAACATTACTCCATGAAGGTCTACCTACCAGACAATGTCTAGAGTTTGGGTACAGGATGGGAAGAGATTAGACACCTCAAGCCTACCTAGTCATAGCTGGCTTTCATATATCGTTACTGGATGGTGAATAAATGGTGTTTATCTAATGAGCCTATGTGAACTCATATATACATCTAAGCCCTATAGATCGTTTATGGGTCATGTGAGGCAAATAAACAAAAAGCAGGAGAAAGGTTTGTGTGAAGGACAATCATTCATGTAAAGGTCAATAGAAAGTATGGGCATATGACATCTGATCATGTGAATATAGAAGCGTGTGAACATGGGAGTATCTGAACATGTGAGCATTTAAGCATGAAGAAATGTGAACATTCAATCATATGAGAATACAAGCATGCGATCAATCAAGCATGTGAATATGTGGGCATGTGATCATCAAAGCATGTGAGCATGAGGGCACACAGGCGTGCGAGCATGCGCATGTGATCATCAAAACATCTAAGCATATGAACATGAGAGCATACAAGCATGTGATCATGTAATTATCAAAGCAAGTGAGCATGTGAACATGTGAACAACCAAGCTTGCAAGAGCATATATCGAACTAGCATGTAAGAATGAGAGCATACAAACATGTGAGAACATATAAGCGCATAAGCATTTAAGCACTTGACTATACATACATCTTACTGTCCAATCGCCCGAACACTTAAGCTTGATCATCAAAGCGTGCGAGTGCATGAATATCCAACTACATGAGCATGTGAGCATCTAGACATAGAAATATGATCATCCAAGTGTGCACACGTGAATACAAGCAAAGGGTTTATGCTTAATGAGAATTAATGATTAAGCCTTATGAAGGAGTGACTTAATTGGAGTGTAGCATTCACTAAATCTTGAATGTCTTTCCTTTATTAAACTCAACATCAATTATTAAGAATGCTCTTGATCTTTAAATGTGTTCTTGCCTTTTAATGCGCTCTTTACTCAATTGATTGTTATTGCTTTAAATATCAAATTAGTTTGATTTCAAATATCAAAGTATTTTAGGAAGGGTCGTCAAATTATTTAAGTCATGAATTGCTTTGTCATTTCCTAATTATCCTTTAAATTAAATTCTACTATCTCTAATATATTAGACAATATGATCTATTGATTGTCAACCATTTTGGAATTAAACCCTTTTGTATTTATGTGAACACGGGGGTTACAGGGTACATGAAAGGAAATGTTCTTTCACGACATCATTGGTGACGCTCTACGTATTGAAAAAAAAAAAAAAAAAGGAGATGGAGATGGAGATTTTTCTCACTGGCCAATCAGTCATCTTGATCTATCTTTTAATTTCTCTTTAGCCAACTCCCAATATTTGACTGACTAATCAGTCATCTTGATCTCTCTTTTAATTTCTCATTATCCGAACTCCCAATATTTCACAAGCGGATATTAGTATTATTAATTTGGTTAGGGAACTGTTATTTTCTCATTAAGATCCTGAAGTATAATTCTTAATACTGCCAATAAGGGGAAATAGACAACAAAAAGAAAAAGTAATTGGCTCCTACCTCGTCACAGAATACGTTAAAATTGAATGACATGAAGTCATGAACAAAATAAAAATAGCTAGTCAATTAGTCAGTATCATTATACCATCTCTCCTAATAAGGATTTTTGTATCTTTTCTCACTCTTCTATTAAAGTAAACTCTTTTTTGCTGAGATCTATTAATGTAAACTCAAAAGATTAGCATCTTCTAAGATAACATGTGGTGGTCTTTTCACAGCTATAGCGAGTAAGGTAGCTTTCCAATGCTTACGTTATGGCATCTATCACCTTATGCAAAACGATGGGGTTACTTGTTTTGCAAAATATTCGATCTGTGAACGGTCTGACAACGACTCATAAGAGTGGTTCTACAACTACCTTTCCTTTTTTTTCTTTTTTTCACAACTTTGTCATAATTTCGATGTAGAAGATTATAAATAAAGGTAATTACGTGTTATATTCATATGGATTTACAATATTTTTCTATACCACTCTACTGTATCAAAATTGTGGCAAAAATAATTGTAGTCCTAGATTTTCTCGACTCAACATACTGCTGTCCATATATCACGGAGGTCTGTTTGTCTAAATTATGACATGAAATGGTTATTAGTGAAATGCAACCAGATGGGATGCACCATGGCCTCGGTCTTTTTCAAGTGTTTGTCGTTAGGGAAGTCATTTTTTTGACTCATGACCCAAATTTAGTTCATAGTGCTATGATGGCAACATTTATTTTCAAATTTTGATCAACTTTATTAGGAAGAGACCAGTTCCATTTAGGCAAATTCTACCCGTCATTTGGATCTTGGAAAAGATGGACCGGGGAGGAAAAAAAAAAGTGGTTTCAAAAGGGTTATGCAGCAAGGATTTATCAAAATCTATCTAAAATGACAGTAGTGGATTCCTCATCATAAAGTTAAGAACTTATGATGCTTAAAGATGAGGTATTTTACATACACAATTGGACAATTTCCCTTCATTTCCTTCTACGGTTTCCAAGACTAATCCTAATTGAAGTTTCTCGTAGCAAGTTATCTCCAACTCATCCAGATTATGCTAAAGTTACATTTTGTCTTTGAATTTTAAAAAAAAAAAATTGTAAATAAACTAACATCAAATAAATTAACCAAATGCATACTCTATATTTAATGGGGGGATGCACTTATAATTTATAAGGTTAAATGTTCTTTCACATTTTTAGATGCAAAATGTTTCACACAATGTCCATATTTTTATACCAAGTATTTACATTTTACACAACAAATGAAAGAATGTGGATTTGATGTGAAAGAATATACATACTTTTGGATGTAAAATAATCAAAACACAATTTATAATACAGTCACTGGGGCCAAAGGTACAAGAGTTCTAAGTGAGATTATTTTGTTGGCTTGGCCTAGGTAATTTAATACTTTGAATTAAGTATGAAGATTCTCTTCTGGTTTGATTTGAAATTTAGGGAAAAAATAATCAAAACAAAATGATTAGGTGTTCGTGCATATCCTTTGGATTTAAACACTTCTATCCATGCATGCGTTGTGCTTAGGTGTTTGTTAAGTGTCATTTCAATTCAAAATGACATAATTTCATAGATCCATAATTTGAAATTTCAGAGAGAAAAATCAAAATTATTTCAAACTTTAAGGGTGTAAATTACAATTTAGTTAAACTAATATCTTACATGGCTTTAATAAGGGTTAAAAGTTAAAACATTGTAGTTTTGAATGAAAAAATGACATCATTTTGAACTTAGTTGACACTCGACAATACTTCAGTATGGTGCATTGATGAAAGGACTTAATTCCAAATAATACGAAAGTTAGGGGAACGAATCTAAATTTTAAAACTTTATGGGACAAAATCAAATTTACCTCAAAATTTAAGAGTAGTCAACAAAGTAAACTTCAATTTGAGTGCTGGCACAACCAATGCCAACGTTTTAAATTTTATTATGCTCCGGCCAAAATATTCTATTTCGTTTCATAAACTGATTGATTAAGGGTCCGTTTGGATACAACTTATTTAAAATTGAAAATTGAAAACACTCTAGTAAAATAATTTTTAAATGTGTAAAAAATTACTGTTCACTTTTTTTTTATATTGTTTATATGCCTCTTTTTTTTTTTACTGTTATATGCCTTGGTGTACTGTTCATGTCCCATGAATAGTGCACTAGGTGCTGGTCTAAAAAAAAAAAAAAAAAAAATGAAAACGCGCAAAACGTGAAACATGAACGTGGATCCAAACCAACACTAAATCCTCTATTTCATCTCAGTCAAAATTTCAACCTATAACAACTGTTTTAACATAATCTAGGCATTTTAAGAAAGAATATACATTTTTGGATCAAAATTGATTTTGTGGGCTTTCTTATAAATTTTTTCAAAGAAAAATGCTCACTTTTATGGGATTTTATGAACTTTTTCTGTTAGTTTAATTATGTGTGAGATGTTTTTTCCAAAAATATATATATATATATATATGTAAGAGATTTGTATAATTATGATGATATTTTATGAACTTTTTTTATTAAAAAATTTATTATATCTTTTTATGAATTTATGTTAGTTAATAAAATAGAATTAATTATGAAGTATGGACTTATTATATTATTATTATTATTATTATTATTTTAGGAACATTATATAATTATTATTATATATAATGATAATTCCAATATGGTATATTGATACAGAAATATTCTATTCTAGTCACCTCTGAACAAAATTCAAAACTTTGACCAATACACGTGGGTGACATCGCTCACTATTGGGACATTTGGCCTTTCCGATTTTATCAATATATCAAAAGTGATTGACTCTCTTTTTTTGATGAACACTGATTGACTCCTGTTATATATTATAAGAAAGACATTTAACATGATGATTGGTAAGTCAAGCCAAGAAAAATTACAATGTATAAATCCTTTAAATTAATTACATGTATTTGATTGATTTCGGATCATTTAGTAGATGAAAAACTCTCCGATTTAAGAGTGAACAAAGTTTAAAGCAAGAATTAAACACTATTTCTTTTCCTCGATAAAGCACACAATTTTATTTTATTTTGTGAAATAGATAAATAGTAGGAATGTGGGATTTCAATCACAGAAATAAAACATTACAAAAAATGTTATTACCATTGGGTTAGCACTTGAACTCAACTACTTGTACCTTTATTGAATTAAATTTATCCTTTTTTTCATTTTAGAAAAATCTATCTATTTTTTTGAAAGAAACAAATAAACATTCACACACACAAAAGAGAGAAGAAATGTACAAAGTTATACCACTTTAACTTCACTTAAAAAAGTATTTGATCTTGGAATCATTGGCCAATTCAATAAATTTCTCATAATTTTTTTTCTTTATTAGCTTACACTAACAATAACATTTGATTATATTTAAAACTAGTCTCATCAATGTGTGTATATATATTGTTAAACGATTGGCACATCAATAAAGATGTAATCTCATCTATATTGTAAATATTGTTAATCAATTCATATTTTTGTAGTTAACGCATTCCGCAGCACATTAAGAAATATTGTAGCATACTCAACTCTCAAAATCGAGACTTAAGTCAGCCCATGCACTCAACTAACCCCATTAGAGGGCCAATTCTTTAGTTAGAACTTTTTGACTTGAGTAAACCCTTCGCACCTTTAACTCTAATATAAATTAGTTGAAGATTGATGAATTTCTTTTAATTAAATAATGAATGAATGACGCATCTCAACCTATCATGTTAGCATTGAATTTTATTTCAGTACCCCCCAAAAAGAAGCATTGTTTTTAATATATTAAAGGATAACATTAATATACTAGGTAACTTGCACCATACACCAACTAGTTTAGCCAAATAATTTATTAATCTCTTCTCTACAAGGTTTGGCAAGGTGGTTTATAAATCATCACACCTACTATCTAGAAAACAAGCCAAGTCAAAATATATCAACATTGTGAATAAATAAACCCATATATAATAACTCAAGGAATTTTTATATTTTTACCTAAATATCTTTAGGCTTTAGTTACTGTTGTGTGAGTTGAGCAAACAACCCAGAAAAGGAGAAAGAACATCTTGTCGACTCAAAAATTATGGGTACCCATTTTGGGTGGGGTTTGCTGTCAACTCTAAATTGTGCCAACGATGCACAATGCGGCAAAATTCCGTGTGCTTAAAAAAAACTTGCCGACATATTGTCACTTCGGCTAGCTAAGGCCTAAGCATAAAAATAAAAAAAAGTACTTCTGAAATGTTAGTACAACGTTGCGTGGAGGTTCACATTCCTCTTTTACTACCTTTGTATTGGATTAGAAAGATCAAAGATCACATATAAAATAAGGCTGCTACACTATAGGTGTACAAATCATACAAAGTGCAGAAATACCTAATGCCTTAAAAAATAGTTACAAAATAAACAAAGAGCCATAACCCATAAGTAATCCATAATCCATAATAATATACCATATCACCATTACACCACTGATTAACAACGAAACTATGCTGCAACAACAAAGAAAAAAGAGCTACTACCCAAACACGGTCTCCCCCAAATTATAAACAGATCCAACCACTAGGTCCAGGGTTAAAATTAAAATCTAAAAAAGAAAAAACATATTCATAAGGGTAAGATAAAATTAAACAAAAAAATGTCCTGGGAAGTATCACATGACTTTCCACGACTCGAGAGTGGGAAAGTTCGTGTACGTGTCAAAATCAAACCCACCACCAAAACTACCAATACCGGGTCCATCAGAAACGTGACCCAGATTCGACCCAAAAGAAAGTGGCCCACCCGACCCACCAAGTCCAGTTCCAGCTCCTCCAGCTAAAGCCACAGCCGAATTGGATCCCACCACTTGCTGCTGGTGATGGTCCAACAAAAACGCCGACGTATCGAGAGTCGGCAAGCAAGCTCCGCCTCCTCCTCCTCCTGGTAACCGGTTACCGGGCCTCTGCGGCTCCGGCTTCAGTATAGGCACCATCGGAACCGACGTCGCGTTACCGAATCTCACGCCGGTAACCTGTTGCACCATCTGGCGGAAATTCGCTGCGTCCGCCGTTATAAAAGTCGTCTGTGACCTCTTCGAAGCGCGCGATTTCCGTTTCGAAACCTTCCCTACACCTCCAGAAACCGGAATCGCGTTTCGCTGGCGTTTCGGTATCGGAGTCTCGGGATCCGAACCGCCCGATACGCCCGAAACCGTTGGAGTGGGCGACGTAGTCGCGTCGGGCTTGATGAGGTTCAGCAACGGAGATAGCGTATCGGCTGGATTCGCGCTCGAAATCGATTTCTGAAGAGCATCGGTGATCCATGTGTCTGCGAAAGAGGGACGGAAATTCCAAGATTCAATACTCGCCATGTTGTCAGCCATTAACGATTTTCTTTAGAAATGTTTTAAAAGGTTTTGAAGGTAAACAATAATTTAAAACATTATTGTTTTTCGGTTGAATTTCGGCGGAGAAACTAATAAGTCTTCACAAAAACAAGAAGCTGACGATGTGAGTTTAAGAAAGAAAAGAGTTGGGAAGTAAAAGTGAGTTGATAGTTGAGATGAAGAAATGAGAGGGAAAGAGAAGAAGGGGGAGAGGGGACATAAATAGGGCGGTGAGAAGGATGAAACCGCGTTGTATTCGGGGGGACACGCGTCACACTTTCCGTACTGGTTGTAAGCTAAGCAAAATGCTTAGTAATACGTGGTACATACTGTAGGTGCGAGGTAACTTAATAAGACTAACCATGGTTTGTATTTTGGGGGGTTGACTGTTTGAACTTTGAAGTCATTTGAGAGAGATAGGAAAGACTTGTGTGTATTTTGTATGTGAACTTGTGAAGTACTGACAGTTACCTGCCCATATAAATTTTCTATATCCGTACCAAATTTCATGTTTTATTTGATGTTTCACTGATTATAATTTGTAAAATATTTATTTATTTTTTTAATTTTTAATTTTGGCTATTTTATAAGAAAAGTTAAACAAATATATAATAAGTTGTGATTTGTAGAATATAAAATGAAAAAAAAAAAATAATATAAAAGATTTGTATTCATTAAGTATGTGTATATGTGCCATACAAACACTATTTCATTGTGTGTGACATACAACACCACTTTGTTGTGTATACCAATATAATTATACTTAATTACCAAACGTGATTGATCTAGTTGTCATGAGCTCACTTTTAAGAATTTGAGAGGTGAAGGTCTCAAGTTTGAATTCTACAGTGAAAAGTGCCTAGAAAATAACTATATATTTTCTGCTCATGCTCATTAGCGTTCTCAATGAAGTTGTCATTATGATCACGTTCAAGTAGAAGATGTCAACTCAACTGGCTCCCTACTCACTTTTTTCCCATAAAAAAAATATATAATTCTACTAAAATTTGTGAATTTTATTTTAAAATACTTCACAATTATAACTAAAATTATATTTAAAACATGATTTTACAATAAATGTGTGCAAGAGTATGCAAGAAGAAGAAGATTTATGATCCATTTGGTACATGTGTTTAAATATATATTTTTAATTTTTAAATAACATTACACGTATTTTTATACACGTATTTTTAAAAAAGATAAACAACGTTATTAGAACAATATTATCAAACGAATCCTTATAGCTGTATAGGTGTCTGGTTTTGTTTTAACTTTATTTACTAGGGAGTAGAATAATAATTAGTAATACTCTGTAGTTAAAGTATAAGTAAGTAGTAGCAGTAGCAGCTTGACGGTCAAGCCGCGTCGTTCGCCGTTCTCCTTTACGCGTAAGCTCGCTTCCCAATATCAGTCACTCTCCTTCCTCTCTCTCTCAATTATTATTAATCACAACATTATCTTATTTGTTCTTTTTAAAAACCCCGCTTTTTTCAATTTAAACTCGCGCCGTTACCGTCACACCACTACGAGTGAATAGATATTGATTCCCTCTTTTTACACGGCAATAGCCAATAGGAATGCTTTACCTTTTTTTTTTTTTTTTTGGGTTTTTACTTTGTGTCATGTGAACGAGTGCTCTTAACAATATATTTTAAGAAAATTTTAACATCACTTTTATAGGAAATGAAAAAAATTGTTAAAATATTAATTTTTTTTCTTTTTCCATAAAAATTTTCTTTAACTGAATAGCTAACTAGTGTACTCGTTAGCATTTCCCTTTTACTTTTTACTAGACAACGAGTTGTCTACATTAGCTAAAGTTTGTCTCATTATTTTGGACATTTGGACATAGGAGGCGGTTAAAATTTTAAAATGAAAAAAAAAATTGTGGTGTAGTATTTGAAAATCTGTATTTTTCTTTGTCTAAGAGCATTAGCATTGGAAAATTTCAATGCTATTCTATTTTACAATTCTAAAAAGCCACTTTATCATTATATCATACCATTTTACAATATTTCCACATCTCAAACTTCAACTTCTCTCTTTTACTCATTAAAATAATATATATACATAATAAAATAATAAATCTCAAAATTATATCTGATGATACTAGGAAAAATTACAACTCTTTGCTCGTCCATGGTGGGTCGTCCTGATCTACGACCTCAACACATGGAAGTCAGGACGAGTAAACTCGTCCTGAGCCTAGCGGGAAGGACGAATTTCAGGCATCCTCGT
The DNA here is from genome assembly GCA_023055345.1 of Quercus wislizeni. Classification (NCBI taxonomy): domain Eukaryota; kingdom Viridiplantae; phylum Streptophyta; class Magnoliopsida; order Fagales; family Fagaceae; genus Quercus; species Quercus wislizeni. The sequence continues at coordinate 5,047,452 of JALGQJ010000014.1, forward strand.
CCTTATCCAAACCTCGTCCTGAGCCAACTAGGTGGTGAATAGTACAAACCAGACATTGGACATCACACCTTTCCGTAATCGACAAAGTTGATGGGAACCGTTGCCAACGACGGTTAGATGAACTTGGCCAAACGATACGGTGTTAAAAACAGTTAACTTACTGTTAAAACCGTTGATTCACATGAAGGGAGACGACTGTTCCGTGGGTGTGCTATAAAAGCACTGATCTACGAACAAGGTGATTCATTCAGAACTTCTGTAAACTTTTCCTTCAAACCAAAATCACAAAAAGACTAACTTTGTCATCGGAGGATTTTTGGCCGGCCTCCACCGGTCACCTTTGATTTGTCTTTGTTTTCAGGACTTGTTAGCAACCCTTGGCAGTGTCGAAGACAGTTTCAGCCCACTGATCATCCAAGCATTATCAGTTGGCGCCGTCTGTGGGGAAGTTCTTTACACAGAATTTTTTAGATTTTGAAATTCTGTTAAGTTCTTTCACTGGTAAAGGGCTGAAATGGTTCGAACAAGATCAAGGGTTACCAGTCCAGGCCCACAAGAAAGCAGGGACGCTTCCAGTAATCCTCACCGCGACCGCCAGTCGGCGCCCGCCATGCAGCCATCTTCTGTCCAGCATGTGCAGTCCATGGCTGCCGCCATGGCAGAGTTAACTCGACAGAACCAGGAACTTACCAGGCAACTTAATTCAAGGAGACAGCATCATGACGAAAATGTCGAAGGGCATACCCAGAGTCAGGGAAATACAAGGAACGCTGACCCTGAGAGCCAGTCAAGAGGTACCACTTCGCGAAGGGTACCCCATCTGGAAAAGGAGATGGACCAAATGAGAAGGGTCATGGATGAGATGAGAGAGAATATGAGAAGGGCAAATCCAGTGGAGGACTTAGTTCATAGGACAGACTCCCCTTTCACTGCACTCATCAACGGTCACCCTCTCCCTCCGAAATTCAAGATGCCTTCCTTAGATTCATACGACGGGACGCGTGACCCCTTCGACCACATTGCTACTTTTAAAACCACGATGCATCTCCAAGGGGTTCCGGACGAGATAATGTGCAGAGCTTTTCCAACCACCCTCAAGGGGCCCGCGCGAGTGTGGTTCAGTAAGATACCCCCCAATTCAGTAAGTTCCTTTGAAGAGTTGAGCAAGTTATTTGTTAACAACTTTATTGGGGGACAGAGACATAAACGTTCCTCATCCAGCCTATTGACTATAGAACAGGGAGAAAATGAGAGTCTGCGGTCTTTTATTACTCGTTTCAATCGAGAAGCCTTGACAGTGGACGAAGTAGATGATAAGTTGCTGCTGGCGGCATTCCACAATGGCGTTAATTCCGATCTTTTCATTCATAAGCTGTACGAGAAAGAGCCACAAACCATGGCAGAGCTCGTCCATTCGGCTCAGAACTTCATGAATGCAGAAGACGCGATTATAGCCAAGAAAAGAAAAAGAGCTGAAAGAGGGGAGGCGAATCCTGCACGTGGTACTGACCAAGGACCTCGTCCAAAGAAGGGACGTGCAGAAGATAAGAGAGACCGAGACACTAAAAAAGTGGGTCCTTCAGCGCGAAATCAGCAGTATACACCGTTAAATGTCCCGCTTGAGCAAGTTCTCATGCAAATCAAGGACGAGCCTTCTTTGAAGTGGCCAGAGAAAATGAAGGGAGATCCCAATAAGCGCAATCGGAACAAGTATTGTCGCTTCCATAGAGACCATGGGCATGATACCGACGAGTGCTTTGACCTCAAGCAGCAGATCGAAAATCTCATTAGACAAGGGAAGTTGAGGAATTTTCTCGGACGAGACTATAAGGAGGAGAAGCTGAAGACGAAGGTAGAGGAGCCATCACGGCCTCCGTTTGGAGAGATCAGAATGATTTTTGGGGGAAGTTTAGCAAGCCAGTCATCCAGATCAAAAAAGACATATCTGAAGGTGGTGCAAAATGTCCAGCTTTCAGGACGATCTCCCAGGACGACAAATCAAGACGAGCAAGCTATCACTTTCACGGACGAGGACGCATCAAGGATACACCATCCTCATGACGATGCCATTGTTATTACCTTGCTCATTGCCAACTATTCGACTAGAAGGGTGTTGGTAGATAACGGGAGTTCGGCCGACATCCTGTATTATCCTGCCTTCCAACAAATGAACCTCGGACGGGAGCAGCTTCGTCCAGTGTATTCGCCCTTGGTCGGTTTTGGTGGAATGAAGGTACAGCCCGTCGGTACTGTTTCCTTACCAGTGGTAGTGGGAGTGTATCCGCAGCAGGTAACGAGAAATGTCAACTTCATTGTAGTTGATTGTTCGTCATCCTATAATGCTATAATTGGGAGGCCGACCCTAAATAGCTGGAAAGCAGTCACATCCACTTACCATTTGTCGGTTAAGTTCCCTACTGAACATGGGGTAGGAGAGGTCCAAGGAGATCAATTGACCGCCAGAGAGTGCTATCTAGCCATGCTGGCTATGGACGAGCAGACTCAGATGATGAACATAGCAGAAAGAAGAATCATGGCAGAGCCCACAGAAGCATTGGAAGAAATTCCCTTGGACGAGGAAAATCCAGAGAAAAGTACCAGGATAGGGGCAGATTTGGAAGGAAAGATTAAGATGGACCTTATATGTTTCTTGAGGAAAAACATTGATGTGTTTGCTTGGAGTCATGAGGACATGCCGGGCATAGACCCGAAAATTATTACCCATCGTCTGAATGTACATCCTTCCTTCAGACCTGTGCGACAGAAGAAGAGGGTATTTGCTCCGGAGAGAGATAATGCTATTAAAGAAGAAGTACAGAAGTTGATACAGGCAACGTTCATTCGAGAAGTCTATTACCCCGACTGGCTGGCTAATGTGGTAATGGTCAAGAAGGCGAATGGGAAATGGAGAATGTGTGTGGACTTTACTGATTTAAACAAGGCCTGCCCTAAAGACAGTTATCCATTGCCCCGCATTGACCAGTTGGTGGATTCTACAGCCGGACATAAGCTACTTAGCTTTATGGACGCCTTTTCCGGATATAATCAGATAAAGATGGACGAGGTGGATCAAGAAAAAACGTCGTTCGTTACCAGTCAAGGCCTGTTTTGTTATAAGGTAATGCCTTTCGGGCTGAAGAATGCAGGGGCAACATATCAAAGGTTGGTCAACCACATGTTCCGTCCGCAGATTGGGCGGAATGTGGAAGTCTATGTAGACGATATGCTGGTGAAAAGTCAGGACGAAGAAACTCATCTGGACGACCTACAGGAAACATTTGACACACTCCGGCAGTACAACATGAAGTTAAACCCCAGCAAGTGTGCTTTCGGGGTGTCGTCGGGAAAGTTTCTGGGCTTTATGGTATCACACAGGGGCATTGAAGCTAATCCTGATAAAATCCAAGCAATACTGGATATGAAGCCTCCGCAAAATGTCAAAGAAGTCCAGTCACTCACCGGACGGGTTGCAGCCCTTAACAGGTTTGTTTCCAAAGCCACTGATAAATGTTTGCCATTTTTCAAAGTTCTTAGAAAAGCATTTGAGTGGACGGACGATTGTCAGAGAGCCTTCGAAGACCTGAAAGCATACCTTACATCTGCCCCATTGTTAAGTCCATCCGTGTTAGGAGAAGAGTTATATCTGTACTTGGCTGTCACCCCGCATGCTGTGAGTTCGGCTTTGATCAGAGAAGAAGGAAGAGTGCAGAAACCGGTCTACTACACCAGTCGAGCACTTAGAGGAGCAGAAGCGCGGTATCCGCAGATAGAAAAGTTGGCTTTTGCCCTGATCACAGCCTCTAGGAAACTGAGGCACTACTTCCAAGCCCACATTATCAACGTCCTGACGGATCATCCGCTGAAAAAAGCAATGAATAAGTTAGAAGCTGCGGGACGACTGATCCAATGGGCAGTGGAGCTTAGCGAATTTGATATCAAGTACCTTCCAAGGCACGCGATAAAGGCTCAGGCTCTTGCAGATTTCATCGCAGAGTTTACACCGAGTCACAGTGAATCGGAAGTGGTGGAAGTCAAAAAATGGATCATCCATGTGGATGGCTCGTCTACACAGCATGCAGGAGGGATAGGAGTTGTGTTGCAGTCCCCTGAGGGAGATAAGCTGACATACAGGGTACGCCTACAATATCAAGCAACCAATAATGAAGTTGAGTATGAAGCCCTTTTGAAAGGTTTGGAATTGGCTAAGTCCATAGACGCTGAATCAGTACTTATTCTGGGAGATTCGCAGTTAGTCATGGGTCAGGTAAACGGGACATGTGAAGCCAAGGAAGAACGAATGAAGAAATATCTTGAGAAAGTACTGCAGTCAGTGAAGAAATTCAAAGAAGCTACCTTTGTTCAAATCCCGAGGGAGGAAAACATGGACGCAGATGCACTAGCAAAGACAGCCTCAGCGAATCAATCTATGGACGAGTTTGATGAAATCCAATATCTTCCAAGTATAGACATTCCTGATGTACTGCAACTACAGAATAAGGAAAGTTGGATGGCCCCGATAATATCATATTTGAAAGACGGAACCCTCCCGGAAAGCAAGGACGAGGCCAGGAAACTTAGAATCCGGTCAGCCAGGTACATCCTTCTGAACGACACACTGTACAAAAGAGGTTTCTCACAGCCTTATCTTAGATGTTTGTCGCCAGAAGAGGCCAACTATGTGTTGAGAGAAATCCATGAAGGAGCTTGCGGGAACCACTCAGGAGCCAGATCACTTATACATAAGGTCGTCCGTGCAGGATATTACTGGCCAACCATTCAGGCAGATGTTAAAGCCTATGTTAAAGTCTGTGATCAGTGTCAGCGATTCAGTAACATCCCCAGACAGCCATCAGAATATCTTACCCCCATGATGGCCCCATGGCCATTTGCTCAATGGGGTCTAGATATCTTGGGACCTTTCCCAGTGGGAACCAGGCAGATGAAGTTCTTGGTTGTAGGAATAGACTATTTCACTAAATGGGTGGAAGCTGAACCCCTAGCGGGCATCACACAACAAAATGTGAAAAACTTCGTCTGGAAAAATATTCTATGCAGGTTTGGGGTGCCCCGAGTGTTGGTATCCGACAATGGACGACAATTTGACAATTCACTCTTCAGGGATTTTTGTGAACACTTCGGAATTCAAAATCATTATTCTTCGCCAGCCCATCCCCAAGCAAATGGTCAAGCAGAAGTCGCAAACCGATCCTTGTTAAAAATTATCAAGACTCGTCTTGAAGGGGCAAAGGGAGTATGGCCGGATGAGCTGCCGGGTGTATTATGGGCATACAGAACGACTATCAGAACCCCCACAGGGGAAACCCCTTTCAAGCTGGCCTATGGAAGCGAGGCAGTCATACCTGCAGAGGTACATATGGCCAACCATAGGGTGACTATGTATCAGGGCAAGGATAATGAGGAACTACTCCGTTTGAACCTCGATCTCATAGACGAGGTAAGGGCAGACGCAGAGAAAAGAACGGCAAGGTACAAAAATCTCATGGTTAGACAACATGATGCGATGGTTAAGCCGAGGCGATTCAACATTGGAGACCTCGTCTTGAAGAAAGTTTCTCTGGCAACGAAGAACCCAGCTCATGGGAAGTTGGGGCCCAATTGGGAAGGACCTTACAGAATTATCAACTATAAGAGGCAAGGGTCCTACTACTTGGAAGCCCTGGACGGAAGGAAGTTGGAGCATCCATGGAATGTTGAACACCTGAGAAGGTATTATCAGTAGAATGCCAGCCTAAATGAAGGTTCCCCTGGACGAGTGTATATAAGATCTATTATATGTATTTGCAGTATGGATTACAATGTTATTCTCTTGTTATTATGGTATGGTTATGGACAAGGTGGTGGGTTTGTTTGTATGTATTTAGCTTTTTATAAGGCACTAACTTATGAGTATGTGCCCCGCTTGTGAACAATATTTATGTTATATACATAGTGTTGTGTGAATCCATGATCCCCATATTACTCTTGTTTAAAATTTTGTTTTTGTTCAAATCCGCCACTCCATGGACGAGAAACGTCTATGGACGACAGAGGCTAAATGCCAGTATGCCCCATTACAAGGTACGCTCGTCCAAATATAAGACGAGATAAAAACCTTGGGCAAAGGATTTGGGCACCATCCAGCCTATGGACGAACAAATATTCAGCACGTTCAGCCCATGGACGATGAAATATATACGTGCTTTTAACTCGCCAGAATTACTCGTCCAAAACATGGACGGGGAAATAACACCAAAACAATCCTACATATGGACGAGGAAAAGGTGAACAAGTTCAAAGACGTAATGAGAAATTGCTATCCTGTCATGCTTTTTCAAAGACGAATTAAAACTGGAGTTAGAATAAATATTGCTCCTATGGACGACAAAGAACTTGTATTTAAGAAAAATTCTTGTTCACATAAACAAAGAAAAAAAAAAAAAGAGTTGATCAAATTATTTAAGGGCGGACTACAAAGCGTCCAAACACCCTGAATTTGTTCAAAATCTCGTCCTAAAACTATGGACGAGACAAATGTACTTCAATTACATTTCCTTAAAAAAAAAAAAACAGCAAAAGCAATAGAAAATTAAACTATGCAGGAGGGGGTAAGGTGCTGGCATCGTCTTCGATGTTCACGTCCTCAGAGCTTGTTTGAAGGAGAGAGCTAGTGGCCGCGCCTAGGTTGAGCTTTATGACGCTGAAATCAATGTTGGGGAAGTTCTCCACAGCGTCCAGCCTGAAGTCCTCGAACCCAGCTGCGTAGTTCTTGTCCAGCAAGTCAGTAAATTTCTTGGACGACTGGAACTCCGCAACTGCGTCCTCCTTCGCCTTTTCAAGAAGGGTATTGAGCTCATTATTCCTTTTTTGGAGGTCGTCAAGACGGGTATCTTTCTCAATGACATCCGTCCTGAGCTCTTCATTAAGGTCTCTGAGCTCTTTAGCCTCTTCCCTGGCCTTGGCAGCTACCTCAGCCCACACTTTGCTCTCTTCCTTAACCTCCTTTATCCTCGTCTCCAAAAGCAGCCTCGTCTTGTCTAGTTCAGTGGCCTGCCTGGACGCAGCAATGAACTTAGACATGGCCTGCGTGTTGAAATTCATGAGTCAGTGTCATTAATTAAAGACGAGACATAAATAAAACAAGAGCAGCTTAAGAGCTTACCTTGAAGAGATCGTGAACACCAGAGTGCTCAAAGTCCTTCAAGGACATGTTGTAGCACGCGCCCACGTCCACATCAGTCACTGCCTTAGAAAATCTCTCCCAGGATAAGTCCTCATTTTCTAGAAGGTTTTGAGGAACCTCCCTGGGAGCAGAAGACGAGGTGGGAGCATGAATCGTGGACGCCACCTTCCTGGACGGAGGATCTCTAGGCTCAGGATCAAGGATCTGCACAGGAGACTCCAGACCGGACGGAGGAGGGGACTTAGCACCTTGAGGAGCACCTTGAGGTCTGGACGACTTATGTTTTTTGTCTTTCCCTCGTCTGCTAGGGAGGTCGCCCAAGTCCACTCTAGAGGATATGTGCTTCCTCTTTTCACCTGTGGGTGGACGAGGTTGAGACCTGACTCCCTCGTCCACAGCCTCCTTACCCTTGTTTTCCTTCATCGTTGCCATTCCTACAAGGAAAGACGTTGGTTTTCCTTAGAAAAAATATATGTATATAAAATAAATGTATACATAAACAGTGAAAATAACTTACGTCTGCGAGTAGTGATCTCGTGTGCAAGGGCTTCAGGGGAAGGTATAGGACCTAAATCCCAAGTAGCAAGACGCTGTAGGCAGACCAAGGAGTGGAACGTCCTGTCGGTGTATAGACGAGCCTTCTGGATGCGCTCGATGTAAAATCTATCCAAATGAGGTCGTCTAGCACCTGATAAAGGTAAAGACGAGAAAAAAAAGTTAGAATTTTTGAAATGTAAAAGATATTAGAAACGGGAGAAAAATTAAAACACATACCTTCAGGACGAAGGTTTCCCAGTTCCCCAGAGTATGAAGGGAATGGGTCCCTGTCAACCTCGATGGGGCGTCCAGCCCAGAAACCTGAGACGAAGAAGAACTCCGTCTTCCAGTTCCTATCAGAGGTGACTAGGGATTTGATCAATCTATAGTCTTTTCCCCTGGCTGTAAATTGATAAAAGCCAAGGGACTGATTAATCTCGGAGGGCTTGTAACAAAAGAGGAACTCGTCCACAGTGAGAGGACGGTTCCCCTCAAACACCTCCCTCCACAACACTTGCATGGATACAATCAACCTCCACGCGTTAGGATTGAATTGGCAAATTCCTAAACCTAACCTAGATAATAACTCCCTGGCAAAACTGTTTAGAGGTAACCTAAGCCCTCCCAAAAGATAAGCCTCATATATACCTATACCAAAACGAGGCTGACAGCACCACTCTCCACGGACGGCTAACCTAGGGTTAAGCTCGTCTGGGATTTGGTACCATGTTTTGAGTAATTCTAACTTCCTATCATCTGTTTTTGACTCTATACCTATAGCACAACTGTACACTACCTCCTCATCCTCGTCCTGGACTGTGGACGAGGGGGCACTTGTTCCGGCTTGAGCCCCGGACTCGAACCTCGTCCGTAGCTCTTCCTGGAGAACTTCTAAGGGAACCCCAGGAACGCCGGATACGTACTCGTCCGTAGTGTTCCCCCCACTACTACTACCACTACTACTATCACTATCACTAGACCCACTAAAACTACTATGGTCAGAATACTCGTCTATGGCTTTATCTACACTATCGCTAGACGAGGAAAGAAGAATTGACATTTTATGGAAGTTTATAAAGCTAAGGACGAAGTTAGGAATATACCTGGATCTAGGACGAGGGAAACTTATGGACGCGGAATACTTCTAGAAGAGGCTCTAAGACGAGAGTAATGGAACAAGGAAATTTCAGAAATGGGAAGGGTAACGATGGAAATCCACTATTTATAGGCAATGGGCCCGGACATCTGAAACGACACAAACCAATGAAAGGGAGACACGTGGCGCTTTCCTAGGTAAGGTAAATCGACGCACTTTCCTGCAAGTTAAATTGTGACACGTGTCACCAATTCGTTGGCAGGGTACTCAGAGGTCAGATATCTATGGACGACCCATGGACAAGGGGGCAACTGATGATACTAGGAAAAATTACAACTCTTTGCTCGTCCATGGTGGGTCGTCCTGATCTACGACCTCAACACATGGAAGTCAGGACGAGTAAACTCGTCCTGAGCCTAGCGGGAAGGACGAATTTCAGGCATCCTCGTCCTTATCCAAACCTCGTCCTGAGCCAACTAGGTGGTGAATAGTACAAACCAGACATTGGACATCACACCTTTCCGTAATCGACAAAGTTGATGGGAACCGTTGCCAACGACGGTTAGATGAACTTGGCCAAACGATACGGTGTTAAAAACAGTTAACTTACTGTTAAAACCGTTGATTCACATGAAGGGAGACGACTGTTCCGTGGGTGTGCTATAAAAGCACTGATCTACGAACAAGGTGATTCATTCAGAACTTCTGTAAACTTTTCCTTCAAACCAAAATCACAAAAAGACTAACTTTGTCATCGGAGGATTTTTGGCCGGCCTCCACCGGTCACCTTTGATTTGTCTTTGTTTTCAGGACTTGTTAGCAACCCTTGGCAGTGTCGAAGACAGTTTCAGCCCACTGATCATCCAAGCATTATCAATATCTATTCTTTCCCATTTCTCTTCTCTCTCTACATAATAAAATATTATTATTTTTTTACAATATTTGCAACAGTGCAATTCTATGTTTAGCATTGCACTGTAGTAGTATTGCAAAAAAATTTGCAATACTGCTGTTTAGCATTCTCCAATGTAGATGGTTTTAGGGCTTAAAATTCCAAATAACCCTTGGATTTGGCATTAGCATTCCCCAATGCTAATGCTCTAAGTGTGCGTTTGGATATCACTTATTTTGCTGAAAATTGAAAAATTATTGGTGAAAACACTATAGCAAAATATTTTTTATTGCTTAAATTTACTATTCACCTGCAATTTGCACTTGGGTGGTCCATGAACAGTGTCATGGACCAGCCAAAAACGCAACTTACCCAATCGGAGCTTAAATAAAAGTTAGTAGTTCTATACTTCTATCCAAAAAATAAAATTGAGCAGTCACTTTATGAATGACATGGGAACTTTTAAGGGGAAAAAAATGCTGCTTAAAAAGAGAAAAGTAGCACAAATAAAAATACAATTTATGATGTCATAAATATTCAAATTTGCTCTAATTACGTTATAAATAATTAAATATATTTAAAGCCATATGAAAAATTAGTTTTCATTTATATAGCCATTTAACCTTATAAATAATTTAAGGTTACATTCCGTAAATGTTTTAAGACTAATTCAATGGTACTGTAAACGAGTTGAATTAAGTATTAAAATCACATTCGCACTTAATGACTCTATTCGGATTCTAAATATTGAGCACATTTGCACTTATGCATAACAGTTGAAACAAATAACCCACCGTGTCAATACGTAACAATGGTAAGTGTCTATTTGTACCATGAATTTCAAAATTTGTTAGATTTTCCATCTGTGGTCATTACTTCAACAATTAAAAAATATATATGATAAAATTACCCAAATGAGCCAATGACTGTCTCTTTTATTTTCTAGTATACCCACTCAAATGCATGTTTTCAGTTTTTAAACAATATTTACGTATTTCCTAATATACTCACTTAAAACAATATTATACGTATTTCCATACATATTTTCAGACACATGTTTTCAGTTTTTAAGTGCATATACCAAACACCCCTGAACATTCTTGGCTACTATTTTCATTGTGAGGGAACTTGTTTACTTCAAAGCTTTGATATGATTTACTTTCATAGAGCACATGAGTCAGCTTTTTTAACTTCCCTCGCATTCCTGAAAAGACCATGTTTGTTGCTTCTTCTTCTTCTTCTTCTTCCTATTTCTCTGAGAGGGACATTTTGATTATACACATATCTAGTACTAATTTACTGTTATTTTTTTTTTTTTTCTCTAAGGAAGTCTCTATTTCCTACTTTACAGCTGTATGAGTACAATTATATATATATATATATATTTTACCTTCTTTTTCACTAATCTTTATATATATATTTTTTTAATATTTGTGATCAAAACACGGAAGATTTTTATCACCGCTAATCTCATGCAGTGTCTCGTCTGCACATTTTGACTTTAACCTCAACATTGTTGGTCACTCATGATGTATTTGGTATATTATTATGTACTATAAGTTCACTCGGCTTTAATTTTTTTCCATGAATAATCAAGAGGACGGATTGGGTCTAGTGTACAGTAATACTGGATCCGTTGAAATGGTGACACGTATGCATTTTTAAATACGTGTCACTATTTAACTAGATCTAATCTAGATCCATAGCCAAAGGGCTAATCCAAGGGCTGTCAATCTTTTGTTTGTGTGATCATTTTTTTTTTTGGTTAAAGTTTGTGTGACCATAAATATTCTCCATCCATCATTGCTATATTATTTTGGACTACTTTGGCCGTATTTTATATGATTATATATCTATCTATATCAATGTAGTGTTTCGATAAAGGAAAAAAGAAAAACAAAAGAACTGTTGCTGATCACATGCTAAACAAAGGTTTGAGATTTGACGTTGAAAGCGTGTGGGCTCCATTCATTTTTCTAGCAAAGCGTTATGATATGAATGAACTTCTCTTCATTTTCTGTGTACTTTGGAAATGGTTTAAAGTTGGATGCGAAGTTGGTTGTGGATCTCTTGAAGAAGGATGAAGGGAATTCAAATGATATTGATGCGATTGTTAAAGATTGTAAAGACGGACTTAAGGAAAATCCTTTGGTCCAAATTTACCATTGTTATCGTGAAGCTAACAAATGTGCAGATGTGTTAGCTAAAAGTTGTGCATTATTACTCCAAGATATTGTTGTTTTCTAGACCCTAGCATATGTTGCGCTCCTGCTTAGTCTAGACGCTGTTGCGGTTGCTTTTTATCAGTCTGTTCTTTCTTGTAATTCAGTTGTTTAGTTTCTAATGCAGCATCCTTTTTACCCAAAAAAAAGGGAAAAAGAATGACCTCCCAACTATTCGCACTCGTGCACGTAAACACCCCCTTCCCCGTCTTGTATAAAACTTTCAAGGAGAATTTTTAAACCAAAATCTCTCCATTTAGTCATTATAAATTTTCTAAAATAATTTACTAAATTTGGAAAAAAAATATGAAATGTATTATTATTTAAAAATAAAAAATTTTACTAATTAAACTAACTACAATCCACGTACACACTCGAGCTGAAAACCACGATTATCCACAAAACTACAACTTTGAAGCAAAAAGTTATTATAGTGTAACTTGTTTGAAGCAAAAAGTTATCCTCACAAGCGAAATTAACAATGGGTTGGATTATAGTGTAACTCTTGTTAGATATATTTTTTCAAAAGTTTACAGTTAGATCATATGATATGGTTTCTTTATATCCAAATAATAACACCGACTCATATATCAAATTTTTACTTACAATTTTTTTAACTTAAAAAAGTTATAAGTCATATTGTAACGAGTATATTAAAAATTAAATAATAATAAATTTTAAAATATTATAATAATAAATTTATTAGAGGAAATAGTATTTTTTTTAAAAATTACAAAATGTATCTTTTGCCACAGATTCATTATATAAAAAAAAAAAAAAGTAAAGATAGGCAAAAATGTAGGTTGAAGTGCATTAAAGAAATTAGGCGAGATGGGACAAAATGCGTGGCAAGTGTGAGATTGAAAAGAGAGCCAATCTATTTGTATATGTCGACTAAGGACATGCGAAATGGGGTTAGGTAGCATTGGAGTTGACATGTCTCCTCCTATGCTTCTCGTAAATGCCCCGGCTGCCACATTCGGAAACGGTCGGTAGGTAGCCTTCTCTGCTTTCTTCGAGGGAGTCAGTCATTTTTTCTTTGAGATACATTTTAAGTAAATCCCAAAATTTATTACCTTTTTTTGAAATTTAGTTTTCTCAAAATTGGCATAATATTTACCTTTAAGTAGTCGGTGGAATACGTAATACTAATTGAACTAATTAAAATTTATATTGATAAGTGGATGATAGTATTTTACAGAAAACTTAACGATGATTGAATTGATTATACTTAAAATTTAAAAGACTGAAATAATAAAAGATGAAATTTAGAAAGTCAATTTTGCATCTTGTCCTTTAAAAAACTAAGGACCATAATAAAAAAACCACATATTGATATGGGTCAAGGAAGATTTTTGCCTATATTTATATTCTAAAAATATTATATCCATAAGTTTAGTAAACAAGATTATATTAAGAGTTTTACAAAAAAAAGAAGATTATATTAAGAAGTTTTTTAATTGATGTTCTCTCTCTCTTATGTTAGTATTAAGAAATTTTTAGATATACCTCTCTCTTTCTCTCACTAGATAACAACATTTTATGAGTTGAAGTGCATGCATAAATTGACCCATGACATGACTGAGTCGTTTCTATTTCATTCTTATAGTTCTTTAATTCGAATCTGGTCAAGCTGCATTGCTGCTTCCAAGTTCATGTGATATTTAAAAAATTAAAAGTGGTTCACACTTGTGGGTGATACGCAATCTTTTCTCATGGAAATGCTTGGGGTTCATGGCAGAGACCAATACAGTAATTTTGAAAAACGAATATTCCATTGAAAACTTTCTCCAACTGTTTTTCAATAACAACTACTTGAGACTGAGATATTACAAAGCAGGCCTATGTGTATCTGATTGGGTACTCGGCAATTTTTGGTAACTAGCTTATTTGTATAATAACTTTTATGTTAAATATTAAATATATGACAAAAAATTAAAATAAAAAACTAAAAGTTAGTTTATTTTTAAAAAACAAAAAATTAGATTATTTATAAAATGACTTAAAAAAAAGAAGAAGCAAAAAGTTTACAAAAAACAGCCAAACACTCTCACAAACTTACACAAAATCAATTTTTCATCTATAAAAACAAAAAGATACTTACGAAATCAATTTTTAATTTCTTTTTGATATTGAAAGCATTTTGATAATCACATGGTGTTACTAACCATTGTGCAAACTACTAGTCAACAAAGCAACTCAAAAAACTAGGGTATAATTGATTTGATAGGGCTTTCTTCTAGAAGAAAAAAAAAATTCTTCCAATTTATTATTGGACTATTCATATGATTAACATTAATCTCATGATCCATCATTTAAATAAGTTTCATAACTATTAAATAGATCATTTAATTAATAATATATATAAATGATATATCATATGGGATTGAGAATTGTTAACAAAAAAGTTTAACATTTTTTATATATACATTTAACATAAAAGTTTCTAAAAAATATATATATTTTTATAAACAATACACAAACAAACTATCAAAAGTAGGCAGTTTCCAAATTGCCAAAATAATTGCAAGAAATATCTATGGAAGACCTACTAATTTTGGGAAAAACAATGACATATACAATAATACCATCGGTTATAGAAAAAAAATCTTTTGATTGTGTTAACTTGTTAATGTTAAATTAGTATGGGTTTTGTTAATCAACCGTTTAAACAATAATTTTTCAATTTTTTTAGAAATATGTGTAGATGAAAGAGTGTGTATAAATATATATACTATTGTTTAAAATTAAAAACATATATTTAAAATAATATATCAAACCGCTCTTAGAATTTTGTTCTTTATCCAAGAAGCCCTTTTTTCTTTTGACCTTTTTAAAACAGAACATGCAAGAAAAAGACAAAAAAAATATTAAAAAAATACCGAGTTCACAAACTAAAAAAAGAAAAAAAAGAAAAGGATAAGTTATTGCAAAATCTTCCAATCAAACAAGTGGAACAAAAGCGGAAGTAACATAGGTAGGACGTAGGAGGATAGGAATAGAATAGATGAGAGAGAAAGAGCGGGTTTTTAGATTCTAGAAGAGAAAAAAATAAAAAAGAATATGAAAAAATTGAAATTTAAAAAAAAAAAACAAAAAATAAAAGGAATAAGTTGTCATTGGTGACGTAAATTGATAACGTGTCGTGACGAAAGGGTGACGAGGAGTGAAATCTAAGATTTAAAAAATAGGGAAAAGGAGGAGTACAGATAACCATGAATTGACAGCTGATGCTTACACCGAAAGCTCCGAGTTTATTCCTCAATCTTCTTGCTCCCCAAGTTTGTTTACTGTTACCTTTGCCCTTGAGTTTAGTGCCTCTCTTCTCTTTTTATCGGCTCAGCTTCGGCTCCTTCTTTAGCTTTTGGCTTTTTTTGTTATAAAATACTCCACTATGCTACTAGTATTTCACTATTTTGCTATAGCCTATAGGCTACGTGTAGAGGTTCCTTGCTTCTTGCTCTTCCCATCTATATCCAATGTGGTCTTTGTCTTCTTCCGCCCAATTGGACACAACTCCAATTTTTTGTTTTTGTTTTTTTCTTGCTTCTTGCTGTTCCCATCTATATCCAATGTGGTCTGTTGTGTTAAATCATCATGATATGGATTCTTCCAAGTGATTTTGTTCATTTTAAGTGGTCTAGACTCTAAACCACTTTATAATAATACAATCACATTGTCTGCTTTATTTTATAATTGAAACTTGGATTCCAAACAAAAAACTTGGATTCCAAGTTATCTCCTAAAATTTAGGTGTATTTGAATGAGTTGTATTTTCAGTTTTTAAACAATAACATTACACACTTTTTTACACACTTTTTCATTTGCACGTATTTCAAAAAATTACAAACAGAATTATTTAAACTTCTCTATCAAACGGGTCCTTAATTATTTTGTCATGATATGTACTACATTTAATTTTTGCTTATTTATTTAAAGTTTTTTTTTTTGGCCTTTTGTCTCAACTTTTTTTTTTCCGTAAATAATTTAACTTTTAGTTTAAAAAAAAAAAAAAACTAGTTTTTGTTACACATTCAATATAGAAGTTATATATATTTTTTAATTTATTTATAAACACTATCCAAATAAACTATTGTCAAATGAACACATGGTTTATTGTGGATTGAATATTAAATCAAATTTATTTTTATATTTCATTTTATCTTTGTAGTTTAACTATGATAATGGGAAAGTTTAGTTGGGTTTCCTACCCTAAAAGGTAAGGGGTTTAAGATTTTTAACTTAGTATTTAGTATGCGTTTGATTTCTAAATTTTTAAACAATTGTCTGAGAAGGGTTTAGGTTTTGCAAGTTATGTATCCAAACCCAACTAGATTATATATGTAAATTATTAGGGTGCCACTATCGTTAATTTTATTTACTTTTAAAATTAGTATTTCTCTAGCAAAAGTAAACGTGTTATTCTTTCTCTCTTAAAATATTGTTTAATTTAGTATAAAGTACTTCTAATGATTAAAATTAGATAAATAATATGTTAAATATTAAAATTTAGGTAATCCAACCCTTTCAACCAAACTTATGGTTAAATAAACAAAATGGATTTGAAACGAGTTTGGTTTTGCAAACATAAATGACCTTGAGTTTTGGATGAAATTCCTGAAATTTTGTAGAATTTTACATCTAAAATATTTAGAGGGTTTGAGTTCGGAATGGCAATTCTTTATTCCAAATGCCATTCCTAATTTTAAATATATAAATATCTTGGAAAAAAAAGATTATTTGACATGCCTTCAATAGATAAATATTTGTAAATAAAATGTATTTTGTGGTGTGTTTGGAACAAGGGAGTTGATTTCATATTGAAGGCCATTTCGGTTGGGCCATGAGAATGATATATTTTTGTTTTGATTGATTCTAATGTACGTTTTTGGGATTATTGCTATCTATGTATTTCTAAGAGCGCGCACGCGCGACACACACACACACATATATATATATATATATATGTGCGTGTGTGTGTATTTTTATTTATGTAAGTATGAATTTATTAATTTTTATGTTTATTAACCTAAAATTTAAAATCCATATATTTTATAAGCCTAAGTATTAGTCTAAGTACATTAACCAATATGATGGCTTGAATAACATGTTTTTTTATTTATTTAAAAAAAATTAAAAATTTAACATTTTAAATTTTTTATTGTAACTACCGAAACACCCAAAATATGCCCGATACAAGCCAGTACAACCCAATATTTTTTTGGGTACATTTTAAAAGAATACTGTTATCAGCTTAATGGCCGGTATAATATATTTTCTTGGTACGGCCGGAACCAATATGATATTGACTTCCATGGTTTAGAATGGAGGGAGAGAAAATGAGAGGAAAGGGAAAAATGGTTGGAATATACTAAAATTTAGTATCTTCCGTTCTCCCTCATTCCAAACATAGGGTTAGTGAAATTTTTGAATTAATAATTTTAATATGGATAAGAAGAAATATAAGGAAAGGCAAGATTGTAATGAAGAAATTCACTTAAAAATATAGGCGACCCTTTTGATAAAAATATGAAGAAGAGTTACTTGAGATATTTTAATTAAGAGTTAGAGTGATTAATGCACAAATCAGAAAAGAATTGATTTTAGGTAGGATAGAATAAAAAACACCTTATAGTTCACCCTTATTAATCTATTGAAAATCCATAACTGACTCTAAAGTTTTGGGATCTAATCCAATCAAATATTCAATTCATTTTAGGTATTAAAATTTTCCCACACTTAAATCTCTTATGTCATTGTTAGGAGTTGTGTCATGTCGCTATGTCCCCTGAACCACATGACATTGTTGTATTATACTACACATTGAAAAACAATGATAGAGGGGAGGGACTATCGCCCCAATACCCCTCTACCTCCTATATATAAAAAAAGCTAATGGCACCCTTAGATTTTAAAAAAATTATCCTATATTTATGTGAATGACTGATGAATTTTTTCCCCCTTCTTCTTACTCTTACGTCATAGGTAGCTCATTAAAGCAAAGTGTATTCAAGATATTTTTTCTTGATAAATGATATATAATTCTCTTTAATAAAAGCATTTTTTTTTCTAAAAAAAGTTTTTTATTTATTTTTGGCATTCGGGGAATTAAAATAAAGACAATGTGTTTTTATTTTTTAGTTTGAGAAGAAATGACAATTATGCTTTTTGTAGTTTAAGATTAGATATGTTTGTTGCATTTGTCATATTTGAAAGCTAAGGTTTTTTCTGTAATTTTTATTATTGTTAAAATTTTATTATATAAATTTGTATATGTTTAGACATGTAAAGCGATTTTATATATTTAATATTTCATAATTAATAAAAATTTTAGTATAACCTAAATGTGTAATGTCTAATTTATTTAATAAAAATCATTGATATAAAGGAATGAAGAATATTAACTGTAACCCATATGAATGTATTATTATCCGATTACTAACACTTTTAACTCTCCCCTATTATTATCAATATCTTTTTTATTTTTTTTTCATACACAATATTTTTAATTTTCACAATCCTTTGAGCAAGTAATAAACTTATTTTTATTTTTATAATTCAATAATTACAAACGAATAATTCTACTAAATTACAAGGCTATTGACAATAACAAACAGTCTTAGGGCTAGTTTTAGGTGGTACTTTATATAGTTTGATAGCATCACCTAACTTTCAGATTTTATCTTCATTTTTTTAAATCTGGTCTCTTCTTATTTATATTCATTTAATGTTTATAATGACTTGTCTACGGTGGTCTTACATTTGATCTCTTATTTTCTCCCTTTTAGCTATTTTCAACGAATAATTAGATAAATTAGTTTTTACCTTAAAGAAATGTATAACTAAGAACTACACATTAAAAGACCTATATCAAAATACTTGTGCAATAGTGACTTTTAATTTTTAAAGCATATTATTACTGTTTCTAAATACAAAGAATTAAGTATGTGAAAATGAAATGATTTAAATGTACCACATTATAAATCGGCTTATACATTATGTATGATTTTTACATATCATACTGCAAAGCTTCATTTAAATCGGCTTATATATTATGTATGATTTTTACGTATCATACTGCAAGATATGCATGTCACATCATGTGATACACTTACATTTAAAAATACATTTTTGATATACACATCAAAATGGTTGAAGAAAAAGGTCAGTGTATAGTAAAATGTATCATGTATTGTAAGATATTAATAATTATAGTCCGTAAATAATGATTATTTCAAACTGTTTGGAGGACAATATTCAAGAAGATTATCCAAATGATTTTATCTTGATTCTTTGGATTGAGTGATTTTTATAATTGCAACAGAGTATATATCACGCAAGATGTTCTGGAACTTGTTGAAAAGCTTGACCAAGGAATTAGGAATGCCCATTTGCTTCATTACATTAACGTAAAATGTCAATTGGAATTTGGAAAGGATATATACAATCATTATATAAACAACAATTTGATGCTAATATTATGTCTTTTTAAAAGGATGCTAATAGTATGTGAATCATTCGTTTTAAATTTTCAATCTGTTGAACAAGTTGTACAAATTGCATATTGGGCTGCAAATAAAATAAAAATTATGAATCCGAACAGAAATCATCAACTTGTTTTAAAGTACTGATTCACGTAGCTTATTTTTTAGTTTCAAGTTCATTTCCAAGAGTTAGGCCCTTTTAGATATACACCACTGTAAATTTTTAAAAAAATACTTTCTCCTCTCTCCCCGTGTGTGTGTTAAAAAATATTTAGTATTCTCAAAAGTTCATTTCCTTCATTAATTAACCCAAGGTAAATATGAATTCAAAGCATGTAATCATTTTATATATGCTTCTTTAACAATCCTCACGTTAGAGTATATGGATTTATTTTTTTACTGTTTTTCAAGTGTTGAACAAGTTGCACAAAATATCTTTATGCAAATAGGGCGGAGAAATAGTAAAAAATGCCGAAGGAAATTACCATCTTGTTTTAAAGTCCAATATAGTTAATTAGCCCCTCTTCTAGTTTAAAGAATTCATCAATAAAAAAATATTTGTAAAATTTGAGCTTCCTTAAGCAGCTTACAATTTTTCTTGATTACATAATTAAAAAGTTACACAGTTGAAAAAGCTGTTTCTCCATCCATTAAAATATTATTAACAAATTAAGATTGATTCATTTACAAGTTACTGGTACAATATCTAAAAAGAATTAAATTATATAAAAATGTGGTGTAAAACCTAACATACGACATCATTTTATCATATAATTATACACTTAAAGTGCGTTTGGGAAGCGTGTTTTGCGCTTCCCACGTCTGTGTTTGCGTCTGTGTCTGCGTCTGTGTTTCTCTCCTTTTTTTTTTTTTTTTTTTTTTTTAAGACCAGTGCTTGGTGTATTGTTCATGGGACATAAACAGTGTACAAAGGTATATGAACAGTAAAAAAAGAGTGTACAGTAAATTTTTTTATTATTTTCAGTTTTCAGTTTTCAGCAAAATAAACGGTATCCAAACAAATCCTCAATCCATTTTAATACCCATTTATAAATCCAACAAAATTAGGACTTTATTGAGATGTTATTAGGTGTAATATGATGTATTGAATTTTAAGTAAAAAACTAATATTATAATCTCTTATTAGATTGTATAAAACATGAGTTTTACATCTTATCCTTATCATATTCGGACTCCATTTAAAACTTAATTACAAAAATTATAGATTGGACTTTTTTTAAATAAAAAATTCACCTATCATTAATAAAAACAAGATTCAATTAATTCTATCCCTTTCATGTTATTAACAACTTTACTAGGGAGACTAGTTCTTAACTTCTGAAAATTTCGCATATTATTTTATATCTTTCATAAATTTTCAACATAGTTTCTTATTAATTAATACTAGAAAAACATTAATTTGTTCAAGTAATTGAACTATGCTATAACTGAAAATGGCAAGTGGAAATCATTCATGAATAATTTAACAAATGAAGAGTCCAAGAAAGATGAATATATGTTTATAAAAATGATCCTTGATATCAACAAGATATTTGTGGGTCACCCATTGACTTCCAAATAGGTAAACAAATATATATATATATATATATATATATATATATAAATAAGTAGACCAATACAAACAGGATATGCATTTGAATATATATATATATATATATATATATATATAAATAAGTAGACCAATACAAACAGGATATGCATTTGAAAAATAGTTTTGATGGTTTTGTTGGGCACCTAGGTTTTGGGGGGTTGGGAGTTAGGGACTCCCCCAAGCCCTACCTTCTCTCCTCATGATACACGCATTAGCGCCACGTCTACCTCTAGGTCTCTTTCTTTGTTTGGACGTATTGGACCATGTCAAAGTCTTGTAGGCTTAGGAAGATTGAGATGGGATGTGCATGTGATCACTTCCTCAATCAATGCATCGATCTTGTTTTTAATTTACGATGGCAAACCTTGACCTAACAACTTTCGAGTCTGTAATCTGTATACTAGGCGCTAAATTGGAAGAGAACCAATAAATCTCTTTGCTTGTTGACCCTAGAGATTAGAACAGTTATTTTAATTAGTTAGTCTTCTCTTGGACCTGTGTCCTTCACCTTCTAGACTTCTACTACAACTATAATTTAATATTAATTTTTGATAATTTCTTAATTATAATGGGAAGGAAAAATTTGAATTCTAAACATTTTTATTGAAAATATAAAAAAATTACAGTTAAGTTACAAAGTTCTCGGTATACTATAATTATAATAGCCAATTCTCAAATCATGTAAATGTTTAGCTTATGCTACTTATTGATCTTAAATCGTACACTTTGGCCACATGGCTGGAATTTGTCAGTATCCGGCGTGGTGAGCAATGATTCTGAATTTTATTATATTAGTGTCATTCCATCAATACAGTACTACGTACATAGTATTTCCTTTAGAAGACCTTACTCATGGTTTAGAGAACTGTACTTTCCTATTGATGTTTAAGAGTTCATTTCTTCTAAGTCTTTTTCTTCCCCCTATATGATTACAATCCTATTTTTCCAAAATCTTATGTTTTAGACGTGATTATGTGTTGACTACTGACTAGAGTGACCTTCGTTTTTCTAGGGAGGGGGATGGGAGGCATCTTTCAATTCCGTGCGACTGCTCTTAAAATAGGCTCATGAGGCGTGATTTCAAATGCAATAAAAGACTTGGATGTATATCTCTCATTATCAATTGGTTTTGAGGCGAAGTAATACAACTCACTGTTTGATAAGTGATATCAAAGTCAAGGTCATGGGTTTGAGTCGTGGAAGTGTAAAAACAAACATACGAGGCACAATGTCGAATGTCATACAAGACTTGAGGGTATCTTTTTTATCACTAATCTATATATATAATAATAGTTGAAGTTGAGAGAAACTCAAATTAGAATTTCAAATTAGAGTTCCAATTTTGCGCCTTGTATCATAAATTATTTATTCTTAAAGAGTTTATTTCTTAATTTTAGAATCAAATGTGGGACCATACCATAAATATTCATCTAAGTGAGTTATTAAGTACAAAAATCAAAGAGTTTAAAATAAATGAATTGTTAAAAAAAAAAAAAGTGCTTCACGAAAAAAAAAGAAAAAAAGAAGACAATTTACATTTTATACCCAATAACATCCTTACACAATTTTTTAAAGAGCTAATAAAATATAAAAATGACTATTAATAGTATTTAAATTATATATATGAATTATATTATACATTTTATTGTATATTTTTAAGTATATCCATGCATATGCATAGAGTTACAAGCTAGTTCACAATAAGCTAAGAGGCACCACTCACGCTCCTACAAAATTATATGTATCTAGGCAATTTAAAAAAAATATTTGATCATAAGTATTTCAATGGTATTGCTTCTTCTTCTTTATGAGGAAAACTAAGGTTTAAATTTGTTCTATTCGATTGTTGTAGGTCTTGAATTATTTTTTTAAAAATTATTAAATTATTATGTTCATTAATGGATGGTAGAAGGGAAAACCATTTCGATGACATCTTAGGGAACAAGTATACCATTAGTCCATTATTCCATCACTAAAATAAAAATAAATAAATAAAGTCTACCATTATTTTTGTTTTTTTATGGGAAAAAGTATACCATATATATGATAAGTTGATAACTGCTACAATTTGTATTAGGTTTGAAAGCTAAAAAGATATTTTGATTTTGATCTAAAATTTGATTAGATTTATTATCATTTGTCAATTTTTTTGGTAAATGATAATAATGAGAGACTCAAAGGCCCACTTACCATTCAAACCCAATCCTACGGTAGCAACTTCGGCTTGACCAGAGCATTGAATGGTAAAATATATAAAGAGATTCCTTACATAAAAGAGCTTTCTTCCTTGAGAGAACTTAGGACCACATTCCATTATAAACAAAGCCTGTGGGCCTAAATATGTTTTGTGTTGTTCTGTTGAACTTGAAGCATTTGTTTAGATGGAGCAGTTTGGCCACACATTATCTACAAAGCTTGTAATGGCTATTTCCTTGTCACTTGCTTGCTTTTTGATTTTGGCTCTCCTTCCTTGGTCTTACAATAGAATGGTGAATGCCACAACCTATGGCAACATTTAATTCTATGAGAATGACTTGATGTAGTCAATTGGGTTTTGGTCAGCCCCCTGGCCCTCATTTTTTATTTTTTTTGGGGTTCAATTAAGTTTGTATCTTGGAAATAATTTGAAAAATGAAGTAAAAAGAAAAAAGAAAAAAGAAAAAAGAAAAAGAAAAAAGTCTTCTTCTACCTGGAAATTTACTAATTTCCTTTTCTCATTGTTGACCTGTATTGTGCATTGTATGAAGCTGAAATTATAGCAGTGGATTTATGCTACTGCTGGTGCATGCCTAACAGATATGTTTTCAGTAGGAATATTCAGTCAGGTTTTGAGAGGCTACTAATTTCAGTCAGGTCACTGGGACCATGTTTTCTATAACAAGGAAAAAGCATTAGGTATTAGTGGTTATTCCTGTGTGAAACGTGAAATTTCCATTAGGTGCTGAGGTCAGCAATGAAGTCACCAACATAGCTTAGAACATAGCTTGAATTCTAGCCAGGTTCAAATCTTCGTAAGGGTGTTTCACACAACATACACTTAGATTATTTTAGAGTAAAATTTCTATTTTGTATAAAAAGAAGAAGGTATATCTAATACTTTCATTTAAAATTTTAAATGACATTAAAAAATACTAATAAATGACTAACAAAATGTAAAAAATAAGACAAGAAATAAAATTTTAATTGTAAAGTGAACTTTTTATTTCACTTGAAATTAGGGATAGTAACGAGGCAAGGTAGGTTTGGATCATAAGTGCCTTATATCCCATGTCAGTGGAGGAAAGTCCACGTGGGATGGGAGCATAGTAGGTTGGGATGAGATAAGGTGGAATTTTGTCATTTCTAATGAAGTGGCTCTAACATCAATGATAAAGAAAATGGATAAATGGAGGTGAAAGAGCTAAGAGATAGGGGAGAGAGATGAGTGTATTGGGATGGTAACGTAAGGTCTATTTGGGATCCACTTATTTTGCTAAAACTGAAAACTTTCTGCTGAAAATACTGTTGATATAGGTAAAAATTAGTTGAAATAGTATAGTAAGATCTCTAAATAGTACTAAAAAGTGCAGTGGTGCCCTTGAATAGTAGTAAAAATAAGCTGAATAGTAAAATAAGTTGGCTTTTTAATTTGAAACTAAACTCACACATAATATATATATATATATATATATATATATATATATATATATATATAAAATAAATTATAAATAGAATATTTGTAACAAATATTAAATTACATATAATATACACACACATATACACATGAGATGTGATAAGATAACTACAAGAGAAGGAGGGTAGGCAAAATCCCTCCTAGTCTCATCCCCCTTTTGAGTTGGACATTTTGCCATCCTACTTGTAAAAATTTTCTTAATGCATTATCTTTGAATTTGTTTATGGTTCTATGCTTTCTTGACTAGTTGTTTGGTCATCGATAAATTTCAGAAAATTATACGCTTTATTGTAGAAAAAAAAATATTATAGCCCAAATTCCAATAAAATAGGATTGGTCCAGAACTAATATGTAGCTTGTTATTATTCAGCTTTATTCAAGTAATGAAATAGGGGATTTTGGGTTTGGCTAATATTGTAGTTTGTATTATTTTCTTCCAATTTCCTGTTTTCCAGACCCGTTCCCTACCCATGATTGTCTGGCCACAAAACCCAGGACTTTAGATTTCTATGCCACTACCATTGTTGATTGGTAAAGATAACTTGGAGTACATTTTTTTTTGGAAGAACATATAACTTGGAGTACATATTATGGTAGTCTTGGTAGACAGTAGGTTGGGTCCGTTAGGCAATCAGTGAATAGCCTCGGCCCAACCTAACTCTAAGTTTGGGCTTGAGCCATGTGCTAAGCCCCCCCCCCCCCCCCCCCCTTCTCTCTCTCTCTCTCCCTCTCTGGGGGTGTCAATAGCCGAAGACATATTTCAACATATTTTTGTCTAAATAAACTATATTTTATTGGTAAATATTAAGAGCAATGGAGCCAAGAATTCAACATAAAATGATCATACAGTAGAATTCAAACACAATCCTGTCCAACTCAAGGGAATGACAAAACTGGGGGTCACCGGTTTAAGGAAATCCAAACCAAAAAGCTAGAAAATATGTCGACAAAAAAAAAAAGAAAAGAAAAAGAGGATTTACGTGATAAGTTTCAATCAGTAGATAATGTCTCCAAAAGTAAAATTAGTTTATTGCACGCAACTAGTTACACGCCGTGCAAAAAGCTTATGAAATCTTGTTTTTCATTATAGTTGAAAACACAATTTCACAAATTTAACTCAAATTGTGTTTTAAAAACATGGTTTTAGCTATGTGTTTCATACACACTACGTGTAACTATCATCACTCATTAATTTATAATTTTATATCCACAAGTAGCAAATAAACTACAATTTCATATACTTAAAAACTTTGATAATATTTTGCATTAATCACGTTAAATTGAAAATTAGAAGTGATTTTTTTTTAAAAATAATTTGATAGTTGGAAATGTGAGATTTGAACTTAGAATGTCTCGATTAAAAACACCAAAAATTGCTCTTGACTTTAATAGTTTAGTTAATGGAAAGATTTGTTTAGATGACAATAAAGCATATAAAATCCTCTCTCTCTCTTTCTCTCTGTTTTTGTTTGTTTGTTTGTTTTGCTTTTTAATTTTTGGCTTTCTACAATTCTAAAAATGGTTTGAATGGTAGTATCATACAGCAAAGATACCAAATTGAAAAAGATTAGCCATCTAATTCCAAAATGGTTTGAATGGTAGTATCATACAGCAAAGATACCAAATTGAAAAAGATTAGCCATCTAATTCCGTGTGGGAACGAGAAAGGCTGGAAGGTTCTTGCTTCTTTTATTTGCATGAATGCAATTGGTTCCTAGGTATTCACTTTAACATCCCGAAAGAAGACAGGAGATTTAAAATTAATTAAAAGCAAACAAATATTTTGGATTAAGGGTTGATGTGAAAGGGAAAAAGGACGTTGGATTTGGTAGATATTGTATGCGTTTCCGAGAAGAAAAGTATATCTTATGATTCTTATCCCAAAAAAAAAAAAAAAAAGATGAGGCACATGGATTTGGAGCTGGGAAAAAAGTTAAAAAAAAGGAAAAAAAAAAAAAAGAATAAAAAAGAAGTGTCTCACTGTATCATTCCCTTCTTTAAAATTATCCTGAAAATGGGGTTTTGCTGTCTTCTCTTTTAGGTGCAAAAGTTCCTTCTCAGAGTATTGATTAAAGAAGTTACTCCCAAACAGTAGCGGAGTCAGGATTTTGGTTTTGTGGGGGCAAAATTGAAAGAAAATATTTAAAGTGAAATCAATCTAAAAAATATTAATCGATAATAATAACAAAATAAATAAATAATTATAAGA
The DNA here is from genome assembly GCA_023055345.1 of Quercus wislizeni. Taxonomy (NCBI): domain Eukaryota; kingdom Viridiplantae; phylum Streptophyta; class Magnoliopsida; order Fagales; family Fagaceae; genus Quercus; species Quercus wislizeni. The sequence goes on from JALGQJ010000014.1 coordinate 5,074,357, forward strand.
AAAATAAATATATTTCATATCATTAAAATAAATAAACAAAAATAATCAATTCATAGTTACTACAAAATTTACAACAAAAAGTTTATAAATTAATGTGGTAAAAATGTGATTAGTGTTACTCAAACAATATAATGAATAGATGTTTAGAATTATTTTTTGTGATTGGTGATGTGCCAATTTGTAAGATATAAGTAGTAAAATTTGTAACATCTTTAGCATCACTCAACAATAAAATACTAGGAAAAAAAAATAATGAATAGATGTTTAGAATTATTTTTTGTGATTGCTGACATGCCAATTTGTAGGATATAAGTAGTAAAATTTGTAACATCTCTAGCATCACTCAATTATAAAATACTGTAAAAAAATATCATTAATAGTGAAAATGGTAAAAATAATGATAGAAAAGAAAAAAGAAAACAATTGTGAACTAAAGTGTCAAACGTGGGCAAGACAAAAGCTACATACAAAAAAACAGTGAAAATAGGTGAAAAGGTGACATGGTTTGATGTTTGAGAAAACTATTTTTCTACTTTCCTTTTCCTGTCAAAGTCACTTTCAAGTTTCAACTAAGTGAGAGTCATTTTTTTTGTTTTTTCTCCATGCCAGTGAATAACTATTTAAGATTACATGGACAAGAAAATTTTAGGAGTCAAAGGGGGCAGTTTCCCCCCTCGCCCCCCTCTGGCTCCGCCCTTGCTCCCAGAATACGCGTTTGAAAGTGAATTCTTAATCTTAGGGACAAAAGAAAATAATAAATACTTTCTAGGGGATCACTAGAAACTAGAAAGTATTTAATGCTGTTCAGAAACTCAACCATATTTAGAATTTACGGCTAAAACCAAAAGGATGAAGAAAAAAACATTGAATTTCAAATGAAAATACAAAACCACAATAGATAGATCTGAATATGATCGTTAATTCACTGCACTCACCAATTCACCATTACCCTAAAAAGAAATTTTTTTTTGAGAGTGTTTACCCTAACAATACTACACGTCTCGAATCAAGATATATTTGAGAAATTAACTGTATGTCTTTCTTGATTTATTCAATGAATATGGTTGCTTTTTACACTTTCACATTTCTATGCCTTGTAAATCATCTAACCCTCTCCTTTTAATCCTTTGTATTCAGTAGATCGAGGGGAAAAAAACAAAAAACTATGGCTCCATGAACATTGTCTTATGTTACTAAGGAATGAATTGATTGTAATTTTATGACTAAATTAATGTAAAGTACATCCTCTAAATTGGAGGTAATTTGCTTTTGATTTGTAAGTTTAAAAACTTTGGTTTTAAACTTTTAATAAATAAATAACATATAAATTTATTTTCAATATGGTATTTTCGTTCATACATGTTAATGAAGTGACTGTAGAGAGGGAAAAATTCCCGACCTATCACAAGCTGACACATCATATTACTGAGTCCACAAAATACAACCAATTACAAAGCACCACGTATTGCTACTAGGTTTTACTATCACTACTCAGAAACCAACAGAAATTTGCCAAGTGTCATGCAAGAACCAATCACACCTCAGCACGTGTAAGCAATGACACAAGCAACCTCGCACGTGTAAGCGATGACATAAGCAAGCTCGCACGTGTAAGCAATGACACAAGCAATCCTCGTACGTGTAAGCGATGACACAGGCGGACCAATCAGGTGGTGACATGTGTCACCAATCGGACTTCGCCACGTGTCGCTCACCCACCCCCAAACTCCTATAAATAGAAGCCTTCCTAAAGCATTTAAGGAAAAAAAAAGATTCAGAAGTACAAAAGCTCTGCAAAAATTAAGTCTCAAAGCCTTCAAGAACTTCAACCCCGAAATTGAAGAACACTCGAAGCAGAATCATCCAAATTATCTGCCTAGATCCTAAAGTTTACGGGAATCAAGCTCAAAGGTCCGAAAAACCTCAACAAACCACAAATTGGTGAAAGCTCTACGGATTCAAGCCTCCAAAGCCCCGAAGAACTTCCGCCACAAACCTTCAAATACGAAGAACATTCGAAGCAGAATCATCTAAACTACCTGCCTAGATCTCAAAGTTCACTGGAATCAAGCTCAAAAGCCTCCAGAAACCTCACAAATCACAAATCAGTGAAGCTCTACGGATTCAAGCCTCTAAAGCACCGAAGAACTTCCACCACAAATCTTCAAAGACGAAGAACACGAAGAACACGTGAAGAACACAAAGAACATGAAGAACAAAGAATTTCTAACAAGCTTATAGCCAGAGATTCATTGCAATTCCATTTCAGCAATCTTCGATCCATCCCTCAACCAAATTGAAGGATATCTTGTGTTCATATCAAAATCACATTACTACAAATCCAATCAACAAGTCTTTTAAGGAGATCGAATCAGAGGATAACTCTTTTGTAATTACAGAGAATTGTACCACACAATCATCAATACAAATTCGCATTTGTGAAACTATTTTACTTGTTTGACTTATTTTGAACCGAGGAACTTAGTCGTCCACAAATTCTGGCACGCCCAGTGGGACCTCTCTGCCTCTCATCTTTTTCTCCTTCAAAAGAAAAGAAATTCGACATCATTTTGCTACCAGCTTCAATGGCCTCTAGCAAGAATGTTCGAAAATCTGTGGTTGATCCTTCCAATGATGATGATTATGTCGGCCCAATCACTCGCAGTCGATCCAAAGCTTTTGATCGACTTCAACCCCAACCAACCAAAGAAAGCCAACTTCATACTGTCATCTCTTTGGACTCTCTTGCAAATAGGAAAGCTACCACTAATGATTCATCTACCTCGAAAGATTTGCAGATCAGTAATGAATCATCCCTAACAAAGACCTTTTCTATCAACTCTTCACCCGTGATGAGAAACTTAAGGAATGAAGTACCTTTAACTCATCCTGTTTCATCATTTTCTCCATCATACATGGAGGTTATGCCAGTAATGATGACTAATACCTCTACCATGGAAGAAAAGATGGCTGAAATGGAACAAAGGGTCACCCTTCTCACAAAAGCACTTGAAGAAAAGGATGTCAAAATTGCAACCTTAATGAACAAGCTAGAGGTACAAGATTCGGGTGAATCAAGTCTCGGCCCTGAGCACCCACCTGGCTTTACTTTGAAAGGAGAAATCGCTAGAGTTGATAAGGGAAAAGGCGGTGAAGGCACTTCTCAACACGGACATTCCACCTCAATGGCCTCGATATCTGTCCAACAACTACAAGACATGATAACGAACACCATTCGAGCACAATACGGAGGTTCTTCTACAAGTTCTCTCATGTATTCGAAGCCCTATACAAAGCGCATCGATAACATGAGAATGCCAAACGGGTATCAACCCCCCAAGTTCTTGCAATTTGATGGTAAAGGAAACCCTAAGCAACATGTTGCTCACTTTGTAGAAACTTGTGAGAATGCAGGGACTCAAGGAGGACTCTTTGTAAAGCAGTTTGTCCGTTCACTAAAGGGGAATGCCTTCGATTGGTATACAGACTTAGAACCCGAGTCAATCGATAGTTGGGAACAACTTGAAAGGGAGTTTCTCAACCGATTCTATAGCACACGACGCACGGTAAGCATGATGGAGCTTACCAATACTAAACAGTGGAAGGATGAGCCCGTCGTTGATTATATCCATCGATGGCGTTCTTTGAGTCTAGATTGCAAGGATAGACTTTCTGAAATATCTGCTGTAGAGATGTGCATCCAAGGCATGCATTGGGGACTTCTTTACATCCTTCAAGGGATAAAGCCCCGAACATTTGAAGAGTTGGCAACTCGTGCACATGACATGGAATTGAGCATCTCTAGCCATGGAAATATGAAACCTCCCGTTCCTGAGGAAAGAAAAGAAAGACGGGAAGTAATGAAAAATGACAGGAATGTGAAAAGTAATATCAAAGACTCAATGAATATCAACCCTGCTCCAGTCAAAATTTCAACAAGAAATGTGAAGCTAACGAGAAGAGGCCCGAGGGAGGCCAACAGCGTGAGATGCGTCGCTCATCACTTAAAGAGTGGGAACAAAAGGTGTATCCTTTCCTAGATGCTGATATGCCCGAAATGCTAGAACAACTGCTCAAGTTGCAATTAATCGTATTGCCAGAATGCAAACGACCGGAAGAGATGGGAAAAGTTGATGACCCGAATTATTGTAAGTATCATCGCATCATAAGCCATCCAATCCAAAAATGCTTTGTTCTTAAAGAACTCATCATGAAGCTAGCCAAGGAAAGGAAAATCGACTTGGATTTTAATGATGTTGCTCAATCAAACCTTGTAACATTTTCTTGCGGGTTACCTATTTGCATGTCTCCAACCACTAAGCAGGGGGCAAATACCATGCTCATTCAGTTTGGTTCTCTAACACCTGTTCTAGTTCAGCTTTCACAAGAAGCATCTGATTATAATGATGATAAAAGGTCAGCAGTGGATGAGGAAGAAGGTTGGACGATGGTTACTCGAAGGAGATGGAAAAAGAGACGAACATTCCCTCTTTATTTGATCGCCCAAGAGTCCAGAAAAACACAAAACCAGATTCAACCTCGATCAAGAGAAAGGAGCGATAAGAGGCAAAGGAGATTGGGAACAAGAATGTATGATAATTTAGCACAAACCCAAAAACCTCGAAAGCTCATCACATTGGAAGAATTCTTCCCTAGAAAATTCTTTCAAAATAACTCAGCTGAGGCTGTCCACACGGTCACTCGTTGTGAAATTCAAGATGAAAATGAGAATGTTGACCATGGTGGTCCAAGTGAGACTTTGTCATCTTTGAAGGAATTCCAATCTCGAGTCGATGAAGGTGAACCCTTGCAATCCTCTACTCCACCAAAAGAAATGCTCACCCAAGCTCTTGAAAAGCCAGAGATGTGCACTCCTTCTACTAATACGCTTCAACAAACCCAGGAATGTTATGCGTGCTCTCCAAACTTAACTTTCACTGATGAGGACCTATTGTTAGGCTCTAAGCCCCACAATCGTCCACTTTATGTTTCTGGTTATGCTCGTGAACAAAAGATTAATCGTATTCTCATTGATGGAGGTTCAGCTGTCAATATACTACCAAAAATGACTATGAGACGACTTGGCCTTACTATGGAGGAATTATCACATAGTTGTTTGGTCATTCAAGGGTTTAACCAAGGAGGACAACGTGCAATTGGCATGATCCACCTAGAATTAATCATTGGAGAATTGACAAGCAATGTTTTGTTCCATGTCATTGATGCCAAGACAACCTACAACATGTTGTTAGGCCGTGCATGGATCCATGGAAACGGAATAGTGCCGTCAACTTTGCATCAATGTTTCAAATACCTTCAAAGTGGGATAAAGAAAGTCAATGCCGACTTGAAGCCTTTTGCTGAGACTGAAGCTCACTTTGCTGATGCAAAATTTTATGTAGAAGATGACATTCCCAATGAAGTTCTCCCAGTTGAGATCCCGTCCAGAGAAAGCAAGCAGAGTGAAAGGGAGCATGATAAACTTGTCACTAGAAAGGATATCTCTGCCCCAAAGAAAGGTCCAAAATGTGGGAATGATCATTCTAGTGAATCTACTAGTAATTCAATGAGAACGAAAATTTCAACGCCCTCCAACAACCCTCCATTACTTCGTTATGTACCGTTGTCACACCGCAAGAAAGGACAATCACCATTCGCGGAATGCCTTCAATCCATAGCAGGCATGGGAAGGCCTACTGCAAAGCTCACGATGGAGGATGTGGCCATATTGAAAGAAAATCATGTCATGCCTTTAACTTCATCCACAAATCCTTTGCCCTCAAAGCCATTAAATGGATTCGTGAGGTCTTCACAATGTTTGACAGAGCATGGTATTCTACCAAGTGAACAGACAAAAGGATGGTTTGACCCAAAGGCATATCGGTTGTTGGCCAAAGCAGGCTATGATTTCTCAAAACAAGGGGACTTAGGGAAACTAATTCCAGAAGTCACTAGTGAAAAGACGCATGGCCTTAGCAAAACACAAAGCAAAATGCGGCTTGAAGGGTATGAAATTTCTATCCCAAAGACCGGATTAGGTTATACTCCTGAACAACCAGCTCAAATATGGATCAAGAAAAGAAGCAATGCTTCAAGTTCCCAATACATAACAATGGAGGTCGATGAAAGTTCGAATCAAAGAAAAGATCACTCTTCATCGCGTGTCTCGGTGTTTGATCGCATTGAGGCCTCGTCGTCACGAATCACAGTGTTTGACAGGTTAAATACAACTTGTTTAGCACAAAATCGCGACACTCTTGCATACAAATCAGTCTTTGATCGATTGGGGGCAACAAAAAAGCCTGTTGATAGTCATTCTCGAAATCCAATAAATTTCGAGGTTCAACGGGAGAAGAAAGCTAATGATGAGATCCGCAGTAGCATTCCTTCACGCATGAAGCGTAACTCTACCTTAGACATCAGTACTGAAGGATCACTCAAAGTCAAAAGGCGAACGATTGTACATACAAGTCAGTCACTCGCCCACCATGAGCAAATTGAAGAGGTATCATCCTCGTTTCATATTACAGTAGAGGAGGACACACTATCAGATGCTGAAGCAACCAATGAAGAGGTCGATGAAGCTCCCCCGGCATTGGAAGATGGAGTACAAGCTACAGTTGATGAACTTAAAGAGATCAATTTGGGAACTACTGAAGAACCTCGACCAACTTTCATCAGTGCGCTTCTCACTCCCGAAGAAGAAGAAGGGTATCTTAAGCTCCTAGTAGAATACAAAGATGTGTTTGCTTGGACTTACAAGGAAATGCCTGGGCTCAATCCAAGTATTGCTCTACATCATTTGGCAGTAAAGAAAGGAGTGCGCCCAGTCAAACAAGCCCAAAGACGCTTTCGGCCGGAACTTATCCCTCAAATAGAAACCGAGGTCAATAAGCTAATTGAAGCGGGCTTCATTCGTGAAGTACAGTACCCAGAATGGATTGCTAACATTGTCCCTGTCAAAAAGAAGAATGGACAAATCCGGGTGTGTGTTGACTTCCGTGATTTGAACAGTGCATGTCCCAAGGATGATTTTCCGTTACCTATCACTGAGGTTATGGTTGATGCCACTACTGGTCATGAAGCTTTATCTTTCATGGATGGTTCTTCAGGATACAACCAAATTCGAATGAATCCTAAGGATGAAGAACTTACAGCTTTTCGTACCCCTAAGGGCATTTACTGTTATAAAGTGATGCCTTTTGGACTAAAGAATGCTGGTGCTACTTATCAACGGGCCATGCAAAAGATCTTTGATAATGTACTTCATAAATATGTGGAGTGTTATGTTGATGATCTCGTGGTTAAAACAAAAAGGAGGGAAGACCATTTGGTAGATCTGCGATCCGTGTTCAATCGCTTAAGAAAGTATCAGCTTAAAATGAACCCCCGCAAATGCGCTTTTGGCGTGACATCTGGGAAATTTCTTGGTTTCATTGTGAGGCACCGCGGTATTGAAATTGATCAGTCCAAAATTGAAGCTATCCAGAAAATGCCAGAGCCCAAGAATCTACGAGAACTTAGAGGCTTGCAGGGAAAACTAGCCTACATACGACGATTTATCTCGAATTTGGCTGGTCGATGTCAACCTTTCAATCGATTGATGAAGAAGGATGTGCATTTTGAATGGGATGAGGCTTGTAGCAATGCTTTTGAGCGCATCAAAAGATACTTGCTTAATCCTCCAGTTTTAGGCGCTCCCATTCCAGGAAAGCCTTTGGTGCTGTACATCGCGGCACAAGAGAAGTCTCTAGGTGCTCTTATGGCGCAAGAAAATGAAAAAGGGAAAGAAAAAGCCCTTTATTATCTAAGTCGAACTCTTAATGGGGCTGAATTAAATTATTCTCCTATTGAAAAGATGTGTCTCGCTCTTTTCTTTGCCATAGACAAACTGGAGCACTACATGCAAGCATATACGGTCCGTTTGATAGCAAAGGCAGACCCAATTAAATATGTCCTCTCCAGGCCAGTGGTTTCGGGTCGTATAGCTCGATGGGCAGTCTTGCTACAACAATATGACCTTGCATATGTTCCACAAAAAGCTGTCAAAGGACAAGCACTGGCAGACTTTTTAGCTGACCACCCAATCCCGTCCGATTGGGAGTTCTCTGATGATTTCCCGGATGAAGATGTGTTTTACATTGAAGTAATGCCACCATGGATGATGTTTTTCGATGGGGCTGCACGTCGGGAAGGAGCGGGGGCAGGTGTAGTGTTTGTTTCTCCACAACGGCAAATACTTCTATACTCATTCTCATTAAGTGAACTTTGCTCTAACAACGTAGCCGAATATCAAGCATTGATTATTGGTCTACAAATGGCTATTGAGATGGGTATATCACAACTTGAAATCTTTGGGGACTCCAAATTAGTTATCAACCAAATCTTGGAGCAATATGACGTCAAGAAAGAAGACCTCATCCCCTATTGCAAATACGGGAAGAAGTTGTTAGCAAATTTTGAGGCCATCACGTTGGAGCATATACCAAGGAAGGAGAATAGACAAGCCGATGCTTTAGCTAATTTGGCTACTGCCTTAGCATTATCCCAAGAAGAGACAACCAAAGTTGCTATTTCCCAAAGGTGGGTGGTACCTCTCGTGGTTGAAGAAGAAGAAGAAGAGCAAGCCAACATCATTTCCGTATGCCTTGTTAAGAAAGAGGATTGGCGACAAGTGGTCATTGAATACCTTCAACATGGAAGACTCCCGGATGATAAACGCCACAAGACCGAAGTTCGGCGAAGGGCTGCTCGATTCATTTACTATAAGGATACTCTCTTCCGCCGTTCATTTGATGGATTATTTCTCCGCTGCTTAGGAGAGGAGGAGGCTAAACAAGCCTTAGAGGAGGCTCATTCTGGAATATGCGGCGCACATCAGTCGGGTCCTAAGTTACACTACAGGATCAAACGAATGGGTTACTATTGGCCTACAATGGTGCAAGATTCCATGGAGTGTGCTAAGAAATGCGAAGCTTGTCAGTATCATGCGAACTTCATCCACCAGCCGCCAGAACCTCTACACCCAACTGTAGCTTCTTGGCCTTTTGATGCATGGGGGCTTGATGCAATAGGGCCATTACCAAAGTCATCCGGTGGCCATTTGTACATCTTGGCCGCAACTGATTACTTCTCAAAGTGGGCGGAAGCTGTGCCCCTTAGGGAAGTGAAGAAAGAAACAGTGGTCAATTTCATTCGAACTCACTTGATCTATCGGTATGGTGTCCCTCGGTATATCATAACTGATAATGGCAAACCATTCTACAATAGGCTGATGACAGAGCTTTACGAGAAGTTTGAATTTAAACAATACAACTCCTCCATGTACAATGCCCCGGCAAATGGACTAGCTGAAGCATTTAACAAAACACTTGGCAGTTTGTTGAAGAAAGTGGTATCCAAGACAAAGCGAGATTGGCATGAAAGAATTGGAGAAGCATTATGGGCATATCGAACAACATTTCGAACGCCTACTCAAGCAACGCCATATTCTCTTGTCTACGGAGTGGAAGCCGTCCTTCCTTTAGAACGCCAAATTCCATCATTACGGATTGCCGTTCAAGAGGGATTGACTGGAGAAGAAAATGCCAAGCTCAGATTGCAAGAATTAGAGGCACTTGATGAGAAAAGGCTCGAGGCCCAACAACGCCTTGAGTGCTATCAAGCTCGTCTTTCAAGCGCATTCAACAAAAGAGTTAAACCACGATCATTCCAAGTTGGTGACTTAGTCCTTGCTGTTCGAAGACCTATCATCACCACTTATCGTACAGGCAATAAGTTCACTTCAAAATGGGATGGACCTTATGTTGTGCAAGAAGTCTACACCAATGGAGCTTACAAGTTAATTGATAATGATGGTGTGAGGATCGGCCCCATCAATGGGAAGTTCCTTAAGCGCTTCTACGCTTGAAAATCGAGGATTGCTCCTCGGTAAGAGCTTAAACTACCCACTATAACGCTACAAGAGTACATGATGTCTTCCCATTACCCTTGAAAGCGTACCAATAAGGAGAAATTAAGCCCACTCTATGTCACCAATTGCTAGTGTGGCGTAGTGGTTGGACGCCCATGTCACCCTTGAGGCCGTCTCGGGTTCGATCAGTGGTGATACCCACTATTACACACTGAGCCCCCTTTTTTGCAAAAATACATAATAAAAAAAGAGAAAAAAAAAAGTTATCAAAAAAAATAAATAAAAAAAAAAAAACTTTTGAACTACGTGATGACTTGATCCCTTTCGAGGGTACGTAGGCAACTTAGTATCTTTTTGCTGAGTTCAGTCACGCACTAAAAAAAAAAAAAATTTATCAAAAAAAAAAAAAAGAAGAAGAAAACTTTTGAACTACGTGATGACTTGATCCCTTTCGAGAGTACGTTGGCAGCTTAGTATCTTTTGCTGAGTTCAGTCATGCACTTAAAAAAAAAAAAAAAAAAAAAAAAAAAAAAAAAAAAAAAAAAAGGAAACAAAAAAAAAATATACAAAAAAAAATAATACAAAAAAAAAAAGCAAAAGAAAACAAAAATCATCAAAAAGGAAATTATCAAAAAAAAAAGAAATCATCAAAAAAAAAAAAAAAAATCTGTTGAACCACATCATCTCCCTTCTGAGTGGTGTCGTTTCACATCATGTCTCTGAAATCTGAACGATGTCAACTTCCTCCAGAATGATGATAGATTATATATTCGAAGTCGATGTTGCATCATCTCTCCTCTATGGGCATGTTTGTGCGATGTCAAGATTCTTGATGGCATGTTTCGACATCTTCAAAGTCTTCGCAGCATACTCTGGCGTCTTCAAAGTACTATACACTCTCGATGTCTGAGCTATGTTGCCTCTGAAAATTTGTGCTAATGTGGAGTGTTGTCATGACTTTATGGCAAAGATGGATGTCAGCATAGCTTTGGTGCAGATAAAGTATTGATGTCGCTTCATGAATGTTGGCACGGCTTCGGTATGAATGAAATGTTGACGTAGCTTCATGACAAAGACGAGTATTGGCATAACTCCAGTGCTAATGTGAAGTGTTGACGTGACTTCGTGGCTTCATGAATGTTGGCACGGTGTTGGTGCAAATAGAGTTTTGACATGGCTTCATGAATGTTGGCATGGCTTCAATACAAATGAAGTGTTGTCGTGGCTTCATGGAAAAGATGGATGTTGGCATAGCTTCGGTGCAAATGAAGTTTTGACGTGGCTCAGTGCAAATATTGATGCAACTTCAATGCGAGTGCAAGTGCTAATGTGGAGTGTTATCATGACTTCATGGCAAAAATGAATTGTTGACATAGCTTCATGGCTTCGATGCAAATGAAGTGTTGTCGTAGCTTCATGGCAAAGATGGACGTTGGCATAGCTTCGGTGCAAATGAAATTTTGACGTGGCTTCATGAATGTTGGCATGGCTTCGGTACGAATGAAATGTTGACGTAGCTTCATGGCAAAAATGAAGTGTTGACGTGACTTCATGGCTTCATGAATGTCGACACGGCATTGGTGCAAATGGAGCTTTGACATGGCTTCATGAATGTTGGCATGGCTTCAATACAAATGAAGTGTTGTCGTGGCTTCATGGAAAAGATGGATGTTGGCATGGCTTTGATGCAAATGAAGTTTTGATGTGGCTCGGTGCAAATATTGGTGCAACTTCAATGCGAGTGCAAGTGCTAATGTGGAGTGTTGTCGTGGCTTCATAGCAAAAATGAATTGTTGACATAGCTTCATGGCTTCAGTGCGAATGAAGTGTTGACGTAGCTTTATGACAAAAATGAACGTTGGCATGGCTTCGATGCAAATAGAATGTTGTTGTGGCTTCATGGAAAAAATGGATATTGGCACAGCTTCGGTATGAATGAAGTGTAGATGTGGCCTCAATACAAATAGAATGTCGAGGCAGCTTTATGGCAAAAGAAAAGTGCTAGTGCAGCTTCATTACAAAGGCAAATGATGGTGCGACTTCATAGCGGATGCAAATGCAAATATTACTTTATGGCAAAGATGAATGTTGGCATAGCTTCAGTACAAGAACAAAGGCTATCATGGCTTCATGGTAAAGGCTCACGATGTGGCTACGTTGCAAAAACTCTTGAAATGGCTACGTTGAAAAGATAAGTGTTGGTGCAGCTTAATTGCCAAGGAAAGCATATTGCATAACAAAAACAAACAACAAAAAAATTTGTCAAAAGAAAAGCTTATGGCACGTTTGAACTAAAAAAAAAAAAAAAAAAAAATCAACAAAGAGAGAAAGCTTCAATTTTAATCTCTAACCTGTCAAAAAAAAAAAAAGAGAAATAAGGTCAGTACAAAAAAAAAAAAAAAAAAAAAAAAAAAAAAAAAAAAAAAGCATAATTTCTCTACACTTATTATTTCACCCACTGAGGTTTTGCTTGCACAATTTAATGCATACCCCGGGTGGCTTTATATAGATGTTTGTAGAGCTTAAAGTCAGATTTTGTAAATTTAAAGTCAATAAAGTCTGCACCAAATCTTGAAAAAGAGAGGTGTCCATAAATACATCATGCTGTCAGAAAGAAACTATTGGAGAGATGAAGTGCAAGGCTGTATATTGTTCAACATAATTGTGCTACCGACCCTAGAAACAGTAAGAGACATTTGCTGGTTAGCCAATTTGCCTGAAATTTCAAACACTGTCAGAGCCGCAATGAAGACTAAAATGGCAACAAGTCCAACAATGCATGCGGTCTCCCATTCCGGATTTCTAAAGTTTCTGACAAGATTTCACAAAAAAATCAACCCACAGAAATCTTCCAAGGACTTTGATGCACAAAACCCAGAAAGATCTTCAGCAAGGGAGCCACCACGCACCACCACGCACGGCCATAAATTCGCGATGACCAACGGTTTAATCCTTCAAAACTGTGCAAATCGGGCCACCAATTCAGAAAACAGAAACCACCACTAGATCCAACGGCCTTCGATCCACCAAACCTGAAAATTTCAAGCCCGATAAATGTCGTACGCGCCTCCACGCGCCGCCCCGGACTCGCGACGACCCACGGCCTAGTCCTTCAGATTTGTGCAAACATGCTCAGAATTTTACAAAACTGACCCTACAGGAGTCTTGTACGGCCTTAGAACTACAAAACCTGAAAATTTAAGGTCCAGAAAACCAGTCACGCGCCACCACGCGCCGCCAGAACGATCGCCACATCGTACACGCGCCTCCATCAAAGCTCACGCGCGTACACGCGCCATACGGAAGCGCCCAGAGCATGCACGTGCCACACGTGCCACACGCGTCCAAAGCAGTGACGTCATCCATGACGTCACCACCCACTCGGACTGACCCATTTGTCCAGACCAACCCGGATTGACCCGGACCGACCCGGTCCGAACCGCCTGAAAAAAAAAAAAATAAAAAAAAATAAATAAATAAGAAAAAGGGAAAGAGAAAATGCTTTGACTAAGTAGACCCTTGACCTTGACAAAAAAGTCAAAATTTTCAAAATGGACTTGTCCCACTCAATTTTTCGAGTACATTCCGATTTTGGGACCCGTTTCTTCATTCGAAACTCAGAAATTGCGTAAATGTCCAGTTTCCAAAAGTTGACTTTTACACAAATATTGACCAAAAAGTCAAAATTTTCAAGAAGTACCTATCTTGCCTAAATTTTCGCGTAGATTCCATTTTTGGGGTTTATTTCTTCATTTGAGAATCCGAAATTGCTCAAATAGTGTGATTCTACAACTGTTGGTTTTAATGTGAACTTTGACCAAGAATCAAAATGTTCGAGCAAAACTTGTCCTATTCAGATTTTCATGTGGGTTCTGATTGTGAAACCCACTTATTTGTTTTGGACTTGGAAACCACCTATGTGACCCACTTCCCCGAAGTACCAACAGTATCCAAAAGTTAAGCTCCCAAGATCAAGATTTGAGATTCATTCACTTAATTTGGATTCCCTCAAGGTTATTCTCCAGACTTTATCAAAGGCTTCCCTTCCAAAGTACAAATAAACTCTCACAAATGTGTCTTGAACTTGAAATTACACTGGGTCACTAATTCAACTTACCATTCTCGTTCGGTGCCTACCAGTCTCCCACCTACCATTCTCGTTCGGTGCCTACCATTCTCATCTACCATTCCCAGCCACCAATCTCACCAAAAATTCTCAACCGCCATTCTCGATTGCACAACCACCATTCTTTGTCTCTCCACTATAAATAGAGGGGCCGGATTCATCAAGAACTCATCAAAAAAAAAAAAGAAAAAAAAAAGGAAAAAAAAAAACACATTGAATCATGAAATGAAGATTTGCTTCTTTCAAATTTTCAAGTCCTCTTTCTCACAGCCGTTTCTCACTATGGCCTTATCATTTTCAACACTTAGCAACCAAAATTGCTTCATAATCAGTTTGAAATCAACCCTCTCATGGTTCAGTAGAAACCCTCTTCACAGTGTCATTGTAGTTTTGAGATCCAAACAAATTTTGTTTCTCCACTTAACGACTACCGTTGTCCATAAAATTACTCATAACAAGGTCTGCATTGCCCTTCCATGCTTCCGTGGATTTGGTTGGCCAAGAAATCCAAGTCCAGCAGAGACACCTGTTCCTAATCTAAGGTCTCCAGTAGTCTCTTTCCAATTGCTTGGTCTTCCAACGGAAGCAGTGGTTCGGAACAAACACCAACTTGGCTGGTTTCTAAGACCAGAATCACAAGTTAGTTCCATCTTTCTTTTTTCTGTGCTTTTCCAACAAGTGGCAGTAGGAGAAGATGGTAAAAAGTGTTGGGGTATCCTACAAATTGTCTTTCATCCAACACTTATAATGATATCCAAGGGACTAGCTCATCAGAATTCAACCTTTGGTGTCGGTAAATGGTTGCCAAAGCCTCATCCTATGTTCCCACAAGCAGGGGACCCAAAGGTCATCGTTGCTGGTACCTCAAAACACATTTTCTGGAATTACTCCAACTTAAATTCAGCTTGAGGTATTTCAGAAAGTACTCTTCTGAAATTACTTCAACTTAACGTCCGTCAGCATGGTCCCATTACGCAAGCACATTCTACAACTTGCTGTCGGACCTCATTCAGCATGCAGTCAGTCCCAGATCCAAAGGTGTACTTCCCAGGAACATTTACACCAGAGGGTCCCCAACATACAGGGCCAGCACCATGGAGGCGTATGTTTCACCCATTCGCTTTGCTTCATCCCCCTCATCTTCATCACCAACACCAGCACCCCCAGAATCCGTAAGCTTCTGAAACTACCTCAACTTAACTTGAATGATGCGACGACACAAGCACATTCAACCACATTCCCACATGGCCTCGCCGTAATCCGAAGTATACTCTTCTGAAATTACTTCACCAGGGGTTAAAAAAAAAAAGAAAAAAAGAAAAAGAAAAAGGAAAAATGAGGCTAGCCCCACGACCCTGCATGCTGTGCCCAACCAACATCTTCACATCTTCCCTATCTTCTACACCCTGTGATCGCCGCCAACGATCCAAAATACTCTTCTGAAATTACCTCAGCTTAATCTCTACTGAAATGATTCAATCTTGCAAGTATATCCAACTTCTTGCAAACAACTTTCAGCCTCACCAACCCACTTCAAATACCATGGAACACTCTTTTGAAATTACTTCAACTTAACCTATACTGAGAAAGTCCAGTCATGTAGATACATTCAAATACTGGCAGACCCCTTTTCGGTCTTACCAAAGCCTTTCATGTGGGTGGATCTACTCTTCGGAAATTACCTCATCATGCTGAAAGCTCCACCACCTTCAACTATTTCACTTAAAGAGCCAAGTGTGTAAAAAAAAAAAAAAAAAAAAAAAAAAAAAAGTTTTCGAAACTCATTCCCACACTACACTCCAAAACTGTGTGCGTGAACGAGTCTCGAGGGGGCATTTGTAGAGAGGGAAAAATTCCCGACCTATCACAAGCTGACACATCATACTACTGAGTCCACAAAATACAACCAATTACAAAGCACCACGTATTGCTACTAGGTTTTACTATCACTACTCAGAAACCAACAGAAATTTGCCAAGTGTCATGCAAGAACCAATCACACCTCAGCACGTGTAAGCAATGACACAAGCAACCTCGCACGTGTAAGCGATGACACAAGCAAGCTCGCACGTGTAAGCAATGACACAAGCAATCCTCGCACGTGTAAGCGATGACACAGGCGGACCAATCAGGTGGTGACATGTGTCACCAATCGGACTTCGCCACGTGTCGCTCACCCACCCCCAAACTCCTATAAATAGAAGCCTTCCTAAAGCATTTAAGGAAAAAAAAAGATTCAGAAGTATAAAAGCTCTGCAAAAATTAAGTCTCAAAGCCTTCAAGAACTTCAACCCCGAAATTGAAGAACACTCGAAGCAGAATCATCCAAATTATCTGCCTAGATCCTAAAGTTTACGGGAATCAAGCTCAAAGGTCCGAAAAACCTCAACAAACCACAAATTGGTGAAAGCTCTACGGATTCAAGCCTCCAAAGCCCCGAAGAACTTCCGCCACAAACCTTCAAATACGAAGAACATTCGAAGCAGAATCATCTAAACTACCTGCCTAGATCTCAAAGTTCACTGGAATCAAGCTCAAAAGCCTCCAGAAACCTCACAAATCACAAATCAGTGAAGCTCTACGGATTCAAGCCTCTAAAGCACCGAAGAACTTCCACCACAAATCTTCAAAGACGAAGAACACGAAGAACACGTGAAGAACACAAAGAACATGAAGAACAAAGAATTTCTAACAAGCTTATAGCCAGAGATTCATTGCAATTCCATTTCAGCAATCTTCGATCCATCCCTCAACCAAATTGAAGGATATCTTGTGTTCATATCAAAATCACATTACTACAAATCCAATCAACAAGTCTTTTAAGGAGATCGAATCAGAGGATAACTCTTTTGTAATTACAGAGAATTGTACCACACAATCATCAATACAAATTCGCATTTGTGAAACTATTTTACTTGTTTGACTTATTTTGAACTGAGGAACTTAGTCGTCCACAGTGACTATTAAATGTCAGTTAAGCCTACAATTCTTACCATCTGCATCAATTGATCCAACTAAAACATGCCGACGCTGTGTCGATAAAATCATGCTAGGTCAAGTAAATAAATAAATAAAACAACTAATTCAAAAGCTAAAAACAATCAAAATACCTTTCTCTCTCAAAAAAAAAAAAAAATTAAATAAACTTTTTTATGAAACCAAAATCTTAAATCTCATAAGACTTTAAAGTTCTGGTGTCGTTAGGGTCATGACTCAATTGCCTTTTGATATTCCTCTCCTTTTCTTCATATGAGCACTGCCTTGGGCGGCGCCAATGTGCGACAATGGCTAATTTGTGGTGGAAGTGCATGAAGAATGGCCAGTATGGGTGGCACAGTTGGCGCAGCCTAAATTGGTATTTCATAGATGCACATGTATATACCCATATCAAGAACCATGTATTTGGTTCTAAGTTCAAACGAACTAGTATATTCAAGCATTGTCTTCAGACTTCAACCACAACTCTACTAACCTCACCAAGTCTATTTTTGCCCAAATCCAACTTGTGTTAAGTATCTAATCATGGGCTAAAATTCAATTAATTAGTTAGTGATTCCATTCAAATGCACTACAAAAACCTCGTCCTACAAAGGCATTTTTTTTCCCCAATGCTATTCAAAACTGCCGCTATAGGAGACCTATAGTAGCGCTTTTGGAAACTGTTGGTGTGGGGGGTTCAAGGATCGAGGAGTGACTAGCCAAGGATCAACTTGCCCAATCCAAGCCTAGAAGGGTAATTGAGCCCCGAGGACTCCACCTGTCCGAGGAGAGTAAAAGGATCAGAATGATTGGTACCTTGTGAAGGCCCAAGGAAAGAAGAAGAGATAACAACGGGGGCAAGGATGGTGGGTGGAGGTTTCCTGAAGGATATACCTTCCACCTCCGCATTCAATACCCTACACCAACCTTATTAGCTGCATTAATGTGAAAATGACCCCTGAACAGTAACTTCACAGCTAGCAGCCCCTTCTACCACCTTCAGCAGAGTTTTGATGAGACAAGTATCTTGAGGAATGCCTTGAGACATACAGGTGGATGGACAGGATGTAAGGAAAGGGGATATAAAAGGAAGGGAACTCCCTAGAAAATGGGGAGGAACATTTTTTCTAAGACCTAGTTGAACAGGGAAGAGAATAGTGTATTACCTTGTGTCAAACTTGAACCAACATATATGAGAGATTGATCTTCGGACTTGCCCGAGGAGGACATTATCCTCAATGGCTATTTAAGTTGCGCTTATCTATTACTCTAGGCTCGTTGGCATTAGACTTGAACTTAGCTTAGAATTGCACTTGAATTAGTTTCTCACTCTCTTTAAAAATTCTATTGTTTGGGCTTGATTTGAAGGACATAGTACCACTGATCTAAATGGGCTTGAACCTTTATTTTCTGAGTACTTATAGTTGATATAGGTTGACCTATTATGGTAGTTTAAAGCCGGCGCTTTTTAAACCGTTGCTATAGGTCTCCTATAGCAGTGGCTTTTGAAGCTGCTGGTATAGGTTGACCTATTACAGCATTTTAAAACCGCTGCTATAGGGTTTAATTTTCAATTTTTTTTTGTTATTATCTTTTTTTTTGGTAAATAGCCTATTCCGGTGGGTTTAAAACTGCCACTATAGACTTCTTCATATGTAAAGCTATTGGTTTCAAATTAAAATTATTATTTCCAAATAATTATTATATATATTTTTTAAAATTAATTATTGTTACATTAATATTTTTGTTTTATATATATATATATGTATTTTTTTTTTTTTTTTTGTATTTTAAATGACCTATTACGGTGGTTTTAAAACTGCCACTATAGGTTTGCTCATATTGAAAACCTATTATAGTGCTTTTAAAAGCTTTGTAATAAGATTTACTCTTTTTCTTTTGTAAATGACCTATTACGATGGTTTTAAAACTGCCACTATGGGTTTGCTCATATTTAAGACCTATTACAGCGTTGTAAATTTGTAATAGGGTTTACTCTTTTTCTTCTGTAAACAACCTATTACCGCTTTTAAAAGTGCTGTAATAGGGTTTACTCTTTTTTTTTGTTTTGTTGCAAATGACCTATTACGGCGGTTATAAAACCACCGCTATAGGTTTGCTCATACTGAAGATCTATTACAACACTTTTAAAAGGGTTGTAATAGGGTTTACTCTTTTTCTTCTATAAATGACTTATTACGGTGGTTTTAAAACCGCCGCTATAGGTTTGCTCATATTGAAGACTTATTACAGTGCTTTTAGAAGCGTTGTACTAGGGTTAACTCTTTTTCTTCTATAAATGACCTATTATTGTGCTTTTAAAGCATTATAATAGTGTTTACTTTTCTCTTTTATTTATTTATTTTTATTATTATTTTTTTTTTATAAATGACTTGTTATGGGGGTTTTAAAACCGCCACTATAGGTTTGTTCATATTGAAGACCTATTATAGTGCTTTTAAAAGCGCAGTAATAGGGTTTACTCTTTTTCTTCTGTAAATGACCTATTACTGCGCTTTTAAAAGTGTTGTAATAGGGTTTACTCTTTTTCTTCTATAAATGACCTATTACGGCTGTTTTAAAACCGCCGCTATAGGTTTTAAATTAAAATTTTTATTTCCAAATTATTTTTATTTTTTGTTTTTAAAATAACCTATTCCAGTTGTTTGTTTGTCCCCTAAACCTAAAAAATGAACGAAATACCCCCTGAAACTTAGAAAATGACCAAAATACCCCATAAACCTAAAAATAGACCAAAATACCCCCGAAACCTAAGTATGACCGAAATTACCAAGAAACATAAAAAATGATTGAAATCCCACCGAAACTTAAAAATTGACCAAAATACCTCATAAATCTAAAAAATGACCGAGGGTATTTTGGTCTTGGGGGTATTTTGGTCACTTTTTAGGTTTCGAAGGCATTTTGGTCATTTTTTAGGTTTCGGGGGTATTTCGGTCATTTTTTAAATTTTAAGACCGTTTCGGTCATTATATAGGTTTCTGGGGTATTTTAGTCCTTTTTTAAGTTTTGGGAATATTTTGGTCTTTTTTTAGGCTTCGGGGGTATTTCAGAAATTTTTATGTTTAGGGGGTACTTTCGTTCATTTTTTAAGGCTTAGGAGAATATTTAGGTCTTTTTTTTTTTTTTTTAGGGGGTTTCTTGATCATTATTTTAGGCTTGGGGGGGGGGGTATTTTTCATCATTTTTTAGATTTCGGGGGTATTTTGGTCATTTTCAGGTTTTGGGGTATTTTGCTCATTTTTTAGTTTTTGGGGGTATTTCGGGCATTGTTTAGGTTTTGGGGGGGGGGGGGGGGGGGGGGGGAGGAGGGGGGTATCTTAGTCTTTTTTTTTAGGCATAGGGGAGATTTTGGTTATTTTTTAGGTTTAGGGGGTATAATTTTGGAATGGTCCAATGTGATGTAGGTGGAAGATCGGGTCCACTGATCATGTTGCCTCCATTGCTACAGCTACTCTGTTGTTGCTATTGTTGTTGTTGAGGACTTGTTGGCTTTTGAGTTTTATATTGGCGTTGGTCCCATTGGAATATTGTAGACAATATATTTTTATGTAGTACCATATGGTCATACCATATGGTACAACCATAACACCCCAACTTGTGTCCGAACCAAACAATCTTGGGCTTAGACCATTAATTCACTTGAATCCAAAAAAACAAAGTTTAGATCATAACTTTTTTTTTTTTAATAATAATTTTCAATGTACGTTTGTATTCTAAACTTATATTAGATTTTATCCCCAAAAAAAAGAGAAAAAACTTATATTAGATTTCTTATATTATAGATGAAAATACTAATGACATTATTCATCATCTTTATGCACAATTCTTGAATATAAATCTTTTCAGTATCAGATATAGTAATAACATTGAGTACTTTTTCTTTTTTCAAATTATAAGACCATTATAGATTTTCCACCTAGTTATTTAATTTTTTCTCTACTTTGACAGGTTATATTTCATTTTTATAATTTATATTCGTGTGAGTTTAAATTAGTTTTTTTTTTCTTTAAAACTTTAAAATTATTTATTTTTGTTCAACTTTTTAAAGAACCAATTTTTAAGTACAACTATACTTTTGCTAACTTTCAACAAAAAGTTAATCAAAATGCAAACTTATTTATTTTACAAGTGATTTAATTTTATTTCATATTTTAAGTATAACATGTATGTACATTTTCTTTTCTTCTTTTGTGTAATTATTGGGCTAAAAACATATTACAATTAATTATTGGACTATAAACATAAGAATTTATGTATTATTCAACCTTTATCAACGAGTGTTTCTTTATTCTTTTATTTGTTTTGGAAGATATAAAAAAATAGTTTAGAACATATGTAACTTTTTTTTTTCTTTTGGTAAGTGAAAAAACAAAATTTATATTGGGTTGACTCCAACTTAATGTAATTTTCTTATGTGCCATAAGTTTTAGAGAAGTATAACATCCATAACATTTTCCCAACAAATTTTACATGGTAAATTGTATTGGTTCTAATTTAAATTCAACATTGAAATTATTTTTTGCCTCCTACTCATAGCTAGTGACAACCTACCATTTAGGATTTGTTGTGAAAGTGTTGTAAAAATGTTAGGAACATAGTATTTTTCTTATTTTTAATCAGTGTCATCTATTTCTCTCTTTCTAACAAATTACTTTTTTTAGAAACCTTTCTAACAAATTACTTGACCCTTTAAAAAAATCATAGTCTTGAACTTCATTTTTAGATAATGTCATAGACTTGAACTCAATTGATTTGGATGATTGATGATGATGCAGTAAAAATCACCAGTGAGCCACACAATCCTCGAACGCTTGAAACAATACCTGCAAAATAAAAAGAGAAGACTTAACAGGGAGCACCGGTGTGGTGCCGGCCAAATACCCTCCGAAGGTCAAGTTAGAACTTCTTACAACTCTAGAGTGCTGGAGCTGGGATGAATTATGCGTACCTGTTTTCTGAGGGTCTTTGGGCTTTTATAGTAGTATAGAACCAAACTCCTATGCTTGCGCAACAAGTCTTCTCCTTATAGGGAAGATCTTCATTAATGTTATATTCTAGAATCCTCCCTGTGTTAGAGTTCTATTCGCAGTGGGACTCAATGGACTAGGGTTAATCGTGAGGCACAAGTTTTTTCCATTTAGGATTTCTTGGAGACCACATAATTATTAATTGAGTGCCACGTGGCTTTTTGGTCCGTCCACAAGGGATTCGTCCTCTATTGGCTCATTTGTTGAGCAGTCCATCCTTCTAAACTAATCCGTCCACCTAATGTCCGTAAATGGTCCATTCATATTTGACAGCTTTTGTTTGCGCCATTAGCTCCATCCAAGTAAATCCGTCATCTCCGATTTTCTCCCTTTTTAGTTGCCCTCTCACTCCATTGGTCCGTGATCACTAAGTGGAAGGACCTATAGGGTGACGGTTCAATCTGGTCTTTTAAAGAATCGTGGGGTGACGAATCAACCCAGCCTTTTAAGGAATGCTCATGGCCTTGACAGGTTGGCCTGAGATCATTAATGGTGAAGGACACGTGTCAATAACTGAATGGTCGCTCACTTGGATCGAAGCACCCCTTCGTCTTCCGTGCCGTTCCGTCTATATAAATCAAACTCTCCTCCTTTCATTTCTTTACTTTCTACTGAAGTCTACAATCAGAGCGCATCCGTCATCATTGTCAGATAATACAGTTCAGCTGTTACATCTGTCATCCCCACCATTTTACCGTCCACTTCCAACTTGGTAAGTATTCTCTTTCCTTTAAAATTTTTCAAGCACTTTGTTTCTTTAGACTTTGTATGTTACCGTCATCCCTTATAAACCCGTCAAAGTCTTAAGATTTACTGTTACGTGTAGGTTATGTCTAGTGCGTCAAGAAACCATTCGTTTGTCTGCGATAGGGCGGGCTATGATGAAGTGTACCCGTTAGGTCACAAAGACCATGACAGTCTGAGTGAAGAAATGAGTTTGTTGGCTAGTTCTCCTTCCTCAAGGGATGAGGGTTTGGAGAAGGGAGGGCTACGGGATGACTTCCTTCAAGACCTAGATGATAATGAAACCCCAATTCAATTCGTCGTAGGCCCTGATGGACTTAGGAAATTTATCATGTTATCCATATGGACGGTTAATGAATTTATTTCCTCAATAAAAGAACCCTATTTTAAAACACTTAGGGGCAAGTACCAAATTCCTGACAACATACCTCTCTGTCTACCTTACAAGTCGGAGAAATATTACTACGATGATATTGAAGGTGTCAGGGTTTATGAACAAATGCTGAAGGTAGGGCTTAGATTCCCCTTAAGTTCACTCCATTGTCAACTCCTTCAACACTTAGGCCTCTCCGTCGACCAAATTTCCCCAAACGCCTGGAGGGTCTTCCTAGGCGTAGAAGTATTGTACGGGACAATGTCTGATGGTGTGAGGAGGTTGATGGTGCGGGAATTCCTACATTGTTACTGTCCTGATGAGATTGCCTAGTCGAAGGGGATGTACAACTTTGTGCCTAGAAGCCCTTTACTGAGACTTGTGTGTGAAACCCTCGACTCTAATAGGAACTGGAAGAGTCGATACTTTTTCATGGAAGGTGATGGTTGGATGAGTTGTCCTAGTGACAATGAATTTATACTCATTGACACCACATGGGGCATATTGCCACCGTCTGGTATGTATCCGTCTATACTAGGCTAAGTTTTCATTTTGCCATGTCACTTTTAACCATCTTCTTTTGCAATTCGTGACCATCCACAAGTTTCTCTTGAAAAGTGGAGTTTTCTGGAAAGAAGTTTTAACAAGTCCAAGCTAGAGGAGAGGACATGGGCAAAGTTGGTTACATTAGATACTATCCACTAGTACTGCGATGGACCAAAACCAACTTTAACCGCCCATCGATATGACGCCCAAGTCTGCAATCGTAAGTCCGTCACCCTATCTTTAGGTTTCTTTGTTTGTGAGCGCTTTTACCATTTGTCTACCCTTGTGTAGAAATAGAGGCTGCCAAGAGAAGAGCTGTCATCAAGCAAAATGCAGCAAAGAATAAAGAGGTTGGAGGCCAAGTCCCTGCGGTGATGGGTTCATTCGAACCGTCCACAAAAAGGAAATTACTTGAGAAGTAAGGCCGTCTCCCCAAGAAGCCCAAAATAGTTTTGGAGCCTGTTGTGGGATTAGAGGCTCAGGGCAAGAAGACGGTAACACCTGCCAAGCATGGAGCTGGAAAGGGTTTAATGAAGGGTCCGTCTACCACCCAAGAAAAGCCACTTGTCCTCCTTCAGGAAGATTCTAAATACGCCTTTGAGAAGCTTTCGTCCATCTTGACGCCTGAGGATTATGAGGACTTAAGTAACCACGTGACGGAAGCAATGAGGGAGTTCGGGCTTTTTTGTGTTGCTTAGGTAAGACATGTCCGTCCATATCCTTTCTGTCCTGGCCACTTACCTTCGTCACTAACCATCTTTATTTTTAGGCAATGGTGATGATGAAGGGGCTAATGGGACAGTGCTTGAACCATGAAACGGCGTTGGACCGTGTTAGGACGAGGGCTAATGAAATGGAAGATGAGCTGAACAGTCTCAAGGCTTGGAAGGTTGGTTTGGAGAAAAAATTTGCTATGTCGGAGAGTGTCAGGAAGGAGCTTAAGGAAAAAGTGGAGACGTTGGAAAAATTCCTGGCGGATAAGGAAAAAGAGGTAAAAGATGCTAAGGACCAGCTCTGTCAGGCAAAAGAGGCAGTGGTCTGTGAATATCACGACTCCGATGACCTTCTAGAGGAGCTCGGGACCTCTTATGCAGACTGCTTTGATGACGCTGTCTATTAGACCAAGAAAGCTTATCCTGATCTTGACTTTTCCCAACTCAACATTGACACATAGGCCCAAGCCACTGCTCAACCCGCTGCCTCTGAGAGTACGGAGGATTTGTTTGCTGACGATGCAGCCCTTGGCGACGGGGAGTCTGTTCCGATCGTGAACCAAGCCCAGCCTATTGATGGTGATGTCCATTTGCTTGTGAATGTTGAAGAGAATGTTGAAAACATGACCTTTCCTCAGTAGATTTTTTTTTTTTTTTGGGTGAAATTGTAACCATTTTGGGAACAGCTGTTTTAATTTCATTCGTCATTTATGGCATGTATAACATTCCTTTTATTGGGGGCTTTAAGTAATTTTTACTTATTCTACTGTTTGCCTATTTCTGTGATTTTGGTTATATGATTTGTGATGAAATCAATTTTTAGATAGATCCATCCACTTTGATAATATTACATCGTTCGTGGATGGACCGTCCACTTTATGGACTAGAATTTTCATCCTCTTGAGATGAATCGTCCACTCTATAGACTTGGTAAGAATTTCATCCTTCTTGGACGTACCGTCCACTTTATGGACTTCGTAAAATTTTCATCCTTCTTGGATGTACCATCCACTTTATGGACATGGTAAGATTTTCATTCTTCTTGGACGTTCCGTCCACCTTATGGACTTGGTAAGGTAAGATTTTCATTCTTTTTGGATGAACGTCCACTTTATGGACTTAATAAAGTTTCCATCCTTCCTGGATGAACCGTCTATTTTATGGACTTGGTAAGGTTTTCATCCTTTTTGGATGAACCGTCCACTTTATGGGCTTAATAAGGTTTCCATCATTCCTGGATGAACCGTCCACTTTATAGACTTAATAAGGTTTTCATCCCTTTTGGATGAACCGTCCACTTTATGGACATGGTAAGGTTTTCATCCTTTTTGGATGAACTATCCACTTTATGGACTTAATAAAGTTTCCATCATTCCTGGATGAACCGTCCACTTTATGGACTTTATAAGGTTTCTATCAATCCTGGATGAACCGTCCACTTTGTGGACTTAATAAGGTTTTCATCCTTTTTGGATGAACCGTCCACTTTATGGACTTTATAAGGTTTCCATCCTTTTTAGACGAATTGTCCACTTTATGGACTTAATAAGGTTTAGTATAAAAAGACATATCAGTCATATCTGAATATTCCTCGTATTATTAAACCAAAGTAGTTCTTAAAGGAGAAGCTTAAAAAGAATACTTAAAAAGTATTGTAGCAAAAATAAACCGTTTAGATAGTAAACTAGAAAATCGGAGAATGTTGCAACAATTAAATTAAACTAGCAAAATTTGAATAAATTGAGAATTTGTCGAATGTCGCTTTCTACTGGTAATACTTTCTTAGGTGCTCGGTGTTCCATGGATGGGGCAGCTTTTGCCCGTCTAGTGTCTCGAGGTGGTATGTACCTTTCTTTTGTCACGATGTAATTTTGTAAGGTCCTTCCTTGTTTGGGCCGAGCTTCCTTTGGGTAGGATCTCTGCTAGCGCCCATTACCTTCCTTAAGACAAGATCTCCGACTTGGAAGTCCCTATGTATAACTCTGGAATTGTAGTGCTTGGCCATGAGGTTCTGATAACGTGCCAATCTTTGTTCGGCTGTAGCCCTGACTTCGCCTAGTAAGTCCAGCTGCAGGCACATGGCCTTGTCATTCCTCCGTTCATCATGATTGTCCACCCTGTAGCTTGTGAGTCCAATTTCGGCTGGGATGACTGCTTCACTTTCGTATGCTAGTCGAAACAGTGTCTCCCTGGTGGGTGTTCTTATTGTCGTCCGGTATGCCCACAAGACACTCAAAAGTTCCTTTGGCTAGATGCCCTTTGCCCCTTTGAGCCGAGTCTTGATGATCTTGAGTAAGGATCAGTTCGTAACCTCTACTTGTCCACTGGCTTGCGGGTGGGCGGGTGATGAGTAGTGGTTTTTGATTCCTAGCTTTGAACAATAGTCTCTGAATGCGTTGTTGTTGAACTATTTTCCGTTGTCAGAGACCAATACTCTTGGTATCCCATACCTGCAGATGATGTTCTTCCAAACAAAACTTCGAATATTTTTTTCTGTGGTAGTGGCTAGGGTTTCAGCTTCCACTCATTTAATGAAGTAATCGATGCTAACTACCAGGAACTTCAGTTGCCTGACTGCTGTCGAGAAGGGGCCCATAAGATCTAATCCCCATTAAGAGAATGACCATGGGGCTGTCATAGGGGTGAGTTCCTCGGATGGTTGTTTGATGGTGTTACTGAACCTCTGACACTTGTTGCAGGTTTTGACGTAAGCTTCCGTATCCTTCTGCATGGTGGGCCAGTAATATCTTACCCTGATCAGCTTATGCATTAGTGATCTTGCCTACGAGTGGTTTCCGCAAATCCCCTCGTGAATTTCTCTCATGACGTATTCCGCTTTCTCGGGGACTAAGCATCTCAAATAAGGGTGGGAGAAGCCTCTTTTGTATAAGACATCCTTTATAAGGACAAATCGTAAGGCTTGGACCTTTAGCTTCCTTGCGGAGTCCTTCCTGTTCGGAAGCATTCCATTCTTTAGGTAGGAGGTTAATGGTGTGGTCCAGTTGCTTTCAGAATCTACCTTCTGCACATTCGTTCCACTATCTATGAGCGGCGAAGTTTGGACGAAAGATAATACCTGATTGGGAATAAGCATGCATTCTGCTGAGGCAGCCTTAGCAAGTCGATCGGTACATTCGTTCTCCTCCCTTGAGATTTGGACGAACTTGATTTGGAGACTGCCAATTCGACCCTTCATCTCATCGAGGTATCATTTCATTCTTTCACTCTTGAATTCGTAGCTGCCGTTAACCTGACTGGTTACTACTTGGGAATCGCGATGAATGATCATGTTTTCAGCCCCGGCCGCTCTTGCGAGGTCTAGTCCTACGATCAAGGCTTCGTATTCTGCCTCATTGTTGGTTGTGTGAAATTCGAGTCGGACCATGCACTCGATCCTATCTTGTTCCGGGGAGGAAAGTACTACACCGGCCCCTTCCACTTGCCTATTGGAAGATCCGTTCATGTAAATATTCCACTGGGGAATCTTTTCTCCCCTTGGCCGTCCATGAGATTGAACTCGGTGATGAAGTTAGCCACAACTTGTCTCTTTATAGCTGTTCGCAGACGGTACTGTATGTCGAATTCATTCAACTCTACTGCCCATAAAGCCATCCGTCTTGCGGCCTTGGGGTTATTCATGACTCTTCTCAATGGTTTATCCGTCAGGACAACAATGGTATGCGCTTGGAAGTACGGCTTGAGCTTTCGTGCCGTAGTTACCAATGCGAAGGCCAGCTTCTCCATCTGGGGGTATCTCTCTTCTGCTCCTCGAAACACTCGGCTTGTGAAGTAAACGGGTCTCTGAGATCCATCTTCCTCTTTTTCCAAAGCGGCACTAACAGCAGCTTGCAAGATTGCTAAGTATAGGTAGAGCTTTTCTCCTGGTCTGGATGGGCTGAGCAATGAGGAAGATGAAAGATACACTTTAAGGTTTTCAAACGCCTGCTGGCACTCGTCCGTCCACTTAAACGACCTCTTCAATGTGCAGAAAAAGGGGAGGCATTTGTCTGTCGCTCATGAGACGTACCTGTTTAATGCTGCTATCTAGCCATTCAAAATTTTCACCTCCTTGGGATACCTTGAATCCCAAGAACTTCCCCGCAGTGACTCCGAATGCGCACTTACTTGGATTTAACTTCATATTGTACGTTCAAAGCATGTCAAAAGTCTTTTGGAGGTTGCTCAAGCGATTGTCTTCTCGTACGCTTTTTACTAGCATGTCATCTACGTAAACTTGCACATTCCTCCCAATCTGGTGCGCAAATATCTTGTTCATCAATCTTTGGTATGTTGCCTAAGCGTTTTTGAGTTCGAATGGCATTACCTTGCAGCAGAAGAGTCCCTGGCTTGTAACGAAGGAAGTTTTTTCTTGATCGGTTTCCTCCATTCTGATCTGGTTGTAGCCCAAAAAAGTATCCATGAAGCTTAGAAGTTCGTGTCTTGCGGTCAAGTCTACCAAGTTATCTATCTGTCAGAGTGGGTAACTGTCCTTGGGGCAGGCTTTGTTGAGATCCATGAAATCAACACACATCCTCCATTTTCCATTGGCCTTCTTGACCATAACCACATTTGCCAACTAGTCAGGGTAGTATTCTTCCCGAATGAAATTTGCATCGAGTAGTTTTTGAACTTCTTCAGCTATAGCTTTGTCTCTTTCCTGAGCGAACACTCGTTTTCTATGTCGGATGAGAGGTGATAAGGGCGACACATTCAACCTGTAGACTATGATTGAAGGGTCAATCCCTGGCATATCTTCATGACTCCAGGAGAACACATCTTGGTTATTTTTAGGAAAGTCGTGAGCGCTTGTCGTACCGTCTGACTAGACAACGTACCCATCCTAGTCGTCCGTTTGGGTTTTGACTCATCAATGGTTACTTCTTCTAGTTCCGCAATTGGCTCCGCTATTGCCCGTTGTTCTTCTATGCACATGGTTTGTTGGTGATCATCCAGTTGTAGCATGACAATGTAGCATTTGCGTGCAGCCACATGATTTTCCCGCAACTCCCCTACTCCATAATCTGTAGGGAATTTGATAATTAAGTGGGAGGTTGAAGTTACAGCCTTCCATGAGTTGAGAGTGGGTCGTCCGAGAATGGCATTGTAAGCAGATGAGCAGTTGATCACGAGGAATGTTACATCCTTTGTGATCCGCTGGGGTAGTCACCTACCGTTACAGACAATGTGATGGCGCTAAGGGGGAACGCTTTTGTCCCTCCAAAACCAACAAAAGGGGCATTTATCGAGACCAGCTGTTCTCTATCAATCCTTATCTGCTAGAAGGCCGGGTAATACAGGATGTCTGCCGAGCTGCCGTTGTTAACCAGAACCTGGTGCATGTTGTAGTCTCCTACTCGTAGGCTGACAACAAGTGCATCGTTATGCGGGTGGTGGAGTCTTTGAGCATCTTCTTCTGAGAACCCGATGACGGGGTTGTCGATCCGTGCCATCTTAGGTATGAAGCCTGTAATCTGGACATTTTGGACCATTCTCAGGTTGGTCTTTCAAGCTTTTTTGGACGACTCGGTAGTGGCTGTGCCCCCTATGATCATTCTTATATCTCCTATGGGTGGTCTAGGGTGTTCATTCTCCTGTCGTTAGGCCTACTCCTAGGGTGGATATGTTCTTTCCGTACTAACGAATCTCTGTAGCTTCCCTTGTTTTATAAGAGCTTCTATCTGTTGTTTCAAATCGTAGCAGTTGGCTGTGTCATGTCCGTGGTCACGGTGGAAGTGGCAATACTTATCTCTTGACCTCTAATTGGGATCTCCCTTCAGCTTACCGGGAAACGTCAGAGCTCTTTCGTCTTTGATCTGCATTAAGACTTGATCGATCGGGGCAGTCAAGGGGGTGAAACTTGTGAACTTCCCAGTGGGGGGCTTGGAACGTCTGTCTTCCCGTCGTTCTTCGATTCTAGCCATCTTTCGCCCCCTATCCTGTCGAGTATCCTCCTGTCTTTCCCTCTTTCTAGGTTTCTTCTCTCAGGCTAGTAACGCATCCTTCGCATTCATGTATTTGGTGGCCTTGTAAAGCACATCTGACATGGTCTTTGGGTCATTCTTATACAGAGAAAATAAGAACTTACCCTTCCGTAACCCATTAGTGAATGCTGCTATGAGTATCTTGTTTTCTGCTTCATCAATCGAGAGGGCCTCCTTGTTGAAACGGGTTATGTAGGATCTCAACGTTTTGTCCTCCCGTTGCTTAATGTTCATCAGGCATGCAGTGGATTTTTGTACCTGTGTCCCCCGATGAAGTGAGAGGCGAATTGGGCACTTAACTCATTGAAGGAACTAATAAAGTTGAGCGTCAGCCTGCTAAACCAGATCCTTGCAGGTCCCTTCCACATGGTGGGAAAGGCTCTGCACATGATCTCGTCCGGTACACCCTGAAGGTGCATCAGGGTCTTGAAAGATTCCAAGTAATCCAAAGGGTCTTTGTTTCCGTCGTAGTTTTCCACTTGCGGCATACGAAACTTCAGCGGTAAGGGGAAGGAATTGACGGATGTGGTGAAAGGTGAATCGGTTTGGTGGACCAAGTCGTCGAGGTCACTAGATACTCTTCCTTTGAGGGCATTCAGCATCAGGTCCATCCGTTCCCTTATCATCTGCATCTCTGCGACAATGTGGGGTGGAGCCATGTCTACGATGGATGGATGACTCACGTCTGGTAGTTCTGGCCTACTACAGGCATTGCTACCTTTCAGCCCCTCTTGGTATCTTTTGTTTGCACTGGTGCCTTTTTGGTCCTCTTCCTGAGTGTTATGTCCTGCGTTCCTTTGACGCAGTTGCTCTTCCAGATTATAATTTTGTTTGGTGAGACATTCCACTGCAGCCGTGAGGGTTTGGACTTACCTCTCCAGGGCAGTGGGTTGCGGTTCGTTTCCTTGAACGTTGTTGGTGGTCGCCATCGAGGGAGTAAGTACCATGCAACTCTATGTCTGGGAAGCGATAGTATGGCTAATCTTCTTCCCCACAGATGGCACCAACTGATGATGCCGTAAAAATCACCAGTGAGTCACACAATTCTCGCACACTCGAAACAATACCTGCACAATAAAAAGAGAAGACCTAATAGAAAGCACCGATGTGGTGCCAGCCAAATACCCTCCGAATGTCAAGTTAGAACTTCTCACAACTCTAGAGTGCCAAAGCTGGGATGAATTATGCGTACCTGTTTTCTGAGGGTCTTTGGGCTTTTATAGTAGTGTTGAACCAAACTCCTATGCTTGCTTAACAAGTCTTTTCCTTATAGGGAAGATCTTCATTAATGTACGTATATTCCAGAATCCTCCCTGTGTTAGAGTTCTATTTGTAGTGGGACTCTATGGACTAGGATTAATCATGAGGCACAAGTTATTTCCATTTAGGATTTCTTGGAGACCACATAATTATTTGTTGAGTGCCACGTGCCTTTTTGGTCCGTCCACCCTAGGTCCATCCACAAGGGATCCGTCCATTATTGGCTCATTTGTTGAGCAATCCGTCCTTCTAAACGAATTTGTCCCCCTAATGTTCGTAAATGGTCCGTTCATATTTGACAGCTTTTGTTTGCGCCGTCAGGTCCATCTAAGTAAATTCGTCACCTTCGATTTTCTCCCTCTTCAATTGATATCAGCTCATTACATTAATCGTCACTTTTTATTTCCTCCTTTTTATTTGTGGGGGGAGGTTTACTTCATTAACAGACGCATTTAGCCAATAGACTACAAAATTCTCTCAAAACTCTCTGGTTTAGTATGATTCCTAGGTTTATTGTAGAATACTACTAACTGAGTTAGCTAATACCCATATGTCGATTACCACATTTAATTAAATTTTCTATTAATCCCGGTAAATATCATATGACTAACTAATTAAAATGAAATTTATTCCAAAATTTAAAATTTAATTTAAAACTCATCTTCTTCTCAAAAAAAAAAAAAAAAAAAATTTAAACTTATCTAAGAGTTACCTCTAGCATTTAAATCCTCTCACCGCAAATGTCGAATTATCAAAAATAAAATAAAACTATTTGAAATTATAAAGTTTAAATAAAGCATTTTTAGAAATTTTTTGAAACATTTTAAAATTTAAATGAAATACATTGAAAATAGGTTTATAAAGTAATTGAAAAAACTTAGGTATAGTACCTTATGTGCTTTTTCTTAAGTTCCCCTCTTAAGATTTAGTCACGTGACTACTTAATTAAAAAAATACATTTTCTTCCCGTGAGAAAAAATTCACATGACAGAATTTCAAAAAATACATTTTCTTCCCCTCTTAGGATATTAAATGAGTATCTTCAAAAAAAAGAAAAAAGAAAGATATTTAATGAGTAAGGTGGTTATTGTCAATTACTCCTTTTTTTTTTCTTTTTTCTTTTTTAAGAATATATCATCAATTATTCCTAAATTAGGATATTGACAACAAAAGTTTATAATTTGGGAATATTGTTAACAACATCATAAAATATACTAGCCTCATCACACGCGCTTTGCGCGTGCGATAAGGCTTTTCTTTTAGTAAAAAAAAAAAAAAAAACTCTGTGATTTTATTTTATATATATAATTTTTATTTTGACAATTTAATTTATAAGTGGATAAAATAATTTGACAATTAACAGGAAATTTGTCCTATTTTTTAGGTAATGTTTTAGTGGGAGTTAGAATTGTATTTTACCAAATTGTCCTTTTATTTTGTCTCTACTTAAACATAGGGGTGTAGGGACATTTTTGAACTAAAAAATGAGGAATCTAAATAAGAGAAGCCCCTTAAATAGTAGTATAGATGATGGAAATTGATAATTAATTATTATTTATAATTCTGTCATTATTCTCTTTGATATATTTTTAAGTGCGCAGGACCAACGTTAATAAAGTTAATTATGCAAATAACGTAACCGGTTCTCATAGTGGCTCAATGGGTTGGTTACAGATAACAAGTGCCATATCTTGGGTTCGAGAACTGGGGCAGATCAAAGATCAAACAGGACATGAGGTATTCTAAAATACCTCTTTTCTTTTTATTTGGAAACTTAAAAAATCCTTCAAGAACCAAAGATGGCGTAGTACATGTAGAAAGGGGAGCCATCAGTCACGGCCAGTTGGCCTCTCCAAATTATTTGGTTATCTAATATTCTAATTGTTGTGCGGACGCTTTGGCAAGAATGGGTGCTGGAATGCTCTTTGATTTTGTTTCTTTTGATTTACCCCCTGTTTGTATTTTGGAACAAATCAAGCTTGATGCCTTAGGAACTTTGTATTCTAGGCTCCGCAATAGCAGCGTTGTTGCTTTCTAGTTTCGTGTTTAATACATCCAGTTTACCCAAAAAAGAAAAGAAAAAAGATACTTGAAAAATAATACTAAGAAAATTTTGGGTCACCCCCAAGTCCAATTTTTTTCCCCCTAATTTCTTATACACTGTTCCACTTCAAAACGTTTTGGTCCCACTTTAATTTTGGCACCACCCAAACATTTGAAAAAAAAAAGCCATTTTTTTTCCATTTGGAAAATCATAAATCACTTTATAAATTAAATTGGACGGCTCAATTAAATCACAAAGTTGAGTGTGTTGTAGTTCAAGTGACATTTCCTAGTGTTTCTAATGGAGAAGTTTAGGTTTGATACCCCCTCCCAATTATTGAATTATATCAACAAATAAATAATGGTTGAAGCCTAAACTAAGTTACTATGTGAAAATCACCCTTTCACCTAAAGCATTTCTAGTAGGCTCAATAAACCCACAATTAGCCAAAATTATAACTAAACTCCCCTTGAACCGACTTGCATTAAGCACAATAATTTGTCTCAATGTCTCAATTGAGTCACTGTTCATCAACACATCAACAATATATCTCTCTCTCTCTCTCATCCAGACAAAATGGCAGAGATGGAGGACAATGGTAGGGTTTGGGTGGTGATTTGTGGTTTGGATTTTTGGTAGGCGACAACAAAGATGAGTCACGATTTTGGTTTTTGGCTTGGTCATTGGATCTGTGAGGCAGTGGTTAGTTCTGTGGATTTTGACAATGGCTAAGGAAATTTGGTTATGCAACAGTTTTGTGATGGTGACTATGCGATCTGGCTAGAGGAGAGGAAAAAATTTATACATAGTGTTGAGAGAAAATAATAATAATATTATATTTTTTATTGAAATGGGAAAGAATTAAAGAGTTTAATGTAAGGTGCTTATGAATGGACTAGTAGACTAGTAGGGTCAAAATGGCCAAATATCACAATTTTTGGAAATTTTTAGTAAAAAAACATTGTTTCAGAAATAAATGGCAAAGTATCACTTTTTCTAGAACTAGAGTTTCAGAAACTCGATTTCCTCATTAATTTTGCCACCGTGGTACTGCTGAGTTGGATTTGTGTGATTAAAAAAAATTATGTGGTACTCGAGCTTGGTAAACTCGAGTACCATGCAACACAGTACTCGAGTATACCAAGCTCGAGTACCTTTTTTTTATTAAAAAAATAATAATTTACATAGTACTTGAGCTTGGTAAGCTCAAATATTGTGTAATTTTTTTTTCCTTGTTTGGGGATAATCAACAAATA
The DNA here is from genome assembly GCA_023055345.1 of Quercus wislizeni. Classification (NCBI taxonomy): domain Eukaryota; kingdom Viridiplantae; phylum Streptophyta; class Magnoliopsida; order Fagales; family Fagaceae; genus Quercus; species Quercus wislizeni. The sequence continues at coordinate 5,109,343 of JALGQJ010000014.1, forward strand.
AACATAAAGATAAAAATAAGTAGCTTTTTTTTTTAATGTTTTTATTTATTTAAATAGAAGCATTGTAAAATATAGAGATTTTAATTTTGAAATATGAATTTAATTTCTACATTAATTAAAACTAGTGTATGACCCGCACAATGTGCGGGTTAATTAGTTTTATTTATTTATTTTGAATTAGGATACTCTTATTTGTTATTTATGGTAAAATAAATAAAACTCTCTAATTTATAGGTATGGTATCTTAAAATTTTAAAGAAGCTCTATTAATATGGTATTACAATTTTCACTTATTTTATGAAGCTAACAAAATGAAAATGAAGTGACGATAATTATTTTAGAATACCTGTCATCACTCACTTGAAGTGTCAATGCTAGGTTTGTAATGCCCTTGATAATAACAGTTTTCAATCTTCTATATGATCCAATCCTTAATACATATTGGGTTAAACCTCACCCACATAAGTAATAACCACTAACCATATACTTAATAACCACTAACCATATACAAAGTATATGGTAAACTTCATTCTCAAAAAAAAGAAAGTAAACTTAATAAATTTAATATTGTGTTTTATTTTTAGGACCCAATATATAATGATTGTTAATTTTTTAAGTGAAATAAAAAATATAAAGAGTGATTAGATTCTTATTAAAAATAAAAACAAAAAAATTATCCTAGTGTAAATAAAGATACATATTGGATATTTTGTGAAGCATGAACCTTCGAAGAATGTTCATATTAAATTACTTTTACTATTCCCAATCCCATCAATGACTGAGATTTATCTCACCTCTACTATTCCTATAAAGTTACTTTTCCTTTCCACCATATTCTTCTTCAATTCTTTACTTCTTCCTCGTTAGTGAGCCTCTGTGAACTCCCATCACATCTTTTTTTTTTTTTCCTTTTCACTATGCTTTTCTGCTAACATTTTTAAGTTTCAGTTTTTTCTTTTTTTAATAATCATTCAGTCTCATGAAAAATAGCACATGAAAATATTCTCACCTTTCAACTGGTTGCAGTAAATCCAATATGGTGAAAAGGAAAAAACTGGCTGCAGTAAATTATATTGTGTAAAATTTTTTTTAAAAGGTACTCAAGCCTGGTATACTTGAGTACTATGTTGCATGGTACTTGAGTTTACCAAGCTCGAGTACCGCATAATTTTTTTTAATCGCACAAATCCAACTCAGCAGTGCCGCGGTGGCAAAACTAATGAGAAACTCGAGTTCTAGAAAAAGTGATACTTTGCCATTTATTTCCGAAACAATGTTTTTTTGCTAAAAATTTCCAAAAATTGTGGTATTTGGCCATTTTGGCCAGACTAGTAGTGTATTAAGGCTAGTGTGAAACAGTGAATTGCAGTATGGCGACCAAAATGAGTGTTACAATTGATTTTTTTTATTTGATAATTTGAAAGTTACAAAAAAGGAAGGTGGGGTTTGATTTGCGGATGTTATAGACACACCATGAAGTGCCAACCAATTGAATTACAATATTCTTGGAAATTATAAAAAGTCCATAAAGAGTAATGTAAGGACCAAATTTGATTCCCTAACCCAACAGATAGATGGACTTAGGCCCAATGAGCCCAAAATAATAAATTTGTAGAGAATGGGTTGGAAAATTAGGTTCTAATGAATCAAACAAACACAACCGTATATTTAGATGACAAGACGATATAAATAAACAGGGTTATGATGAAGAAAACCATCCTCGGCAAGGTCCAAGGAGAACCGTTCTTATATATTATCCTCAAGTTTAATTACAAGTTTGGTTCTCAGTTGTTACAGTGTTTCTCTCTTGATTTTCCGATCCCCTTTTCCTGTTTCCTCCTCTTCCTTTTATACTTCCTTCTCCTCTCATCCTTTTCTGCCACGTGCATGCCAGGTGGTTGGTGTTGATACTTGTCCTATCAACACCTTCCATAATTCTTGTATAGTAGTTGTAAGGCTGATAACCACTGTTCAGGTATCACCTCCACATTAATGTGGCCAGAGAATTAGTTGTAGTGCATTTAATGCGGTGGCAACAGCTTTTCCCTAAGATATTTTGGGACTCTTTCTTGTCTGATGTCTCTGTAATGCTTATCCGTACCAACGGAACTTCTTGGAACGTTACTCTGGACGATAGACCACTTCTTCTGACCTCGGCTTTGGCTAGCCGAGGAGGTATTTATCCTCGGCTCATCTTCTTGAACCATTGTGACCAAAACTAACCTTTTTGTTTACTAACACAGTCTCTTTTGTCAAAGACTTATCTTCCTCGGAAAATCTCTCATCCTCAGCTTGGGCACAAGCCCAATATATAAATAGATAGTGAATTCTCGGGCCCAATACCCCTACAAGTAACAAAATTTTGCCCCATTGCCTTATGTAATATTTTACATAAATTGATCTCTAAAGTGTTAGCCAACAGGTTATAAAGTATTTTACCAAGTTGGATTTCAGAATCCCAAAGTGCTTTCTAGTTTGATAAAGCAATTTTGGACAATATCTTCATAGCTTTTGAGACCCTGCACCATATGAAAAAAAAGAAGATCGGAGGAGAAGGGAACATGACAATGAAGCTTGATATGAGTAAAGCGTATGATAGGGTGGAGTTAAGAGTTTTCTTGAGCAATTGATGGCAAAGATGGGTTTCCATGAGTGGTGGATTTGTATGATTAAGGGATGTATCAGGTCAGTCACATAATCGATTTTGATAAATGGTGAATATGGAGGCAACATTCACCCCACAAGAGGAATTCAACAAGGCGATGCTTTGTCACCTTATCTCTTCTTACTTTGCTCCAAGGGTCTCAAGGTCCTAATTCAACGAGAAGTTAACATGGATAATCTCATAGCCTTCTCTTTATGCAAACATGGCCCTCAAATATCTCATTTGTTTTTTGCTAATGATAGCTTACTATTTTGTCATGCTTGACTGTGGGATCTTCCAGCAATTCAGAATACTTGAACCCATTCTGAAGAAGCATCAAGTTAATAGATAAACAAAGAGAAGCTACAAAAAATTCTATCAAATACTTTTTGGGGGTACTATTTTTTATGCAAAAGTAAAATCGGATTCCTACGCATGGAAAAGCATCCTTAAAGCCCGAAAGTTTGTAACCACTGGGGCCAAGTGGAGAATAAGGAATGGTTGCTTAATCCAAATCTACCATGATAATTGGTTGCAGTGATGATTATGGAAGGGTGTTATCACCTCCAACTATGCTACCTGCAGGTTCCACTGTTGATCTGTTGGCAGATGAAGATTTAAGATGGTGAAATGTTAATCTAATTGATCAACTGTTTGAAGCCCAAAGAATTAAGTATATTCCCATTTGCATGACTCCTTAAGAAGACATCTTGATTTGGCCCAAAAAACAATGAATGGTGCCTACTCGATGAAGTCAAGTTACCATCTCCTTTATAATTCAGGTGGTATAGATACAGCTTCGGTTACAAATTCTGAGGCCTCAAAAATAATTATGGGTAGGTGTGTGGCAGTTAAGAGTCCCCAGTAAGGTGAAGACCTTCGTTTGGAGAGCCTGTACTAATTTGCTGCCAACTATGGTGAATTTGGTAAAGAGAAAAGTAGGTTCCTCTCCAATCTGCAGTTGTAAGAGAGAACTTGAAACAACTCTCCATGTATTGTGGGGTTGTGAAAACGTCAAATTTGTATGGTGTGAGGATTTTTGCGAATTGAATGTTGAAAATCACCCGCTAGATTCTTTTGTTGATCTCTCTAGCTTAACATCGTCTAATCCCAAAGGGGTTGAACTCTTTGCCATGATTTGTTGGTCTTTGTGGACTAGTAGAAATAAAAGTAGAGTGGGGGGGATCAATTGGACCTTTGCCTAAGGTTTCTAGTACAATAGGACAACATCTCAGAGATTTTTAATAGCTACGGGTTAAGTGTCAAACAAAACCTTGCCCTAGCCAGGTTGTGTGAAAGCCACCTGATCCGGGTAAGTTAAAAACTAATTTTGATGGAGCCTTGTTTGAAGATTTAAATGTAGTGGGTGTCGGAGTAGTAGTTCACAACTCTTAAGGAGAGTTTATAAGGGAAAATTATTAGGTACTCCCGGAGTACCATAAATGTGTGCTCCCTCCTCTCACATGAATGGTGAGTCCCATCATGAATTTAATTAGTGGGGTCTACCATTCATGTGAGAGGAGGGAGCATGCATTTATGGTACTCCGGGAGTACACAATAATTTCTCGTTTATAAGAAGGCTTCTAGAATATTTCTGTTATTACTGAATTGAATGAATTGAATTGAAACTGTACAAAGATCCTACATATATACTAACAGAAGGAAGAAAACTAATTTCCGAACTATGCGCAAGGCAGTTACATAAGTTATAGCACGTGTATCACCCACGTGTGAACATAAATAACTAATAAAGACTAAACTACAAGTCACACAACTTCTCATGTCGTTTTATGCATTACATTGTCACTTGCTTCATTCTGCTTCACTCCACTAGCACTTCACTTCACTTGTTGCATCACTTGCTTCTTACTTCACTTTGATCTACTGCTCTAACCTTGCTCTTAATATCTTTATAGAGTTTTTGGCGGGTTTATTTGAAATTATTCCCATGCCATCTTTATTGGTTAAATTGGAAACTCTTGCTACTAAAAGAGTAGTGCACTTTTGTAGACACCTCATTTTGTACCCATAAATAACCTTTGGTTCCCAACTCTAATGATGAGCTTGACATATGTCAACCAAGGGTAATTAAAGAGTTCATATTAGTTTGGAAGTAATCATAACTCAAAAGTATTTAAATCTCTTTGAAAATGATGCTGAAAAATGATCTTTGATCACTATTTTGAGTATAACTTTTGGTTCACAAAGAATTTTTGAGTGATATTTGTTTCATTGGCAAGTAGACATCTTGGGCATCAATTTGAATATAAAATTTTCCTAATTTGAATTTATATTGAGTGAGTTATAATTGTTTGAAAACGGGCTGATATAGCAATCAAAATTAGGGTTTTTAGGGAGCATGCGTACACATGAATCAAGGGTGCGTGCTCACCCACAAAACTTGCATACGCACACACATTCCCAAGTCATTAAAACATGATTTTTGGGTCCCCAAAATATGATTCTTTGATGGGGGCCGGCCCCTAAACCCTTGTGAACGTCAGTTTTAACGTATAAATACTCACCTTATGTGCTTCCATGCTTTCAAAACTCTATTCTCTCTTTTCTAAACTCACCATAGCACCTTTGCACATTTTTTCTAAGTATGCAAAACCTTTTTCTAGCACCAAACTAAGGTAGAAAACTTGTTCTTAATTTGATTTCTTAAAACATTTTCAAAATCTTTTGTTTTCAAGTTGTGATTACCTAAACTATTATGTTCTTCTGGCTGTTCTTGTTCTCTCAATCCAATCTTTGTGTCGTAGGCAGTGAGGGGTTGGTTAAACAAACTCTAAATCTGTTATCTTAAAGCAAGGTGAGTCTTCTTTCCATGATTTCTCAATCTGCTAACTAGGAATCACATGAATCTCTTGTTTTAGTTTATTTGTAAATTTTTTCTTGTTAAGTTTAATGATTATGATATTTTCTTGATGCTATTGAATCTGAACATGCGATTTAATTTGCTTTTTGTTTAGTATTTTCTCTAATTAATGCCTCTAGATTTCAAGTTAATATGTTATAACATATAGAAGTATTCACGTGTTTTGTTTGAGGATTATGATATTTATTTTGTGATATTAATATGACCATGATGTAGTTATTTATTTATTCTAGTGTTTATCTTGTTAATTTCTTTGTTTTAAACTCAAGTAATTTCTTTGTTTTTGTGTTGAGGATGTGTACGAATACTCAAGTATGCACACATGCGTGCGCATGATTAAGTATGCACACACACCCCGAACCTAGATTTGGGCAAAATCTCGTTTTTATTTAATTAATCATTTTCCTTGTGTTATTTAGTTTTGTTTGACTTTGTTCAGGTTATTTAATTGTGTTTAATTATTTTCCATGTTGTTTTAGTATTTTTGCCATATTTGGTTTATTTGATTTTTTTTTTCTTGTGTGTTTTATTAATTGTTATCTTTAACTTTGTAAATATAATTTTTTTGATTGTGTTTTATTTGTTTCCTTTTATATTGTTACGTGATCTTTAGCATGTTGTGTATGTTATTTTCATTAAGTGCATGATGTATGTTTAGGTTAAGGATTAGGGCTCTCATAATAGACTCTTCATTTAAACATGGCCTAGAAACACATAATGGAGACTGGTCCACCAGTTGGGTGGTCTTGGATATCTAACACATTTCCAAGCCGTACCCAAATTCTAGACCCATAATCTGGTATGCAAACCTATGCATGTAAGTGAGTGGTCCAAAAAGCTCAACTTGGTTCATAGACCTAAACCAGGTGGCGACTCCATTTTTCAACCTCTGCCTGGTCCACTTTAGGCTGATGTGTACTTCCCATGAGGAAACCACTCGTTGTGGGCGCTTGCACCCAAAACTTTATACAGGAATTGGATCTACATAGTTCAATCTTAAAGGGAGATTCTGAAACTTCTATCAATGCTATTTGAAGTAAAAATTTACTCCAACCATCCTTTGGTCACATTATTAAAGACATTATGTCTTCAGCTAACTTGTTACAGAACTTTTCTTTCTCTCGTATAATTAGGCAAGACAATACTTTGGCTCATGCTTTAGCCAAAAAAGAAAAAATTTATTTTCCTATTTTACTATGGATAAGGTCTGTCCCTTCTGCTATTCATAAGACTTTTTTAACAAATTTTTTAGCTATTCAATAATACGCCCTACGTGTGAGGTTCTTGGCAATTATATTGACAATTCTTCTATAAAAAAAAGAAAAAAAAAAGGACAATTGATTGTTCGAGCATACTTAGTTGGATGGCTGATGACCCAAAGCCTTCAAAGACTTCGGACTAAACAGCTTAGTCCCCATGTGGAGAGGAGCCATCACTCATGGCCCAATGGGCCTGTCCAAAGTATTTGAAAATTTTTATACTCTAGTAACCTATTGAAGATATTCAAAAGTCACCCCTAAGAAAAATATTACTTGGGTCAACCCTAAGAAAATAGACACTGTGCATTCGACCTGAGTGCTCTTCTTCCTGAAAGCTGATGGAGACAACTGAAAATCTTACTAGAACTTTTTGAGGTACCAGTTAGATTTGATGAGGCATTTTCAGATTAATATGACAATTGTAAATAAAACCAACTGTTTGAGTTTACTGGGTTCGTAAACATATCATCAGATTAAGGAGGTCTCTTCACTGTTGAAAATAAAAATAAAAATAAAAAATGTTACAAACATGTAATTTTTTTTAAAAACCAATGCACTAAAATAATATAACTGCTTCAGGGATAATACTCTAAATCTAACATATAATATATATAAAAAAGTGTTTGAAAATTTCAACATAAACCGAATGGTAATCAAATTTACTCAATAACTCTGTTACTAATGCCTTGGATGAATAATACTACAAACTAACATATGATGGATCAAGATCCTTTAAAATTTCTAGAATACTCTACCAAATGGAGTTCTCTTAATTAGGGTTGTGTAGCCAACCCGCTAAAACCGACCCGACCTACCCATCTCGTCAGGTTGGGTCAGTTTTTAGGCCTTGGTAGGTTGGGTTGGGTTACAATTTTTTTTTTTTTTAATACAGGGTCGGGTTGGGTTTGGGTCATAAATTTCAAACCCGCTAAACCCAACCCGATCCACCCATATATTTAATATATATATATAATATTATATAATTAATAAAAATTTTAAAATAACAAACTCTTCTTATCCTATATAAATGCCAATTAATTCACACAAATCATAATAAATTACTATTGTTGTTTAGTCATTAGTGTTGTTTGCTTTTAAGGAGTTACATTGATATTAATTTTTAGGTTTTTTTAATATATTAATATTTATAATTTTTTCTACTCAATTTAATAATAATAATAATAATAAAAATTTTGTCCAACCTATGGGTTCAACCCAATCCAACCTGACTCAAGTGGGTTGCGTTGGGTTGGATTTATGCGATGAGTTGGGTTGAATTGAATTTTTTTTTACCTGCTATAGTGGGTTGGGTCAAAAAATTCCCTCAACCCGACCCATGCACACCCCTACTCTTAATCTTGATCTTTCATTAAAAAATAGATGGTTAAGATTATGAAATGTCATTAATTTACTAAAAATATTATTAAAATAATAGTGCCAAGTCAATTATTTCATATTTTGAGTTTTATTAATAGAAAATAAAACTCAAATCCAAAACAAAGGAAGGCCACAAAATCTTCCAAAAATCCAGCCCATCACAAGCCTTACATGGGCCGCCTAACCATCTGTTATACTCAACGCAACTCGGTGGCACTCTAATAAATTCAATCATAAACAATAATTTATTTTCATATCATAAGAGATAAAGTTTAGTTATAAAATTGGTTGTAACTTAAAATTACAATCTTACTCAATATCTTTTTATTGAAGATGAATTTTGACAAATTTACCATTGAATTATATATTCTTCTTATATCCTCAATACTTGCAAAATTTCTAAAAAATTAAATATCAATAACTATGTTATCAATAAATTGTTTAAATTGCAAGCTTTTGTAGTTTAAAATTATACATAAATATAAGCTTATAAATCATATTATAAATAATTTCCGATTGACACAAAATTGGACATGTGTATTAAGAACGTAAAGAATATGCAATTCAACGATTAGATTTTTAAAATATGTAGCAATTTTTATTTTATTAAGTAAGGTTGTAGTTTAAGGTTACAACTAATTTTATAACTAAAATTTATCATATTTTAAACTTGAGGGAAACACATTCCCATTCAAGGCTAGACAAACAATCCTTAAAGTTCTTATACCCATAACCCACTTTCAAAATTCTCAATTTGCAATCAATCACCAATTAGAGAATACACTTAACAAGTGCAAAATTTGACTTATAGTTTGTCTATAACAAAAGTCACCATTTTTTAAATAGGTCTCCATCTAAACAAAACTTACTTTGTTATCTGTGCTACTAATAACAGGATTACCTATTTGGGTTCAACATTTTCCGTACTAAAATATCCTCACACAAATCCTTAAACTCTTTAAAATACTCCTATCTTTTAGTTAAATAATTTTAAGTTTAAAAACACAAATGGGTTAAAAGAGTAAATTAATATATTTTTTAAAAAGTTCCTAAGTTTTAGGTGTTTTCCTTTCTTTTTTCCAATATGAATTACCACTTCTTATGAAAGATCCTAAAAATTAAGACACTATCTCTATCTCACTTTTAAACATTATTCCATGTTATCTTACCTCTTTCTTAATTAAAAAAAAAAAAAAAATACTATGGTTATATTATATATATTTTTTAGACAAATGACTTCTATTTGAATTCCAATGCCTCTACATGAGAGTTGAGGAAAAAAAAAAATCAAGAGTCAAAATAAAGAATTAGGACACAATCTCTATCTCACTTTTAAACATTATGATACTAAATCCAAGATAAAAATAAAAAATAAAAAAGAGCTTCATCGCATGCGCGAAGCGTGTGTGATGAGGCTAGTGTTATATACTATTTTACCTTGCTAAAGCAATAAATCACTGTATTTACTTACATTTGAATTCATTTATATAGATGATCGAATTTGTTTATTATGTCGTCTTCGAACTAAATGTCTCATCATAGTACTAATCAATAAATTTTTTTCCCTATATATTTATATTTATAATCTTTTGCATGCAAAATGATCATTTATGTTGTCTTTACATTAATGAATAAAGAGATGATTTGAACATGCGTAAGGGATGCCAATTTTGCCCTACCCTACTTGACTCGCCCCTCTCTGTTTCGCTCCATGCGGGTTTTCTCCGCTCTGCAAAGGTGGTGGGGCAGGGATGAGGCAATATTTTAGCCCCACACCACCGGGCGAGGTGGGGATGGGTTTAGACTTTTTAGACCCTGCCCCATTCCCGCCTTGCCTTGTTTATTTTATTCTACCCAACAAGACTTTCTACTTAAGCTATTAGTAGAGAGCTAGAAAGCCTTGTTGGGTATAATAAAATAAGTGAGGTAGGGTTGGGATGGGGCAGGACGGGTTGGGTCTAAAAAGTCTAAACCCGTCCCCACCTTGCCCGATGGTGCAGAGCTAAAATCTTACCCCATCCCTACCCTACCGCATTTGCTGGGTGGGGAAAACTCGTGTGGGGCAAAGCAGGGGGGGTCAAGTGGGGCGGGGCAAAAATGTCATCCTGTACGCATGTTCAAATCAACTCTTTATTCATTAATGTAAAGACAACATAAATGATCATTTTGCATGCAAAAGTTAATACTATAAACTTGTGTTTGTGGAAAAGATTAAAAATATAAATATAATTGGAAAAAAATTATTGATTCGTGCTATGATGAGACATTTAGTTTGAGGACGGCATAATAAAAAATTTCGATCACCTAAATAAATGAATTCAAATGAAAGTAAATGCATTGATTTATTGCTACAGTAAGGTAAAATAGTATATAACACTAGCCTCATCACACATGCTTCACGTGTGTAAAGAGGCTTGTATTTATTTATTTATTTTATCTTAGATTTAGTGTGGTTATATTTAAAAGTGAGATAGAGATTGTGTCCTAATTCTTTATTATGACTCTTGATTTTTTTTTTCTCAACTCTCATGTAGAGGCATTGGAATTCAAATAGGAGAAGTCATCTGTCTAAAAAAATATATATAATATAACCATTATATTTTTTTAAAAGAAATTTAAGAAAGAGGCATGGTAACATGGAATAATGTTTAAAAGTGAGATAGAGATAGTGTCTTAATTTTTAGGATCTTTCATAAGAAGTGGTAATTCAGATTGGAAAAGAGAAATGAGAAAACCTAAAACTTAGAATCTTAAAAAAAAAAAATAGTAATTTACTCTTTTAACCCATTTATGTTTTTAAAGTTAAAATTATTTAACTAAAAGATAGGGGCATATTAGAGAGTTTAAGAATTTGTGTGAGGATATTTTAGTATGTAAAATGATGAAACCCAAACAGGTAATCCTATTATTAGTGGCATAGATAACAAAGTAAGTTTTGTTTAGATGGGAGACCTATTTAAAAAATGGTGACTTTTGTTAGAGACAAACTATAATTCAAATTTTGCACTTGTTGAGTGTATTTTCTAATTGGTGGTTGATTGCAAATTATTATTTATCTTATTATCATTAAATATGCACATTTGTATAAGATCAAGTAGTATTAACAATAGTGATGGAACCATGAATTCTCTCAAACAATGCAAAAGTAAGAGCTTTGTACACTGATTATGACATTTTAATAGAGAGTAGCTTTGATTGTATTGGGATTATGATTGTGTAAGAGTGCCTTTATACCATTCTATATTCTCCAAATTAGTTAGTAAAATTTCTTCTTGTCGTTGCCGTGAACATAGGCCAAAAGTTGAGTCGCATAAATCCTTAGTGTTTTTTTGTGTGTTTATTTTTCTTAGAAAATTTCTTCATTCTCCCTTTTAAACCCCGTAAGACTTGTACAATCAAATCTTGTTAAGTGTTATCCGATATGTATTTTTTACAACATTATATACCATTCTCTATTTATGGTTTGATTAAAGACTATGCTGTTGTGTTCTTGTGGACCAAAATGTTTATTTTTGCTGCACAAGTAGGAATTTTCTACTCGATGTCTCTATATGTTTATTTATTGTCTTAGGCTTTCACGGCCTTAAGAGATACAGAGATAAGACATAAGAGGCTATGAAGAAGCTATAAACTTTCCTATGTCTCTCTCTGTTTCGTTAATGGCGATCTCATCCCAGCACAATCACAACAACAACAATAGCATCATCCTCACAAACACACACAAGTCATGGGCCACCTTCACCACCTCCAAAATTTATGAGTGTGTTCATTGGGTTCTCTAGGAGCCACAAAAACTACCACATATTATCAGATATGGTAATAACAGACAAACTTTCATGTTCCGCATCTCCTTTACCAAATCTTAGAACCCAAGTCAGTTCTCCTTCAATAATCCCAAAATCCCAAATCCTACAACTCCATTCTCCATCCCAAACCGTATTAAAAAAAACACATTTGAATTCCCTCCAAATAAGCACCACCCACTATGAACACAGAAAGGATAAATTTGAAGACACTGTACCAACCATGTCAGAGATATTGGACTCATCGAAAGCCCAAAACCTTGACCTCCAGCTCCAAACTCTAGGACCCTTTTTCAGAATCACGGCCAAGAACTTGGAAACCCAAACAGAGCTTGGGAAGGCTGAGGGGCTAATAAGGGTCTGGTTGAAAGGGACAGTTCTTCACTTGGACTCCATTAGATTGAGGAGAGAGACACTGGGAATGGAGAAATCAATCTTTGGTATTGGTTTGTTCCTTGGAGCTGTTGCTATTCGATATGGATATGATTGTGGTTGCAAAACAGCGGAGTTACTTGCAATCAATGACTCTGATCTTTACCATTCCAAGGTTTTTGTCTACCCTATAATCTTCACCTTAATCTAGATTGTCCATTTGATTGAAAAAAAAATGCTAGTGGAAAAGCTATACTTACCTTAATCTATTCGCAGCCAATAGATATATTCTTTTTATGTGGTCTCCCTTTGTTTAAAAGTATAATGTGTCGAACGCAAGCAGTGCCAGAGTTACTCGGTTGTTTCCTTTGCATTTCTATTAACAATAAGTCTATGGTGTCTATAGGAACACATTTTTTTTTCTTTCATAATAGCTGAGTTGACAAGTTATGAATTATAGAAAATTAAATCATGCCAATAGTGTTCTTATGTGAAAATCAATAATATATTGTAATCTCAAAATATGTTAGAAAAAATATAGTGTCTATAGCATTACTGTTCAAGTAAATACATTTAGTAGCCATTAAATGGCCACAGAAGATACCTATTAATTAGCTTTGGCACTTGTCCTTCGTCCAGTAATGTGTGTTTTTAGTTAAATTCTCCTTGAAATAATGTATTAAACAGTTACTCAGATGACTGAATCTTCTATTAATATAATAGATTTTACTTTTTCAATCTCGCAGCTTGTTAGGTTCTACACAAGAATTGGATTTAAGGCTGTGCATGAAGTAACAGGTTCAGGATTTGGAGATTATGCCCACATGTTGGTCTGGGGAGGAGTTGGGACTCGAATGGATGCTAATGTTGAAGAACTTCTTGTAAAATGGTGTAGCAGGTTCAAACCTCGGAAGTGATTCACTGGTTGAGTAATTTCTCTCAATCCATTTCAAATTGAGCAACATCTCTTCTAATTCTATGAAGCACAGACTAGAAATTCTACTGTCATTAAAAACTGCTATCTGAGGTGGAAAATTAGTGTGTTTGGTTGGTGGCGTTGGTTCTAAGTACTACTCCTTATGGTATGTATGTGACCATGCTGAATTCCCGGCAAGTATGTCCTTAGTGTTCAACTTCAGTTTTGATCTGAGGATATTTTTATCCCGTGGGTTGAACAAGACCACGAGGAGGAGATCTTGCCTTGTATGATTACATCATATTGGTATGACTTGTGAAGCTCATGTAGTTCTTTCATGTTTGGTTTCTATTTTCTATGCTCAAGAAAAGGATTCAAAGGCTTCTAAGCCATCAGATTGAGGCAAAATGAGCTCCAAACCATAGAGAAATTTCAACAAACACATGGCATGCAACAATATCGGAAGTCTACAACACTAAAAAGTTTAAGGAAAACACCAAACTCACAAGTATGACTTAAAGTTTACAAAGGTTAATGTTAACTCAATTTTCAAAAGTGAACACCAAATTAAAATGCAAATGATGTATTACTCGAACAACTAACGGCAATGCAATCTTCAATGTGGTTTGGGTTCCACATTTGACCAAAATAAATTAAAGGAATTAACTCCTCAAACAGTAGCCGCCAGCAAATTTGGAGGTCTAAGATGATTAAATGAGTCATTTTTGTCATCACTTAAGTAATATTTAACTAGTATTTAATATTATAATTTTTTATAACAAAAATCTATTCTTTTTATTTTGTAATATGCTTTTTTTTTTTTTGAAAAATGCTAAAGTTATAACAAATTTTACTACAAAAGCACTTACAAACAATGTAGCAATGATGTGATTAGTGATACTTCAAGAAGATAATAAACAAATATTTGAATAATGTTAGGAATTTGATAAATTTTACAACATGAGGCTTATAAAGATGTAGCATCAATCACAAAAAGTAATTCAAAAATGCATTTAATAGTTTGTTAACGAACACAAATTATATTAATTGTCACATCAATTTATAAAGGCTTCAAACTAAAACTTATAGTATTTCTAGTATTTTTCTATTTGAATTATTTCTTGTGATTATTGACACATATATTTGTAAGACTCATGTATTTAAAATTGTATTATCTCTAGCATTGCTCAATTCTTTAGGACTTAAAAAAAAAAAAGATATATATATATATATATATATATAAATTTTTTTTTTCAAAAAGATATATTAATTTTTGCCCCAAAATTTGGGGCATTTCTCTAATAGGGGACCCTAGGCGATTGCCTAAGTGGCCTAGGCCTAGGGTCGGCCCTGTCCTCAAAAATCCATTGCAGCAGCATATTCTCTACGGAGGTAGTATCACTTACCAAAACTTATTAATAAGGCAATAGTGTCACCTAAGAAGGCGACATTGTTGTCACAATAATTTCCATTGAAATGCCAAACCTTGGAAGGCCCATAAGTCCATAACGTAGGATTTTTTGTTGCTGTTATCGGTTTTAAAAAAAAAAAAAAAAAAAAAAACTAGATTAATAATGCGGAAATAAGCATATATGTTATAATATGTAAAAAGAAATGTAGATCATAAATTTTTTTATTTATTTCTATAATTAAAGATAAAAAATTTATTTCTCATTTTTTGTTTAAAGTTAAAAAAAAAAAAAATTATTATTCAATCTTTGTTGTAACCTTTGACATAAAAACTGTTGTGTAAAACTGCAAATTAACAAGATAAATTATTTATAAAATTTCTTGAAGACTCCAAAATATTTACCTAAAACTATTTTTGTAAAGTTGGGCAAAGTGGGGTTAGGAAAAAAAAGAGAATTTAAATTATTTATTTCCATTAAAACAAATGGGAAACTAAAATTTTAGGGAGACGAGTGAATATATAGAGTTTCATTAAGTTACCTCCTTACACACTATAAAGGGGGAAAAAAGATGTGTTTACAAGACTGAAAGATGTATGGACGATCAGAGATTTTTATTATCAGAGCTGAACTCCGTACATATTGTGACACAACTGAAATAAGTATATTGCACATGTTTCAATACATAGAAGAATTAATCACTAATACACTGTATTTTCGTTATAGCATAGAAAACTATCTACGGACAACAACATATAGATTACAATGCTAAAAATTCTGACTACTCTTAACAAAGAATAGATCTATTGGAATATGTCCCTTATCTTTTGGAGAAGCCCTCTGTTTTTTTGTTTTCCTTGGCTCGCGATGTTATCCTTTGGGGCAAGCCTGATGAGGTTTCAAACTAGTCAATTGTCAAATCAAGTATTTGTTATATGTAGACTGAAGATGAAAAAAGCAATCCTGTAAATTTATCGTAGAGATGTAATTAATAATGGTGACTCATTAGCTCTGAGAACAAATTATTTGGTAACAATATCAAGTCGCAAAACTGAGAATTGACACTCAGAAAAACAAAAAAGATGTTGCATCTTGCATGAAGATCTTATCAGCACTGGAAGGCCACAAATCCATGTCCCAAGCCAAGCGGCGGCGCCCGGGGGGGTGGGGGGTGTGGGGGAGGAGAAGGGGGGTGACTTTGTTAAAAAAATCAGCTTAATGTCCAACTATAAATTGGGAGAGAGTAATGACATTTATGAGAAAAAATTAGTTTGTACATTTGCAAATCAAATGCCGTAACTCTAGCCGTAATCTTCAATCTCACACCTTATTCAACTCCCCCTTTTGATGAAACCATAATTTGCACATATGGACGTAAGGCAAGTTACAGTGTTACACAGATGGAAGAGGTTTTCAATTATCAGGAAGGATACTAGTTTATCATGAGTCCAAATCTTCTGTCTCACTTTCTCTACTTCACTCTATACTCCACAAATAAAAACTTGCCAAATGTCCATCTACTTAATAAAATCCTAATTTTGTGGCTTCTTTATTTCAGTTACCTAAATTAAATAAATAAAGAAAACAAGAAAAACTCAACATTCAACACATCTCACCACTAGTAGCACCACCTTCATTCCCCGGAGCCACCAACTACTCTAGTCACAGCCATCTAAGTAAGGTACCATCTTGGAACCCTAAACAAAGCCAAGCCAAATCTAGGACCTTCAAACTCCAACAAAGACCAATATTCAATCATTCCATTTCTCGGCTTTCTCAAGAACTAAACATTATGGTTGATTCAATCCGTTAAAAGTGGGTGGGTGATGTAAAATCTATTATAGTTTTCAAATAACACTATTATTTTTATTTTGTCTTTCTAATTGTGCCACGTTATATCTTTTCAACCTTTGGTTCTTGAGAAATAAAAACTTGTCATATCAAACCCTATATTTTGAGGTGCTCTTTGTGATGAGGAAAATCATGACCAAAATTTTCCCGTTCCGATGAATGGCTGTGACTGAAGGTGATGATGGCTCCGGTGAACAATGGTGGTGATGTCGGTGGTGGGATGTGTTGACTTTTGGGTTTTTCTTATTTTCTTTATTTATTTAATTTAGGTAATTGAAATAATAAAGCCACAAAATTAGTATTTAATTGAGTAGATAGACATGTGGCAAGTTTTTATTTGTGAAGTATAGAATGGAGTAGAGAAAGTGAGACAAAAGATTTGGACTCGTTTATCATGCCATATTATTAGCATGCATATATAATAAATTAGGAAATTATCTAGTGGAAACTAATTAGGCAATCATTTTTTTGGTAAATAATAGTATCATTAATTTAGTCATTGCAAGTGCACAGTATTGTAGTTTTATAGTAAAATGATGAGAAGAGTATCGTCCTCAGGGATTGGTAACTTACTTTTGACAAATACCAAAATTATTCTAATCTTGATTTTATCTAGAGAAGTCACTAAGGTTTTAGTAATTGGAATTCAAAATAAAATCAATTTAAATAAAAGATACGTAGAGGAAAAGAAAGATGTTGCTTGAAAATCAACTTAATGAGAAAGAAACTTCTAGGAAATCGATTTCACCTAATCCCTCACTATGCTTTACTCATCTAGTTAATTGAATTTAATTCTCTCTGTTTGTTAGCAATCTCCAAACTCATCCAACGGCCTCTTTTGATAGTCAATTGGAAACATTCTTTTTCATTATTTTACACAAGAGTATGCAATTTAATAAAACAAGAAAGCATTAAGACCAACGATTTTAATACTACATAGGTTCATACAAGTCTTTCGATCTCTATAGTTACCTATGCTGAAATATTCAAGATCTATCCTATAATCCCCTCTTTCGACAGCAAATCATAAGATTAAAATCATCTAATTAATGGCCAGTTAATTAGAAGCAATAAGCTTAGAATAAATCAGACAAACATGAAGAGAAATTGTTCAAATTAACATAGAAAAGCAAGCATAGTTCAGAACTAGATTACATCGTTTTCCTAGAATAAAGAAAATTTAGTTTATGCTAAAAATTAAATCCAACACAAACGAGTTCACCATAATTTTTTCTGAGAAGATTGAAAAGAAAATATATGTTGAAAAATTCTCTGTTTCAGCCCTCTCTTTCTTTCTGCTTCAGCACCTTTCTTCCTTTTTCTGCTTCAGCGACTGCCTTTCTTCTTTCTCTGTTTCGGCTGCCCTTTTTTTCTCTTCAGCGTTCCCTTTTTTTTTTTTTTTTTTTTTCTTTTAGCCCTACCTTTTTAAAGTCCAGCCCTTTACTTGTTGCAGCCTAACATAGCCCAAAAAGCCCAAACGTTATTCAGCTTTTCAGCCTAAACGTTTTTGCTTCAGTTCAGCCACTCTTTCTTGTTTTTTTTTCTGCTTTATTCTTTTCTGGTTCAGCCCAAAAATGTTACATTCAGCCCAAAACGTTTTTTTTTTCTTTTCTTTAGGTTGCCCTTTATTTTTCAGCCCAAGTGTTCAGCTCAAAACCTTTTTCAGCTGCTTCATGTCTCTTTATTTGAGTAAATCTTCATTTTCTTCAAATCTGAAATAAAATTTAAATAACAATAATGAAGTCTAAAATCCACAAAAAAATAAAATAAAATTAGACTAAAGTTTAAAGTTGAGAAGTGATAAATTACACTAAATTATGCAAGTCATTAGTCATCTAAGTAAGTAGAATATTTTATCACAAAGCATTTAACCTGTCCACACAAGAGAAACCAAATGAGCCTGTTGGAGATCTCAACAAGCCCTTTCGCTTTAAGGGAGCCCACTTCAAGAGGTGGAAAGGAAAGGTTCTCTTCTACTTGAGTCTTCTCAAAGTCTCCTACATCCTCACTGATAAGAATCCATCAAAAGTTCCTACCGATGAGATGAATGAGGAAGAATATATTCTCTATCAAGAAAAAATAGATAAGTGTACAAAAGATGAATATAATTGTCGTTCTTATCTTTTGAATTGTCTTGCAGATCATTTCTATGATTATTATGATACAACTTACAATTCTGCTAAGAAAATTTGGAAAGCTTTACAAAACAAGTATAATACCGAAGAGGCTGGTGCAAAGAAGTATGCTGCTAGCAGATCTTTCCGTTACCAAATGGTGGATGGAAAATCGGTGGTGGATCAAGCACAAGACTTCCAAATGATTGTAGCAAAATTGAGATCCGAAGGCATAAAGATTGGAGACAATTTGGTGGTAGCTAGCATAATTGATAAACTACCACAATTTTGGAGGGAGTTCCAAAAAACTTTGCGGCACAAACAAAAGGAGACATCCTTGGAGACTTTGATCACACGCATCCGTGTGGAGGAGGAGGAAGCTAGAGGACAAGATGCACTCATGACACAAGAGAGCAATGGTAATTCCACCACAAAGGTAAACCTTATTTCATCCAATAATAATATGCCCAAAAATCATTTTCCTAGAAATGTTCAACTGAAGCCTAAAAAAAGAGCCTTTAAAAATAATAATAGACCTCAAGGAAGGGGAAACCCAAATAAAAATTACAATAGGAACCAAGGACCCCCTTCACAAGATCAATTTAATAGATCCTGTTTTGTCTGTGGCAAGAGTGGGCATATTGCTCGATTTTGCAAATTTCGGAAACGTGAATCTGCCCCGTAGGCTAACGTAACCGAAGAGCCTTTAGTGGTTATGATTACAGACATCAATATGGTGCAATATGTTGAAGGGTGGTGGGCAGATTCTGGTGCTAATAGGCACGTCTGCTATGACAAAAATTGGTTCAAATTGTACACTTCTTTTAAAGAAGAAAAAACTGTTATGCTTTGTGATTCTAGCAAAACCAAGGTTCTTGGGAATGGTGAGGTTGAATTGAAATTCACTTCTGGACATGTGCTAACATTAAAAGATGTACTTTACACTCCGTCCATGAGGAAGAATTTGATGTCAAGTTTTTTACTTAACAAGGCTGGCTTCAAGCAAACTATGGAATCTGATAATTATGTAATCACTAAAAAGGGATTATTTGTGGGCAAGGGTTATGCTTGTGATGGAATGTTTAAATTGAATGTTGAGAATAATAAAGCATCTACCAGTTCAGTTTATATGCTTTCTTTTATTAATTTTTGGCATGCTCGTTTGTGTCATATAAATAGTAGATATGTGGGAATCATGAGTAGTTTAGGATTAATTCCAAGACTGTCAAAAGATTTTGAAAAATGTGAAACTTGTAGTCAAGCTAAGATTACAAAAAGGCCTCATAAAAATGTTGTAAGAAATACCGAATTGCTTGAGTTAATTCACTCCGATTTATGTGAATTTGAGGGAATTTTAACTCGTGGAGGAAATAGATATATTATCACTTTTATTGATGATTTCTCAAAATATACAACTGTTTATTTGTTGAAAAATAAAAGTGATGCTTTTGAAAAATTTCAAGATTTTTTAAAAGAAGTTGAAAATCAATTTGGTAGAAAAATAAAAGGAATAAGAAGTGATAGAGGCCGTGAGTATGAATCAAATGTATTCAACTCATTTGTTCAGTCTTTGGGAATTATCCATGAAACTACTGCACCATATTCACCTTCTTCTAATGGTGTGGCTGAAAGAAAAAATAGAACTTTAATTGAGTTAACAAATGCCATGTTAATTGAATTTGGTGCACCTTTACATTTTTGGAGGAAAGCTATTTTAACTGCATGTCATGTTTTGAATAGGATGCCACATAAAAAGTCACACACCACACCTTTTGAGATGTGGAAAGGACATAAGCCAATTTGGGATATTTGAGAGTATGGGGTTGTCTTGCTTATACTGACCCTAAAATGCCTAAATTAGGTATAAGAGCTACTACCTGTGCTTTTCTTGGTTATGTGATTAATAGTGCAGCCTATAGATTTTTTGATCTTGAAAACAAAATAATTTTTGAATCTGGTGATGCAATTTTTCATGAAGAAAAATTTCCTT
The DNA here is from genome assembly GCA_023055345.1 of Quercus wislizeni. Lineage (NCBI taxonomy): Eukaryota > Viridiplantae > Streptophyta > Magnoliopsida > Fagales > Fagaceae > Quercus > Quercus wislizeni. Next base: position 5,129,959 of record JALGQJ010000014.1, read on the forward strand.
TTAAATTGAAAAATAGTGGGGGTGAAGAAAATATTTTGTCACAACCTAGTTCTTCTACTTCACATTTACAAAATCAAGAAAATTTTGAAATGGAACCTAGAAGGAGTAAAAGAGCTAGAGTTGAAAAGGATTTTGGTCCTGATTATTATGTTTTTAACATTGAGGAAAATCCCCAAAATTTAAAAGAGGCTTTAACATCACCTGATGCTATATTTTGGAAAGAGGTTGTAAATGATGAAATGGAATCTCTAATTTCTAATAGAACTTGGAAATTAGTAGATCTTCCACTGGGTTGTAAGACGATAGGTTGTAAATGGGTCCTTAGAAAAAAGTTGAAACTGGATGGGTCAATAGATAAGTTTAAAGCTAGGCTTGTTGCAAAAGGCTTTAAACAAAAAGCTGATCTTGATTTCTTTGATACTTTTTCTCCGGTAACAAGAATTACATCTATTAGATTGTTAATTGCTATTGCTGCAATTTTTGATTTGAAAATTCATCAAATGGATGTAAAAACTGCTTTTTTAAATGGGGACCTAGAGGAAGACATTTACATGGATCAACCTGAAGGCTTTGTAGAGCCTGGACAAGAAAGCAAGGTATGTAAGCTAACTAAATCCCTATATGGCTTAAAACAAGCACGTAAGCAGTGGCATGAAAAGTTTGATTTCTACATGATTGAGAATGGTTATAAATCAAATGAATGTGATAAATGTATTTATTCTAAATCATGGAATAATTACATGTTATTATTAGCCTCTATGTGGATGATATGTTGATTTTTGGCTCAAATATGCATGTTATAAATGAGACAAAAAATATGCTTAAAAGCCATTTTGATATGAAAGATCTTAGTGAGTCTAATTTTATTTTGGGCATGAAAATTACAAAAGCATGTAATGGAATATATCTTGATTAATCACATTATGTGGAGAAAATATTGAGAAAACATAATTTTCATGATCACAAAAGTGTAGCTACTCTTTTTGATTCTAGTGTTCATTTATTTCCTGTAAATAATGATGATGAGATTTTTAATCAAAAGGATTATGCTAGTATCATTGTTAGTTTGCGTTATGCTACTGATTGTACTAGGCCTGACATTGCATATGTAGTAGGAGTGCTTAGCAGATTTACTAGCAAGCCTAGTAAAGATCATTGACTAGCTATTGAGCGAGTCATGAGATATTTAATTGGTACCAAAAACTATGGCTTATTTTATAAAAAGTACCCTGTTGTGATTGAAGGTTTTAGTGATGCTGATTGGAATACTTTGTCAGGTGATTCTCTCTCTACCACTGGTTATATCTTTACCTTAGGTAGTAGTGCTATTTGTTGGAAATCTAAAAAGCAAACAATAATTGCTAATTCAACAATGGAAGCTAAATTAATAGCATTAGCTTCAGCTAGTGAAGAGGCAAATTGGCTTAGAGATTTGTTATATGAAATTCCACTTTGGGAAAAGCCAATTCCACCTATATTAATTCATTGTGATAGCACTACCGCAATTGGTAGAGTTAAAAACCGTTACTACAACGGTAAATCCATACCTATAAGAAGAAAGCACAGTACCGTGCGATCTTATTTGAGTGGTGGCATCATAACTGTGGATTATATTAAATCTAATGATAATCTTGCAGATCCATTTAGCAAGGCCTTGGCAAAAGAAAGAGTCTAGAATACATCGAGGGGGATGGGACTAAAGTCCATAGAATCATAAGCCATGTATGAGGATACCTAACTTAAGGACCAAAGATCCTGAGAATTGGGTTCAATGGAAAAAACGCATCATACGATGGTCGTAAGAAATGCACAATTTATCTATTTTTAATTATTTATTTTGTAAATAATTTTTTAATTGTTCATCCCTATGATGTAAGTGCATTTATCCTGTAATGTGGAGAGGATGACTTAAAAAACTCTTAATGAAATTTGTAACTCATATGAGTGGGGTGTCAGAATTATAGGAGCACCCTTGACAAAATTTCACCTATATGAGTGTGGGGGTGGGGCCGCTGCCTATGAGATTTGGATTTAGTCTCAAATACACTCATGAAACTGGGATCAGCACACGGCTGTGCTAGCTATAAAAGCTCATGTCAACACCTGGGTTATTATGTGTAAGCAGTGACGCTTAATTTCCCTAAAGCAGTCCTAGTTCAAGTCGGAGACCACTACGACTCTGGAGTTGAGATCGCTGTTTTACTAAGTGAAGGTTCAATGCAGAGCACACCTTCATGATGCATAGTGACTCGTCTTTGCCTAATAATCTCTCTTTAACTAAAAATTTTAATATTAAAATGAGAGAGGGATTGTTGGAGCATTTTAATATTAATTAGTTAAAATGAATAAATGTTATAACATAAATGTAAAGATGTGGGAGTGAATATGAAAGATGAGGAGTTAGTGAAAATGTTTAATCCCACATTGAAAAGGAGAGAGGCTATTTTATTCTTTTTAATTGTGGTGATTAATGGGCTAAAATGTATTGTCTCAGATATTGGACTAGATACGTGCGCAAGGGGGAGGTGAAGAGTGGAGGTATCAAAATTGGAAATGAATCAGCCTCTTGGATCCTCCTACCTGACAGCCCATTCAGAGAAATTACCATATCTGTTGGTGAGTAAATGACCCGAATTAATACTCCATTTTTATTATGGACAATAAAGAGCCATTAACCCACTTAATGGACTTTCCGTTTGGGCCTATTCATTCTTCAGAAACTCCTTATCTCACCATTAATTATGTAACTCCAACCCATCAGATTAATATCCAACAATTAATCTTGTAACACCCATTACATCAGAATAATGGACCTAATTAAATCAAAATAAATTGGGTAGTAATTTCGTGAGGCCCATTAAGCCTATAAATCGACTCATTCAGACCCAATCCAAGTTACAACAATACACAATACATACAAAGAAAAAATAGAGAGATTCTTGGCAAGGAAGGGTGTTCTTTCTGGTGGAGCTTTGGGCTTGAACACTTTGTGCAGAGGTTGTTCTAGCCATACAACACTTGTTGGGCTGTTGTATCTTGGGGGAGACAAGTTAGAGAAGGTCTGCACCGATTACGAAGTTTAGCCAACCAAGGGCTTGAATCTCCTTAAAGAAAGCGATTGCTGCGCTTCAGTCAAAATTGTGTTGTGTAATTCCTCTCTTTATACTAATAATATTAAGAAGTATTATTCAGTTTCTCGTTGTGTTATTTCCATTATTATTGTGATTGCACCAACACATTTAAATATAGATCTCAACAGAAACTACACATAAGAGTAACTAAGGAATCCTTTGAATTTATGTTATCAATCAAAATTCAAATTATAGCCAGGGTTCTAGCAATAATCTTTTCCTCGGAAAGAGATTTGGGCTATTTTGAAACCTGGGTTCTTCACCACAGACAACTATACATCAAGAGATTTTAACCATATGTAATCTTATTAGAAAAATTAGCTCCTTCTGAACTGTTGGCTATGTTAACAGGTCAAAGAATCAGCAAGCATTTGTTATTGCATTGGTGCCTTTTGTTCTCATCATTTGGTAAGGTTCTTCCAGAATTGGTAATTCAGATTCTTTCCATTCCACTTGGTATGGTAAATTCTATAGCAAGGGAATGACTCCAATATGTTTGTTGTGGTGCTTATGGATGGAGTAGACTCAGAATATTTTAAGGGAAAGTGTTGAACTTGAAGAAGACCAACACGATGGAACAAGCAGAGTAAAGAAGAAAGAAGGAAAGATCACAGAGAAGTCCACGTGTCAAAGAAGCAAGAAGACACCAATAGAAGTGACAAATGTCAGATAGTTATTGGCTGAATTAATAGTTAGTTAGTTAGTTAGTTTTTGAGGGAAAGTTTGTTAGTCATTTTGTTAGTCTGTTAGCCCCCGTTTCCGTGTATAAAAGCATAGGTGATAATTATTTTGTACTCACTTTATTTTTCATCAATCAGAGAACAAAATTCAGTTTTCATTTCTTCTCTTTTTCTCTGTTTTTAATATGGTATCAGAGCAAGTTTTCTGAGATTTCCTCTTTCATTTTCTTAATTCCCAAACAGAATTTAGTGTTCCGTTTTTCCTCTTCTTTTCTCATCTATGGCTTCCGATTCCATAACCAACGCTCAATCTCAATTTGCACATTCAGTACCTGCTTCAAGTGCAACGATTGCAGATGAATATGCAAATAATCCATACTTTCTTCCTGCGAATGAAAATCCAGGTCTCATGCTTACATCGCAACCACTCACCGGTCCAAAGAACTACATGAGTTGGGCGCGATCTGTGTTTTTGGCTCTCAGTTCCAGAAACAAGTTTGGTTTTGTGGATGGATCGATTGTTGAGCCTAATTCATCATCTTCATTGTACAATTCTTGGAGTAAATGCAATACCACGGTGCTTTCTTGGTTAACTAATTCATTCAGTTTGGTTTTGAAGGCTAGTGTTATGTACATCAACACTGCCAGAGATTTGTGGATTGATCTCAAAGATAGGCTATCTCAAGGTAATACTTCGAGATCTTTTGAACTTGGAAAGGAAATTACACATCTTGCACAAGGATCACTTTTAGTAAGTTGTTACTTTACGAAATTCAAGACCTTGTGGGATGAGTATGCTAATTACCAGCCCTTTACAGTCTGTACATGCGTTTGTACTTGTGGTTCTAAGTCTTCTCAACTGAATGCTCATCACAAGGAGCATGTTTTTAGGTTTTTGATGGGACTGAACAATGGTTATGGCCACGTTATAAGTCAGATGTTGCTGATTGAACCTTTGCCCTCTCTTGGCAAAGTGTGCTCTCTGATTCTGCAAGAGGAGAAGAGGAGAAACATTGGTCAAGTTTTAACTTGATTCACTCAGGTGATTCTGCAACTATGTATGTGAACAATAGTAGAGGCTTTATTAGTCATCAAGGACAAAAGAATGGAGGGAAAGGTGGTAATGGCAAGAAGGATAGGCCTATGTGCAATTATTGTGGCTTTACTGGACATATAGCTGACAAATGCTATAAGCTCCATGGTTAACCCCCCGATTACAAGCCAAAAGGAGGTAACAAGTCCATGGCAGCTCAGGTTGCTTCAATGCAAACCATAGGGAGTTATGGTTTTGATCCAAACGTGCATTCTAGTTTTTTGCCTGGAGGTGTGCGTCCTGGTTCTTTGGTTGGAGGAGCTTTGCAAGGTGCTGGTGTTCAATCAGATTTGGGCTCGCAAAACCATATTAGTCACTCTGGTGGAGGTCCCTTTATGCAAGCTAGTCCACAATTACCACTGTCACAAGCTCAATGTGAGCAATTTCTAAATTTTCTGAAATGCCATATGGCTACTGGATCAGGCACTGATGCCCAGACTAGCCACCAAGCTGCTGCTGTCATGACTTCTCACCCTTCCATTCCACACTCTTTACCTTCCACATCTTCCTCTCCTTCTACTTCATCAAATTTTTTAGGTAATTCCTTTTGGATTCCACCTAATCTTTCTCATTCTATTTTTGCTGCTCAAGTAGTTGATAGGCAAGCTTACAAATCAAATACTTGGATCATTGATACTGGGGCAACAGACCACATGGTTCATTCTGTTGCTTAATTGACCTCTATTACCTCTATAGTTCATACCTTTGTCTATTTGCCAAATGGGGAACAGGCCTTAGTCACACACATAGGCACAGTGCATATTTCTTCTTCCTTGATTTTAACTAATGTCTTGTGTGTGCCCTCTTTTACTTTCAACTTAATTTCTATTAGCCAACTCACCAAGTCTCTTTGTTGTTGTCTCATTTTCCTTGGTGATTGTTGTTTTATTCAGGACCTTGCTCAATGGAGCACAATTGGTCTGGGTAAAGCACACAATGGCCTTTTTCTGCTGCAAGATTCAGCTTGTAGGGCTTCTGCATCTGTTTGTGCTACTGCTGTCTCTTCCATTTCTTCATAAGTTTTATGGCATAGTAGATTAGGACATCCATCTCATTCCAAACTTCAATTGTTGAAGCAACTTGTACATGATGCTAATATCAATAAAACTACTTCTTGTTGTGACATTTGTCATCTTTCAAAACAGAAAAGACTACCTTTTACAGCCAGCAAACATGTTTCATCCAATGCTTTTGATTTACTTCATTGTGATCTTTGGGGTCCATTTGCTACAAGCACTATTGATGGTTTTAGATTTTTTTTAACAATTGTGGATGACTTTACTAGATGCACTTGAGTCTATTTACTTAAGCATAAGTCCGAAACTCAAGTGTATCTTCCACAATTTGCAACTATGGTGTCCACTCAATTTAATTGTAAAATCAAAACCATAAGAAGTGACAATGGAATTGAGTTTTATCTCAAATATTTTTCTCAATCTAATGGAATTTTGCATCAATTGAGTTGTGTTGATACCCCTCAACAAAATGCTATTGTTGAGAGAAAACATCAACACCTCCTCAATGTTGCAAGAGCTTTAAGGTTCCAATCTCAACTTCCTTTATATTTTTGGGGGGATTGCATTTTGACTGCTGTTTACCTCATTAATAGGCTTCCTTCCAAGTCTTTAGGTAACAAAAGCCCTTATGAACTTCTCTTCAAATCTGCACCATCTTATAATCATCTAAAATGTTTTGGTTGTTTGTGTTTTATTTCAACCTTACCCCACAATAGAGACAAATTTGCACCTAGAGCTAGGAAGTGTGTGTTCTTAGGCTATCCCCAAGGCATTAAGGGCTATAAGGTACTTGATCTTAATTCCAATTCTGTTCATATTTCCAGAAACATTATTTTTTATGAACACATTTTCCCTTATGCAATCTCCTCACACCCTTTCACTTCCTACTTAGATGATTTCATTTTTTCCCATTGCACTTCAGACCATTCTCAATCTATTGGCATCAATGACTCTCTTTCATCCACTTCAATTCTTTCCTGCACCATGCCTATTGCACCATTTGCTGCATCACCCGGTGCGCTGCCTAGTGTAGCACCTGGTGCAGTGCCCAGTGCAGCTCTTGGTGCAGCCCATGATGCAGCACCTCCTGCCTCACCTAATGTAGCTTCTACTGCAGCTCATGGTGCAGGCCATATTGCTATTCCTAGTGCAGCACCTAGTGCCACACCTAATTCTGCAGACTCTGCCCATGTTGTCCCTCTATTCAGTTCTATTCCTAGTCTTTTACCTACTGATATCCCACCTCCTTTCTCTTCACCTTCTAATCATACACTCAGAAGGTCCACTAGACCACATAAACCTCCCCCTTACCTCTCTCAATATGCCTGCAAGTCTGTCAGCACTAAGCCTCAATCCGGTTTGCCATATGATGTTTCAGTTTATTTGGACTATTCTCACCTTGGCCCTAGCTTCAAATCTTTTGTTATGGCAGTAAATTTCACTCCTTCAAACCCTGCATCTTTCCATCAGGCAGTGCAATATCCTGAATGGAGGGCTACCATGGATAAGGAAATAGAAGCTCTAGAAGTCACTAACACTTGGGGTTTGGTGCCTTTGCCTCCTGGTAAGAGCCCTATAGGTTGTAAGTGGGTTTATAGGGTTAAATATCTACCTGATGGCTCCATTGAAAGATATAAGGCTCGGCTGGTTGCTAAGGGTTTCACACAGAAATTTGGCTTGGACTACTCTAAGACATTTTCTCCTGTAGCTAAGTCTGTTTCAGTCAGGATTGTCCTCACCTTGGTTGTTGTGAAAGGGTGGTTTCTTCACCAAATGGATGTTAATAATGCATTCTTGCATGGTGATTTGAATGAGGATGTGTACATGTGCCTACCACTTGGTTTTCACAGCAAGGGGGCCAATGTTGTATGCAAATTAAACAAGAGTCTTTATGGTCTTAAACAGGCCTCAAGACAATGGTTTGATAAATTTTCTACAACCATTCTTCAAATGGGATTTGTTCAATCCAAGTCTGATTACTCATTGTTCACTCACATTCAAGGGACTTCTTTTACAGTGCTTTTAGTGTATGTTGATGACATATTGCTCACTGGTAATAATCCTGATTGTGTGACCAATTTAAAAAAATTGCTAGATGATAGATTTGGCTTGAAAGACCTTGGTTCTTTAAGGTATTTCCTAGGCCTTGAGGTAGCAATGACTGATTCAGGCATCAGCTTGACACAAAGGAAATATGCACTTGAAATTTTAAAGGATATTGGTTTCCTTGGATCAAAGCCGGTTAGATTTCCTATGGAGTAGAACCTAAGGTTTTCAAAGCATGAGGGGAAGTTGTTAGCAGACCCTTGACTGTACAGAAGGTTAATTGGGAGACTGCTTTACTTGACATTAACTCGGCCTGACATCACTTATGCTGTGCATAGGTTGAGTTAGTTTGTCTCACATCCTAGAGAGCCTCACCTACTTGCTGTTCACAGAATTCTTCAATATATTAAAGGGTCACCAGGAAAGGGACTTTTCTTCTCAAGTGCCTTTGATTTACACATCAAATCCTTCTGCGATGCTGATTGGGCTGGCTGCCCTGATACAAGGAGGTCACTGACAAGTTATGCAGTGTATTTGGGAGAATGTTTGATAGCATGGAGATCAAAGAAACAAGGAGTGGTTTCACGATCTTCAGCAGAGGCCGAATATAGGGCAATGGCCAGCGTAGCATGTGAGATTACCTGGGTACTTCAATTACTCAAAGACTTAAAAATTGAGCACCCTAAACCAGCTATGCTCTTCTGTGATAATCAGGCAGCCTTGTATATAGCTGCCAATCCCGTCTTCCATGAGAGGACCAAACATATTGAGGTCGATTGTCATCTGGTTCGAGACAAAATTTTAGAAGGGATGATTAAAACCTTTCATGTGAATTCAAATGCTCAAGTAGCTGATGTGTTTACCAAAGCCTTAGGCTTCACTTCCTTCACAAGATTAACACAAAAGTTGAGTTTACAAGTCCATGATCTTCCCGCTCAGGACTTGAGGGGGAGTGTTGAACTTGAAGAAGACCAACACGATGGAACAAGCAGAGTAAAGAAGAAAGAAGGAAAGATCATAGAGAAGTCCACGTGTCAAAGAAGCAAGAAGACACCAATAGAAGTGACAGATGTCAGATAGTTATTGGCTGAATTAATAGTTAGTTAGTTAGTTAGTTTTGGAGGGAAAGTTTGTTAGTCATTTTGTTAGTTTGTTAGCCCTTGTTTCCGTGTATAAAAGCATAGGTGATAATTATTTTGTACTCACTTTATTTTTCATCAATCAGAGAACAAAATTCAGTTTTCATTTCTTCTCTTTTTCTCTGTTTTTACTAGAAAGAGCTTTCTGGGGTTGAGCTAAAGGGGCTGCTTCGCACAATCTCTCCTTGGACTTTGGTTTTCTTCCATAACATTCTTCTATAACACTCTATAGCTTTTAGAATTAGTTGACACCTTTTATTTTTTGATTGGTAATTTAACTCAAGCAATCTGCAATGTTAGGACTTAAGAACTGCTGTCCACGATCCCATTATTTAAGGTTGACACTTTAAATTCTTAGTTGTAGTTGTTGGTTGGAAATGATGGGAACTGAACCTGCACATGGTGGATTCGCCCCTTGGGTTCTTTAAATTCTATGGACGGCGTTGTTACTGAGATTCACCCCTAGGAAATTAAAAAAATTACATTCTGGTCCGAGTCAAGATTATGAATTAGTCTTTTAAATTCTCACATACCTTGTTTCCATTTTCATCGTTCAAAGGCTCATGAAATTTCTGCATTTCTCCATCATTGTTGCCAATAGCACAATTATTATCTTCCAGATCTGGAAAGTGGCTGCTGTCCAATAAATCCCTACCATCATAACAACAGGCCTCATGGCTACCCATAGAAAAACCAGTTTCTGTATCATTCATGAAATGGTGATCATATCAGCAAAGCGGAGAAAAAGGGACATGCAGATCTTGAATTGAAACAAGGAGCTGCAATCATATAAAATGCAAGAAATGATAAAATGTAAACAGTATAATTTCTGAGTTTATATGACAATATAACAGGCGCACATAAAAGCTATGTGTTTCATACTTTCAGTTGACAATAAAAAACCACGGTAGAAAGAACTGACCACTGCTCTAACCTGTTGTAGAACGAGAAAATAGTGCAGAGGAGACCACCTTTTTGAAGCATATCCTCACACGTCCCAATATGTAAAGAAAGTTGTGTGTATGATAAGAAATGTAAATCAAATTGAGGACTTCATAAAAAACATTTACAAAAGAGAGCCAGTTCTCATTCTGCAAGTGCAAGCTATCTTTATTTATTAAAAAACCATGTTAAGTTGACTGCAGCAAATTATAATTGTAAAGTTGTGATTTACAACTATGTTTCATATTGGCTTTATTTCATGACAAAAAGTGTTGTATTTGCATTATTTTGTTGCTTGTATTTTGTGAAATTTTATTGTATTGGGTTTAGTATTAAGTTGGTGAAAAATCGAGCATGAAATGAAGAATCAGTGTAGTTTCGCAATTGGCTTGCAAGAAGGGTTCTTGCAAAAAAGACACGTGAGAAGCATATGACTGGAAGTTGAAGAGTCGTGCCAGGCTGTCAATTTCGCAAGTATCTCGCGGGTAAGGCATTCCTGCAAAATAGTTGCGAAACATTCTGCTTAGAGGATTTTAAGTGTAACTTTTTTACCCTTCACCCATACTATATATACTCTCATTACCCACAAAAGTATGAGAGATTACTTAGAGAGAAAAACCTTAGATAGGTTTTCTACAACACACACACACCCATCTTTTAGAGAGAGAGTTACTCGTCCTTGATGAGAAATCATTGTAGCCTATTCTCCTTACCTCTCTCATTGTCATACCTTGAGGGGAGATTTGTACTCAAACACAACTCATACATTTTCAGAGTGTAGAGAGTGTTTTGGAACTTAGGAAGGTTTGGGGATTTGCCAAAAGAAGCCGATGAGGCTTGGCAGATGCAATTAGGTGTATTGCGAGATCTGAAAAGTTAGAGAATACATGACTCCGAGAAATCCGTTGGTAGCAGGAGTTTGGAGGGCTTAAGTACATTATGTAGACTAGGCTTGGAAGATCTTTTGTTATTTGTGTACTCTAACTTTATTCTCTAGTGGATCGATTTCGACTTGGAGGGTCGTGGAGAGATTTTTTGCCGAGTTCTTCAGTTTCCTCGTCGAAAACACGTCTTAAGTGTTATTTTGTGGTTGCATCTCTCTTCCTTTACTCTTGTACTTTACTTTTATTGTTTATTGGTCATGTGTATGCACTAGAGTAGATTTGGTGATTGCACTTTATTTACTCTTGTTCCGCATTTAGATAAGTTAGAGTAAAAATAATCTAGCCGTAATTTAAAATTTAGGGTCTAATCAAGCTCTTGTGTTTTCACACAAATCCGAGCTTTCAATAATTAACAAATAATTAAATATACCTTCCGTATGGGTAGTGAGGCTATAAATGTCATGACAGCCATCCGATCATTTGGCTTGTTTATATCTGAGCAAACCTGAGAAAACGGGAATATGAACAGTTTTAAACTTTACAAACATGAAGGACCCTAATCACTTTGGTTTGATTGTATTAATTCCATGGAAAGTTAAAGTACAGCTAAAAGATAACACAAATCTAGAAATTTGACTGCACCCTGTTTTACCAGTGATGATTGATTACAACCTCATTTTCGATTTCTTTTATCTCCACTCTTGGCATCCAAAATCCTACAAAGTCAATATAAACTTCCAAGTCTTGAAATCGCATGATGCTTGATCAAAGTTGAGATTCCTAATTTAATAATATTCCCACTTACATAATGATTCTATATTTTGCTTTAATAATATTCCCACTTACAAATATTAGTTTGCTTTACGCCTTTACTCATTGTCTCATTCAAGCCAATTTTGAAAATTTTAAGAGCTTTCCGCTGGCTGTGAGAGAACAGAGGAGGTATCTAGGCAGTTTGCAATCTTTTCTATGTTTTAGGTTTGAGTCTTCTTTTATTTTTTTATTTTAAGAAAAGAAGTAAAATGAATTAATAAACTCAAAATATGATTTTTTTTTTTTTTTTTTCATAATAACTAACATGGCAGATGGCACCGTTATTTTTATAATTTTGTTAGCAAGTTAAATGAGGTGACATAATCTCAGCCATCTATTACGTAATGAAAGGTCAAGTTTAATGGCATGTTTGGATGGAAGGGGGAAGAAAGGAGAGTGGAGGGGAGTAGAGTAGTGTTGGCTAAAAATAAACTAATTTTGCACTAAATTAACTCAACTCTACTCTACTCCCCCTCCCTTCCCGTCAATCCAAACAAACCATAAGATAACTACATTTGGTAAAGTACAGAATCTTTAGAGGATCTTGATCTTATATGATGTATATTTACAACGTGTTAATTATTATTGTTAATTTTGTCATTATCCTGTTGATGAAATTTAAGGTGCGTTTTGGAAAAACGTTGATAGTATTTCGAATGCAAAAGATGGCACCGGTCCTCATAGTAGCTCAGTGGTTTGACTACTTGTTACAAGTACCAAGCCTTGGGTTCGAGGGCTGGTGAGCAGAGAGAGAGCAAAGAGATTGATATGAAATCATGAGGTATTCTAAAATACCTCTCTTTTTATTTGGAAACTTCACTTCTTTTTTTTTTTTCCTCCTTTTAATCCTTTTCTTATCGTGATTGACCAAGTGTACTTAACTGGATAGCTCATGACCTAAAGCCTTCAAGGACCACGGAGGACTGAACACTGGTCCATCACCATGGGCCTAATGGACCCCTCTAAAATAATTCAAAAGTTTGTAATCTAATACTCTTTCTTTTTTTTCTTTTTTTCTTTTTTTGACGAAATGTAATCTAATATTCTAATGATGCTTAGAAATCATCAAATCACCAATACGAAACATGTATCAAGATGCAATCTTAATGGCAACAAGTTGATGTCACCTATGCAATTTCCAGAAAATTCACTCCTTTTATCGTAGTTAAGGTCTGCAATTTATGTTAAACTTCAAATTTTTGAACAGCTCTAGTTCAAAGAGCAAAAACTGCCTCTTATAATTAAAAGTAAATTCCTAAAAGTAGTGGAGAGTAAGAAATTAGAACAATGAAGGTGTGGAATTGGTTTTACTCATCCAAATACATACCATTTATAAATGACAATTGTAATACTTATTAGTACCTCTTAGGGATGGCAATGGGCGGGGCGGGTTTGAAGGATGGGGTTTTCATGCCCGCCCCATATGGTTTTGTCTTACCTCATCCCCACATGATGGGGAAAATTTTCTTGCCCCATCCCTGCTCCTTCGGGCCTTGCGAAGCCTCATCTCATTTCATAAAACTCTACTTCTTGTTAATTTGCCTACAATTATTACAATTATTTTTAATAAAACCTATTTCGTTAATAAAAATAACTTGAAATTACAAATAAATTTATCCCATCAAATCAAATTAATTTTTAGCAAAAATTAAATAATATTATTAAAGTAACAAAAAATCAATGATTCAATAGTATATAAATTTTATTATAATAAAGACAAAAAAAAAAATGTTAAAATTAGTACCTTATTTCCAACCTTACTAGAGAAAAAAGAGAGGCAGAAAGCCTTATTGGGTAGAATAAAATAAGTTGATGATATGTTTGTTTAAATAGTAGGATTTTAGGATATGAAAAATTTACAATTTAACCCTTATCAATGTGGGGCGGGGTGAGGTGGAGATGGGCGAGTTGGGTCTAAAAAGTCTAAACCCATCCTTGCCCCGCTCCATGGTGCGGGGCTAAAATCTCGCCCCCATTCCTGCCCCACAAAGGTGGTGGGGCGGGGAAAACCCATGTAGGGCGAAGCGGGAAGAGGCGGGTCAAGTAGGGCAGGGGAGAATTGCCATCCCTAGTACCTCTTGAGGAATTATTATTTGTCTAGACTAAATTATGCACCCTTTAAGTTTGGGTGAATTATACAACACCCATTTATTGCCATTTATAAAACTGACACAATTTTCATATGCAATACAACATCGTTTTATTTGATTTAAAAACAATTTCATAAGTGGTATTGGATACAAAGACTAATTTCACAGAATTGTTAATATTAAGGACTAAAAAAAAAAAAACTATAGGGATAAATTGACAGTTCACCCTAGTGTAAGTGAATGTCAAAAATTACTTATGAGAGCTTTTGTTTGAAAATGGAGGCCCTACAAAACAAGCTTTGACTATTATAATTAATAAGAAAGCATAATCAATTAAACTACTAATAAGATAAATGTCACACAAAAACAAAGTTAATTATCTTTAGATATTGAAACTAGTCTGGAGCTTAAAAAATTTAAGCTTAAGCTCCTCTTCCATAAATAGTCTAACATTTATTTGTAAGTTTAAATCAAAGAAGAAAAGGGCATGAATAGCCTAAAAATTCAATTGTTGACACTGAAATTTTCTTATTTTTGTATGCTTCTATTTGAATAAAGAATAACATATGTTTATATGTTTATGGGTTCAAATAAAAGATAAATATTTATTTTCATGTTTATGTTTATTTTTATGATATTTTTGTTTGATTGTTATATTCACATAATAATAATAAAATAATTCTTAGTTGATATATTCATTTCTCTTTTCGTTCTTTTAAATTATGTATAAAAAATAAACAAATCAGTTGGCATTTATTAGTTGTTTGATATCCTTCATTACATGCAAGGCATGACAATAAACATACAAAGAAAAATAGATAAATTATAATTATTTTATTGGAATTAAATTATTAAATGTAATAATTTTTTTAAGATTACAATATAACTTTATACCCAATGATAATAACAACTTATCACTTATGATTATTTGTGAAAATGTTGTGTACATATCTTATTCTCATTCACACATTTCTCTTATTTCCTTGTAATCTTCATCTTTTTCTTTTGCACCATCTCTCTCTTTCTCCCTGTAATTTGGTTATTGAGCTCTCTCTCTATCTCTCTTCCCATAAACTCAAAACCAATTCCAATCCAAAACCAATCCCCCAAGTCATTGAAATTTGTCTAAGGCGAGGCCAAGATTCTACAATATTTGGTTAGTATTCTGTTTAGATTTTTGCACTAATCTTCTAGTAGTTATGTTCGTGTGGTTCCAAAAATTAACACAAAAATAAAGCAAACTATTTTTGTTCTTGGTTGATTTGATAGTTTGTTATGTTTGTTAAATTTAATTGACTAGAGGAGACCCAACCAAGTAGTCAGATAATTGGGGGGGGGGGGGGGGGGGGGGGGGGGGGGGTGGTATTAGGATGGAAAATTTGTTTTTTTGTTCTTCGCTTTTTTAGTAGTTTGTTAGATTTTATTGGTTGCAAGCCAATCCAAATTGTTCTTAGGAGACCCAACCAAGTAGTCATAAAATGGGGATGGGGGGATGTTATACTTAGCTTTCAAGCCTACATAGACCTAGCAACCTATTCCAAACAAAAAAACACAAAACGTTTCCTCTAATTCTTAATGCTCAACAAAGGTGGTTTTACCTTATAGATGCATACCTTATTCTTTTAAGAATAAGTGCTTCAACGCAGTTTCCCTTGTATTCAAACAAGGTTAAAACAACTCTCAATTTGTCCCAATCCTCCCTTACCACAATTGCTTCATTCAAAAATTTAGGTGCTACAATGGGGTTCCTTTCTGGGCCACTCTTTGGCGTTTTTCCAACGTGCCTGGTCATAGAACTATCAGCCTTATTTAATTTTACCGGCCATCTTTTCATCCACTTGGTTGTGAGTCTAAGCATATTGACACCTAAAATATGAAAGGTTTACCTAGCGGCATTGGGTGGGCTTTGCAAGTCTTTCTGTCTGCAGCTGCAACAATTGTATCACATAACTTTCCAAAAAATAAATCCCTATTGAAAAGCAATTGTTGAAACCAAGGCACTCCGCACTTATTGCAGCGTGTCTTCTGCTATACTTACAAGAAGCTGTACTGATGCTTTAATCATCTATGCTTTTTAATTAATTTTCTTTTCTTCACACTCCTCATTTCTAGAAATACTTCCACTGTATATTTATAAGAATGTTTAAGATGCATGTGGAAGAAATAGATGAATACTAAGGAGATATCAAAGCGAACAACCCTAAACTTACAATCTTTAATAATATTGAAATGAATATTGTTTTTTCCTTTTGCATACGATATTATAAAAATACTTATAGATGATCCCATAATTATGATTCCCAATATTATTCAAAAGTAGTTCACTAATTTACGAGCTACACATGAATACATGATATGAACTTATAACCAATCTAATATAAAAAAACAAGGTTGGATTATTTTTAGATATCAAAACTTGTTTAGAACTAAGAAACTTTTAATTTTAAGTTTCTCTTGCATAAATAGTGAGAACAATATTTGTATGTTAAAAACAAAGAAAAGGGTGTGAATAGCCTAAACAATTCAAATATTCACATTGAAATTTTCATATTTTTCTATGCTTCTATTTCAAAAATGTACAACATATGTTTGTAAATAAAATAAAATAGAAACTATTATATTTTCATGTTTATGTTTATTTTTATTATGTTTTTGTTTAAGTATTATATTCATAAATAAAAATTATTAATTAATATATTCATGGTCATTTTAGAAATTTTAAATTATGAATAAAAAATAAACAAGCATGTTGGCATTTATCAAGCTATATATAAAAATAAAAACAAAATTAAGCACCTATAGTAGATGGATAGATAATTTTTAATGCCAAATCATTGGTGTCTAAATAAAGTTTTGAACCTTTTTTTGAGTTTGAAAATTATCTAGATTCATCCTAGTGTGCCTCTTTCTTAAGAGTACTATTATTTTTTTATCATGATTTAAAGTTAGCTAAAAGAGTAAAAGTACGTTCTTTATGATGTCTTAAACACCGTAAATTTAGTTATGATATAACTTTTATAAAGTTTTAATTTAATGTCATACTAGTTTAAGCATTTATAGATTTTTAAAAAAAAAATTATTATTTAGCATAAAATTCATGTTAGTTTGTTAGGGTTAAAAAAAAAAAAAGAATTATAACATGAAAAGTGCTGAAATTAATTGATTGTTATTTTTAAAACAATTGTGAGTTTTCTTTTAGAGTCTGAATTTGATAATGATGGGGTGAAACTCATGTTTTACACCATCCATTAAGAGATTGTTATGTTAGATTTTTTACTTATAACTCAATACTTCTTACAATCTAATAACATCTCAATAAATTCCTAATTGAGTTGGATTTTCAAATGAGTATTATAATTAATTAGATATGGTTGTATCTATTTTTTAATATATGATATGATGATATAGCATATTGGGATGAAAGGATGTAAAATTTGGATTTTACACCATATCCTTATAGAATTTAATCTTTTTTTTAATTATAAATAAAATAAAAATTTGAGTAAACACCACATGTTCAAGAAAATTCTTAGCTTTGCTAGTGATATTAATTAGGAAATAGAGAAATTGTAGATTATACCATTAAACTTTAAGTAATTTTGATTTTCCCCCTGAAGTATTAAAATTTTGATCCATACCACTACATCGTGGAACATTTTGGAAAAAGTCCCTTTCATTCATATCCATTGGTCAGCTGTCTATTAAATGCTAGCTCATTTCAAACAATGTATTTTGATGTATTTAAAATTACATCATTTTGTCCATTTCGATTAAAAAAAAAAAACTCCATCCATATCTATTGGAATGTTCTCGTCTTGCTTAGAATAAAAAACACAATTTAGATTTTTTTTTTTAAAGATTCAACTTCTCATTTTGATATTAAAAGCTTAGATTTGTGTGAAAATACATGAGCTTGTTCAAACCCTAAATTAATAATTATAACTAGATTGCTTTTACTCAAACTTAACAAAGTGAGGAACAAGAGTAAACAAACGCAATGAACCGATAACACTACTCTAAGCCATATCCAACCACAGTGACCAGTAAACGTAAAGTTTGAAGAGTAGGGAAGAGAAATGCAAACACAATATAACACCAAGACGTGTTATCAAAGAGGAAACTGAAGAATTCAGCGAAAAACCTCTCCACGACCCTCCAAGTCGAAATCGATCCACTAGAGAATAAAGTTGGGATACACGAATAACAAAAGACCCTCTAAGCCTAGTCTACCCCATTTACTTAAGCCTTCCAAGCTCCTGCCACCAACAGACTTCTTGGAGTTTTGTCTTGTCTAACTTTCTAGATTCTACAATTTAGCCTAATTGCATCTGCCACTAAATGGCTCCTTCCAATGCTTCCCAATAGCACTAAAACCTCACTTAACACTCAGATTGGGTGTGGTAAGTGTTTGGGTTAAGAACCTTTTAAGGATCTAGAGATGGAGAGGTAGGAGTTGTGGAAAACCACAATGAAATGTGTAGATAATTGTGGGTATAACAATCTCTAACTCTCAAGTGTATTTGCTAAGGTTTTCTCTTTGAAAAGCACTGCCTACAATTCGTGGGTAATAAAGGTATTTATAGTGTGGGTAAAGAATTTGGTAAAATACTTTATCTTTTTTCCAAACAGAGTGTTTCACAGGTACCACGCGGGATGGCGCTTCTCGCGAAACATTTGCGAACTTGATAGCCTAGAGTAACTCTTCAGCTTCTAGTCATGTGCTTCACATGTGACATTTTCGCTTGTTACTTTTCTCGCAAGCTTCTCACGAGCTAGTCCCGAATTGGGAGGCTCATTACTTCAATCGAGATAATAAAAAATCATTTCATCTTTTTAGTTGGAACTTTAGGTGGTTCCCGAAAAAAGATGGCGAAAAATATTATTCCCAGAGTCGAGACTAAGAGGAATGTATAAACCAAACAAGACGTTCAATAAAAAAAGATTTATTCTTTTTGCCCGATCCTTTTTTTCTTATGACATGACACTCACATCCCAACTCAAGCGGAAGAAACTTATTCAATGGTCACCGCTAACCGCTTTTGGTCCCAAATCTTTGGGGTTGCTTTTTCCAATAAACGTTGGTTACATTTCTTTATGTTATTTGTACCAGTAACCGCACTGATTCATCTTTGAAGCTTGATTCTTCACCGATCTCTCACACTTATCCCTTACAAGAAAACCCACATAAAAACATGGAAATTATTGAAGAAATTACAATCAAATTTGGCACGGAATTAAAGCCAATACAAGTTAGTTGGAAATTACAACTTTACAGATATGATCATTTTTTTTTAACAAAATTTGGGAGGCAAAAAAATGGTGGGCTTGTGGGAAAAACTTAATCTTTTTTTCTTTTTTCTTTTTTGGTTGGCTTTCTCTCTCTTTCCACTCTAACTAAAATTTGAAAATATCATTTTACTCTCCCTTTACCTTCCTCCATTTTCCATCCTCTCTCTTTTCATCCCAACCTAACATCACAAAAATTTTTGTGGGTTTTGTGGTGCTATTGTTGGTTCAGTTAGGATCTTGGAAAGACATTTTTGTGAATTGATTTGAAGATATTGTGAATTGATTCTTTGTTTCTATTTGGATGCTGATAAAATGAAGAGAATGAATTGTTTTAATTTATTTTATTAATTTTTATGTCTTTAGGTTTAATTGATGTGCCACAATAAATTGAAATGGTATGATATTATTGGATCAATTATTACATGTAGCAAGTTTATGTGACATTTAATAGACAACTTATTAATGAATATATACGGATGGACTTTTTTCAAATGATAAGTAACATTAGGGATACAAATCTAACTTTTGAAACTTTTTAATGAGTAAAATCAAAATTACCTCGAAATTTTAAGGATCTAAACTATAATTTAGTTTTATGAGATTTATTAAATAGGGATCTACTTTATTATTATTTTTTTTTATAAGTCGATAGTTACAATGGGTAAGGGATATTTGAATCTTGGTTGTCCCTGTAAGAAACACCAAAATGTGTCAAAGGAGCCATGAGTCTCTTAGCGATGTACCATTAATTTTAATGTCTCAATTTCGACAATCTGCCAAGTTCAGTAACACAAACTTATAAACTATGTTCTTCTCAAAAATAAAAATAAAAATAAAATAAAAACTTATAACCTATGTCTGTAAGGGCATTGAAGTGGTAGAACCTTGAATTCCTAAAGGAGAAAAAAGAAAGAAAAAAGACATCTAGTGTTGTGGTGGTGCTATTTGAATTCCATAAAATAAACTCAATAATTTCATCCATGTTTCACCTCTTAAAAGTGCTAAAACGTAGGATTGGAGCATGCCATGCGAATGGCTATGTAATAATTTGATTTCCATGTTGGACTAACCAATGGTTTTGTTAAGTTTGGTTATAAGTAATGCGATAAACTTAAGAATTTAGAACTAATTATGCTACATAATTCACAGTTAGCCTAATTATCTATTTTATCAGGTACATCTAAATAAATATGATATAATTAGGGTTTGTTTGGATACTGTATATTCCTAAAAACTAAAAACAATGTAGCAAAATAATCTAGTCTCATAAGATCTAGTTTAAAGTTGTTTTGTTAAAAAAAGTACTTGCGAGTCTTATGAACAATATAGGGAAAGTATAAAAAAATGTTGGACACTGTACATGGACACTGGACACGCTATCCAAACAATCACTTAATAATTTGGTTGTTGATGACCCGAATCGGTCCAAATTGCTGCCCAAAACTGACCATGTTGCTGCAGCTGGGTTGCCGATAAGATGAGGACGATAGTCTAAGCGAGCGAAGGATTCCAACATAGGCTGGCCAAAAGTTGCCTAATCCCACTAACCAATACTATCAGAATTGAATGTAAGATACTGGGATTTACCATATATGAAGTTAGATTGGAATGCAAATGGAAATCTTCTAGCAAGAGAAAACTTCTAAGAGCTTTCTTTTGTAATTTCTCTGAGTTCTGAGATCTTTGTGTTTTTATTTTCCTTTAGCTGACCTGGTTTTGTAGCCTTTGGTAGTGTTGTTGTTGTCTTGGTGTTGTATATTAGTAGTGCTGTGTATTTGGGTTGAGTCTTGTAATGATTGGATTAACCTTTTTTTTTTTTTGGTGAATGAAATTTTGCTCAAAAAAAAAAAAAAAAAAAAAAACTGCTAATAAAAGGGCGTTTTATTTTTATTTTTAATATATAAGAAATCCTGAGCATAATAATTATGGCTCAACCCCATACTAAGTTGAGTTTGTGAAAATGCCCCCTCACTTAATGTATCCCGACCAAAATGAGTGTTGCAGCTGATTGTTAATTCCATTGGCAAGTGGCATATCATTAGTTTATTTTGACAAGTTATCATACAATAGTTGCAAACCTATGAAATTAATGAGAATATATAATTATTTTGTAATATGATATAATATATAATTTAATCCTTAAAATGTATTGAAGACAATTTGTTCTCTTTAAAAATTGAACTATTTTTAAAAGTATTTGTCATCTCTCTATCTTTAAAAATATATTTTCATATTATTTTGGTTGTTTTTATTAGAAACTTGTGGATGTTTAATTGATATTAATCTTTTTTTTAAGTGGTCCATATTTTTCTAACTTTTGTTATCATATGTTATTTTTTTTGGTGCAAATAAACTTTTTAAGTCTAAAATTACTTATTCAAATTTCTTATTCTCTTAAGGATATTATTATAATAATCAAACCTCATTATAAATTTACAATTGATATTAATCAAATAATTGATAAACACATTCAAATACATAGTCATATAGATTATATTTTAATATAAACTCAAATTTTCCTTCCAAAATATCTAAAAATTTACTCAAAACCAAACAGAGAGAGAGAGAGAGAGTATATTAATTTTGTTGTGTGGGCAAAATATGGATTGTCTGGAAAAGAGAATATCAAATATATAGTAAATAAAATGGAGGAGAAGAAGAGTCAAAATAAAAATAAGATGAAATGATGAAGGGATTGTAACGTAATGTTAAGGTATTGAGTGGTTGAAAGATAAAAAAGTTAAAGAGATGAGGAAATGTTGGAGGAATTGTAATTGTAAAGTGAGAAATTAATAAAGAAAAAAATAGTTAAAAAAGAGAAAAAAAAATTAGAAATAGGTGGATGATGTTGCACAATGAGAGAGTAGCAAAATTAATTGTTACACTTCAACATTTAAATATTATATAGATTCTTTATATTAATTGGAGGATTAATTAAGTCACAATTCACACTACTTGAGCTTGCGAATTAGTTGCATCCAATGTTATAATCACATTATAATTTGTAATTAAAATCCTATAAAATTTTATACACATTGATATATTGGGCATTGACGTGGTTATTGCTAATTATTACTGAATTAAGATATTGACAGAAAAAAAAAAATGGAAAAAGAAAAGATATATAGTTTTGGAATGATGCTGATAACTTTATAATATATGAATGATATTTAAGATTGGAAAGAGTTTGGCTCCAACTACCAAAGGAAAATAACATTTGTACTTATCATATATGATACACATGACTCGCTTAACTAAACTAACCAAGTAAATTATGTGCATTGCACATAATAGGGCATGTATCATTTTTCTATTGATGGTTCTAAACATGTTTGAAGCTAAACATTTTTCTTTACAGTTAATTATTATTATTAGTTTTGTAATTATTCTCTGTAAAAAAATTTTAAGCTGCGTGGTCAAAGTTAATAAAATTTAGAATGCCAAGCATGGCACCGGCTCTTGCTGTATCTCAATGGCTTGAATACTCATAACGAGTACCAAGACTTGGGTTCGAGAGCTGGTGAGAGAGAGAGACCAATGAGAGAGGTATGAAACCATGAGGTATTCTAAAATACCTCCCTTTTTATTATTGAACTTCTACATTTTGTATTTTTTTTCTTAAGTATCTACCTTTCAGTTACATGCTATGGTTGCTAAATCGATCTATGATGATTGTCCAAGTGTACTTTAACTGGCTAGCTCATGACCTTTAAGCCTTCGAGGATCAAAGACTCAAAGAAGACTGAACACTGGTCCATCACCACTGTCCTCTCCAAAATATTTAAAAAATTGGTATACTAGAAGTAAGTAATCTAATTTTAGGTGGAATAGTTTCTTTTAATTATATACGTCGCTCTTGGAATTTATGGCACCCTCAATATAGAATCATAATGGCAACAAGTTAATGTCAACTATGTAATTTGCAGAAAATTCACTCGGGTTCTTTTATCGTAGCAGTGGTCTGCTGTTTATGTTAAATTTTTTGAACAGCTCTAGTTTGAAGAGCAAAAACTGCCTAATACATAGAAGTAGTGGAGGGTTAGAAGTTAGAACAATGAAGGTGTGGAATTGTAAATGGAAGTTCAAATTGATAGGCTTAGTAAGGTGTTCGTGAAAATGCTTGTTTGCTTGCTATTTCTGTTGGCTTATGTTGTCATTTTGTAGACTTGTAGTACTCGTAGGAATTAGAGTTTAATTTGAGAGGAATGAACTTTTGTATTATTGAGTCTAATCTTGTAATACATGAGAAGAATGCAGATTTAATGTGTCTATCTCTTATAATTCAATCATTTTTTTGGTTGTGATTGTTGTGTATGGACGGAGATGCTTTATATTTTGAAGTTGTAGATTTTTTTTGGGTTAAAAACATTGAGTTATTTTAGTTTTCAGGTATTACAAAAAATTAATTTAGTGGAAGCTTTAAGGGGAAAGCCAAGATGTTTTTATAAGGTTTGAGGTTTTCCATTGGGTATATGACCTTTGGAATGGCACCTCTTCTAGCTTTCTTGTTTCCTCATTTGGCCGATTTTGGCATTGATGAGTTCTTCCATGCTTCCATAATGCTGGCAACTTTTAGACAAGTGCGGAAAGGCCCTACACATCCACTAGCTTGGTTGAAATACTAACATTGGTCATCTTTGATGATTGCTTTGGCTATGATCGGAAAACCTGCAAAATTTCTAGTGACAATATTTTGCTACAGTTGAGTATTGGGAAAAAAAGTATAGAAGGGAGTAGAGTAGAATTGGCCATGTTCATCCATGCATAACCTAGAAGTAAGAAATGAAAGAGAGGAAAGAGAAGGAGAAGAGGGGCGGAGAAGAGAGGCAGGTTTGTTTGCTATTTGTGGCCTATGGGTTTGGTTGCTTCAAATCTAAGGAGTCTGTGAGAGAGAAATGAAAGATGAGTGTGTGGGAGAAAATTACAATGGTAGGTGTAGGTAGAGAAGTAAAGAGAGGAAAAAAGAAAAGGAATAGGAGAGAAAACTTACGTCTGTATAGTCAGTACATAGGGTCCCACAATCCAAACAAGCCCTAAAGCTATGAAGATGAATCTTTTGCTTCTTATGGTCATCTAATTGAGTAGGCAAAATCCTTACTAAGTTCTTTTGCTGTTTTTAGTTATTCTCATATTCAAAAATAAGAAAATTTTGCAATTTATAATCTTGTTAGACATGTTAAACATATTAGTGATTTTTCGGTGTGTATTATAGATGTTTCTCCATACCTTACTGTAATTTTAGCCAATTTAACTTACTTTGCTTATTATAAGTTGCAACTTTCTTTTATAAAAAATCTCACATGTAGGCAAGTCCCACACAGCACATGTATCCACTCTCTCACGAGGCCCATTTGAAAGGATAAATACATGCTAATACCACAGGCTTTGTTTGGATCAATGTGATTTCTAGGAACTTGGCCATGTTATGCGGACCTCTGTTTAAAGATATAATTGTACCGGGTGGAATTTACGACGAAGATATAAATATTTTAATTCGACACGCTACGGCCTATTTTACAGTATATTCTCAGAATCCTTCTGTTAAGTTATGAACTCTCTCGCGTAAGCTCGTTCCAATCTCCTGATTCATGTTTCCTGGAATATTTTTTTTCCTTAAAAAAAAAAAAAAAAATTTTATTATTGATAATCCGATGTCGGAAACTTGGATGTCTTCGTTTTCCCAACGTATAAAGCCTTTTGTCTATCAACAAACCATGATATAGAGAAGATATTTCAGGAAGCGAAACGTCGACTAGAGTTGACATCAGGTTCAGGGCAGCATGCCGATGTTAGGTCCAAGTCCAAGGAAATTCAGCCGACTAAAGACACATTCGAGCAATCGAAGCCGAAAACTAATGTCAATGATGTGTTGTTGTTTCAAAGGAATGAGTCTCACAAAGCTTCTGTACCTTCCTCTCAATCCTTCATTACAACGGAGTGTC
Source organism: Quercus wislizeni (assembly GCA_023055345.1). Lineage (NCBI taxonomy): Eukaryota > Viridiplantae > Streptophyta > Magnoliopsida > Fagales > Fagaceae > Quercus > Quercus wislizeni. Next base: position 5,155,024 of record JALGQJ010000014.1, read on the forward strand.
CACCGCCAAAACCACCGATTATGTTATACAGGCTACCATCAAGTTTTTCAAACCAATCGAAGCCTTTATGGATTCAATTTGTTCCTCGTTCAGTAGATTTTTCCAGCACCAACCCACTATTGAAAAAGAGAAAGTTACTGGCTGAAGAGGCATTAAAGCAACAATCGAAACCGCACGAAGCAGACGATCCTCCATTCGGGTGCTTTCTTAATTGCTCCCTGTTTCCCGTGGGTTATGAATTTGAAGAGGATATGCTGATTCAGCTGTGGATGGCTGAAGGTTTTATTGAAGAGAGAGCAAGTGCAAGATTGGAGGATACTGGCAGGTCTTATTTTCATTTTTTTGTGGCCAAGGGATTCATAGTTCCCTCCAACTGCCATTTAATTGATGCTAGTAGGCCCAAGTACAGAGTAAGTGACAACAGGGGCTCCCGTCTACAACAACTCTCTTCCAATCAGTACTTGCTAGTTGAGGATGTTGTTGATTTGTCAGATAAGTTGGGTGATGGCACTGGACTTTTACATTTGTCTTTTCATGCTAAGATCGGTTCCATGAATTTCGAGGCTGTCAAAAAATGTGAGTATTTGCGTACACTACTAATTTTTCCTTGTCATGGCTCTTGTATCAGACAAGTTCCTCGGGACCTTTTTCTGAGGCTAAATCAATTACGAACCTTGAAATTGAGTCATACCCATGTTTTTGAATTGCCAAGTTCGATTGCTAGTGTAATATCACTGCGATATATTGATGTCTCCAAAACACCAATTACCACTTTGCCTGAATCTACAAGTTCTCTTTACAATTTACAGACCTTAAAACTTAGAGGTTGTAAGTGCCTTGTTGCGTTGCCAAATGGTATGAAGAAACTAACTAATCTGCGGCATGTAGATGTTGATATTGTTGGACAGTTGACCTCCATGCCCCCCAGAATGGGGAATTTAATAAATCTTCAAACTTTGTCAGCATTCCTTGTTGGTAGACATGATGGATGCCGAATTGGCGAGCTCAAGAATTTGAATAATCTTAGTGGAGAATTTTGCATTTCAAGACTTGAAAGTGTTTTAAATTTGGAGGAGGCTATGGAAGCTGCATTGATGAATAAGAAATACCTTAATAAGCTAGAGTTACGCTGGAGTGATGTACGGGCTGAGAAGGCTCAGGAAGAAGAGGATATTCTTGAGTGTCTTCAACCCCATCCTGGCCTCAAAGAGTTGCACATACTATTCTATGGTGGGTCAAAGCTGCCAAAATGGATTGTTGATCCAACTTTTGCTGATCTTGTTGACATCACCCTCCATAAGTTCAAAAATTGTCAATTCTTGCCATCCCTTGGAGAATTACCATCACTCAAATATCTCTATATCGCAGAAATGAATGCAGTGAGAGAAGTTAATTACTGTTTTTGCAGAAATAGTAGGGAGGACCAAGAGCATCATGCATTTCCAAAATTAGAGATACTGAGATTTGATGTCATGCTCAACTTGGAAGGGTGGATAGGAGTACAGAATGGCGACTTCCCATCTCTACTGAAACTCACACTGGACTATTGCCCAAAACTCATTGCTCTTTTATCACTTTCCTCTCTCAATTCCCTCAAGCACTTGGAAATAAAGCACTGCCCGAATCTCATATCTATGCCCAATGAAGGACTACCTTCTTCCCTTGAGTTTCTATTGACAAAAAATTGTCCTGAACTAAAAGAACAGTGCAGCAAGGGAAAAGGCCAAGATTGGTGCAAGATAGCTCATGTGCCTAGAATATGGGTTGATAATGAAGAGATTTCTGCAAGATGAGGATGTTGGAAGAGTGATGACCACTCAAGAGGTACATTTTATGTGCTTTTAATTGTTACAAAATAATGTGGTTCTCTTGCATTCTTACTTCTTTCTTTGCTTATAGTTCTTTTTGTTATTTGCTTATATGCCAATGAGCTATAGCTCAAATAGCATCTCCTTCCCTTGAAAGTTCGAGGTGAAGAGTGAGGTCCTGAGTTCAAGATCCATGACATGCGAGTGAAACTTACCATAAAAAGAAGAAAAATGAAACTTTTTGACTTATTAATTATGGCTATTTAATCAATTAGAATTTGCTCGTGCTGTACACAATTTTTTAGGCTTGATTATTTTTGTTGTCAATGGTGGTTGTAGAAGGAAATGGTTGTCCGGTTCAATTTAATAAGATAAGATTTAGAAGTTCCTTATCGATGGTATTTTATTGCTTCAATATAAGGTTGGAGTGTATTATTAGGAATATCAAAATCAAGTAATCAAATTATAATATGTCTTATTTTTTTTTATCAAAATAAAAAAATCAACTTCTCTTTGTGTTATGTAATCCAAAGATTTGCTACTTTTTTTATAACCAAAGATTTGTTACTTGAGATACAATTAGCATGATTTTAATGATTTTTGTTTTTCGCTATTCTTTCCATTAGTTCCTACTTATTCTTAGCCACAAACTAAGATGGGATGCACCTAGAGGTGTAACATTTTTTGCACCACACCGACCTCATCAGTGCTCCTTTTCTTTTCTTTTCTTTTTTTGAACCACCTCACCTCGCCAAAGAGTCTATGCCTACAGGTTGGCCTAGTTGGTTGATGTGCATATCAACAACTATAAACATGGTTGGGTTCCAACTTTCAACCATTGACAAATCTACAGAGCAGAGAGTAGCAATCAATTCATAAACCCTTGTAGCCAAAAGTAGCAATCAACCATTCACTAATTCAAGACAGAAATACACCGTACATAAGAGGGATATCAAAGATCACAATACTAATTTACCAATAGCTATTGGCACTAGGACAGTGTACTAGAAACCCTAACTTCTTAATCCTCAACTCCTCTGTAAAACATTGCTAGTAATATGATCTATTTTGGTAATATCATGATTAAGAATTAGAAATATAACTTCATGTAAAAAGAAAATAAGGATAGACATTAATAGCAATGCCCTTGTGGGATGACATCCCATTCATAAATATATTGTGTGGAAAGACTGGCAGTGTTCTCAATTGTCTTCTACAGTTTCTGACTGCATGTAATGTTGCAGATGTCAACTTTGTGAAAGGTGGTGCCATTTCTATGGAGGCATTAATGTTACGGTTTCTCCTGATTCTCCCCTAAAGTAGAATCAGGAGATTGAGGTACTCAAGCTTGGGGCATTTACTGCATATATTATGTTTTGTTAGTTTAATATATACATGTACAGTAAAAAAAAAAAAGGTAATGTTGCAGATGTAAATTGTTGCATAGACATGGAAGGTGATTAATTGAATTCTCTTTTGTTCTGTATTTCCCACGCAAGTGAAATTGGAAAAATCATCAACAATTTGTTCTCCGAACCATAATCAGGGAGATTAAGGTGCTCAAGCTTTGGGGAATTCATTATATTATTGTTCTGTTAGTCTTAGATACTAGTGCCAATGGAGAAATTAAGTAAATTAGGTCCCCCATATGTCAACATCATTTTGTCAATGTATGGGGGGCCATTCCAAACTGTTATTTGAGGACCATTTGGAGAGAGAGAAACCTACGTATTTTAGATGGGATTGTCTGTGGAGCCAAAACTCTATTCTTAACAGTCAATGGCGGTCCCCCTAAGCCTTCCTCCAAGCCATTCATCTCTTGGTTCCCCCCTCCATCAGGATGGATTAATGTCGACGCTGTTCTGTCTGGCTCTAACTCTTCCCTTGGAGTCATCGCTAGTAATCACAAGGGAGAGGTGATCGGTATTTAAGGGAGATGCCGCTCCTTATGTCCCCCTCTTCAAGCTGAAGCAGCCACTCTGTTACGGGCAGTTGAGATTGCAAGGCGAGAACAATGGCACCATGTGTTTTTTGAGGGAGATGCTAAGGCTTGCTTTGAGCATTTATCCGAGTCTTGACTCCACTCCAGACTGGTCGATCAGTACATTCATCAGCAACATTCGTAGTCTAGCTCTTTGTTTTTCTTCTGTTAAATTAAGTTGGGTTTGGAGATTAGGCACTGCGGCAGCTCGTGAGGTTGCCAGATTTGCTCTATCATCCTGTCAGTCCTTTTTTTTTTTTTTTTTTCATAATGCTAATCTTCTGCCAGTTATCAAGTCTGTTCAGATTTTTTATAAATTAAAAAAAAAACAAAAAAAAAAAAATCTATCTTTGATTGGATGACTCTATTTCTACCTTACAGGAATTAAGATGAAGCTTTGTTGCATCCTTATTACACTCTGTACATGGAGGGATTTTCATTTTCATTTCAGTGAAGTTATATATATATTAGTATGATCTTTTTTTTTCTTTGATACCAATGAGAAATTCAAACGTTCAGAATAGGTATTACTTCTCCATTGCAATATTAGGAAAATGGGCAACTGCCTTATTGGCCAGTTGCTGAGTTTCAGCTAGTACTATTGATGGTACACTTCTGATTGTTATTTTGAGGTTATGCTGCTGTTGGATGTTGTGGATATCCTCAATAATGCTCCCATACATCCAGTGCCAATGCTCTTGCCCTTGCCAAATTGCTGAATCTCCTTGCTGCTGACCAATATGACCATCCTGTTATATCCCGTATCATATGTTCTACAAATGGGCCAAATTTCATATCCAACAGCTACTCGTCTTGTTAATTTGGGATCTTTTATCACTGTGCTGTGTGCTTCTTTCATTGCTGGATTTCCTTCGATCTTTCAAATGCTATTCCTCTCTTGCCACGTTTCAGCTTCCTTGTTGATTCTACTAGTTACGAGAAAATAAACATGTTGCTTTCTTAATGGAAAAAGAAACTAAACACAGTAGCTTTTGAATGAAAACTTCAAATCCACTAGGGGTCCCTTGAATTCATAAGGTGATAGGGTTTTGGAATTCACTAGGTAAAAATAGACAAAGTGTGTATTTTTTATAAATCTAAAAAATTGAATTGCCCTAGAGGCTACAATATATTTAAAAAGTAAAAAAGAAAACATAGGATGGCTAGAAAAACGTCTAGAAATTCTAATTCACACTAATCACGTAATTAGATGGCAAAATAGTAAATTTTGCCAAAAAATAGTAAAATTGAGATAATTGCGGAAATTGAAAATACTGTCTTTAAGATTATTGCCAAAAAATTGAGATACCTTTACCAATACTTTCATCAAAAATAGGCAAACCTTCATTATTCTTTTTAACAACATGTTTAATAGATTCTCTGAAATCTTCTATGATATATGAATCCCATCATCCACGAAGAGTACCTGAAAAACTAGTAACAAGAAAGTCAACAATTTTAGGGTGATCAACATTATGGTTATTCATATAAGCAATTCCAACCATAGACATATGACCCATTTTATTAATGATTTCCTGTTCAGATAAACCATCAATATTCCATTCATAAATTTTATCAGTAGAAACAGAAAACTGGGTTTGAAAAGATCTTTTTTCAAACTGCATATCAAGAGGAGTAGGTTTTGAATACCAATTTTTTGTAAAAGACATGGGTATGGAATTTCCAACAAATCTTTTAATTTCTAATAATTCATCATCAAAAACCTTTTTAGCAGAAACAGAGGATAATGAATCAGAATCTGTATTTTCATTAGAAACAATTTCTTTCTCATTTCTTGAAATAGTTCGAGCAACACTTGTAGAAGTACCCTCAGTTTTAACTTTTAAATCAGAAAGCAATTTCTCAACAAACTCAAGAGTTTTAGCTTGAGAAATTTTAAAATTCACTTTTTCTCTTTGACTGGATAAATCAATCAAAGGTTTCTCAAGTTTTGAAACAAGAGTTTTTTCATCAATTTTTTCTTTAATACGGTCAAGTTGTTGACCAATAATATGCAAGGATTTATTAGTAAAATTGTTTTGTTCAATAAGACTAATAATAGGGGTTTGATCATCAGCAATTTTGAAAAAGGAAGCCTTAACTTCAGTCTTTTGACAAGTTATCAAAACTGTCTCAAGAGGTGGATGGGTAGACCTAACAATGGTTTTATCTTCTTTAACAAAATTTGATTTCTTTATCACATTTAAATGATTTTTTGAAACTTCATCCTTTGGACATAATAATTTTCAAGAAAATCAAAAAACAAAATATGCTTTTTCAATTGGTTCATTTTTTCTTTCCATTCCCTTTTAACATGATCTTTTTCAAACTAAGCAAAAGTACTTTGGTAATATTTCCTTTTATCTCTGTTTTTTGCAGAAATAAATTCATTATACTATGAAGCCATATCAATTTCAAAGATTTCATTTAAAACATTCAAAACTCTTAATTATTTTGGTAATCATGGGTTTCAATAGGGGGAAAATCGGAAACTGATGGACAAACAGATCTAGTGTCCTTTTCTTCTTCATTAGCAGTTCTACTATATGGGGAGGAAGTTTCAGGTTTATTAGAGTAAAAAACAGTGCTAACTTGGGAGTTGCCACTTGAAACTCCTTTTAGCCTCAAATTAAAATTTTCAAAATTCTTTTGTAAAAATTCATTGAGATCTTGATCTCTTTTTGAAATACTTTCAAATCCAACAAAGGAATGTCTTCCTTCATTGATCCTCAAGGGTTGATTGTCCTGAAAACTTATTTTATCAGTACCATCAAGATATTGTTGAATATTGGTGAGATCTAACTCATCAAAAGCAGGTTTAGCAAGAGGGGATTCTTGTTCCAACAACCATTCAGTGGGAAGCTTAACATCTTGCCATTGAATCATTTTTGGAACTTGAACCTTAGCATCAGGGGTTGAACATTGGATTAACATAGTTTTACCAACAGGTTCTCTATTTATCCTAGCACAAGGATTCAATTGAGTACCTAACAATTTGTAATAAATGCGGTAAATCAAAGCAAAAGGTTTACTGCCTTCTTCCATGTGATAACCAGATGAAGCACTATTCAAAGTTAAAGCTTTAACAATATTAGGATCATCCAAAGCAAGAGTAATATCAGGATAACAGTTAACATGTACATGACCATCATACAAAGAAGCAGTAATCATACCAAGAATGCTATCTTTAAAATTCTTAAATCTAGCATCTCTTAAACCCATAAGAACATAAACATTTATGCCTTTTCTAGTGAGTGGTTTAACAGCAACTTGAACAAGACCAATACGCAAATAACTGAATTTTTTAGCAATAAATTCATCAATATTTCTTTTAGAAAACAAGCAGCATTTTTCATGAGTTTTTGAATAGAAAATGTTTGTTCAATAGTTCTAACTTTGTAAGCAAAATGAAAAGCATTTTCAGCCCAACTAGTTTTATAAACAGTTTTAGTATCAACTTTAGGGATATTCCATTTCTAGAAATCAGGAAACTCATTTTCTTCAACAATGTGATCTTCTTCATTTACAATATCAGGAGAACAACCAGTCCTGGAGCTGATAGAGGAGTTGGATCTCCATAATCTATCCATACTATCCTAGTTTTAACACTCAATTATCATGTTTTTCTTAACACCGTCGCATTTCGTAACACATACCCTAACCAACCCTATACCTCTCATGCCCTACCCGGGGCTCCAGTCTCCAAGTTGCTTATGCTTGGAAAACGCCCTCAACCCCGCGGTGTTAGGCCCTGCTTTCAACAGCAAGGCATCGAGCAGGACACACGCAATTCTTGTGGTCACAACTTCGACGACACCGCGTACCTACCAGAGCATACAGGACTAGCACTTTTTGGTACCCGCACCTGCCGCTAGAGAGCCTCTCTTTACCATGTATCTATTACAAAGTGAGAGGATCGGCAGTCTAATCAGGCTTTGATACCATAAAGGGAGACGGAACACAGCGTTGAAGGCGGAAGCACAGTAAAATTATGTTGAAAATAAAGTAAGCAAAGTAAAACTAGCCAAGAAGGCAGTAGTGCAAGATATAATTAGAAATTTGAGACGAAATATTAGATGGAGTACCAACAAAATGTTTGAGAATAGTACAGATCAAGGTATTAACACCATCAGGAATACCTTTACCAATACTTTCAGATCCAACAAAGGAATGTCTTCCTTCATTGATCCTCAAGGGCTGATTGTTCTAAAAACTTATTTTAACAGTTATATATATATATATATATATATATAATGTTTGACTTTTTGTTTACCGCTATTCTCGTACATCACACGAGTTAATGACTGGTATATATATAAAACTGAAACATTTAAATTTTTGTTGACTACTCCTTATTGCGTTGCATGGTTACATGAATTAATGCCACGTATACATTTAAAAACACTGAAAAGTTATGCCTTTTCATTTTTCAATAGGCATATTTTCGATCAATAGATATATTTTTATTAAATAAGTTCATTTTCAACCAATAGGTACATTTTCGGCCAATAAACACCTTTTTCATTTAATAGATGCTTTTTCGATCAATTGGCATTTTTTAGTATATCCAATATCAAAGGTTATAATCTTTCAATAGACACATTTTGGTATATCAAATTTGAAGAGTTATGACTTTTCAATAATCACTTTTTGGCATGTATATTACAACATATCTTATTTATACCTATATATACAACACAAACTAGACTAGAGATGCAATATTGTCTATTATTCCTTCATACAAAAAATTAATAAATAAAACAACATTTCTTTCTTCTACCTAACTAATAAAATTTTGTGCAATTTCTTTCAATATCTTTTCAAAAAAAAAAAAAATTCATGAATTTTTGCTTACTACTCCAATTCAAAAATAATGATTTTTTTTTCCTAAAACTCATTCAATAACTATTCTCATGCATAGGTTAGCGACTAGTCTATATCTATATATTACTAACAAGTGAAGCGTAGCGTTTAATACTACTGTGCTCAGGTTGCACCACGTCAGCAGCCATGTCATTCCAAATTTTTTTTTTTTATTTGTCCTACAATTTGAAAATGGTTTTTGCAAATTTTAGAATTATAATAACTCTTGCATAATAAATTCTAGCCCTATAATAAATCTGTATAATAAATCCCAGCCCACTTCTTATTTATTTACTTCCACTATCAAGCCTAACCCAGAGCCTTTTTAGCTTAAACTCAAAGCCTTTTCAGCTTAAAGGAAAAAAATAAGTAAAAATAAAAACCGAGGAAGGTGAAAAGGAAAAACAAAAAATAAATAAATAAAAACCGTGGAAGGTGGAAGTGTGGAACCCTGAAGGGTTTTGCGTGATATAAAGTGAGGAAAGCAGAGAATCTGAAATTGTGCTCCCCACCTTCCAGCTCTACTGTTTCGCATTAATGGTTGCCATTTTGAGTTCCTTCCTTCCTATCTTCCTTTCCACACGGTGTATAAATACTGACAGTGCCTGCTTTAGTTGAGGTATCTCTAAATCTCAGTTCTTTTTTGCACCATTCTTTTGCTTAATGATTTTTGTTTCCCTTATTACATTTTGTTGTATGGATTGGTTTGCTGCTCGGTTTTGAATCTTTATTATTGTTCTGAGAGTTTGGGACTTTGACAGAGATATAATTGATTAATTGAGAAACAGAGAGAGATAGAAAAGCCCAGGAAAATTGATCGGATATGGACTTTTTAAAGATTATCTATATCTTTGTGCTGTGTTTTGGCAAATTAATTGATAGCTGCTATCATAGGCGGTCCGCTCTTTAAGTCTTATCTATATCGAATACGGAGTGAGCTTTGGCAAAACATTATATACTTTCCTTCTTACTGTTTTTCTTTTCTGTCTTATTTTTTATGCTAAAGGTAGGTTTTAATTTATGAAATAAGCTATAGTTGGATTGGTACCCAATTAGTTGTGGTGAAATTGTACTTTTGGCTTAGGTGGTATTCCTGTATCTTCTTAGTTTGATTTTCAATATTTATGTAGTTTTGTATAGTGTTTTATTCCCCTTTGTACACTCTGTTTACTTGGCTTTTTTTCTTTTTCTTTTTTTTTTTTTTGCTGTGCCGCTTTTTCATTTCCAATAAAGTTTTACATCTACTGATCCCAAAAAAAAAAAAAAAAAAAAAAAAAAACAATAAACAATGAGGGAGCTAACTCAACTAAGTCCAATCCCTGACTCGGGTGTGTTTACAAGGATAGGAGAGGAGAGGAAAGATGAGGAATGGGGTGGGGAGTTACCCTTCCCCTATTTGGATGTTTTGAGGGAGAGGGGATTTGAGGGGAATTCATAATATCATGAGTTGAAACTGATCTTCTTTCAGACTTTGTTTGAATGGACAAATACTTTGGGTGTTCTTACTTTATTGATTTGTGGTTGAAAGCCACTACAATTGGGAGTTTAGCCATGCACCCATGCCCACTTCCAAAGTGGTATTGTAGTTGTGGATTGCTCAAGGAAGAAGCTGAGAACTACAGACTAAAAGCATTACTACTTAAAGTGAAATCATAGCACCCTGAAACCTTGGATTATATTTATGGTCATTGAAAGTTTAAGACATTGTCTTTTTGCCATTCATATAAAATCATAACTTTTTTGTTCTTTTGTTAATTACTTTATTTATTGATTTGTTGTTAAGGTGGCTGTCAAACACAATACTAGATCTTAGTAAAATTGATGAACCTACTTTACTGTGAGACCCAACTGATATGGATTTTATATTTTTATTGAATTAGTTCTCCAAATGTGTGCTAAGTGTTTATTAGGTAGAATTTGGTTATATAGATGATTCACAAAAATCCTTAATTGTAATTTGAGATGTGACTAACATTTTTCTTGGATTGTGATAAATGGTATTGAAAAATTTATTTTGTAGATAATGCAAAGACACATTTATTTATTCATTTAAGGATCCATATGAGAATTTGTTTGGGAGTTTTTTAGACATTACCATCATCTTCATTCTTCATTGTCAATTTAAAAAAAAAAAATACAATTGTTATAGAAAGTGAGGGAGGGAGATCCGAACCTTTGTTTTTCGCTTTTATGAGATCAGATATTCTCTCTAAGTTACAAAGCTCTTAGCATTTTTCACTGTCAGTTAACATCTTCGAAAGACAGAAAACAAATAGCCCAATACGTTTTCGAACCTGTCCTATAATATTAGAACATTAAAATACTATAATTCAAACCAAGCAGGAAGGCCGAGTGTACTATGTAGTGTGCACCACTATGAAACTATTCAAAATTTGACAACTCCACTGCTTTGCATGCAGCAACTATAATTAATATTTATGCATGTTTTGGTATAATCAAAGCTACCCTGAGATTTCATTTGGGAGGAGAAATTAAAAAAAAAAACAAAAATTGCTAAGTGTTCTTCTCTCAGTTTTCTTTTAGAGTTCTCACATGTCCAATTAAGCATTTTGATAACTTTGGTACAAATTTTTCATGTTTACCCAAAGTGAGAAAAAATATTTTATTTGAAATGGTTGAGATTTAAGGAGTTGTTGTCGTTGATATCAGTGACGATCTCTACTAATTTTTCTACATCAATATTGGTAATCTAAAACTTGACCGGTTTGTGTTTTTAAATTAACCTTACTTCCTATAGAAAAGATGGTTTTTAATCTATTCTATATATTTATTTTATTTTGTTGAAGTGTTTGAGTTTGATTTAAACATTTTTCTTCTATCTTTCTATGTCTAACTGCAAAGGTGCAATAAGAGTTAAAGATGTGTGCATCGTTTTTAGAATTACTTGCGATGAGCGAAACATAGAAGATTGAGTTTATCTTCATTCCCATGAAGTTCTCTTTTCTCCTCCATTTGATGTTAATAGTTTTAGAACTAATCCCATTTAAATTTGATGATTTGTCTACACAAATCTAATGGAATATTTTGTGCATTTTTACAGATCTTGACTTAATATTGTTCAAAATCCTAAATTCCTTGATGTGTGCTCTAGCAAATTTTAATTTGAAAGTCAGATTACTTTGAATTTTCATAGGATTTACTAAGATGTTCAAGTTTATTATCTATGTCCCTTCCCATTTCACATTTTTTGTTTTTGTTTTTTTTTGGTGAATGATCTTAATCTATCTAGCAAATTGCATTGCACTATTGTTGACTACAAGTATTTTTTACATGGGCTGCTAGTGGACTCTGATTATCACAATTGGGTATTATCTTAAAAACACTCTCTTTCTTTTTGTATCATTGTGTGCAAGTTTGTATTTTTTTTTAATAAATAATTTCGGTTTGGTTATTAAGAAAGCATAGGGATATAATACATATGATAAGTTTTGAATTTTTATTTAGTATATTTGGGATTCAAACATCTTTATATAGTTGTTTGGGCTAAACTTTAACAGGGATGGTGAAGGCTTAGTGTGCTAGGATGATGTCTTTGAGAAAATGTGATGGATTCCTAAAAAAGATGAGAAGCTAACATTTTACAACTTTAGATTAAGCAACATGACATTTGGAATTGGAGTTAGAATCCAAAACCTTATGGTAGGAAACATGTAAATGTTCAATTTCAATGAATAAAAACTCAAGTCATAAATTTTTCATGGTTGTTTGCTTTTGTTCCTCTGAATGATTATTTGATTTAAAGTTTTCTTTCAATCTTTTCTTTTAGGTTTGGTAAGGTTTGGGAAGAGTCGTTCACTTATTCAAAAAAGGTCTGGGAAGAGTTGTAGACTTTTTTGGATGAATTATGTGGAAACTTTTGCAACTAAGAGGAAATTATACCCAAGCTTTATAAAGTTTTATTCATTTGAAAACTATTTTATCAAATTTAGTTTGTTAAATTCTGATTAAGATGAATGGATAATTCAAAACAATGAGTATACTTGTTTTTTATTTGTTCCTTTTAAATGTTGTTACACACAGTATATTTATATATTGATTGCTGCATCATTATTATATGATAAAAGTCTTTCCAGGTATCATTTGGCTGCCACATCTATAAAACCTTAAAACTTAATACCACATGCAAAACATGTATAAACTTCAACATCAATGATGTACCAGTAGTGATTAAAGCTTGCAAGGTGTTCCATAATTATTAAGAAGTTAGCAAAAAACTTGGCAAGATTGTTGATGTCTGTTTAGGTTTTGTGCAAATGTGATTTTTGCTTGATATCGCTTGCTGAAAACAAATGGGAGGATTGCCTTTGTTATTGCAATGGTTCATCTTGAATTGGCTTGAGTTTTCACTTTTTATTTTATTTTTCAAATATTATTAAAACTATGATAGTTCATGTAAAATTAAAAAGCTTTAATGTACAAACTATACTTTCATAAGATTTTCCCGTGCATCGCACGGGTTGGCGACTAGTATATCTAAAAACTAAAACGTGGCATTTATTATTGCTACGCTTCTTTTAAACCACATTAGTGGCCACATCATCCACTCATTTCTAACATTCTCTTTCTTCTTTTACTTATTAATTTATGAACTTATTATTATACTTTCCCCAACTTTTTCCCTTCCTTTTACCTTTTTATCTTCCCACTACTATATACCTTAATATTACTTTCCCTCTATCTCTTTATCTTTCTTTATTTTTTAACTTTTCATTTCCCCTCCTCTTACTATAAATTTACAACTCTCTCTCTCTCTCATTTTATACATACTTTCCCACACACAAAATGTTATTTACTCTCTATATCTCTCTCAAAATTTTGTTTTTCTTTTTTTGGAGGAATTTTTTTTAATTTTCTTGCATATGTACTTTAGGTTGATGACTTTTTTTTTCATTATTTGGAACTCCGCTTTAGGTTAATGTGATTAATTTATATTTTTTATGTTTTTAAAATTTGTATTCTCTTTGATTTCATAGATGTAAGATTATTGGATTGTAAATATAGTATATAAGAATATAATGTCATTTTATTACATAACATAACATGACTTGAATAATTTGGTATTTATTACTATATTTATTACTTTTTACTTTTTTTATTCTCATATTATTTTCTATAAATTTCTTATTATTCTCTCTTGAAAAACGAGGGCAACGCCAAGTACCAATGAGGATGGTCTCAGGACCACCCTGATTTTTTATTTTTTTTTTAAATATACCTTAAAAAAATTTGAATTTTAAATTAATATGGGTCTTTTGACCACCCTAGGGGGAAAAAAAAAAAAAAAAAAAGACCTTAAACACCCTTAAAAAAAATTGAGCCCGTTAAAAATAAAATTCAACCTCTCCAAAATTTTGGTTTGTTGAATGTTGAACAAAAAAATTACAAGAAATGCAATGTTCACAATATTTTCACAATATTTTTGTAACAAATCCTAAAAGCAAGTTATTACTAGTTAAAAATAAAAATTTCAGTGATTAGTTCAAATTAGAATCAGTTAAAACTTATCACCTAGGTTTTGTTGTGAAAATGTTACAAAAATGTTGTGAACATAATACTTCTCAAAAATTGTCCAAACAAACAAATTAGCCTAAAATCCCAAATCAAACGTTTAATTGTGATTTTTTAAATTGTGTTTTCAAATGGCATATTTTAAAATCACTGTTTTTTTATATAAAAAAATGTACACTTTTAAATAGCTAGTCTGTTAGTGTTTACTTTAGTCTTTAGCCAAATTTTTTAGATTTATGTGATATATTTTTTCAAAAAGATAATGCATTTTGTTTATATTAGTACTTATTTAATCAATACATTAGAAATTGAATGGGAGACCAGTAACTTAATAATTGCTTGGTTGTGTACATTAAAAAAGATATAGTTGATAACATTGATAGTGAAACTATCACATCACACAATGATTTCAAATATGAAAACTTGTGAAAGAAAATTTTAGAACCTTATGTATTTGCTTATGTTATATTTTGTGATGTTAATATATTCAAGTTTTATTATTATTATTATTAATTTTTTAAAATTTAATTGTTTTTAATGACCACCCTGAAAAGAATTTCTAGAGCCACCACTGTTGAAAAAAGTGATCATTCTCTCTCTTTATTTTTTTTATTCTTTCTTACAACTCTACTTTATATTAATGAATCATTGTACTTTTTAAAACTCTATTTAGGGTTCATACGCTTGGGTGTTGTTTTATTTAGTTCCCCATTACAAGTAGTATCTCTCTCTCTCTCTCTCTTTTAGTTTCAATTTGATTTTTGTTTGAGTTAATACTTGATTATTTTGGAAGTAAGAATTTGAGTTTATATCATAACACAATCTTGGCTATGCTAATTATAGATCAACATTCGGTCCATTTCGGTCCACTTCATCTATTCGGTCCAGTTTGGTCTACTTCAATATACTTTGGCCCACTTCAGTTCAATTAGGTCCATTTAGTCTACCTTGGTCAATTCAATCTAATTCAGTCTATTCGGTCCATTTGATAAACTTAGGTCTATTTCGGTCCCGTTTGGTCCTTTTTGGTCCATTCCATCCAATTCAGTGGCTAGCGCGCATTTGAAGTTATTTAGTGAGTTGAACTGGTTTTTGGAACTCGAGTTTGTGAAACTCGAGTTCCAACCCAAAATCGAGTTTGAGAAACTCGATTTATGCCTAACCTTGATTAAAAAAAAAAAAAAAAAAGGTGGAACTCAAGTTTAGTAAACTCAAGTTCCATACTTTTAAAAAAAATAACCCAAATGGAACTCGAGTGTTGGAAACACAAGTTCTGTTATTTTTTTTAAATGAAACTCGAGTTTACTAAACTCAAGTTCCACCTTTCTTTTTCTTTTTTTTAAATCAAGGTCATGTGTAAATCGAGTTTGAGAAACTCGATTTTGAGTTGGAACTCGAGTTCCAAAAAACAGTCGTCTATCTAATATTTTTCTAAAAAAATGCTGTAGAGCAAATTTTGCCTAGGAGGGGGGAAGAACATTTCAACACTATCACCTAATAAATAATAATTTCTCCTTTAAATAATAGACGTGAACGTGAAGTGGTTTGGTCGCTTTGGCCGTTTGACTTGAGCATGAAGTTTTGTTATATCATATTTTTTTTATAAAAAAATTGTTTTCAAACTAAAGTTATTATTTATCTGGTATTAAATAGGGGGACAAATCCTTTTCCTATAGACAGCAGGTCACCCCAGTAGCAGCATATTCGATCGATTCCTAGGTAGACTTTGAAAGCTGGTGCTACTTTCGTCGGTGAATGATATGGAGTCCGTGTCCGGGATCACGTCGACTACCCTGCAGGTGCTCATTGATAGATTATCAAATTTTGCTGTCAATGAATTATTGGGTCTGTATTTTGGTGTTGATGATGATATCCGAAAGCTGGAAAGGACGCTACTGAGGATTCAAGGCTTGGTTGATGACATAGAAAGTCAGCATTTGACAAGCAACAATGGGGCATGGCAAGCTTGGCTCCAAGAGGTCAAAACTATTTCCTTTGATGCAGATGACCTTTTGGACAAGATCGATTTAGAACTCATGAGGCTAAACTCCGACAATGGATCAATCCACACTAAGGTACGTGAAATTGTCTATGATTCTTATTTTTTTTAATTTTTAAGAAAGAAAGGTTAATTGTTTTGTGGTTAGGACGTAGACCCCGTCCAATGGGGTTGGTCGGGTTGGGTTAATTGGATTTGGGCCAAAAATAGATCATTAGAAATGGTTCAGGTTAAGTCGAGTGAAGGTCCGCTTGTATTTTTTACATGGAAAAAGAAATTAAAAACATGTATCCATATTTTTAGTAAGTTCCTCAACAAATAACTTGGTATGAAATACATTTATTTGGATTCAATCATGTCAAAAAAAAAAAAAACTCATAGGATCATGTTCAAGCAGTGTGTATCCTAAGGAGAGATTGGTGTGGCAGGGAAGTCTTTTTCCCTTTTTTTCGGTGTGCTTAGATATGCCCAATGGAGATGGAGAATAGCTACATTTCTCCTTGTGTGTTTAAGACAAACCCAAGTTAATATATATATATATTTATTTATTTATTTATATTATATTATATTATATATTCCTATGTCAAGGTTGGTTGGTTTAAACTTAAATTGGTAAGTTGGTATTGCCTTTAGTTTCTTTATTATGTTAGGAGGGGTATAAGATTGAAATTTCAATTCATAGTACTATACCAATGCCAAATAGAACATTTTTTCAAAGGAGTCAGAGGCGGGCTGGCAGGTGTGGGTGGGTCTTCAGCCCAAAGCTCTTGTACAAAGGAGTACAAGAGCTTTAGGCTAAGGGCCCCAATTTACTTGTATTCTAGGTTGGGTTTATCCTACAGTGGAAGACCCAAGAAATGGTATTATGGGTTTCTAATGGAGTTAAAGAGAGGTTTGAGCCCTTAACTCTATTAATCCTGGCCTAGCCGAGATGATGACTATGCAGCCAACCATTTTTTCTAAAATCCGAATAGGATTCCTTAATCTCAAAATATATCTTTCCTCGCTACTCTTGTGTTTCTCTCTCCTGCTTGGGGCCCTCAGCCCAAAGCTCTTATACTCAAAAGTCTCTAACTATGTAATCTCTATATTATTTAACAAAAAATATCGATATAAAATGTTTAAAGAATATTAATTATGATCAATATGGTTAAGAAAATAGTCTACAGTTTCCAAATTGTCTAGATGAAAAAAAAAATTACTTGAGCTACATAAAGATTACATTGGTAACAACCACATCCTAATTGTGTAGATATTGACTCACGGTTTCCTCCTCTCCCCCCCCCCCCCCAAAAAAAAAAAAAACATACAACAGTGAGAGAAAAAACCTCTACACATTGCAAGGAGATCACTCCTTTTAACCACATATCCATGTGCTTCCCCAGGCAATGTGGGACTCCTAGATTGTTAACATTTTAGATATTCAGCCCACATATAAGGTCTTCTCCTTTACCACACCCAAGCGAAGTGAGATTGCAAGCCCTCACCTTATTGCACCCACACCTGTCCAATGTTGTCAAAGGTGAAACCAACTATATATCACTTTGTTTTTTACGAAAACATCACTTTATTTTCAACAAAACCGTGTATTAACACATAAAAACACTTGAAAGTGGCGGAGGTGACCAAGGCTCTGGCCTAGCACCTAGAAAATGTGTTCAAAATGAGTGCCTTGTCTCCAAAGTCAAGTGCCTCACTGAAGGACACCTCGCCTCAATGACTTAGAGGCACTTTTATGCTGCCTTGCCTTGCTTGAGTGCTTAGGCACTCACTCAAAACGCCTTTGACTACATTGTGCCCGTCCACGTGGCCTGCACCTCTTGGCCTTTTGGGTCACTACAATCCACCCCTTACAAGCTCACACATCGTCTTCTATAGGTCCCTACACTTTTGGCTAGGTTTAGGCTCGAATACCATATTGTAACATCCCAATCCTTATGTCAACAATATTATCCACATCATGGGCTTTGTTTCTCCCAAGCACAAAGACCTCACCTCATCACACTCAAGTTCATCCAAGTGGCCTCCGCCTCTTGGCCTTTTGGATCATTACAATCCACCCTCTTATAGACACACACATCCTTATGTGTGGGTCCACCACACTTCCAACAAAGTTCAAGCTCTATTACCATATTGTAACGCCCCAATGTTGACAATATCGTTTGCTTTTGGACCCATACCTCTCATCACTTTGTTTCTCCCAAGAACAAAGCAAGGAAAAAATACGTTGTTAACATTTTAGATATTCAGCCCACATCTAATGTCTTCTGCTTTACCACACCCAGGCGATGTGGTCATATGAGATTTCATGGATTACAAGCCCTCACCTCATCGCAACCACGCTCGTCCATGTGGGTTGTGCCTCTTGGCTTTTTGGATCACTACAATGTTGATGTAAATTATTTTGTTATATGTGAGAAAATAACATATGGTAAATCATGTTGCAGTCATTTCTTATGTTTATCTAATATATATAGTTTGGCGGTTTGGCTACCCCTCTAAAAAGAATTTCTCGCTCTGCCATGGCAGGTACGTGACATTGTTTTCTCATCTCTTAAGTCTTTGAGCATTCCACGCAAGATAAGCGAGATTCAGAAGAAATTGGAAGGCATGTCAGACGAAATAGACAGACACTTTACAATTGAGATAGCCAAAAAAAAGGACCCACATGGTCATGTCACAAGCCGACGACCGCATAGTAGTTCGTTAATAGATGAATGGACTGTGATTGGAAGGGATGAGAATAAAAGAAAGATCGTAGAGATGTTATTGTGGATCGGAGAAGGAGTTAATGTGTCTGTTATTCCAATTGTGGGGATGGGGGGTATAGGAAAAACAACACTTGCTCAACTTGTCTATAATGATGCTGAAATAGTGGGTTGTTTTGATTTGAGAATATGGATATCTGTTTCTGTAGATTATGATGTGGTGAGGATAACAAAATCCATTGTTGAGTCAGCCACGGAGAAGAGGTTGAAGTTATCTGAGTTGGATCCAATTCAGGTTAGACTTCAAAATATACTAAGAGGGAAGAGGTTTTTATTGGTGCTAGATGACTTGTGGAATGAAAATATTAGTGAGTGGGACGTATTACGTAGTCCATTTAGTGTTGGATTGCCTGGAAGCAAAATATTGGTAACTACTCGAAACTCAGTTGTTTCGTCTATTGTTGCCACAATTGATCCTTATTATTTGCAACCTTTATCAGATGAAGATTGTTGGGAATTGATTGCACAAAGAGCCCTCTCAAATAGGAGTTTGGATGGGAAGGAAAAATTAGTAGCCATTGGTGAAAAGATAGCAGAGAAATGTGGCGGCTCACCGTTGGCAGCCAAAACAATAGGATCTGTCTTACGTTTCAAGTTGGTAGAAAGTGAGTGGGAAGCGTTGTTAGAAAGTAAGCTGTGGGACTTGCCTGAATACAAAACAGAAGTCTTTCCAGCATTGAGACTAACCTATAACTATTTGTCTGCTCCCTTGAAGAGATGCTTTGCTTATTGCTCTATTTTTCCTCACAATTATGAATTTGAGAAGGATGATTTGGTTCATTTGTGGATGGCAGAAGGGTTCATTCAACCTCAAGGAATGAAAAGGATTGAAGACATTGGCAATGATTACTTCGATAACTTGTTGTGGAGGTGTTTTTTCCATGTTCCTCATTTTGATTATCTTGATCAACCTGTATATCATATGCATGGTCTCATTCATGAGTTGGCCCAATTAGTGTCGACTGACATTTGCTTTCAAATGAAAGATGGGATGTCACCCTTATTACCCATATTCAGAAATGCTCGTCATTCATCTTTGCTTTCTCAAGAAGATATTCAACCAATGACTTTGAAGATGTTTCAAAGATACAAAGGCTTAAGGACATTCATGGTGTTCTGTAGAAATGGATCTCATATTGTAGAACTCCTATTTGATCTTTTTCGGAATCTACAATGCTTAAGGGTGTTGAATTTGAGTAGTACTGGTATCTTAGAGCTACCGGACTCTATTGACAATTTGAAGCACCTTCGGTACCTCAATGTCTCTAAGACAAATATCAAGAAGTTGCCTGAATCAATTGCCTATCTATATGGTTTACAGACACTAAAGCTCCAAGATTGCTTTAACTTCCTTGTGTTACCCAAACATACAAAAAACTTGATTAACCTGCGCCATCTTGACTTGGACATAAAGCGTCAGTTAAGTTCCATGCCATTAGAGGTTGGAAAGTTGACTAGTTTCCAAACTCTGCATGCATTTATTGTTGGAAAAGATGCAGGGTGTCAAATTGGAGAGCTTCAGAAACTAGGGAACCTTCGGGGACGAATTTGCATAACAAATCTTGAGAATGTGGTCAATCTTAGAGATGCAAAAGAGGCCATGTTAGAGAAGAAGCCATATCTTGACAGGTTGGAACTGCAATGGAATGAATTTAGGGATGGACAAGAAGTACTTTCGGGCCTTTGCCCTCATTATAGACTGAAAGAATTACGGGTAACAAATTATGGCGGTTCAATGTTTCCAAGCTGGCTTAGTGATCCATCTTTGTGCAAGCTTGTGAGTATTTACTTGCGCAGTTGCCACACATGCACAGTTCTTCCACCTCTTGGTCTTCTACCAGCCCTAAAGTCCTTACACATTTATCAAATGCATAGTTTGGTTAGTGTGGATCATAGATTTTGCGGGTCGGATATGGGCAATATGGTTAGGGGCTTTCCATCTCTAGAGTCACTGACATTCCAGGACATGCCAAACTTGAAGGTTTGGACTGGACTAAATGCCGAGGACATGCCTCATCTTCATCAACTTATTGTTGTTGACTGTCCAAATCTGGTCCGCCTGCCTTCACTTCACTTCCTTTCTTCTCTTAAAAGTTTAGATATTAGCCAGTGTCCTATACTTCAATAACTGCCAGATGAAGGGCTACCTGATTCACTCAAAACTTTATTTATCTTAGACTCCACCATCTTGAAAGGAAGATGCCGGCAAGGAGGTGCAGACTGGAGCAAGATAAGAGCCATTCCCAAGATAGAGATTGATTATGTGGAGATTCCACCGCAAGTGCGGGAAAACTGAGTTTCAGTTACAGGTAATGATACTAGACATTATTCCTTAGTCAAGTACTATAAGTAGAGTAATACTAAAGATAATTTTTTTTATAAAAAAATTTTACAAACTGTTAATGTAATGAATGGTTATTGGAATGAATGGTTATTGGTAAATGAAAAAATGATAATAATAGTGGGTCTAGATGAAAACCAATGAGAAGTTGGCCACATCAAGATTTAAATTTAATACAACTACGATGAAGTAATGTAATGTATGGTTTGGTTAGTGCCTAAGTGGATAAACTCTAATTAATGTTGGCAATAACTTTGAAATCCTCCCTAATCAGATACTTCATTATCCAATTAATTTGTTTTCATTTTAGATGCTTGATAAATGAATTATTATTATTGTGTTTCACATAGTATGTGAAGGCACAGATAATTTCATTGGCTGGACTAGTTTATGTAGAAAATTATCGATAACTCTAAAATCTACAAATGTACCTCAATTTTCATTGGCTCACTTATATTATTGAACTTTTCAGACTCTAGAGTGCTAACAATGGGATCCAACGAAGGAGATGTTCAGTGTTTGAAGTTCTATTAGGAAATCATTAGATAGACACTATGACTTCTTGTCTGCTATCTGAATACTATGTTTGGAAGGCCTTGAACTTGTAAATGAGGTAAGTGTGGATGTATTAAGATTTATTATTGTGGAATATTCTGTGTTCACCTCGATCCAATGTGTTGTTTGGTGTATGATTTGAATGGAAGGTTTTTGAACGAGCCACGATTTGAAGTCCTTCATCTTGATTTAGGGTCTTCTGGATCTGGTGTCTCACCACAAGAGGTAGTGTGGTATCTCATCTCAGTTTGGCTGTAATTTCTTCTCAAATTTCATAAAACAATGCCAAGTTACAACATTCATACAAGCATACTAAGGAGTTTAATGAATGTTGCAGTCCTTCATTTGAAGTAAACTAAACCAGATTGCTTCAAGGTGAAATACTTAAAGGCTACACAAGCTGCTGACTAAGCATCTATTCTTCCTAAAAGTGACTAACTGAATCTCCCGTGTTCCACAGAAAGAACAAAGGCCTCCAATCTTTTAAGTAATAGTCTAAACCCATGCAATCGCCCAGGTCAGTCCTGTTCCATGCCAAATCAAGATTGGTTAATGGTATTATTCCTGCCCACTCATAATTAGATTGAAATTATCTTCATTAGGTTGAAGTGGGCATGTTTGGGTCACATATTTGACAGCAGCATGAGCTATTAGGGCAGTATGTTACCAATATTTGGTAGATGAGAATCTAGTTGGAGTTGTGAAGCTCAATAAGTTTATGGAAGAATTTAGTTAATTTTTGGAGGTCTAAGGTATCAGATTATTGCATTGTGGAGGCATGAATTCTACAAATTTATAAAATTTTAGTTTCGATGCAATTGTTGTTGAGTTGAAGGTGATCTTGGTGTGTGCCATTTTGAGAGATTTATGGAACTTGACATGAGTGGAAACCTCATTTACTAATTCAATTGTTTGGACGTATAGTGATCACAGGAGAAAATGAAATAAGTTTGTCATTGATAGTTTACTGATTTAATGTGTTGTATTTAATATGATTATTAAAAAAAGAATAATAATCATGTCTAATTGAAAATTTTAAATTACAGTAATGAAATAAAAAACACACACACGACTGAATAAGATTACAAAATCTCTCTCTCTCATGCATGTGCATACATCCGAGATAAATGTCTCTAGAGATGTTACAATGAAGTATCCCTGGGTCTAGTGGCACACAACCACTGCCTTGGGGTCTCAAGATCGTCACCTGTGATCGTAGGAACATGCCAACTACCCTTTTCTGACTCCTGCGTTATACCAACATGTATTATGTTTTGAGTAACTCCTTATAAGAAGCAAAATGCTATCTCTATTCTTAATAATTGATGATCATTTTAAATAAGTGATTGGTAAGCAGATGATTGATCATCTTACCTGAATAACAATTGAATAAGGTGGAGGCATGTGGAGAGTAGGCTCACGTTGTGCAAATGACAATCGAATCTGCAATTTATCCAAAAAGAAGAAGAAGCAAGCTTCATTTAATTTTCTTCAAAGTAAAGACCTGAACTATGTCACATCCATGCATGTGAACTACAAGTATATATATATATAGGCAATGACATTTTATTAGTATGAATGAGGTTTCTCATGTTCACACAGTAGATTCTCCTAAAGAATTAGGATCAGAAAAAGAGGAAGTCAATATAAACAACAGAATTCTCTTCATTTGCACCAAAAGCGTGGGATCACTCAAATAATTATCTAAAATATGATGATTTCAGCTCAATTATAGAGAGTTCCACACAACTAAAAGTACGGTTAAACCTTTGCTCCATACAGTCCCATATAATCCTCATCCAACAAAGGGGGTTGCAGTTCACACAAAGAACTTCTATACTCACCAAACCAACTTCTCCAACTGAAAAAATACAACAATGACCCCTCTTACGCATCCCCAGATGAACTTTTCTTTAGATGAATAAGAAGCCCACTGAATTATTTTTGCACCTCTTAGGACTTCCTAAAAAGAGTGGACCTCCAATTTAACATTGCTTTTGGGCCTTCACTACTAGCTATCTGAGCCCACACCACTTGGAATATTGGCGTGTAGGTTATTCAACAAAGAATCAACTTACCCCAATACCCAACCTTTGAAAGCTCATAGAAACCTGATTCCATGAGTAAGCAACCCTTCATTTGAAGACCCTGAACAAGAGTATACAGAAGGAACTTTCTCCATTGCAAACAAATCTAGATTCAAATTTTTCAATGACAATTCTCACACAATATATCGTACCAAAATCTAAACCTTCTCCCTTCTCCCATCCCCAACCACTTATAACTAATATAGCCTGCAATTCTCTCCCAGCCTGCTGTGATACTCCCCTTCAAATCCTGGAAGAGAAGATTCCAAAGTGGATTCAACAAAATGACAAACCCATTTTAGGAAACTTGAGGACATATGCCAGCTAAAATCATGCTGGTCTGTTGAATTGCAGTTACACATCAGAAACCTATGGACTTAATTCATCCCCCACAAAAAAATAAAACCCTATGGACTTCTAGGAAAATCAGATAATAAGAAGTTTAAAGATTTGAAGCATAAAAGTCATAAGAAGACATAATTCAGATAATGCAGAAAAGTGTCCCAGGACAACACCAAAAGGATCCAACACTAAAATTTAAGAAAAGAAAAATAAAGGATAGATAACCTACTAGTCAGCACCTAGACTTGCTTGGAGACAACACCAAGAGAGGACAAAAATGAGTCAACATGAAACCATTGGAAAATTCTAAGAGAATTCATTAATCAATCAAACCGTAACAGTCTCCATTGGAGTACAATTGATGCAGGGAACCAAGAATTTATGTTTTAATTTGCAATTAATTTTGTTTTTGAATTTGGTTATTAATGTTGACGGTATTTAGGGATTTGATTAGATGCTTTCCATATTAGTATAATTCCTAAAACTATTTAACTAGCACCCCTGTAATGGTGAAAGACAGATGAATTTGAATAAGATTAATTATTATGAGTTGAGAATGTCTCCTCCCTTGTTTCTCTCTGTTTGGTGGTGATGCCAAATGACGTTAGGTGGTGATGCCTAGGGTTTGCAGGCATATTCTAGGTGGGTATGATGCAGCACAAGTAGAAAATAGGAGATTAAAGAGAAATAAAAGTAACAACAGAACAAACTCTAGGCTTCACCACCTAGAATCTGCCTGCAAACCCTAGGCATCACCACCAAACAGAGAGAAACAAGGGAGGAGACATTCTCGACTCATAATAATTAATCTTATTCAAATTCATATGTCTTTTACCATTACAGGAGTGCTAGTTAAATAGTTTTAGGGATTATACTAATATGGAAAGCATCTAATCAAAACCCTAAAAACCGTCAACATTAATAAATAAATTCAAAATTCAAATTCAAAAACAAAATTAATTGCAAATTAAAACATAAAATCTTGGTTCCCTGCATCAGGAGCAAGGCATGATCTAAATGACACCAAGAAGAGGGAAAACAAAAGACCAAAAAATCTGCAGTACAGCAATGGAGGAACAAATGTATCACCACTATTTTCATACATACAACACCACTCTAGTTATATTTCTCTTCCACCAATTGTTAACAGCCAAAATTTTCCAATGCTGCCATTCAAGTGAAAAATGTAACTTGAAACTATGCTTTCACATACCAAACAATTTGCAAAGGAAACAAAATTCCTTGTCTGGTTTTTTCAGCAGCTATAAAAACGACTTGACCATGAATTCCCTTGGTTTAGACCTTAGTAGCCAACCATATCCTCCTGTCATCTTCACCCCTTTCTGATTTTAGTTCGCATACAACAAATCAAGGAAAGAATCCAAAGGCTCCAATTCCCAATCTTCATCTAACCTAATGAATCTAGATGACATTGTCACATGCCTAAGAAAATAATCTAAATATTGTGCCATTCTTGTATTCCTACCTACTGCAATATCAAATAATTCTAGATAAGTAACTTTCAGCAACATGTCCACACCACAGTTCAAGCCAGAATCATATGTGAGTACCATCTCCTACCTGATATCTAACTAACTTAGGGAACAAATCCCATCTCCCCCTAATGTATTTCCACACTCCCACACCATAGTAGCCTTCAACTAGCTGAACACCATTGACCACATAAACACCATACTTCCTATCTACAACATTCCTCAAAAATTGATCTCTGTCCATCGCATATCTTCACAACCTTTTCCAGCAAAGCTTGGTTGAAAACATGAAGCCTCCTCGGCCCTAAACAACTAAACTCTTTGTAACTTCTCTAGTCTTGGAGCCATTGATACAGTTACAAGAAAAGAGACATAAAATATGTTGGCAAACTAGAAAGGGTGCTTTCTATTAGCGTTTATCTTCCACACCCCCCTCCCCCCCACTCCCCCCAAGTGATAAATATAATATTTTGCAAATCTATGCTATACAAATTTGCATATGAAAGAGGAATCCAAAAGTAATACCCAAATACATCATAGGAAAAGCATCCACCTCAGAAAGAAGAGGACCCACTAACTCATCATTCATTATTCACTACATTAAAAACCTGAACTAAACAAGCCCGAAACTCTCTTTTAAGGGTAGGAACTTGGATAATATATCATAGATCAATCACCTCCTTTGTTGTGCTAGCAGAATGTCACTATACAGAAGATTCTCTTAAAATGCAAATAAGAATAATACCTGATGCTTTTCCTTCCATCTTGGAAAAAAGCTTGTCCCTAGCAGTTGGAACAGGTGATCCCTCATCTCATCATTTGTCACCAGTAAACACTTACAACTAACGGCAGCATATAACCAGTACCTGTGAATAATGAGAGAACAAACCTTTCACAAAAGTTTACTAATACAGTCATAATCAAAGCTACAAATGCACTGTAGGTTTGAATTTTGTAACTTTTTGGTTAAATTACAAATTAGACCTTCCATTTCAGTCCTTTAATTTTCATTTGTTGTCAATTTAGCCCTTTTGGCTAGTTCCATTACATTGTGTCATTATGTATATATATATATATATATATATATATATTTATATTTATAACTAAAAATAATTTTATTGAAAGAATTCATGTATAAACAACACAAAGAAGACTAAAGAATTAGAAAACAAGGAACTATCTACATAGGTAATGACTATGAATAAGCCAATAATAAGACCACTCGTATGAAGAAGTAATGAAGGTTGCTAGCAGTTGATTCCTCGTGGTTTCCACATCTTCAATAGTCTACATCCAACATAAGGAACCAAATTCCAAATATTGAATAAATGATTAACTCCCCCATCTCGCCACCCACATAATGATCAAAGACCTCGTCCATTAATACCCATTGAATCCTAAAGGATCTAAAGACAAAACTCCACAGCTCAAATGCCACATTACAATATAGCAAAAGATAGTCCACCATCCGTCCACAACTTTGGCACATATAACACCAACCCACAATAAAGTAACCCCTCTTGAGAAGGTTTTCACTAGTATTTTCCCCCAAGCCGCTGTCCACACAAAGAAGGAAATCTCTGAGGAGTTTTTAACCCCCATATAGCCTTCCAAGTGAAGACATAGGGGATGAACCCCATAATGCTTCACAAAAAAAACAAACACTAAAACCCCACTTCTCTTAAGCTTCCATCGCATCTGATCTCCTCCCTCCCACAGAGGAACATGAGATTCTAGTAGGTGTATGAATGAATCCACCCCCTCTTATCTCCCAATAATTAAAATTCCTCATGAACCCCACATCCCACTGCCACAACCACTTACCCACCAAAGATTAATTGAAAGTAGTAAGCTTCCTAATCCCCAATCCTCCACTAGCTATAGGAGTACACACCTTGTCCCATCCAACCAAATGATGTTTAAACTCCTCTCCTAAACCACTCCACAAAAAATTCCTCTGCAGCCCTCTCAATCGTATTGGCCACACTAGTGGGAATGGTAAACAAAGATAAGTAATATGTAGGTAGGCTAAAAGTGTACCCTTCAACAGCATCAACCTCCCCCATTTTGACAAGTAAAGCCTCTTCCAACCAGCTAATCGACATTTTAATTTCTCCAAAATAGGGTTCCAAATTGCCTTGATTTGATGGAAGCCCCCAACAGCATACCAAGGTAAGTCATTGGCAAACAACCCACCTTAAAATACAAAAGGTTAGCAAATTCAATCACATTCTCCATCTCACCTGTTGGCACCATCTCACTTTTCCTCTTATCAACTTTTAACCTGTCACTGCCTCAAAACAAGTTAGCAACAGTTGAATATACAAGATCTGTTCAGTGTTAGCATCACAGAACAAGATGGTGTCATCAACAAACAATAAATGTGAGATAGACAACCCACCATTTTCATCATTCCCAACTTTAACACCTTTGACAAGACCTTCCTCCTACATCCTCCTCGACATTCTACTAAGAAGCCCCATAATCAGGATAAAAAGCAAAGGGGATAATGGATCTCTCTGCCATAATCCCCTAAAAGTGCCAAAAAATCCACGAGAGCCATTGACCAAAATAGAGACCTGTACCATGTACAAAATTGATTCTTAACTATTTTGTTAATCCTTTTTTCTTCATGTTCTTCTTAGGGTTTAATGCTTCTTTTTTTTAATACCAAATAAGAATTCTACTTTTTAAAAACTTTTTTTATTTGTAAAATGGTTTTTTATTCCTTTTTTGGATTTTTTTTTAATTAAGAAATTCAAAAGAACCAAAACTACTTTGTTTTGGGCAATTAATGGCAGCCCACCTAGCGAAATTAGATAGAAGGACCAAGTTGACAACAAATGAAAGTTAAAGGACTGAAATTTAAAAATAAAAAATCAAGTTACTGAACCTAAGTTAGAGGGTGTAATTTGTAATTTCCCCTAACTTTTTCAAAATTAAATAAAGTGCCTTAAATAAAAAAAAGTCAAAGATCAATTTTATTCATGTTAATCAAAGGGAGTTTTCGTGCATAACATGATAAACAAAGAAAAATTGTGTTAAGACAACATATATAACCAAAACATATATATTTTGTTAGTGAACTCAATCTAACCTATCTATAGTTCAACTGACTGAAAAGATGCAATCATGCAAACTTACCAATCATCATTTGAACCAGGAGGAGTAGCATAAAGTGCACCAGAGTTTTTCCAATGCTCTAACAACTTCTTGTTATTAGGATGCTGAGCAGGACCACCAGTCACACGATTTTTATGTAAAATAACCAGGGGCAATCGCTTGGAAGGACTCATTTGACGTAGTTGTTTTACAACCATATTAAGCTACAACCAAAAGGAATTAATAAGCACGCCATTGGTAGATTTTTTGAAGGATTCAAAAGATATAGTGTCATAAGCTATTTCTTGGTACCCCACTCACCTGGGAAAACTTGAAACTATGCTGGTTGATAAGACCCACATTGGCACCATCTACAACCGCATCAAATGGACCATGTCGTTGGAGCCACTCCTGAATGAGTTCACCTTCTCAGTCAATGAGGATGTCACTGACAATCATTTTATGTATTACTTGTTGAAGCAAACAGAAGTAGCAAGCATCAACCAAACCAAAATAGTCAAACCATTTCAACAATGACAAAACGAGGAAAAAAAATCCTTGTAAGCCTTATTGCACCAAAGAAATTGGTCTTCCAATTTGGCCTCAGATACCATCACAAAAGTCTTTTACATGCATTATGTGCCAATTTTTGCCAACATACCAAACCTTCAAAACAGAGCAGCTTAAGTGTACTTTTTTCTCTTTTTTATTTTATTTTTTTATTTTTTTATTTTAATTGGCAAGTTACATATGCACATAGTGGGTTTTGAATCAAGACCACACCCTTCATCCACTCTTGTGGGAAGATGAAGGGCCATTTGAGCCAGAACTCAATGGTGTAATAGTAACAAAGAGCAGCTTAAGCATACTTGCTTTTATAACAAATTTTAGTTTGAATTCCAGCATAGGGTGGGTCCAATGTACATCCAGTAGTCTTCTTTTAAATAAATTTATCATTACCTATTAATAAAAAAAACAACAAAAGAACACATTTTCGCACCTGGAAGCGAACAAAATCAGCCTTAACCTCCTTTTGGCAAGCCACATTGGTCAATGAGGAAGCAAAATTTTCCGTCTCCTTCGGATCAATATCAATACAAACAAGCTTCTCGCCACATGATTGACAAACCCCGGCACCATCCATTTGAGTACTCACCACTCTCCACTCCCCACTCCCCAACCACCCTTGACCATGCCATCCTCCACCACCTCTCACAACCCCTTCCCTCACTTTACTCACATCCCAATTCTCTAATCCCACTTTTTTCGCCTCTTCGCATTTAAACCAATCCTCAATAACCCCAGCAGTCGTCTCCGACACTTGTCTCACCGCAGCTCTTAACCTGTGCATTGTTTCATACACTTTATGTGCATTGTTACAAACACCACTAACTTTCAAAATCGCAGAAAGCTCAGCCTCCTCAGCCACCACACCGGCCTCAACCATATCAGCATCAACTTCATAAGCCTTACCTGCCATCCCTTTCTCGCAAAACCCGAACAATGCCGGCCCATACGACCTCAACTTCGGCACAATTCCA
This sequence comes from Quercus wislizeni, assembly GCA_023055345.1. NCBI lineage: Eukaryota > Viridiplantae > Streptophyta > Magnoliopsida > Fagales > Fagaceae > Quercus > Quercus wislizeni. The sequence continues at coordinate 5,185,433 of JALGQJ010000014.1, forward strand.
AACCCTTTCATCTTCTTGATCAAATCAAAAGCCATTTCCGGGTCTTCCTTGGCCGCAGCTATCCTCGCCAAGCTAGTAAACGTGGCCTCATTCGGCACAACCTTGTCTACAACCATGGCTTGAAAAATCTCGAAACCTCTGTTCAACACATGGGATCCTCTGTTTCGGTCTAAAGAGCAGAGATAGAGCAACACATTGTAATGGAGTAATCCAAGATTGAGTCCATCTCGAAGGGCCTCGTCGTAAAGGCGAAGTGCCTCGACTACGTCGCCGTGTTTGGAACACATGTCGAGTTTGAGCTTGAGAAGTCCCTCCGGGGATTCTCGGCGGGCTTTTCTACTGGCTTTTCTGGAGAGCGTTGTGGAGGAGGAAGAGTCATGGATTGGTGAGGTGGCGGAGAGAGTGGAGAAGAAGAAAAGATGAGAGGGTCTGCTGAATTGGGTGGTTGTGGTAGTGGTGGTGGGGTGGAGAAGTGGGAGGCGGAGAGTGTGGGAATTGGTGGATGGGAATTTGGTGAAGGAGAAGAAGAAGAGAGGAGAGGGCCTGATGGTGGTGAGTGAGAGTGAGGGTAACATTACAAGAGAGCGTCTGGATAGCATTGCTGAGAATGGTACCTAAGGATTATCCTCTCTCTTGACATGAGAGAGAGAGAGAGAGAGAGAGAGAAGATTGATAAGGGTTTAGGCAGGGTCTAGTCGTCTACACTACTACGAGACATAAAAGGGATATATACGTCTAGCCCACTATGGAGAACCCAATTACTGCCTTGTTAGCTTATAAGCTTTGCTTTAAATTTTTAGTTTTTATTTTTTAGGTTTTGTGTTTGTTTAGTAATAGCTTATTTAGTTAAAATTAAAAAAAAAAATTACTGAAAATACTGTAAATAAAAGTAAAAGTTAGTTGAAATAGTACAATAAGACTCATGAATGTTAGTTGAGTAGTGAAATCTATGAATAGTAGCAAAAATAAGCTAAATAAAGCTAGCTTTTTAAGCCATGTCAAACGCAGCATTTATATACAGTTTTTTAAAATCTCACTTTTTCTCACATTTTTTCACTTTTTCAAAAAATTTCAAAATACAAGTATATTTAAGCATATTTTCAATAAAAAAAATTCAACTAAAAACTAGATAAGTTATTCTCAAATGGACATTTAGTCTATGTTTCTTTCATCTAATCCGCTGCCTCCCCATAAAATTTGCTTTCTCCTACTACTTGCTTCAATTCCTTCAAAATTCCCTTCAATACAATTAACACATGGCCAATTATAAAAAATTAGTTGGTTTTTGTCAAAACTTTTTCTTAAAATGCAAAAACTCTTATTCATGCATATAAAGGTAAGGTTTTATTCATAAATTCTGATTAACTCAACAGGTAAATTTTCTAATGGTTGAATAAGAAATTTATGGTTTAATTTTCATCTCAATAATTGAGATAACTTTTAAAAAATATAGTTTTGATAATATTTATAAAGTATTTATTTTCCTTTACATTTTAGAGACTATTTAAGCTTTTCATAAATGTGTGGGTTCCAGTTATCTCAAATGGTAAAGTTTCTAATAGTTGAATAAAAGATCTGAAGCTTAATTCTCGCCTATACAAAAAATAATTGGTCTGATAACAAAAAGATATCATCAAAAAGCTAGTTTTTCACACAATTATACATTGTGGCTTATACTAAAAAGTGGAAATAGATAAAGGGAATTTTAAGATATAACTTGAGGTTATATAAATAACCTTAAAATATGGTGCCACCATGTGTTTTATTTTGTAATACTTACTCTTATGTGATCAGTTCCATGAGCCATTTTTGTTAAGTTTAACAGAATTTGAAAATGTAACAAGTGTCAACATCACCTACTAAGTAAAAATATCGTCTATCACCGCCACCTCTAGGCGAGTTGGTACCCTATTATGTAAGTAACCTATTACTCGGGGGTTCAAGCCCCCGCATTTACCTAGGAAAAAAAAAAAATTTGCCTACTAAGAATGAGGGGGAGTAAAAATCGTTCTACCCTAACATTTTCTTGTTCTTTCTCTAATTTTTCTCATTCAATCCTCATTTGGGTTTGGGTCCATTCACATGGCATAAACTTTACGGTGGAACAAATTTTTTAAACTACACGGTAAAACAATTTTTTTTTTTTTTTTTTTTTTTTGGGGTACTTACCAAATCATCAAATTCCATGAAAGTATTAATAAATAGGTCATAGAGCCTAAGCAATGGGAAGATAGATGTCAATAAAGTATTACGAAATAACTCCACATTTTAATGATACCACAGGTAATATTTACTTGATATTTTTTATACCGTAGGAGATCTATGAATTACCGTAGCTACTAAGTTATTAAACTTCTCTTCCTTGGTTAAGTAAAGGTAGAGTTACATCCAATTAACTAAACTTAGAATGAACAAATTTTCCCAAACAAATATCAGTCGCTTTTTACGTTAGAACTAGTGGTATTTAAATATATACGTATATATGTATAATCTTAGAACACTAGCACTATCTACTTCACATTTCAAAAAATGATAGAGATTACAGGTTGCCCATTGAATTTCATATCATAAAACACCCTCCAGCCATCATTTGAAGATAAACCACGAATTGTTTCAGATCAAGGAAAAGGTAGATGGAATTTTCTAATCCTTTTTCCACTCCAAGGCTATTTTGGGAGAATGCTACACCCAATGGAAACGTTTCTGGTTCCACCTGTGGATTGTTCAATGCAAGCCAAGATGCTAAAGTGATATCAATGAGCCCAGCTTCCAAAATGAGAGACTCTTACTCCTTCAAATTAGCAACCAACCAATCATCCATTTGTACTTGCAGCGCAAGCTACAGGGAAGTATTGCTTCATACACTGACAACACCTTGAGTTGCTGATGAAATTGCTATCCTTTACTTGATCAGGGACATGCAAGACAAAACTATTGACATGTTTGTCCCACTTGCTGAAACAGCATAACCTAAACTGAAGGTTACTCCAATAACCAAAATCTCAATCAGCATCACCAAGTCCGTCACTCCCATCCCCTTTCTTGGATATAGGTGCAAAAGGAGGGCTGGATTTCTTCGTTTGTGAAGCAATTTCAGCATTTTTCCGTAAGACTGCTCCTGGAGATGGGTATGGACGCTGCTGAAAGAGAGGACCCTGAAACACAGAAAATAAACAGATAATTAGTTAATTACCATTTTACCTCTAAGTATGAGATACGATCGATGAAGTGCTGACGCTAAAACCTCAGATTGTACAAAACTCTGTATTTTCAGTGCGTGCATGTTTCCTACCATGGCCCCCTTAGGGAAGACAGCTTGCAATGAATATGCAGGATAAATTTTCATATGCCGAACTCCATGGTCAATCATGAGGATGAATACAATCTAAAAAAGGCCATTTATTTAATAAATAATGTGCAATTGTCTGCACATCATTGAAACTTCCATGGAATAAAGTCAATAGGCATTGTAGACGCATCACTGATGCAGTTGCAGAACAGCATTCTCTTAATCAACTTAAGTAACACCCATCCTCTTGTTTTGCAAACCACATCAAGATATACACAAAACATAGATTGCATTATTGTTCCTAACTGCCACCTCCTCACTTCTCAAAAATGTACATCCAACCTTGTCAGTACCATGTAAGAACTAATACCATATTTGAATGGAGAAGATGACTAAAATGTACTAATTTAGTACCAAGTCTGAGCCCAAACTGCAGTGTTTTTTCTTTATTGGTTGTGAAAAATATAGAGAGAAAGCCTTACTGCAGTGCTGACTCACTTCCAAGTGGATTAGATATCAAAGCAAACCACTAAAAGCAAAGTCCAGGGAGTACTAACTGGCCAAAGTTTATCAGTTATGAAGTACGCAAGATCACATAACCAAGCCAGTAGAATAAACATTACAGCAAGAACTACTTCCAGTCTATAACTGAGTTCTTGTCACTCTTCCCATGTCCTCCATCTCAAGAGGTGAAGATCCCTAATATGTTTCTTTTTGATAGGTAGATTGAGGGGAAGGGAGAGGAGGGTTCAAACCACAGACACCTAACCTTTTTCACTAATACCTTCATCATGCACATAAAGATGGGCAACCAGACCAAACTTAACTCAAAAAAAAATCCAAATGATTGTTGCCAACTATTGAGAAAGATATGATCCTTCTTGCCATTCAACTCTATCTCTAGTAGATCAAATGAAAAAAAGGACAAAAAAATTAAAAGTAATCCTCAAAGCAAAAGCAATTAGCATACCGTGGCAGTTGTATCAGCTGCTCGTGGCTGCACTCCTTTTAGGCCTACAACCCTGCAAAAGCAACGTCATATAACATTAGTCATTCAGGCACTTCTCCTGGTATATATGCCAAATATACTGCTATTCAGCATATACCAGAATTTTTTTTTTTTTTTTTCTCTTTTTTGCAAAGTGCATATAAGAATAGTTAAATCAAATATATAAACATACCAGCCACCGCGAGGAGCATCTGAATAAGAGCTTGGGTCCATGGGGTCCAACTCATCATCATCAGCATAAGCACGTTTCCTACCACTTCTTTTACTTCCTTTTCCCATAGGAGGCTTCCAATTGGACCTAGAAACCCATAGTGGAATCAATCAATTCTCTCAGAGGGAGACAGGGAGGAGGAATTCTAACCTCCTACATGTGAGTATTGTCACTATTCTTCTAGTGCCAATAAAACCCTCTTTCCTCATAAAAAGTAGAATACTGTAGTAATTTTGTTAGAAAACAAACTTAACTAGAAAATCTATTCTCTCCATGGCCACTCTCAATCAAACATAATGATGAGGGTAAGATTTAAATAAGGCATATGAAGCCATAGAACTTGCCCATAATTTCATTCCAAACTAGCATGTAACCTATGCAATGCCTTCTTTTTTGCCACAGTAGGTCGTACCAGTGCACAAAACTCCCACTTTTGCAGGGTCTAAGAGGGGTCATGGTAGGCAGCCTTACCTCCAATTTTTTGGAGAGACTGATTCCCTGACTCAAACTTGCGACCTGTCACATTTGGAGGAAGGCATTTGCCATCGCACCAAGGCTCGACCTCTCTTTTTTGCCACCCGTATGTCCAAATTATGATTGGTTTTTATTCATTAATTGTGATTGATCATGCTACTAGCTAACAAATATTTTTTCATAAAATGCAGGGATCCTTTAAATGTCACATTCAGCAGCAACTTCTTCAGTCTTGGCTGTACCTTGGGCAGTGTCACTATGGTAACATTTATATTGTATGACACTATTTTTTACTACAATTTTGATCCCACACTGTCCAAATCAGTAAATTTGGTTGAGCTTTAGCGACATTGGACAGCAGAGAGGACAGAGAAGATGCCGACAGAGTGACAAAGGAGGTACAAATAAGAATAAGAAAGTTGCTTTCATGCCCTCAAAACACGTCTCCAAAGCTGTACTTTCGTTTTCATTATGTATAACTAGATGGGAATAAACATTTAAAAAGTTAAATTCCAATTAGCATCTTCAATATCCACCTAAACCATCAATCAGATCAGAAATGCTTGTTATTGAAAACTGAAAAGCAATGACTTTTTTTTTTTTTTTTTAATAAGTAAAGAAAATTTTATTCAAAGTCATAAAAATGAGTCACCCAAGTATACAGGAAGTATACAGCAGCAAACCAAAACAATCAAATACATAAATTACAAGCATCCATCAAATCATAGACTAACAAGCAATAACTTAGATTGCAGCTCAACAAAATTTAGTAATAAATTCTCTCCAAATCTTTTTTAAAAAGATCACAATAATTAATGAATTATGGAGAGAAATTTCTGTTTTTAGTTTCTCAAAACTGGAAATTTTGCTAGAATTTATCAAATATTTCTCATTTGAATCTAAGCAATATAAAATTCACTTTTTTCAGGGGGAGGGAGTCAAAAGTTCACTACAATAACCAAAAGTCTGCCACAAATTGATTAAGATGTTTTTTATCAGAGGCAATGGCCAGAGAATAGGGTGTTAACCAGAAAGTGACATCCTGGGCAGCGGGAGCTTTTGGTCACCAAGAGAGTTTTTGCTTTTTGCTTTTTGTTTTTTGTTTTGTAGCAACATCACTATAGTACCCACATTTTTAATGTTAAAAGAGGAGTAATTCTGGTCGAGGAGAAGCCCAGGCAATGGCAATATCCACAAAACATATAGGAGGATAGCCTTACTCATATAAATATAATGTAGTTTCTTAGTTTAATGTGTAGCTGATTAGTAACACTTAATTTCTTATCATTCAGATAATTCTAGATTAAGTTGTCATAGCATGTCATGTGCTATGCATACAAAGTAGCAATCATTTCCAGCAAATCTGTATATATATTATTAAAAAAAAAAAAAGTTACACACACACCCGATTGGTCTTAAACCCATGACCTCACCTTCCACCTGGGATTTATAAAGGGAGGAAATGCCAATTGAGCTAGAGCTCATTGGAGTATATAAATATATAGGGATACTCTGTGATAGGCCTTGTGCTTCGTCAATGTTGATGGAACCTCATCCATTTTCACGCGAATTGGTGAGATTACTTAAAGACTAAGAAGCACAAACACTCCCAAATCCCCAGGACACAGAATGTGTCTCAAGCTCAGACACACCAGGACACTTTGCATGTGTGTCCTCGGTGTGCCGAGAGGAAAATAATATATAATTTTTTATTTTAAAAAGTTCCCAACTTTAGATGTGTTTTTTAAATATTTTTCTAATAGTTTTCATTTATTTTGATAAAATATTTGTTAAATAAATAATATATATATTGTTGTCCTATCCTAATTTTTCAAGAGTTGTGTCCATCAAGATTGATGGGGTGCCACTACCCCCCCCCCCCCCAAAGGGCACACACAGACACGTGCATACAAATGCACATACATTGATTGTAGTGAACTCCACATTTAAGCAATATCAGAATCCCACATAAGATAGAGTACCTTGGTTTTTCAGAATTGTTGGTCTGCTGCTGGTCACTTGATCTGGTTGACAAGTACCGGCATTGTGGAAGATTGAGAACTCTGCATTTGAAAAAGTATTTGGTAACAAAAAAAATAAAGGAACACTATATATTGCTCATCTATAGAACATGAGAGGGAAAAAAAATAACAATACAAATTGAGCAAAAGAGGATTCTAATGGCCAGCAGAAATATTATGTCATTCACTGGGAAGATCATCATCACTTTCCTAGAAGACATGGTTTGAGCAATGGGAATTAAAAAGTCAAACCTATAACTCACAATCCCAAGATATTATTATATATACTAGATTTCAATAAAACACGAAGAAAAAAAGAATATCCTATGACATGGAGCAATTACCTTATGCAAATATTTCCTTGCACTAATTTAATCGTTCCCAATTGCAAGTCAATAAAAATCAGAAGCCATACTATAACTCCATACTTAAAAGGGTAAAAATTTCTGGAATGGAGGATTGCAAGAGCTGCATAATACAATATTACCAATTCCAGAGCCTTCATGAGGCTATAATATCAATTCCACTGGTCACCAAAGGTCTTTTTTTTTTTACATAGGTAAGAAAAATTTATTGAAAAAGACTACATCATGCAGAATAACACAAAACAGCCAAAGGTCATTTTAATCTTATGACTTGCAACCCTAGTCAAAAAGAAACTTATCATACAAAGCAAACTGCAATTAACAACTTCCTGACAATATGTAAGTCCTATTCTTCATTGAACAATAACAAGCAGCAGAGCATCACTTCTTTTTTGGAATTCCTTGACCATCTGGATTTTTAGAGTGTAATTTTTGGAGAAGTTCTAGTACACTTCCCGTATATTTGAGTATACTTCTTTTATTATTTAATTAATTATTTACTTTTCAAAAAAACAAAACTCAACTCAAGTCAAAATTAATCCCTAATTAAATAGAGGCCAACTTTATAGAACCTCTTCAACTAATGGGGTTAGCCACATTTTTTTCAACAATTATATCCTATCTAAAGTCAAACTCTCTCGCCTCCTTACTTAAATAAACATCTTTATTTAGTAGAATGAATGCATTGTATTAAACTAAAAAACTAATAAGAAAATCCAATCAATAGATCTCTAGTGAACAAGAGGCATTATCTCACCGTGTGCAATGATTGCAGTAACCCCACATCTGTACAAGGCCTACTCCCCAGCCGCCACATCCCATGCACTTCTCTAGCTCAGATGATCGATCGTCCAGATTCACATCAGCACCACTCTGGGGGAGCATGCTGTCATAATCTTTTGAAGCAACCTGCCGTGAGGAATCAGGGTGCTCCCATTGTGACACATGGGTCTTCGTATTGTAATAATATTTATGGCCTGTATAGAGAGCATAAAGTTCAGGTAAGAAGGGAATTAGAAATGAAGGTTGCAAATGATTTTAAATATTCTTGGTGTCTACAAGTAGTAATCCAGTTACATTCTGTTGTTTACCAGTATTTTTACCACAAATGTAGTCAAAGAAATAAGGTAAACCATAATTGTGCTTCCATGAAGAATATTGTCATGAGCAGGATAATACCTTTAACAGTGGACCCCAGTAGTGGCTTGCACCAAAAATTAAAGGACATGGACACCATGTATGAAATTTACTTTCAAGTGCTAGTCAATGACAGAAACTCATGGTAGGAAATTCCCCAAAAATTCTAATAAACTCATATTCACCATCAGTACCTAAAAATCATTCACTATAGAATCTGAATGTAGCAACAACTGAAACTTTTACACAATGTTCCCACAACTAAGAAATACAATTCTATGTATTCATTTTTTTCCTCTCATTTCTTCATGGTAACTAAACACAGTAGGATGATCATGATATGCACACAGATTATTGCATACCTGTGGTTTCATCCAAAGACTCCACCCAACTCTCTGGAAGAGATGAAGGTGATGGATGCTGTGTGACAGCAGATGCTCCAACAGGTCTTTCCCACTGACTCTTCCCAGTCTTTTCATTGTAATAATATAAAGCACCACTAGCAAGGTCTTTTGCCTCCACCTACATCAGAATTTCATAAAGGTTTTAGAAGCATCAAAGAAAGCCATACTAAGAAATTTAGAGAAGACTACAAGTTCACAACTTTAAAAAACTGAGAACTGAGACAACTAATAAAGTTCATGTAAGATAAAAGTTGCAGCAGAAAAGCATGCTCAAGCATGCATTCATGTACACACCTTAAGTCCCTAACTTGGACGTTTAAAAAAAAAAAAAAATAAGGGTATCACAAATTCCTTCCTTTTCTTATGAAATTTCATATGTAACTAAAAGTTAACCTCAAAGTTCCAACAAAAAGTTCTATGAAATGATTTTAAAAGCACCAGATGTATAAAAAGAACAAAGCTATTAGTATCATCTTTAACAATCCATGACATTGTAATAAATCTATTTCAAGCAAACGAGTATCATAAATCTATAACCCACCCAAAATTTGACAAATAGCTGACATTTACTAGATTTAACTGAAGCTTCATAATCAGTTAGCCACTTCACAGTTTTTCATCCTTATTTATCTTCATATTTAGTATTTCACATTCGCATCTTTAATTCTTCACCCTTCTTCTCGGAGCAAGCACAGTACTTCAAAGCCAAAATCTTCCATTATTTTCCAAATGACAATTGACCAAACTTAGCGGGTGAAATTTGTATTTTTGCCTAATTTTTTACTGTTGAACTCTATAGATGTCGTGGGAGAGTTTAAGGTAGCCAATGAAAAACTAAGTTCAAACTTAGTATTCATCATGCTAACAACTGGAGTAGAAAATTCAGAAATCCAAGCCCCAAAAATGGCTAAAAGAGGAAGGAACAATACCTTAAAAGGGTCAATCAAGCGAAAATTAATGCAGATATACACAAAATCAGCTGAAGCTCAGTCTGTATTGACCAAAACTTTACTGAATCAGCCAAAAGACCTTGTGGCAGCTGAAAGTCCCCTAAACCGACTGAGACTTGATGTGAACCAATTGAAAAACTGAAACCTTTGTTGATCAAAGAAAGATTTAGGCAGGACCCAATTGGATCTGGGTCGGACTTGGGTTGATTTGGGTATGGGTTGGACTTGCCTGATTTGGCTGGCCTAAATGTGCTATGCCAAGATAAAGTTATACTTTTCATGGATAGGGCAAAACATGTAACCAAACAGGTTGACAAGTCTGAACTCAGTAGCGGATAAGGTTATCCTTATTTTGGATATGGACTAGCAATACATGTAACCAAACAGAAGGCTTCCTTTTCCGCTTCAATGAACAACACCGCTGCTGACAAGACTCAAAAATGGCTGGCAACCACAGCTTTGACGTTAGAACATGACATTGATGACCAGAAACCACCGCCAATGTTGGAATTGACTAAAGCCACTGTGAGTGACCCAAAAATGCCACTAATCCCCTTAGAAACCACAGAACCTCCTCAGAGACCACCAACTACCATGAAGCACCACCTAAACAACCACAACCACAACAGCAACAACCTCATCCACAACCAACATTAACAAGCTTCAGCAACTGTGATGCTGGTTGTGGATGAGGTTGTTGCTGTTGTGGTTGTGGTTGTTTAGGTGGTGCTTCAACTACTGGACCATGGCAAAAACACTGGTGGTGAAGACAAGAGTCTTCATCCACCTCACCACTAATAGATACCACTAACTGGACCAACCACCAGACTAACCAAGAACAATGAAAATGGGATGAAGGTTCAAAAAGGAAGCAGCAAAAATAAAAATTGCACTCAGAGAATAAATGAGAGATATGGTTCTGATACCATGTTAGTGAAGTATTTAGAAAAGAATTCAATGAGGAAGATTCAAAAAAGAGGAGATCAAAAATTCCTATCTAGCCTCCCATCAACTATATGTTGATAGGTATGGGAGAGTTAGTTACAAGGAATAAAGAATATTCTTGACTATGACAGCTGGTGAGTGGCATCGTACCACAAGAAAATTCTAGACTCTTCTAGTATATAACACAGTTCTTCTAGAAGAAAACAATGCTGTCGTACTAATACAATATTGGCTCTCTAACAAGCTTGAAATCTGATGCAAATATGTTGACAACATAATTGGCACAATGAATTATTTATATTGTATCATATTTTACATATATATATTTTTTTGATAGGTATATCATATTTTACATATATATGAATTATATTCTAATCAAATTTACAATAATACACTCTTAACTCCTTTTTTTTTGGTTCTTTTTTGGGATGTCCCATAATAGATCTTATTCCAAAACTAGAACACACAATTACAACTTCACAAAACTACCCTAAGCATTTAAACAAAGAGTAGACTAAAGTACCAAAAAAAGGGAAGTTTTGGAAAGTAACATCTTGTTTAAAAGTCAAAAGCAATAATTGATGTTCCCTTCAAAAGTAAGAATTACAAAAGACCAATAAAATAGAACAGAAACAGTAACAAACTTATCAGACATAGCAATGCATTTATCTGTCTATTATCATACATAATTTCTAAGAAAGAAAATTATCCCAATTTAAAGGTTAAAAATGCATTTCTGCATATTTACATCTTTCATTGAAAAATGGCCAATCACTTTTCCCATAAGTCCCACACCAGATAGTTTCATTACACTAATTACCAATCATGAATCTTGTACTACTTGTATATTATTTCACAATTAATGAGTAATTGACTCAACTCTGCTTTTTCTGAATATGTAAAATCCTATTCCCAATCATTTGGACCTGGGTATAAGAATTCTATACGGCACTCGATTCTAACACAAAAAGCCCCCCAAGAGAGAGAGAGAGAATAGAAAACATGTCTACGGCATTTGATACATACCCATCCAAGAGGCAGCTTTCCATCATCCACTAGTTGAGTTGAACCAGTCTCCAATTTCTGAAAATCAAATTCACAGGTATGCTGTTGAGCAATAAAATTTGGCATATTGAAAAGATAAACTAGTAAAGAAATCACTTTATAGGGGTTTTTATGTTTAAGCCCCTTGAAATTTCATTAAAGATGCCAATGTACCCCCTTAACTTCCATTTGATTCAATGCCAGCACAACCCACCCCCCCACCCCCCCCTTGAAAAAAAGAAGTGTGCAAAAAAAAAGGGGTAATAAACCTAGAATTGCCTCAGCTTGACTCTTGACAATGTCAGCTGGATATAAGCAAAACCACCAACACCAAAATTGATGATACTGATTCCTATTAAGTAACATATCAATAATTTCATTGACATCCCAATGACAAACTGATATGAGAAAAACCACCAAAACTAAAATAAACAGCATTGACACTGAAGCAATAAAAAGAACAGAGAGTTCCAAAAAAATATAAATCAGAGTCTCCCCAAAAAACTGTTGATAAAAAGAAGTTTTACTCTATTATTAAGGGTTGAGAAAAGAACTTGGTACAAATTGGACATCTCTCTATCTCAAAATTTAGAGAAAAGAAAGAAACAAAACCTAAAGAGAGATCCTGCTCTTGATTGAAGGTTACATGGGTTTTGAGGATTTCCAATTCCTTGACATTCTCTTCCTCTACTTCACCATTGCCCATGCCTCCATTGTCATAATGGTTATTATGACATGTTATAATAAAAACAAATGTCATAAGACAGGGCTCACAAGTATATGTTGTATTTGTGACATATTATTGTTGATTTTAACCAACAAATAATTTGACACAATCTCAAAGTTTAAGGGGGACATTGGCACAATGGAAAGTGCAAGCAGTAAATTGACAGTAGGATGAAAGTTCACGAAGATATAGCATAAAAGGCCCCATGTTTTAAAGTTGATAAATGCAGATCCAAATCTGACCTAAAAGAGCATAATAAGTCCAAATCATAAGTAAGTTAAACTAGCATAATTGGTACTTACAGGAGAGCCTTTTTCTGTATCATCTTTAAGAATACCTCTTGCTTTCAACTTCTGCTTAAGGTAATCAGGCAATTCTTTTGACTTACTGGGGGTATCAATATTAGGCTTTTGAGCACCATAATAAGCACCTCCACCTGGTACACCATACCCATTTCCAATTTCTATGTTACCTGACATCAAAGCATGAATTAGCACATTTTCCAAAAATGCTCTTGGATTAATTTCAAATAATAAAAAAAGACTCTTGTTGCTTGCTGATATTTCAAATATGGCATATCAATTTGTAATGTGAAACATAGAAATTTCAACCAACAACTTATAATGTTAAGGTTATTTCAAAAAGAGAATATTTGATCTGGTAGTCAGTTAAACATCATTTTTTGTTGTAAGCAAGCAGTTTTCTTTTTCTTTTTCTTTTTGAGAAAAGTAAATAATTTCATTAAAAGCCAGAAAGCAAACCCAAGCACACGGGCAATATACAAAAGGCAACTCAAAAATGAAAAGAACAGAAAGAACAAAAGTAGAACAGAAAAACAGAAACTACTGAAAGCTCAAGATTCCAAAAAAATCAAGAAACACATCCACAGAAAATGAGGAAGTCAGAGAGGCCCACTCATATGGGGTCTTCAGGAAGATATATTTCAACTTAACCGCACTGAGTTCATCTCCCTCAAAGCACTGAGAATTCCACTCACACCAAAGACACCAAAAAAGACACAACGGAACAGCTATCTCAATACCTTCACTGAGTTCATCTCCCTCAAAGCACAAAGCATTCTGCTCACGCCAAAAACACCACAAAAGACACAACGGAACAGCTCACCACATCATTCTAATACCTCCCCTGCCAGTCCAGCCCTCCTTCCACACCACTAAATTCCTGAACTGAAGGCATCACCCAATAAACCCCAAATAAGCAGAATATCAATAGCTGTAGCTGTAGGTCTTAAGCCATGGAGCAATGTAGGAATAGATGGTTTGCATCCTCTCCATTAGCTTTACACATGAAACACCATTGGGCAACAATTAACCCCGTTTCCTTAAGTTGTACCTATCAAAAAAAACCCTGTTTCCTTAAGTTGTCCACTGTTAAGACCCTATCCAATAGCACACACCAAGAAAAGAAAACCACTCTAGACAGGACATGAACTCTCCAAAGGAAATTCTACGCAACGCCCCCCCCCCCCCCCTCTCTCTCTCTCTCTCTCTCTCTCTCTCAAAGTGCTATAATAGCTCTTTGCCTGGAAACCCTTTTTTCTAAATGATTCCACACTAGTTTATCAACCTCCCCATAACAAATAAGTTGTAAGCAAGCAGTATCAAGTGGTTTTTGACAATATCAACATAATCTGTTCCTCAGAAAATTTTAGTGGCAATTTTAAATAAGTTGCATGGATGGGTATTTGTCTCATAAATTTCCGGGCAGTTTACAGCTTTAATCTCTCTCCTCCATGATATGCAAACATGACCAAGTTATAACTTCTCTGCTTTTCCTCTATGGGTGTTCAAGTTTCAATGTCTTATTTTTCCCTAAAGATTACAATTACAGATTTAAATGGTCCATAAAATCAAATAAATAATTACAACTCTCTCCCACCCCCACCCCACCCCCCCCCCCCCCCCCCCCAGCCCCAAAAAAATAAAATAAAATAAAAATAACATTGTACAATGTTCAATCGAAAAGAACAAAAAAGCAGCAATAAGTGCAATCCCAGATCTCTCCACAACTTCAAAGGAGTGACTATTCCACTCCCTCCAATTTACCCACGACAAAATGGAGAATCCCAGTACATATGACACTATTATTATGCCTCCCATATACAAGCTTTCCAACAAGGTAAAACATCTACCACCTAGTACAGCATTGCCCAAACAAGTTTCAACGGTTAGGTCTCCCACCGGGATCTTATTTTAGTCTCAGGTCCCAAGACCACCAATACTATCCTTCATGGTGCTTTTCTCTTCATTTCTATCACTTTCAATCTGATGAAGAACATTACAAGAGCAAATATAATAAGAAAAAATCTATTAGACTAGTATAAGTTTCAACACCACCAATCACTGCAATTAATGAATAGCTTTTTTTACATAAATAGTACTTTAAACTGTCATGCTCTCTTTTGGTATCAGAGACTTGAGGCCTGTTACATGGTCCAGCTCAATATACCCTTCCCCTGGAAAATTACATTGCAGAATTTATCATATCACATTTTGATAATAGTGGGTTTTCATTCTTTTAAATTCAAGCCAGCTTCAAATCAGAGACATGATTCACTCCATATTCCCGTACTTTAGCTTGCCTGAATCAGGAACAGAATTGAGGATTTGGCACTTTTGCTAAAGCTGGATTGAGACATATATTGACAATAAAAGGAGACCCTTCAGATTAAATGAATGGAACAAAAGTAGAACTCAATCATATTATATTGCAGCAATTAGTTCTAAAGTACTGTTCTCATGCCAAGAGAAGGGCTAAATCTAGTAAAACCTATTTTATAACCTCAGGCTCCCCTTCCCTGCCTGATTTTCTTCTCATAGGACCTTTGACGCTTCTATTCCTAGGACTCTTTGTTGTTTTGCCATCTTTATCTGTCCAGTTATTAAGGAGGATACCCAGGTAAGAACCTGGCAAAGACCAAAAAGTATCCATTCTTAATATTTAGCTACCAGCCTTTATTTATCACACTCCTCTAATGTGACCATAGAGAATTATCAATTTAGGTTATTTTTTTATTTTTTATAAGTAGAATCATCATGTTATCAAACTTACCAATAGCATATAATCATTAGGGTCGGCCTCTAAAATTGAATGATAAAGATATAACAGTCTACATAAATGCAGGTGTCAAAGATATATCAAATGTAGATAAATGAGGAGGATAACACTAACTACCAACCTTCTTCGGAATGGGTAGCCCTCCCCCGCTTTGAAGCCATTTCAGCACGATGTTCTGAAGTCATCTTCAGTAAATGTTCCTGTAAGGATATTCGCAAATAAAATGTAAAAATTGATCATATTTTTAGAATAATAAGTGATCTATGTATAAATTCATTAAAAAAATCAGACAAACAAAACATCAAAGCAACCCAACATAGATATGCAAATTTTACCTTCAAAGCATTGGGATCATGACGTTCAGAGAAAATGTCTGTATTATCCTTAGGAGATCCACCAGCACCTCTTGCCTCTCTGAATTACAGAACACAATTATCTAAGTCTCATATGCTATCAATTCTAGCATTTATGAAATCAAGAATGGCATACTGTCAGGGACAAACTAGTACGTACCTTTGACTTTGTATGACATTTTGGGTGACAATTTCCTATTAAACCAAATAGGAACAAACTAATCATATATAAAGTAATGAAACATGTAAGCATATCCTAGATATCATAAGGCATATGTACCTGTTCACGCAACACAGCATCCTGAGCAGCAGTTTCAACCTCACTGTCATTTTTAACATGAAGTCCCAAGTTGCTAGTAGATGCATCAGGAACATCTACTGCACTTTTGTACTCTTCGTGCGAAAAATTAGAATTAGATTCTCGATAAAATGAGTCAGAGTTCTTCTGATCATTTCCTTCTAAATGCCCCATATCTTGAGGTTTCTGGTTATCCGTATGCAGAGGCATTTCCCCGACTGCAGTTTGGTTTTGCGGTTGCTGCTCAATGAGGTAGGCACCATGTTGTACTGAACCCAATTGAGAAGCATAGCCATTATGAAAGTTATTTGGGATGTGACCTGACCATTGTGGAGCATAACCATTTGATGTCCCATTATGTGGATATGAGCTTTGAGTAGCAGGAGTAAAGGTTGAATTAGAATAAGGAAGTGGAACGACATAATTTCCCGTGTTGCTAGAGTGATACTGAGGTCTTGCGGCGTAATCAAAATGTTGAGGGGGCGGGTAAGGAGCCGGGTTAGTTGAATAGTTTGGCAAAGATTGAACACCTGGAGGGAGTGGCTGATCATGGGCATTATCCATATCTTTCACTTATTTGGCCACAATGTGTCTAACTGTCTATACAACCAAAGATTGAATAGTTTAAAATGGAAACAGAATTCCAAACCCAAAAAAGAAGACCACTATGCTGCACCTGCATAACAATATTACTTACATAAGAACAAATTATGTTATACTATAGATTTGTAGTGAATAGCTTCTTCACCATTTGAACCAATTAAACTTTTTTTTTTTTTGGTGAACCATTTGGAACATACTAAAAATCTTCTAATTTTCAAAAACCCCTATCTTAAATTCTCAGCTTCTACTTCACCTATTCAGAAATTTGGACCTCTAAAAAAACCCCGAACTTTTCATAATAAAAAAATCCTTAAAAAAATAAGAAAACAATTATAATAAGTTCTAAAATTGTAAGATAGTGTTAATTCTGAACATATTCAGATAATAAGATTAAAATTAAATATACTAACCTTCGGGTTGCAAAGCAAGCAAGGAAAAGCTAATTGAGAAAGCTGAAGCTGAAGCCACAGTTATACGAATGAATTTTACCTTTTTTTTCTGGGAAAGAGAAGGAAGGAATAAAATCGAATCGGGTTTCGAGGGGATGGAAGGAAGTTCGATTGAATTGGGTTTATTATCTATCCCCGACGGTGATAAGGTTAATTTTGTCTATAAGCGGGGTGTTTGGCAAATGGAGAGATCTGGATTTACCAAACTACATCGTTTGGGTTAGGATAAGCCCGAAAAATTACAGTTTAGCCTTAATTTTTGTTTTTTTTTTTTTTTTTTTTTTTTTTGAGAATCTTTAGCCTTAATTTTTGAAGTGCATAGTTAAATCATTCATTTGGCAAAATTTGCCAAATAATAGCTTTTTAGAAAAAATTTTGCTACATAACATGTGGATGAAACATTTTAGTAAGTTTAACCGTTTTTGGAACTCGAGTTTAACAAACTCGAGTTCTAACTCATTCCCTCTTGGATGAAGTCTGACATGAACCAAAAAAAAAAAAAAAAAAAGGTGGAACTCGAGTTCCATTTCTATAGAACTCGAGTCTCTGAAACTCGAGTTCCTTGTGAAAAATCTTCCAAATTTTTTTTTTTTTAAAAACAGTCTAACTAACTAAAATGTTTCCACCACATGCTTTTTTGCTAATATTTTTCCAAAAAGATGCTTTTCTGCAAATTTTTCCTTTTCAAACTGGTTTCTCAAAAAAAAAAAAAAAATTCAAACTGTGTAGCAAAGTACTCCCGTTTTGGACCTCACATTAGCCTATATCTATTTTGCTACTTAATTTTTTCAATTTTGTACACCACTTAAAAGTAGAGAAAAATTGGCATCTGACATTAATCTCCATACTATATAGTTAGTTGGTAACGTTTTAAAAGTATATACCAAACTAGCATACCAAACTAGCATCTCGAGTTTCAGAAACTTGATTTATCCCTCAAAACTCGAGCCTCTAAGGCTCGATTTTTGCGTTCTGAGTTGGATTTTTTTCATGTGGCATCGACCTTGAGTTCCATCTCGACCATTAGAGGCTCGATTTTTGTGTTCTGAGAATTATGTAGTTTATTCACCTAGAATTCACCGAATTTTTTTTCCAAATAACCTTAAATATCAAATAATTTCGTTAGTTATCACATTTTAAAACAATGTGGGAAACTAGTATCTCGAGTATCTAAAACTTAAGTTTCAAGATAAAACTCAAGTTTCTAAGTCTCGATTTGTAAGTGATGGCATCTAAGGTGGAAAAATATCCACGTGGAACTCAAGTTTTTAAGACTCAATTTTCACCATTTTATTTTTTCCTGCACGTTCTTTTTCCCCGCATTTTATTTTCTCCTTCTTCTTCTGAGTTCTTCAACACTACAGATCTAAAGACCAAATTGTCCAATCACCCACCCAATGTTCAATCGTTCAATCAACCAGATCAGCTCACCCAGCATTCAATCATCCAATAGACCATATCGTCTCTTCGTTCTTCCTCTATTCTTCGGAGCTCCAGATCATGCCTCTTCAGATTTGTTCTTCCTCTATTCTTCTTTAGATCTAATGTTCTTCAAGTACAAAAATCGAGTCTTAGAGACTCGGTTTTGCTTTTTGAAACTCGATTCTTTAAGACTCGAAATCTATGTGGCATCATACTACCAACTCACCAAGTGAGAATCGAGTCTTTAATCCTCAAGTTTTAGATTGAAATCGATTTTATAAAACTTGAGATTCTACTTTGCAAAAAATTTTCAAACGCATCTTAACTTATGATATTCTTTCTCCTCACTATGCTAGTCTACAAATTCCCTCGAAATTCACTTGAATTGAAAACTTTTGAAACTTAGAGGACTGAATTGAAAGAAGACAAAGTTAAAAGACTCAAATGAATTTTGGTAAAACTTAGGAGCTCTTTTTGCATTTTAGGAAAAAAAAAAACCAAATTCCACACTCTCCGTTCCCAAATCTCAATCAATCAACCTATCAGGGTTTTCATCAAAACAGGATTTTTTTAGAAAATAACTATAAAATCCAAACAATATCATTAGTTACGAAACATTTCAAACATATTTGGTTTCTAACAATTCGAGTTCAGAGGAGTCGATTTTTGGGTTATAAAATCGAGTATATTGTACTCGAGTTTCTTGTTTTGCCAGCAGCTGAGGTGGCCAGAATGTCCACGTAGGCCAAAAATCGAGTTCATTGGACTCGATTTGTAAACCTAGAAACCGAGTTCATTGGACTTGGTTTGTAAGCCAAGAAACCGAGTTCATTGGACTCGGTTTGCAAGCCCAGAAATTGAGTTCATTGGACTCGGTTTGGTTTAAAGGAAATCGAGTCCATTGTACTCGATTTCCTTTCAGTCCACGTGTCCATGATCGCACGCACTCAAAAAAACTCAAGTTCAAAAAACACACAGTTACTCTCACTCTCATTCCCTTTCACTCTCAGTCTCTCTCTCACTCTCACTCTCATTCCCTCTCGCTCCATCGCTGTTGCTCTCAGTCTCTCATTCCCTCTCACTCTCACTCTCATTCCCTCTCGCTCCATCGCTGTCATTGCCTCTCGCTCCCGTTGCTCCGTCTCCGCCTCGCTTAGTCTTTCTCCCTCAGTGGTTGGCTCCGACTACCTCACAAAAGTAAGGACTCTCTCTTTTTAAATGTCTTTTTTTTGTGGAAGTAATCAATAATGATTTGTTTGTGAAGTCTGACCTAATTAGAAGAAAAGTTGTAGTTTCTGCTTCATGTGTGAATGTGTAATCCATGGTGAATTTGAGGAAATTGTGAGTCATTTGTTTTTCCGATGTCTAATTCCAAGTACAATTTGGTTTACTTCAGTGTGTGGTTTTAGAGTGGATTTTTGTTGTTTGTTTGTTTGTTGTTGTTGTTTCTTGGGATAAGTTAAAATGGATTTTTTGCAACCCCAATCAGTGAGGTTAAAGCATTGGCTATTTGTTTTCTTTGAAAATAATGTTATTTTCAAATTCAGGATGTGAAAAAAAAAAAAAACAAAAAAAAAAAACAAAAACAAACAAACAAACAAACAAACCATAGGGATTCTTTCTATGATGGGTGTCTTAATTTCTTCACAGATGAAGAAATTATATATATGATGGGTGTCTTAATTTTGAACCCTCGTGTAATTCTAGGAATTTACATAGAGAAACTTGTCTTGTGTGATAAAATTGAGCAATGTTATTGATACAACATTTTTGACAACAAACTTCACACCTATTGAGTTCGCATATTATTATTGAATCTCATAAGAGTTCATCATTAAATACTATTTTATTATCCACTATTAACAACTTGCCACCTTAGATAGTTATATTTTTGTTCTGCTTATATTTTAAACAAAATAAACCAATAGAAATAAATTAAATTATACTAAATTACCACTTCAAAATAAACCAATTCGACACTATAAATCCCAAAGAATTAGGATTATCCCAAGTCAACTCAAAGTTACATTTTCTTTTTCTTGCCTTAAAAAAAAGGTTACATTTTGTTTTACATCCGGCCCAAAGCTTATAATGAAGAAATGTAGAAGGCTTAATTAATTAGCTCATACTGAGTTTTTGGCAGCATATTGAGTTTTTTATATGTATCTTTATTCCCTGTGGTTGATTGTCATACTTATCATTTGTGCAAGAAATTAGGCTATACATTGAGATCCTTGCCAATTTATCTTCAACATGTGCTTATATTACTCTTGACTCCCTAAACTTCGTGCAATATGGTTGTTGTTCCTGCTCAGATCCCTAATGAGTTCGGTCCTAGTCCCATTGAGGATTCGGTGTTAAGGTTTCTAAAAGAACATCGATCGTGTGCTGTTTGGGAAGGCAAGGTAAAATTAAAACCGACCACCTGCTGAATATTCTCTTCTTATCCTTTTACATTATATTGATTTTTTTTTCTTCCTATTTCTAAAATTCTAAGTTTGTCAATGGTATTACTAGCTTTGAATGCATAGTCATGCCTATTAGTTGGGTTAAGTTAGATTGGCAAACTGTTGCACACCCTTATATAAAGGTTACACTCTTATGGCATATTGCATCTCATCACCATAATTCTATCATATGCAGGATTCGAGGGCACTAAAATGTCGTGGTCGTAATGACGAGTTCCGAAAACGACGCCCGATAGTGGTGGATGATCGCGTCCTCGAGATTGTCAAGAGAGTTAGATTAGAGGGGCTGTATAGGGACCCATGTAGAAAGATTGATCATAATTTGATAACGGCCTTCGTTGAGCGATGGCGGCCTAAAACCCACACCTTCCACCTGTCACATGGTGAGACAACGATCACATTATAAGATGTGGAGGTTCTTTTGGGGATTCCAATCGATGGTGAGGCAATTGTTGGAACAACTAACTTGACATGGGCTGCTAAATGTCAGAGTATGCTTGGAATTGCTACTACTGGTGTGGTGCTTAAAGGATAAAGGATCCTAATTAAGAAGCTACTAGAAAAAATTGACCAAGGGTTGCTCGATGGTGCAGCAGAGATGGTTGTGCATCAATATGCACGGTGTTATATTCTAGCACTCCTGGCAGACATAATTTTCGCCGACAAGTTTGGCGATAGGGTGCATACGATGTGGTTGCAGATGTTGAGGGACCTTCGCAATCCACCTCAATACACTTGGGAGAGCGCTTGCCTTGCATGGTTGTATAGAGAGTTATGCAGGGCAACCGACAGAGGTGCTAGTTAGATTGGTGGGGCTTTGCTACTGGTTCAGTATTGGGCATGGTTCAGATTCCCTTTTTTGTGCCCAAGGAAGGACCTCCCACCAGATGATGCATATGGCCCACCATTTGCACCTTCTCCACTGTCCATTAAGTAAGTCTCTTCCTTAACCGATTCTCTCTATTGGAAATAGATCCATAATTTTAAACGACATGACACATTGTTAGACATAAATAATAAAATTTTAACCTTGATATTCCTCAAATTTTGAAAATTAATAGGATTTTTATTTATTTTTATATATCGTTTTACAACCACTGAGGTTATATGTTATGATTGGTGTATAATACAAGTGTTATTAATTTCTAACTCCACCACTAATCATATGTTTAGATAATCATTTATTGGTATAAACTTAGTCATATGTAATGTTAAATTTACGATTGCCCATCATTTATTGTTGTTGATTACTTCAAATTCTCAATTCCAAGTATTGACTCCCTCTAGGACTATGTGGGTCGTAAGCACGAAAAATAGCCCTAACGAAATCTGTCTGGTCCGGTACCGTCAACCTTTAGATTCTATGCATCCCAAGCAAGTACCCAAATTGTGTTTCTTCTATTGTTTATGACTATTGTATTTATAACTGTAAAATAGCTCATAGTCGAAAATAATGGAGCATTACATAATATGCTGCCTTTTTATTTGGCTACTTCAGGTGTTATAGCAACCATATGAAGCTAAATTAGCCCACCTACCTGCATTCTGTGTCGCAGGAAGGGACGTATGGACGGCGAGGGTGCCGCTTGTATGTTTTTGGCTAGTAGAGAAACATACACCGAACCGTGTTGTTCGTCAGTTTGGGATGGTACAAGAAATCCCCCCATATGTTGATACTGACGACGCCTTTCATGACATAGACCTGAAGGGGAAGATTGTGGTGAATTGGAGGGAAAAGCATTATGGCCATATCCAAGTGTGGAATAGTCGAGCACGATCTCTATGTCATGGAGTACGACTAGAGGGTGCTATGTCGCTTGCTCATCCATACTTCGATTGGTACGGTAGGGTGACTTGGAGGTTCGTCGACCACACTACCGCGTCACTTCTTATTATGGTAATTGCTTGAACCTTTCTTTTCAAATTTTGTTGCGTATCACCATTTTTGTGTTGGATGTACTAATTGTATTTATTTACTTGCAGGTTACCAGTCACAAGCAGTTGTTGATGCGTCATGCAGTAAGTAGTCCTGAGTACAAGCAGATTACAGCTGTACTTAAGGCAGTGGAACGCCTTCGCCGTATAACTGTCCAACTTCCCTTGGAAGACACCAATGGGGCAAATCCAGAAGCACCAGAAGATACTGGACGACCAAGCACGAGCTCAACTCATACCAGCCATAGCCATGGTCAGTGTGCTGCACCCCATCAGGTTGTCAATAGGCCAGGTCCCCTTCCACCCCTACATGCATCTCTTACGCCAGAGTTCCCTCCACCCCCACATGCATCTCCTGCCCCAGAGTTCCCTCCACCTCCATATGCATTTCTTTCCCCAAAGATCCCTCCACGTACTACTCATGCAGTTCCTGACCTAGAGATCCCTCTACCTACTGCTCATGCATCTTCTCACCGATCCCTTCACACACCCCACATACATTTTTTGACCCCGCTCATCTTTTATTTACCCCGCCATCCTTTAATCTCGGCTATGATTTTAGTCAAACCCCTCCAAAGTGACGTACAACTCAAAATCTGCTGCTTGTTCCCACTTCTGCATCTTACTAAACATGAATTTCACATGTTTGTCCTCTGTTATCGCCATATATCTGTAATTAATGCATTGATTGGGGACTTTATATGGAGAACAGAAAGTAATATGTATGTCATGCAAAGCAAGGTTCACTTGCAACTCTTCCATAATTTTTACTTTCAGCTCATTCAGGGTCTTTAGCTTACGGCGTATCATCATATAGCAACACTGGATACCTGGACCTTGAAATGAGAACCTGTCATAAGGGTTGGCATTGCTGAGGGGTCCACCGTAGTATATATTTATATGGATCATTGTCAACCTATAGATCATCAAGTGCAATTGTGTTAGTGACAAATTTATAACGCTCAATCAACATCAATCACAAAACTTTGCGTATGAAATGCCAACAATACAAACCTCAACCAAATTTGCATATACTCACCTTTAGTAATCTTACAAAAATAGTCATTACCAATTTCATATTCTTTAAAAATTCCAAATCATTCTAGGGGCATGACTTTTAGAACCCACTCAAATAAGTTATGATGAACAAAAATATTATATACCAACCAGTTATCCATTGAAATCTCTGTTACAAATCTTAAACAAATATATCTTGAAATAATTTATGGTAAAAAGACTACCATCTTAGGTATCAAACTCATAATCCATTTCATATCCATGATAAAGACCTAAAAGTACTAAATATTCCTAACAATTGATCACAATATTTAGTACTAAATATTCCCAATAATTAATCACAATATTAATTTTTAAAAAAAACTTAGCATATTATCACAATATTTACGGCTGCGTTTGTTTTGGGTGAAAATGATTTCAGGAAATCATTTTCACCCTTTTCCGCGTGTTTGGTTGCAACGGAAAATACAATTTTCCGGAAATTGCATTCCTGTTGACCGTAATTTACCCCTTTGACCCAGAAATGAATTTACGTTCTCATTTTCACTTCAATTCATTTCCGGGTCATTCTCCACGCACAGCAACACAGAGAGAAGAGAGAAGCGAAACAGAAAACAAACGCACACACAGCAACACAACGAACGATCCACGCACAGCAACACAGAGCGAAATAGAGAACGAGCTCCGATCCAAGCTACCAGCGCTCCGATCCAGTCCGATCCTATCACGGTGAGCTCCGATCCACGCACAGCGCTCCGATCCACGAACCAGAGAGAGCGAGCTCCGACCCAGAATCCAGAGCTCCGATCCACGAACCAGAGAGCTCCGATCCACGCACAGCGCTCCAATCCACGAACGATCCACGAACCAGAGAGAACGAGCTCCGATCCACTCCGATCCACGAACCAGAGCTCCGACCCACGAACCAGCGCTCCGATCCACGAACCACCGCTCCGATCAACGAACGAGCTCCGATCCAGCTCAGCCAAACGCACACCGGTCCAGCCACTTCGGTCACCGAGCTAACCACTTATCACGGTGAGTTTTCCGTCACCGGTTCACCGTCCACACACTCACCTCACCTCCGACCCACACATGTCCGATCCACACACTCACCTCACCGGTCCGATCTCTGCATTTATATATTTATTTATTTATTTACTTTTATTTTATTTATTACATTTTTTAATTATCAATGTTTTATTAAATTGTGTATTTATGGGTTATGTATATGAAACGTTGGAGCTTTTCTGTTTGCAGGTTATTGAAGATTGGTTTTTGGTTTGCTGTTTTTTTTTTTTTAATAATTTTGGAGCTTGATTGTAAATAGAATGAATGGTTTTGCTGTGATTTTGGTTTATCCTACTTGCCTAGAGTTCTTTAAAATGTTTAGACATCGTGGTGTAATAAGTGGCACAAATCATATTATTATACAAGAAATGTTGGAACCCAAATGTATTGTAGGCTGTACACGAAGAATAAAGATTAGTTTCGCGTTAAGGTTCTTTATTTTACAATTGCGTTATGCATATGAAATGTTGGAGCTTTTCTGTTTGCAGGTTATTAAAGATTGGTTTTGTATTTTTGTATTTTTTTTTAATTCTTCCAGTTGGGTTATGTGTAGAAATTTTGAACCAATGTGATGTTGTAAATATTGATTGTAAATAGAATGCAATGTGATGGTATTGTGATATATCAATGTGCAATTATCAATGTGATGTTATTGTGATACTGTAAATAGAATGCAATGTGATTTGGTACTTGTTATCAATGCGGTACACATGTTTTATGTTTGTGGCTGTTTTTATTTACTGTGTAATCAATAGCATGTTTGTGTACATACCTCTTAGACCAGAGTCTTTGTGATTTTGTTAGATGAAGAAAAAAACCAAAGCCTCAATTCTTGCCTCGGTTGCATCTGTTGTATGTGTGAGGGTTGCATTATTAAGGAAATTGCGACGTAGACGTACACAACTGCCTAGGGCACCTTATGTTAACCATGCCGCCGAGAGAAAGGAATACATAAATAGTGTTCTGCATGGAACTAAAATAAATTGTGTGAATCAACTTAGGATGAAGCCTAT
This sequence comes from Quercus wislizeni, assembly GCA_023055345.1. NCBI lineage: Eukaryota > Viridiplantae > Streptophyta > Magnoliopsida > Fagales > Fagaceae > Quercus > Quercus wislizeni. Next base: position 5,211,716 of record JALGQJ010000014.1, read on the forward strand.
AGCTTTCCACCGCTTATGTCACATCCTGACTGAGGGGGAGCACGTACGTCCGACTATTCACATGTCTGTTACGGAGCAAGTGTTCATTTTCTTACACATTATTGGTCATAATGTGAGGTTTCGTGTAATGGGTAGTCGGATTTATAGATCAACTGAGACTGTTCATAGATACTTCAAGGTCGTCCTTAGGGGGGTCTTGAAATTATATAGAGCTCTAATAAGATTGCGTAGCGAAGATACACCCCAAGATATAAGGAGTAGCAGAAGGTTTTATCCATATTTTAAGGTAAATATTGCGACTTGTGTATTTTTGTTACGTTGTGAAGATTTACGTAATTTTAAACCATTATGTCTGTCGAAAATTAGGATTGTATTGGAGCAATAGATGGTACACATGTTCGTGCATCTGTGCCACTTGATATACAAGGAAGATTTCGTGGTCACAAAGATGGAACCACGCAAAATGTGTTAGCTGCCATTAGTTTTGACTTAAAGTTTACTTATGTACTGGCTGGATGGGAAGGCAGTGTACATGATTCACGTGTGTTAAATGATGCATTCGCTAGGCCAGGAGGATTTTCAATTCCCGATGGTATTATACGATTACTTCACCTTTTTGGTTTATTAGTTTAATAAATATTGTGTGTTTTCCTAAGTTTAGTAGTGATTTGCTTTTATTTTTTAATATATGTAGGTAAATATTATCTTGGTGATGCTGGGTATGGTAATAAAAATGGTATATTGTCACCTTATCGGAGTGTGCGATATCACTTGAAAGAGTTCAGTGATCGTCCTCCTGAGAATGCGCAAGAATTGTTCAACCTCCGACACTCTTCATTGAGAACTACCATTGAGCGAGGGTTTGGAGTGTTAAAGAAACGTTTTCGAGTGTTGGATGCAGAACCATTTTGGTCTTTCCCAACCCAAGTGAAAGTAGTGTTGGCGTGTTGTGTGGTTCATAATCACATTATGGGGGTTGAACCAAATGACCATATTATGGAAGATGCAATGAACCAAGTAGAGTCTAGTGATCACCAACAAGAAACACAATCACGTCGGGAGTCCGTCGAAGATAGTCGATCGTGGAATGCTAAGAGAGATGAGATATGCCAAGCCATGTGGTGTGATTATATAAGGAGTGGAGACTAGTACTTTATTTACATTTCTATGATTGTAATGTGTTTTTTCTTTTTGTTTTTTGTAAAGACAATGTATTTACTATATGAAAAAGTATTTTCAGCAGTACATAGTTATTTGCCTATTACATTGTCATTTTCAGTGGTAGCATGTTTTATTCTATTGTGCACATTTATAAGTGTGGTTGTATGTGTGTTTGATTTGTTGTTCATGTTCCGAGCATAATTACTAAATGCTATTCTCATTTGTAAATGCTACTCTCATTATACTATTTTCATATGTAGTAATGTCAACGAGCAAAGACAAAGTTGGTGGTAGCAAGCAATTTAGGTGGCTGCCACCTATGCATGAAATGATGCTTAAGATACTTGCAGAGGAGGCTGGAAAAGGCAATAAGCCCTCTAGTACATTCAGGGCCGGCTCCTTCGCTCTTGTAGCGAAGGAGATAACGGCCCAATTCAGGGTTGAGTGCCACCCGTCCTACGTTGACAACCGGATGCGAACTCTAAGGACCATGTGGTCCACTATCCAAACTCTTAGAAATAAAAGTGGATTTGGTTTGGACGATAATCTGAAAATGATAACTTGCGACGCTAAAACATACCAAGAAGAAGTTATGGTATGGCTTCGAACTATATTTTCTTTATGTAGAAAAAAGTATAGAGTCTTTGCTTTAATTGTTATGTCATAACCTTTTATATTTAATTTATAAGTAAAGTTATTATTGCATTGTTAGATACGTTCTTTTCTCCCTTACAGGCACATCGCAAGCATGCTGATTATCTCAACAAAAAAATTGATTTTTATGATGAATTAGCAATTGTTGTGGGGAAGGACACCGCCACAGGTGGCTTCTCTAAGTCCTATGTGGATCTTGAAAATGAGCCAGACAATGGAGATAGTGCGGAATTTGTTACTGATAATGTGGAGGAAGGGGAGGTTGAGAAAGGGAAAAATGCTGTTGAGTCATCAACCACAGGGTCGGGAATTTCGAAGTCCCGCAAAAGAGCGCGTGCACCATCTACTGCTGATGATAGTGTACTTACTGATCTATCTGATCAGCTGAAGGACATAGCTGTCGCTCTAAAAGAAATCAATCGGGGCCCTGTGGATTACACAGCACTGTACAATGAGGTAATGGCTTTCACGGCGGAGGGATATAGCGAAGATATGCTCGCAACAGCCTTCGACCATCTTTGTGAGAATGAGAAGACAGCTCGTGGATTTCTAGCTAAGAATGCTAGGTTGAGGAAGTTGTGGATAGATGGGTTTTTGTTCTCACAACTTTGATTTGTTTATTACATGTTGACTGCGATGGTAGATGTAGGAATTAACTAGCCCTCTTGTACTAATATTGACTTATCATTGTATTATATATGTAGTCTGTTGTATTATTGGGACGATTCAATTGCCCAAATTATGTATGTCTACTGTTCAGATACCATGAATAGGTATCATTTTTGTACACCATGGAGGTGTAAGGATTTCAGGTGAACAATTGATGTGGCTGTGTTTTAATATAAGTATTATGGGTTCATTAAACAGGCTTATTTTTTTATGTTGAAGTACTCGTTATTTTTGTACTAATAAAGATATGTCAAAGTAATCCAGGTTCCTCAATTTGAATGATTATTTTTTATGTTGCAGTGGATGATTAGTTTTGTACTTTATTTACAGGGTTGTGTAGATAATACAGGTGCTTCAATTTGTAACATTTTATCTCATATTTTCTGTAAAATTGATCCACAAACCAAACACCGGAAATGATTTTCCGTAAGGAATTTTCCGTAAAATTTTTGGACGAATCAAACACTGGAATTGATTTTCCGTAAAACGATTTCCGTAAAATGTTTGGACGAACCAAACACCAGAATTGATTTTTCGGAAAACGATTTCCGAGACAACCAAACAGCGGAAAACATTTTCCTTTTCCGGAAATTAGCATTTCCGGAAAATATGTATTTTCCGGAAATCGTTTTACGACAACCAAACGCACCCTACACTAACAAACAAAACAAATATTCCCATATGTTGTAATAACATAATAATCACAATATTTGGTACTAAATATTCCCAATAATCACAATATCAATTTTTTAAAAAAACTTAGTAAATAATTTAATCACAATATTTACACTAAAAAAAAAATTTTCCCAATATGTTGTAATTTAATCACAATTATTTACTAAATATTCCCAAAAATTAATCATAATATTACTAGTCATTATAGATATTTTTTCTTAAGTAGATTCATGATCTTATATAAATGTGTCCTAATATTAATTTCAAAAAAAAAAAAAAAAAAAAACTAGCAAATAATCACAATATACTAACAAATAAATTAATCACAATATTTACACTAACAAATAACAAAAACAAAACTTTTCCTAATATGTTCTAAATTTTTCTTAAAAAAAAAACTAGCAAATAATCACAATATTGTAAAAACATTACTTGAGAGTGTTGTGTGAGATGAGTGTTCTGTGAGTGCATGTAAGAGTTTAGGAAAGTTGTTTCGAAAAGAATATAGAGTTGAGTTTTTGAAGAGAATATAGAGCTGAAGCTGTGAGACCCCACGGTAAAAAGGAAAACAGGTCCTAGCTGGGACCCACGGCAACACATGGAGGGCTGGGGACCATTCATGAAAATCAAGTCCTCTAGACTCGATTTGGGGTAAGCCCATGTGACCGTTGATGCTGTGGGATAAGACTGATGATGCTGTGAGATGAGACTAATGAGACTAGGAAATTGAATTCATTGGAATCGTTTTTTATACATAGAAACCGAGTTCAGAGGACTCGATTTATATGTATAAAAATCGAGTCCAATGAACTCGGTTTCTTGGCTTACAAACCGAGTCCAATGAACTCGATTTCTGGCCTACGTGGACACTTTGGCCACCTCAGCTACTGGCAAAATAATAAAATAACAACCCAAAAATCAAGTCCTCTGGACTCAAATTGTTTAAAACCAAATTACTTTGAAGCGTTTCCTAAGTAATGATATTGTTTGGGTTTTATAGTTATTTTCTAAAAAATCCCATCAAAACACACACACTCTCTCTCATCGCAAAAACCCATTGATCGATCTATTCGCTGCTCTTTCGATCTCCTAAAGGTACGTTTCAACTACACATCTTCTCATCACGTCAACACTTTTCACAATTTCAACACTATACTTAAAATTATATTTAAATAAAATTTAAAAAAATAAAAACAAGTTTCATTTCTGTTTGGTTGCCGAGAAAATATAAGGGTTTTGTAAGGATTTTTTTTTATCAGTTGGGATCCTAGAAATGAACTTTAAAAAAAAAAAATTATATATTTTTTTATACTTAGTTAAGCTTGATTTGACCTGTTGGATTAATCTAAGGTCAATGGGGAACCCAAAATAGTAAAAAAATTCTCTTTTTATAGATTTTCCTTTGTTTTTCTTAGCAACCAAACAAAGGGTTATTTGTGTTTTTCTCAGATATGTGATTTTTGTTGGTGGTTGAAAGTGCTGCATTAGATCTTTCAAACTGGGTAACTGTTTCTGTTACTTTAATCATAAGTAGAAATTAATTGGATATTCCGGAATGGATCTGGCTATTTTAAGTTTTTGTCATTGGCCTTGAAAAAATTTAACAAATAAAGCATAAATATTGGGGATTTGCCACTTTTCTGTTGTTTGAATTTTGATGTAGAATCATAGATTGCCTTCTTGTAGTTTAGTCTTTAGTCGAACATTTATTTCAACGACTAGTATATTAGTATATTCTTTCGTGGGGGCAAAAGCTCAAATTTGTACATTGGGCCCTAAGCCCTATTTGCTAATGTGGATACGTCCAAGGATGAATAAATAATGGAAGAAGCCTTAAAATAGATAATCGCGCAAGGAAAAGGTGGAGGGTTGAATTCCGAGGAGGTTACCCTCATCGGACCTGATGAATGTCAATCAATCAAGCACCTGGGTGACCTAAGTAACCTTCTAGGAGTCTCTAGTGATGAGGATAGACTTCAGGCACATACGAAGAGGATAAGAATACAGAAATATCTAAGGGAAAAAGCTGCTACCACCGCATTAAATGCACTGCAGCAACTTTTTTGGCCGTATTTATGTGGAGAGGATCTCTGAACAGTGTAGTCTCAACCACTACCGTTCACAGGGAGCCAGGAAAGATGCTTGATAAGACACATACTCGAGTGCAGGTTTAGATGATGAACAAGTGTACAATGGAGATGACCTAAAAAAGTTTATATAATGTGGAAGACCCTCCATAAGAAGGGGATCAGAGAAATACAGTGGAGGAGAATAGAAAAAGAACTGCTGTAGCACTAAGCGTTGAATTACCTTTCAGAAATAGTGACTTGATTTTTAATCCATCTCCTTGGACCTACATTTCATCCATAGTTACGTGCAACTTCATGCTCAGTTACACTTGAAATTTTAGCTAACCGTTGTTCAATCCGCTAAAAGCCCAGTTCTTTCACCCACTCTCTACAAATTTATTGTATTGGGCTCGTTGGGCTCATAACCCAACTCTTGTGGGCTTGGGCTACAATTTGTGACCCTACAATTGGCGCCGTCTGTGGGAAGAGCTAATGCTTCAGTGTAGTATAACGGTCATGGCAGGATCAGGACCACACCAAACTAGTTCGCACCATGCGGAATCCGCCAACGTTCGTCAACAAGATGAACTCCACAATCTTGAGCGTGAAAAGGATTTGGACAACTATCAGGAAGGCAGCTTGCAAATGCTCCACACAGGTGGAAGCAGTTTTCGGAGGAAAGGTCATGCAATGCATGAGCAAGGTGATGAAAAAGCTATGCAATGAGAGATTGATGATTTAAAGAGGCAACTTCGTCGAGCACAACGGAAGCAATCCCCTCCTAACTCTAATGTTTCTTCTAATGACGAAGAAGATACTATCTACAGACAACGGTCAAGGACTCCACCTAGTGAATCTTTTTCCTGTGAGGAGGAGCATCTTCACAAAAGGAAACGCAAGAGTCCATCTCGCAGGGGAGTAGGAACTGATGCTATGAAGAAAGCCTTGAGCCAGATTTCTAAATCACCCTTTACACGAGGAATAGAAAAGGCAAAACTTTCCAAGCGTTTCCATCAGCCAACGTTCGCCATGTATAATGGTCGAATGGATCCTGTAGAGCACATAAGTCAGTTCAAACAGAATATGACTGTCCATTCTCAAGACAAGGCATTAATGTGTAGAGTATTTCCATCTAGTTTGGGACCGATGCCGATGAGATGGTTTGATGGGCTAAAGACAAATTCTATCAGTTCCTTCAAGAAACTCACCCAATTATTCTATTCCTGATTCATTACATGCAGTAGGGTTCCTCAACCTCTAGACTCTTTATTATCCATGTCAAAGAGGGAAGGAGAATCCGTTAAGGCATATGCTGAAAGGTACTGGGAGATGTTTAACGAGATTGATGATGATTTTGATGAGGTTGCTGTTAGAACTTTCAAGGTCGGTCTCCCATCCGAGCATGGTTTGAGGAAATCTCTGACAGGTAAGCATGTCACTAGTTTACGCCAGCTAATGGACCGAGTTGATAAATACAAGAGGATTGAAGACGATCAACAACAAGGGAAAGGGAAAACTAAGGTTATCCCTCAAGAAAGGAGGGATTTCAGGTCGGACCGATATAGCAACAATCGGCCGAGAAGGGATTATGCAGATCAATCAAGGTCAAACAACACTCAGGTCATCAGTGCAGTCTTCTAAGAGCCGGTGCATCAAGTATTGGAAAAAATAAAAAATGAACCATTCTTCAAACGACCAAATAAGATGATGGGAAATCCCGAAAAGTGAAACCGTAACCTCTATTGCCAATATTATCAGGATCATGGGCATATCACAGAGGATTGTAGGAGTTTGTCGGATCATTTAGACCAACTTGTCCGAGAGGGAAAATTAAAATAGTTGCTACATCATTCCAGTGGATAGGGGAGCCAGGCGAATTCCGAATCCAGAAGGGATATTCCTTCGAGGCCTCCCTTGGGAACTATCAATGTTATCTTTGCTACACCCGGAAGAACAGGATCATGCCCGTCTAGGATAATGTTTGTAGCTTGTCTATCCTCAGGAGACATTAATCAGGAACCGAAAAGGGCTAGAGTGGAACTACCGTTGGTCATGGGCTTCTCGGATGAAGATAAGATTGGAACCATTCAACCTCACAATGATGCCTTAGTGATCACCCTCAGAATTGGGGGATACGATGTGAAGAGGGTAATGGTGGATTAAGGTAGCGCGGCTGAGATAATGTATCCCAACCTTTATAAGGGGCTGAATCTAAAAGCTGAGGATCTAACGCCCTATGGTTCTCCCTTAGTGAGTTTTGAGGAGAAGGTTATTATTCCGAAAGGTCAAGTCAGATTACCTGTGCAGACTGGTTCAAAAGTGGTGGAGATAGATTTCATTGTCGTGGATGCATACTCTCCCTATACAGCAATTGTTGCCAGACCTTATCTTCATATCTTAGGAGCAGTTTCTTCCACTCTACACCAGAAGGTTAAATATCCGTCCGAGAGTCAGATTAAAGAAATATTAGGAGATCAGTCTTGGCTAGGCAATGCTTGGTGGCTGCCATCCAACATAAACCCGAAACTGAGTCCTCGGCTCAGGGAGAAAAGGGTTTGTAGTAGTTAAAATCCCCGGCGTTATCCATCGATAAGCCAGCCGAGGATGCGAAGTGTTAATATTTAGCAAAGGTTGTTATAGGAGACGACCCGGAAAAGTTTTTTCAGATTGGATCCCAGTTGCCTCATCAAGAGAGAGAAGAGCTGGTAGAGTTCCTTAAAAAAAACATTAATGTATTAGCCTGGAATGCCTACGAAGCCCCAGAAGTAGATCCAGAATTCATCTGTCATCATTTGAAAGTTAATCCGCTAATCACACCTAGGAAGCAGCCCCCTCGGCGCCCATCCAAAGAACACACCAAAGCAGTGCGAGAGGAAGTGACTAGACTAAAGCAAGCTGGAGCTATCAAGGAAGTTTTTTATCCTGAATGGTTAGCAAATACTGTAGTGGTAAAGAAGAAGAGTGGGAAGTGGCAAATGTGCGTAGATTTCACGGACTTAAGTAAAGCTTGCCCCAAAGATCCATTCCCTACACCCAAGATAGACCAGCTGATAGACGCCACTGTCGGCCATCCTCGAATGTGTTTCTTGGATGCTTTCCAAGGTTATCATCAGATACCTCTGGTCTTGGAGGACTAGGAGAAGACTGCTTTTGTTACCCCTATTGGGAACTACCATTACAAAGTAATGTCACTCGGTTTAAAGAATGCAAGATCCACTTATCAGAGAATGATGACAAGAATGTTTGAGTCACAACTGTTTACGAAGATCTTCAACTTGCTTCTCAGTAGTCTTAAGACCTGCTTCAAAGCTGTCCCTCGCCCTAACTGCTTCCTTCAGCTGCTCAGCCAGTTTGGATTGGTTTTCTTTTAAGGTGCCCAGCTCCACCTCGACCTCGGACCGAGCATCGAGGCCGCCCTGGCCTCGCTACGGGCATTGTTAACCCAATTCTCGGCCACATAAACCTATTGGGTAATCTACGAGACAAAATAAAAGTTTTTTTTTTAATATAAAACACACAACAAAAACTTATGAAAATAGCTTGAAAATAGCAAAAACTTAGGTAGGGTAATAGATTAAGCTACATACCATGGGATCTCAGATCCCTCTTAAGGGATAGGAAGAGCTCTTGTTGACCGAAACGCCTGTAAGCCTCCATGTCTTTTGGAAGGAGGAAGGGCTGCTTCAAAGCCTCGACCACATGATCTGCATGCCTCCCGTGGTAATGTCTAATTGAGGTATCCCAGGCAATGGGGACACCATCCACTTCCAATTTGGGAGACCATATGTGCGATGGACGGCGCACTTGAGCCATGGGAGGTTCTTCTCAGCTTTTAACAGAGTTGGACCTCCTACTTCTTTGGTCCTGGGACATCCTTTGTTGTTTGTTTCCCTTTGGAGGACCTATCTCGCCCTCCTCAGGAGCCTCATGTTGTCTCTTTCTCCTCAATTCAGGATTAGGTTTCAGCCCAAGATCAGCAGGAAGCTGAGGAGGAGGAGGAGGAGGAGGGTTCACTAGGGGCTTGGGCTTGGGCTTGTTGGTTTCTTGGGGGATAGGCACCGTGTTCCTCCCCTTCATAAGCTCTCTCAAACTTTTGCCGGATTTCGGAACCATTTCTTTAGCTTCGTTGTCCGAAGAGTCCTCCACGTAAGTGACTATAGGAGCAGGGGTTTGAATGCACGAGTACTCGTCAGTTTCTTCCTCGACCTCCGATATAACAATGGCTTCTACTCCTTGCGTTTCTTCTTCTTCAAATTGGAACTGGTCAATTTCTTCCTCAAGCGAAGAGGAAGATGCAATCCCTTCCTTGGCTACAGCTTGTCCAAGAGGTACTTGCTGAATTGGCTGGGCGGCCAAGGGAACACCCTGCGGAATGGGATGATCAACTGGTGGAAGGTCGTATGGGGCTAAAAAGGTAGGCCGAGACACATCTATACGAGCTAGACGGTAGTCGTTTGCCCTGATAGCGATGCCGACGTCCAGAAAGGATCTCGAGAGGGGTTCGTAATCCAAAATTAGGTGGGCAGCTCGAAGTTGTCTATCATCGTTCATAAAAATTTGAGATCTCAACAAATAATTGAGCGCAGGTACGTTGATTAAGCTAATCCGAGGATTTACTTGTTCTTTATCTATTAAACAAAGGAAAGCTAAACGTTTAGAAACTTGGAGTTCATTGTAAAAAAAATAAAAAAAAGAAAGAAAATCTTTTTAACATAGCAAAGCAAAGCCGAGGGCAAAATACTTAAATCTAATGTTAGAAAACCTAAATCTAAGGTACCCCACTTGGCTCTCCTAGCTGGGTTGGGCAAGGAAAACCGTCATGCCAAGGGCCTGATGCAATTAGGTAGTCATCCTTCATCCCCTTATTAGACTTGGGAAGACACGAAATGAGCCTAACAGTGTTGGACCGGGATTTAAGGTAAAATCTCGCTCATTTTTGTTTATGACCCTCGTATAGGTGAACTACGTCGTGCCAAGTTAGCCCCAACTCTAAGTGTCGGTCCAGAGCGTCAACTGCTCCTAGAATCCTAAAGAAATTAGGTGCGCACTTTTGGGGGCAAAGCCTATGATTACGTAAGTAGTCTCTTGTAATCCTACCCATGGGGAGAGTCATTCCTCCCTCTATGAAAGCTATCATGGGGATTGTGACTTCTCCCACCTCTCAGTCAAATGCTAATCCTTCTGGGGAACAGTATCACAATAATACCTCCTAGGGTATGTGATATTTATCTTTGAATATTTCTATCAAAGCAGGGCTATCCACTAAATACTTAAATCTACCCATTTCGAATAAGTAAAAAAAGAGAAAACGCTAGGGGTAACAACAGGGTAATAAAGAATGATAGGCCGAGAAGACTGTCCGAGAAAATAAAGAAAAATTCGAATAAGCTAGAACTTACATGAACTAAATCAAGAACTGATCTTTGAAATTCTTAAGAGGATTTTTGGAGATTTTTGAGGAAATAGGATGAATGATCTGATAATCGGTGTGAGTTTAAATGTTTGAGTGCGCTGGAGATTCTGAACTATGGTGAAGAAAAGAAAAGGTAACTCTATTATCAGGCTTTAGATAAGAGACTGAAAATGAGTGGGAATTATCCCGCCCAAATCTTGAAGGAAAATGCGGTCCGTTGGATCAAAACCCCTCTGTTGGATGCCAAAGACACAGCGTCGCCCAAAGTAATTAATAACGCTTTGCGGATTCTGAAGCGTCAAAAGCAATGGTGAAGTGACTGAAGTCACGTTCCTACGTGCGTAAATTTGGGTACTTTTACAGTTTTAACCACAGTTACTTTAGCAAGTCTATTTTTTCTCCTCAGATAAAAGGGAAAAATTAAAATTTTGAGGGGCTATTGTGGGGGCAAAAACTCAAATTTGTACATTGGGCCGTAAGCCCTATTTGCTAATGTGGATACGTCCGAGGAGGAATAAATAATTGAAAAAGCCCTAGAATAGATAATCGCGCAAGGAAAAGATGGAGGGCTGAAGTCCGAGGAGGTTACCCTCCTCGGACCTGACGAATGTCAGTCGATCAAGCACCTGGGTGACCTAGGTAACCTTCCAGGAGTCTCCAGTGATGAGGATAGACTTCAGGCACGTACGGAGAGGATAAGAATACAGAAATATCTAAGGGAAAAAACTATTACCACCGCATTAAATACACTGCAGCAACCTTTCTAACCACATTTATGTGGAGAGGACCTCTGAACAGTGTAGTCTCAACCACTACCGTTCACAGGGAGCTAGGGAAGATGCTTGATAAGACACATACTCGAGTGTAGGTTTAGATGATGAACAAGTGTACGATGGAGATGACCTAAAAAAGTTTATATAATGTGGAAGACCCTCCATAAGGAGGGGATCGGAGAAATACAGTGGAGAAGAATAGAAAAAGAATTATTGTAGCACTAAACGTTGAATTACCTTTCAGAAATAGTGACTTGATTATTAATTCATCTCCTTGGACCTACATTTCATCCACAGTTACGTGCAACTTCATGCTCAGTTACACTTGAAATTTTAGCTAACCGTTGTTCAATCTGCTAAAAGCCCAGTTCTTTCACCCACTCTCTACAAATTTATTGTATTGGGCTCGTTGGGCTCATAACCCAACTCTTGTGGGTTTGGTCTACAATTTGTGACCCTTCATCTTTTATTTGGAAGCTTTTTTGGTAAGTTGAATGCTTCTAGTTTGTACCACATAGCACTGGGGCATTTTCTTTTGGGAAAATGGGGGTAATTGCTGCAATTTTTAGTAACTGGATTTGGGTTTAATGATTTTTATTCATTTCAATCTATCGTTTGTGATGATGGCTGATGGATCCCTTTGCTCATTTAGAATCTGCTAGTGCGTTGTGCTAGTAAATGAGCATAGGGCATAAGAAACTTGTACATGAAGAGAATCACTGTCAGAATGCTTGGAGGTTTTGAGGGGTGTGAACAAACTATTATAGATCTAAAACTGTTGTTTTTTAAATCTTTGTATTAGTTGACGCTAGGATTAGGCTCAAATTTTTTTTCACCCTCTTAGATTTGATTAATCATTGTACTAGGCTTTGATTTGATGTACCCATAGTATACCCACTGTGTACTTGGGCTACACTTTTATTTTTTAATAGGTAAATAAACTCATTAAATTAAGAAAAATGAAATCCCAATACACAGGGTGTGTACTGAAAAGGCATAGAAGAGTACAAAAGAAAAATAAAAATAAAAATATGAGCTAGAGAAAGCTAGCCAATGTACGCGTTTTTCATATGAATAAATATTGTTATTTACCCAAAGAAGTGTTTTAAACCTGAAGGGCCTTTTTCTTTAATTAATAATGAATGACGATTACAAAGCAAGTGGAAACCAGAGCAGTAGTATTAATTGGATTGAATATCATTTAGAAGTATTATAATTAACCTAGCTATGAACTACAAATGACAATTGATTTGCTTAAAGTACATATGGTATGGTGACTGCTAAAGTTTCGAGCTCACAACTTCCTTTGTGTAGTAGTATATAGATAATTGTATAGTTCCCTCAAGCATTGGCTCATATTGTAAATGATGGGCTTGGTTTGGGGTAGGCCTTATTCATATCTCACCAACCAAAGAATAACAGAAGGTGAATAAGAAAGAGAAGGATTTTATACAATCATCGGTGGATGTTGACTGGTTTGAGCATGATCATGCACACAACAAGATCTTTGCAAAAGAATAGAAAGTTTTGAGCAACTGTTTGTATGGAATGAACCTGTTGCATTTGAAGTTAAATATAGCTCCATCTGCTATTGTGTCAATTTGTGTGCGTATAGATTTTGGCATAAGATTTGATTCTGTCATTCTGTTGTTGGTTTGTATTATTTGTCTCTTTATGTGGCTTTTGTTTTTCTTTTACCTCATATTTTACGGGGTTCATGTATTATTATTTATTAGATCATAAATTCTGATTTGATAAGGGTATAACTGTAGGACTTTCCCCTCTCTCTCTCTCTCTCTCATTTTATAAATAGGAATTTCCTCTTTTTATTTTGTGCTTTCCTTTTTCTTTTTTCTTTTTTTAAAGGTGGGAGGTGGGGGGGGGGGGGGGGGGGGGGCGAGCTTGAAGGAATATGGAACGATCAAAGATATGGTCTTCTAATCCCAGTGGCGGCTCCAAGAATATTTTTCAAGATGGTTATTAAGAAACTTAAATTACACAAAATTTAATTAAAAGAGAACTTCATATATTTATCCAAAAAACGCGCACACACACAGATACATAAAATCTTTCTACAAATTTTTTTAATTTTGAAATTTTTTCATGATAGTCTCATTACTAATGTTACAAGTTATATCTCTATCAAATTTTTGTTATATAAAAATTTTCTTGGGATTTTTCTTTTTGTTTGTAAGGACCTAATATATTGTTAAAGGGACTAAAGTTTAAGGACAAAGTTTGATTGCAAACTTAATTGTACCCAAAGGCTAAAACTCTCATTAAATAAATTAACATAACCACATATTTTGAAAATCTAATTGTTGAATTGCAATATTTTTTATATTCTTAAAACACGTGTCAAATTTCATGTTAATCGTATGTTATTTACTTTTGATCCATAAATTTATTTTTTATGTATAATTTTAAACTATAAAAACTCAAAATTTAAAGATTGGATTAATGACATAACTATTAATCTTTGATCTTCTTAAAATTTTGCAAGTATAAAGGATATTAGAAGAAAATGTAATTGTGAGACCAAAGATTCTGGAAACCCCGGCCCATTTCATATCAAGCCCAAGGCCCACGCCGAGGAGGAAGAAATGTCTGAGGACGAGCAAAGAAGGTCCGAACTGCTAGAAGACGTTGCCGAGGACAATTTTGTTCTCGGCAAACCAAAATCACAGAAGGAGAAAGCGGCACGCTACCAATGGCAGTTTCCCAGAGCATCCCAAGGGAAAGCACAGGTGCAACGAGACAGCTATGGGAGAATAGTGAAAGAGCAATTCTAAGATAAGTTGTCACCTTCGCATTAAATACCCACAGGTAACATCCTGGCCCCATTTATGTGGACATGATCCTTGGACAGTGCTATCTGGGTCACCACAGCTCGTAGAACGCCAGAATGAGTGCCTGATGGGACGTGCACTCAAGTATAGGCATGGATGACTAACAAGTGTAGGACCAGGATAGTCCAAAAAAGAACTATATAATGTAAGAGAACACCCGCAAGAGGAGGGGAACAGAGATTCCCCTTCGCACTCTGTTCAATCGAGCCAAATAGAAACTCACATCCTCAGACGGTGAGTTCGTCTCCTCGGATCATGAGTCCACCCAGCTCTGTGTTCCTAGTTCCTATTCAACCACCTCTACCACCCACGATTAACCTTTGTCAAACTCATTGAAGCCTAGCTCTTGAACCCACTCTCTACAAATTCATTGTAATGGGTCCGCTGGGCCTAGATCCCATTCACCAATGGGCCTAGTCCGAAAAGTGGGACCCTACAATTGGCACCATCTATAGGGATTGCTTGTGCGACGATGAGTGCGACGGTTGGTCGAGGAAGGATCAAGCCCCCATCAGCAAGAGTCCTCGATGAGAGGTTATGGTGGCCAGTCTACTGTGGTATACGGGGAGAATTGCTAAATGGTGCACAGTTCTATGGATTTTTGACACCATGTGCATGGCCCGTGCCCCATTTAGGGGCCAAATCCTCGGGAATCTAGTGGTCGGCCCTGCTGGACCCCCATTAGAGGAAGCAGCAACCCCGCGGAGCGATTCAAGGGGGCTCCGCGATGGGACTAGTTCTAGAAGGTACATATTGATACCTTCTGATCTACTGGAGCGGTTAAATGGGGCCTTAACTATGACGGGTCCTTGGACGTCCTACTTTAGAGGAATTGTCACACACTGCCAAATATCTAAGTGTTAGGCAGAACCAAGGTCTTGCATGGTCCTCGGACTCAAACCTATGGGAAAACTAATAACTCTTGACAAGTATCTAAGTGTTAGACAGAACCAAGGTTTTGCATGGTCCTCGGACTCAAATCTATGGGAAAACTAATAACTTTTGACAACTATCTGAGTGTTAGACAGAACCAAGGTCTTGCATGGTCCTCGGACTCAAACTTATGGGCAAACTAATAACTTTCAACAACAGAACCAGAGTCTTGCACGGCCCTCGGACCACAAACCTGGGAGGAAACCTGCACTAGGGGTTTAACACTTTTTGCTACCCATTCAAAAAAAGGAAGTCATCGGCATGTTGGGTCCCTCGGACTTTCTGCTAAGTGTTAAAACAAAACCTTAGCTGCACTCAGGTCCTCAGACCAGATGCCTGGGAAAAACAAACACTCCGACGTCATCATAAATGTCGAACAGAGCCATAACGCACTATGGACTCCTCAGATTACCTACAGTAAATCCAACATTCTCCAATGGTCGGGCGCTATTGCAGGCCTTATTAAGGTCAGGATAACGTTTCGTTGCCGACAACGGCATCAGTCCTAGGTCCTAAAAAAAAAAAAAAAAAAACACACACACACACACACACATACTCATTAACATAGTGTTCACTACAGAAAAAGAGAAAATTCACAAAGTAAGAGTTACTGTCCTTTTTATTAGATAAAAGAAAGATACATCATATACAGAACAACCGAAGAAGGCTTGTTTTAAAGCTAACTACAAAATAGCCGAGGAAGACTTGTTTTAAAGCTAACTACAGAACAGCCGAGGCAGGCTTGCTTTAAAGCGAACTACAAGAAGGGAAAACCGATGGGAATGGTAGATTCACAGCTTCATTCCATCAACAATCGAGCCAGTGTGGATAGCACTGACGATGAGAAAGAAGAAGAGGCGGAAGCGCCCGAATTGGTTCCCACCTGCTGAGGCCACCCTAAAGCGTACTCTTATCTAGAAGCTAATATCTGTACTCCTAAAAAATCGTCCTCTAGAAGTCTCGCCAGCTGCTTGCAGTGGCAAAGGTGACCCCCTCTAATATCTCAATTGCTTCCCTCAACTTCGCTTCACTTTCTTCCCTTTCCTCTTTAGCCAACTCCTGCACATTTTTGATTAGCGTTTGGGGGCTCATCAAGGGTCTAACGCAATCTACGCTTGCTACGGTCCCTGGTCGAAGGAGGAGAGTCTTCTTTCTTGCCCGGTTGAAAGGTGGGAAAATCTTTGGTTTCTGCTTCCTTTGCCCCAACTTTGACGTCCAGGATCCAGGCGGCATTTTTGGTTCATGAAGAAAAAAAAAATGAGGACTTAGAGTTCCTGCAGAACTCAGGGATTTGTAGATGTAAAAGAATGGTTCTCCCAGGATGCCTTATATGGAGGGCGCAATTTAGGGAGAACTTAATTCGCACGAAACTCAAAGAGAGAATTACAAGCGAAATAAATCCCGCCCATTTTCCAAGGAAACCCCCAACCGCTAGATCTGCGTTGCTTCATAAAAGCGCCAATGAATGCGCGCCTTGCATATCGAAGCGATCCTCGTCTCTCCATAAAAAGTATTAATGACGGCGCGCCCCGTGTACCGAAGCGTCAGAAATGTGTCTTAGGCAGGCGAAAAGGCTATGGCACTCACGGAGGACCGGACTTGACAAGCCATGATGAGAGCCTGAGGACATTAAAACCCTTCTCTTCGTCCGGGGAGCCAGACAGTAGGGTTTTGAGGGGCTATTGTGAGGCCAAAGATTCTAGAAACCCTGGCCCATTTCATATCAAGCCCAAGGCCCACGCCGATGAGGAATAAATGTCCGAGGACAAGCAAAGAAGGTCCGAACTGCCAGGAGACGTTGCCAAGGACAATTTTGTTCTCAGCAAACTGAAATCATGGAAGGAAAAAGCGGCATACCACCAAGGGCAGTTTCCCAGAGCGCCCCAAGGGAAAGCACAGGTGCAACGAGACAGCTATGGGAGAATAATGGAAGAGCAATTCTAGGATAAGCTGTCACATCCGCATTAAATACCCACAGCTAACATTCTGACCCCATTTATGTGGACATGACCCCTGGACAGTGCTATCTGGGTCACCATAGCTCGCAGAACGCCAGAAGGAGTGGCTGATGGGACGTGCACTCAAGTATAGACATGGATGACTAACAAGTGTAGGACCAGGATTGTCCAAAAAAGAACTAGATAATGTAAGAGAACACCTGCAAAAGGAGGGGGACGGAGAACACCCGCAAAAGGAGGGGGACGGAGATCTCCCTTCACACTCTGTTCAATTGAGCCGAATAGAAACTCACATCCTCGGACGGTGAGTTCGTCTCCTCGGATCATGAGTCCACTCAGCTCTGTGTTCCTAGTTCCTATTCAATCACCTTTACCACCCACGATTAACCGTTTTCAAACTCATTGAAGTCTAACTCTTGGACTCACTCTCTACAAATTCATTATAATGGGTCCGCTGGGCTTAGATCCCATTCACCGATAGGCCTAGTTTGAAAAGTGGGACCCTACAGTAATCTATTTGTAGATTTGTCAAAATTCACGTATAATAAAAAAAAAATTATTGAGTAGACTTATAGTCTTAGTTTACAATCAAGTTTGGCACCAAATTTTGTCCAAAATTTAATTATGTTGGGCCTAAAAAAATTTAGGATGGTCACAAATATTTTTTAAGAATTAAGAATCATAAATTTTTTAAAATTTATATATAATAATTTTTTATTTCAACTCAAGGTGGTCCTATGACCTCCCTGAACTGAACATGGAGCCACCGGTGTCTAATCCTATATTTAATCCAGAAAAATTACTTATCAGAAAAACAAAAAAAAATCCTAGACAAATTAATTAGCATCATATCTTATAAAATATTTTGTTTTATAATTAATTATTAATGGAAATGAGACTGTGGGTTCTAGTTAACTCAACTGGTAAACTATCTGATGGTTGTATAAGGGATAATGAAACTCTGTTACAAAAAAATTGGAAATGAGGCTGTGATACTACCATGTTTCAAAAGCTTGTGTTATATCTAATTTTTATTGCAAACTTAGACAGTATGTTCAGATAATAGTTAAAGGTTTGAGGAGCTCCAGGTCTGCAGAAAGCCAGTGCCGATTGCAGACGCTTTATTTGAGGAATTTGGGTTTTATTTTCATACATTTACTCCCACTAATAACACCGAGAGAGAGAGAGAGAGATTGCTTTACGAAGTGTCCCATTTTGTTCAAGGTTAGCATTCAGACCCTTCAATTTAATATTCTGATTTTGATCTTGATATTTATCGGCTATATTCTCATATTTGGTATTTTCGATTGAAGGTTATTTAAAAAACAATTGAAATATCTTATGATTGAACTTTCAGTCGTGTGTTAGCTCTTGAATCAGATTACTTATTTCACATTTGCCACATAAAATTAGGGTTCCATGTTAACTTAAACGAACATTTTGCAAAAATTGAAAAAAGAAAAAGGAAAAAACCAATGCTAATTATTTTCAATCCGCTTATTTTGTTGAAATTGAAAACTTTTTGCTAAAAGTACTGTAGACAAAGGTAAAAGTTAGCTGAAATAGTATAGTGAGACCCATGAATAGTATCAAAAAGTGCAATAAGACCCATGAATAATAGCAAAAATAAGATGAATAGTCAAATAAGTTGGTTTTTAAGCTGGAGCCAAAAGCACACTAACAGATCACTTTGCTTTGCAGAAAATTAAAAATAACAATAACAATTTGGTTGAGATAGAATTTTGCTTGTGAAAATGGCAAGGCGAAGAGCCAAGAAAACCGTTAAGAAAGTGGAGTCGTCACCTGTGAATGATGAAAACGACGTCATTGAAAATGAGGCCCAATTTGACAAAGAAGGTATGATTTTCCCTTGCCCCTTTGGTTATGTGCTTGCTGGCACAAATTAGGCTTGGAGATGCTAACTCTTAAATTGCACTATATCAAGGCATTGTTCAAAATTATGTGTTAACTCTATCAAAAGAATGTAATAAGTTTCAACTCAAATTTTTGTGCCGGATCATGTGTGTCACCTGTGTGTATTATGTGTAATACGCAATATGGTTTTCTTGTTTGGATGATACATTTTAAACTATGTTGATGCTATTGCTATTTATTAAAATGATATCTCCGTTAGCCAAGCATGCCGAATTCATTTGCTTTATTGGAAAATGGAGAAGCTTCCTTTACTTCTGTTCTTTTTGGAACACCATGCTTTTGATTTTTTTCATTTTCTCCAGGAAACAATATTCATATGTCTTGTCTGTCTTACTTTACTAGCTAACCAGCTGTGTTTGTGTGTGTGTGTGTGTGTATTTGAGTCATGAAATGAATGTAAGGACACAATTTTTATTAAACTTTTGATTTATGGAGTGTAATTCATTGGAGTGATTGTAGAATTGTTTCTCAATTTGTTACCTTTCTTTTATTTTTTGTCATTTTTCCCCTTTTAAACAGTTGAGCGACAGAGTGGTGCTATTAGGGCTATTCGTGATGTGGAGATTGAGCATTTGCTGACTGAATTGCGTTTGCTTCGCTCATATTTCAGCAAGGAACAACTACAAACTCCCACAATGCAATTTTTTAAAGAAAATCTTCCAAACCTTTCAGTTGTAGGAACTGAAGGAAACAAACAATTTGAAGTTCAATGGAATGATAAGGAAAGTAAGGTATCCATGAACCATGCTGATGAAAGAGACATACATTCTTCTCTTCTGCGCCAGTTGTCCATGGTTTATCCTGACTGCCCTGCTACTGTTGCATCTTTGGGTGGCTTTGAGTTTTCTAGCAAAGCAGGTATCAACAAATTTCTGATATTTTGATGAATAAAAATTGACATTTGAGTTTTTTATCATTGATTGTATCTCACAAGAGTGCTTGGTTGGTGGCAGTGAAAACAAGCTATCTAGGTGCTGGTAATCTGCAAATAAATGACTTTGTATGTTCTCTAACTTTTTATGTTATTGCAAACAAGGGTTTCTGGATACAACTCTTCCTAACAAAAAAAAAAAAAGGATGATTCAACTTTCATTTGAGTTTGTTTAATTGTGTTGAAATGTGCTTTTCTTTTGCACCTCATGTGATTAACTCATTAAAGCATGGTTTGAGCCAAAATCCAAAGACCCTTTGACACACACACACACACACTTCAGTCCCTTTCTCTTGTTATTCTAATTGAAATTTCCATTTTGTAGGTTTTGGAGGAGCCATCAGAAACTCAGATACTCGGGATGCAAGATGGTCTTCAAACTCCTGGGGTTTGTCTCTTCTTATTTATTTTTCATATTTAATTTTGTATGAAGCTTCAATCTTATTAAAATGTAACTAATCCAATATCTTGGTAAGTTTTAGTTAGGAACCAAATTCTTGTTTCATTTGTTGAAACAAGTAGAAGGGAAAAAATGTTTACTGAATTGCACAATTTATCAATATGCTACTATAGTCCAACTTCAGGACCTTGAAGAAGTTTTCAGCTGAGTGCCTGCAGTGACCAGTGCGCACTAGATGCTCCAATGAATTTGTACATATGGGTAGATGGGCTTGCTTATCCTTTAACAAGCCCATCTAAGGATAAGCAATGCACCTGCAATTCATTTGTTAAGGGAGAAAATATAAGGATAAGCAGCTAGTGACTGCAATTGAGTGAACCATAAAAGCTTGCTAACTTTTAAGTTTGTTAGAAGAGTACATATCAGCTAGGAGTTTCAAGGGTTTTGGAGAGGGAAGGAGAGAAGGGGGGGGGGGGGGGGGGGGAGGACCTTCCGTGATACTGTGAGATTTCTCATGGGAGGGTGTTGGATGGTTGTCAAATAGGCATGACTTCATGTGACATCTGAATCATTTTTGCAGGTGAGTAGCCAAAGGCTGTCTGTTGGGATGACACCCAAAACATTGAGGCTGCCTAAGCCTGGTGAGATGCTTTTATCTGTACATGGCTCACCCCTTGGAGTCTACAAAGAAGACAATATGGAAGCCATACATGGTATGAAGAATATCTATATCTTCTCTTGTTCATGTTGTCAACACTGCATTGAGGAGGCATGCTTGCTGTATTGTTTTTTTTTTTATTAGTAGCTTGCTATATTCATATTGTTAAGAAAGTGGAATACCAAATTCACCTTGCTGTTTTACATCCTCTACTGTTATGGAGATTTGTTTTCCTTTTAAATGTGAATTTAATGGGCTAATTTTATGCATTATAGGGGAACAATGTGTTCTTAAACTTTGATTATTATCTTAGTTTTGTTCTGATGTGTAAATTGAATCAATTGATGTGCAGAGTCTGAAGAGGATTGACTGGCTTCAATTTTACCATCAACGTGGTTCAAATAGATGCAAATACTTGCAGTTTCTAGTCCATTAGAATTCTTTCATTGTACCAATGACTATTGTAAGTACTGAAATTGTTCTTATATTATAATGCACTGTTACCTTTGCAATGTTATTAAAGTTGAGAATACTTGAGCATTTCTTATTCGTATTGATCTGTGTAATTCTTCTTCATTTGCTCTAATAATCACAATGGATCAATGCTACTCCAATCCGCTGATCATATAACGGGATCCTGATGAGATTTGTCTATATTTTGATGTTGAATTAGATTCAAGGTAGCATTTAAGCGGGTTTTCAGATTATGTTTGCATGGCTTTGGGTTTATGAGATTCAATATGCTCATGGTCCAATTTTCTGAGAATGTGATGTCTAAAATTCTGAATTCATGTTTACTTTTGGTTTGATTAAGAATATTTAGATTTCTATAAATGTGATAATTACATGTTCAGCTTATTCTTAAGAATCTTGTGGTAGGCACCATGATGTTGTACTGAACCCAATTGAGAAGCATAGCCATTATGAAAGTTATTTGGGATGTGACCTGACCATTGAGGAGCATAACCATTTGATGGACCATTATGCGGATATGAGCAATGAGTGGTAGGATTAAAGGTTGAATTCGAATAAGAAAGCGGAAAGACATGATTTCCCGTGTTGCTAGAGTGATACTGAGGTCTTGCGGCGTAATCAAAAAGTTGAGGGGGCGGGTAAGGAGCTGGGTTAGTTGAATAGATTGAAGCCCGGAGGGAGCGGCTGATCATGGGCATTATCCATATCTTTCACTTATTTGGCCCCATTGTGTCTAATTGTCTATACAACCAAATATTGAATAGTTTAAAATGGAAACAGAATTCCTAACCTAAAAATAATTAAATAAATAAATAAATAAAAATAAGACCACTATGCTGCACCTGCATCACAATATTACTTACATGAGAACAAATTATGCTATATATAAACATTTTATGAAGCAATTAAAAAAAAAAAAACTTCAAATTTTCAAAAATTCCAAACTTCACCTATTCAGAAATTTGGACCTCTAAAAAAACCCGAAATTTTAATAATTAAAAAAAAATACTAGAAAGAAATAAGAAAAAACCTATAATAAGTACTAAAATTGTAAGATAGTGTTAATTCTGAACATATTCAGAAAATAAGATTAAAATAGAATGTACTAACCTTCGGGTTGCAAAGCAAGCAAGGAAAAGATAATTGAGAAAGCTGAAGCCACAGTTATACGAATGAATTTTACTTTTTTGTGGGAAAGAGAAGCAAGGAATAAAATCGAATTGGGTTTCGAGGGGAAAGGGCCGTAGGAAGTCGGTGTTTGGAAGGAAGTTCGATTGAATTGGGTTTATTATCCATCGCCGACAGTGATAAGGTTAATTTTGTCTATAAGCGGGGTGTTTGGCAAATGAAGAGATCTGGATTTGCCAAACTACATCGTTTGGGGTTAGGATAAGTCGAAAAAATGACAGTTTAGCCTTAGTTTTTGAAGTATATAGTCAAACAGTTCATTTTCAAACTATGTGGCAAAATATTCCTATTTTGGAACTTGTTAGGCTAAGAGGCTGTTTGGATCCATGTTTCTCTCTCCGTTTCACGTCTGCGTTTAACATTTGCTGGGACCCACGCTACACAGTAGCCAAAATAAACGCTGAGATGAGAAACACAGGATTGAGCTAAAATGCAAGAATGAAAATACAAGACGCACTGTTTCATCAAAACCCAAACGCGATGAACACAAGCCAGCAAAATTCATTGCACAAGCACAGCTAATTTGATCAAAACGGTGATTCATTGCACAAGCACAAAACATGATGAACCCAGAACACGATCAAACCCAGAACATGATTCATTGCACAAGCCCAACAAACCCATTCTTCGCGTTCTTCATCGATCAAACCCAAAACATGATGAAGGATCGCAAACCCATCAAAACAGAAGATCAAAACAGTGAAACCAAAGCCATATGAATCAAACCCATGTGAAAAAAAATCAATAGTCATTAAATGGATCAAGCCATCAACCGGAGCAACTGATCAAATGGATCTACCCACTGTCGATCAACCCATGATTCATCTTCTTGAAACCCAGCAAACCCATCAACTGAGAAGATCAAAACAGTGAAACCAAAACCGTAAACCCATGTGAAAAAAAAAAAAATCAAACCCAGCAAACGGAACTGATCAACCCATCCACCAAGCAAACGCAAATCAAACCCATTAAAACAACCCGCAACCGATCAACCCATCCACCACCACCGAAGGAACCCGATCTTCGCCGGCGTCAGACTGGGTTGTCTTCCTCGGCTCTTCACCGGCGTCGGATCGATATAGGTCTTCCTTGTGGATTTCTCTGTTGGGTGTGGAACTCTCCGATGGCTTAGGCGTTAGCTAGTACGATGAGGAGTGAATAGAAGAAGGAAAGGAAAAAAAAATTAGAGTAAAACTTTGGTATTTATTTGCTACAGTACTTTCAGCTGAGCTACAGTACCCGTATCACCAAAATAATCATCCACGTTTTTTCACTTATTTGCTACAGTGTTTTCAGTTTTCAGTTTCAGCAAAATAAGTTCTATTCAAACAGACCCTAAAAATAAAATTTTTTACATGTGTAAGCATGTGAGTTAGTTTTCTACTAAAGGGTGACTTGAGGGGCTGGATCTTGATCAATGTAAACCATGACCCAAATAAGCAAACTTGCAAGGCCTATAATAACAGAGAATATCACAGTAAACTCACTTTGGAGGTCATGGTCACGTAACTAATGGTCTGTTTGGATAGAAGGGGGAAGGAGAGGGAGTGAAGGGGAGTAGAGTAGAATTGGCTAAAAATAAGCTAATTTTATGCTAAGTCTAATCTACTCTACTCTACTCTCCCTCTTTCTCTTTCAATCCAAATGGACTATAAAGGTTTTTGTAAAGTTTTCACATGTGTGAGCATGTGAGTCAGTTATCCACTAAGTCAGAAGTGCAATAGAAGTTACCAAAATATAAGGTGGAGTGCAGTGACTGTTTTTGTCTACTATAAATAAAGATGAAAGATATTATCAAAAGGACAACAAAAATCTGACAAACTAAATTTACATACCCAGTCAACGGAAGGATAACTTCATGTTTGTAAGTGCGTTTGTCTCACATGAATTATCTAAGTCTAGTTTTTGTAATTTAACTTAGGAGTTTGTGTGATTTGAATCTTTCTTATCTGTATGAACTTGAATTCTGAATTAAGATATCTACATATTGTAACTACATTGCTTGTTCCCTTATTTTTCTTAGTTGAATATTTTGTACTTTTGAGGTCCTATTAGTTTAGGCAATGGTAGAGCCCATCAATTTGGTGCGAAGTCTTGTCTTGCAAGTAGTTCTTTCCAAGATAGTTTGTATTCTCACAAACAGAACTCACATTAGCCTATGCCTATTTTATTACTTAAATTTTTAAATTTTGCGCACCACTTAAAAGTATGCATAGTTAATGTTGAGTTCCAGTCAGAACTTAACATCACTAATATTGAGTTCCAAAATAAAGGGATTTTGTTATATATTTTGAAAAGTGTACTATTTGGCTACATAATTCAAAAATTAAGGCTAAACTGCCCATTTTTCCCAGACAGGCCATAGACGCCTTTATTTCTCTTCTTTTAAAAAAAAAAAAAAATTAAGTTAGAGCCTTTTTTTTTTTTAATTGGGAAAAAATTTGGCTTTTAACATGTTTTGAGTTGTCCTCCTTCGATCTATTATATATTAATTGAGCAGATCATTCATGTATATTTTTCAAGAAAATCTTAGGATTATTTCAAATTACTAATTTGGTCTAGTAAGTTTTTTTTTTTTAAAATAAAATAAAAGTAAAAAAATGTAAGATTAAATTTATTCTTTATTCAATATATATATATATATATATATATATATATATATATATATATATATATATATATATATAAATTAATCTTTCAACAATCAATTATATTAATTTGGCAAACACATAGACCTAGGGTCCATTGAGTCAAGTTAAAAATGATTAAAAACTTTGCATTGGACATGTTGCATTGTTGCCCTTGATTATGGATCCATGTTATTCATGATTGAATATGGCTGTTGAGTCACTCGCTTAGAGTATTCACACTAGGCTAAACGGTGTTTAGCTAAATTATTAAAAAATAATAATAAAACTCACTTTTTCTTTTTTAACTAGCTATTTTTCTCAAGGACAAAACTGTAAGGTACAGTACTTTAGGTGTTGTTCCTTAAGTTCCCTTCTTAAGATTTAGCCATGTGGCTATTTAATTAAAAAATATACTTTTATTTTATGAAAAAAAATCCACATGACAGAATCTTAAAAATGGAACTTAATCTTAAAAAGGAAATCTAAGGAACAGCACATAAGTATTATACCTAAGTCTTGCTCTTTTCTCAAACACACCAACATCGACCTTGATACTGTATTTCTAATTTTATTGAAATATTTATTTTTCTCTTCCCTCCCAACTCTAATAGTAAACCACTTTCTCTCTCCAATCTCTTCCACCATTTTTAGCAAAAAAACTGTCATCACTCTCAAGTCTCAACACAGATCAATTTACAAACCATTCAAATTGGAAATAAGATCCACAATCATAAAAAGTTTTTATTGTTCATCTACATAGATAAATTTTTTCACAGAACAATTCACTGTTCATCAACACAAATCATGCAAAATGTTTTCATCACTTCTTAAAACAAACCAATTCACCATTTTTTGCATAATCACACGGCACCATTGCACAATCGCACAACCAAACCACACATTGTCACACATCACAATTTTCTCAGTCACCATCTCAATCCATAAATTATCCAAATTCAACATCCACCTCACAAATCCAACGACCTAGCCAAGAACCCGAATTGTGACCCACCTCCACTGTCATCCACCATAAATTGAAACTATAGCCTGGGAGCCCACATACTAAAGACTCACCAAAATATGGGAGCATCGTAACCAATAACAATTCAATTTCAAAACATTTTCCCCAAATCAGGATTTTTTTTTTTTTTCAAAATAACACTCAGTTTGAAACAATTTCATTAGTTAGCACCATTTTCAAATTATTTAGGAAACTAACAACTCAAGTGTGTTAGACTCGAGTTGCACTCGAGTTCATTGTAGCAACTCGAGTCTAAGAGACTCATTTTATGTGTTTTGCGAAGCATGGAACTCGAGCTTGTGGAGCTCCAATTCCTTAAAGTGAAATCAAGCCTTACAAGTTCGATATAGTTCCTTACCGAAACTGTTCCACATTGCAAAGTCCAAGCTTCTTTGTTATTGAACCTCAACCCACCCAAACCCACAGGTCCGAGCTTCTTCTTCGTCATTGAAACCTCAACCCACCCAAACCCATATAGCGAAGAGTACAAGTTTGAGCTTCTTCTTCGTCATTGAAACTTCAACCCTCCCAAACCCACACTGCAAGCTCCAGTGAGGAGGACAAGGAAGCACCACGCCGGCGTATATGAACCACCACGCCATTCCAAACACAATACCGCCAAGGCCCGTCGATTCCGACTCAGGTTCCGAGTCAACATCCGAGCCACAATCACGACATTGATCAAGTGGGTTTGTTGATTTCGTTATGGGTCTCTCAGGGTTTGCTTGGATTTGTTGGAGAAGAAGAGTTTTGATTGTTGGAGAAGAAGAGTTGTTCTTGCTGAGAGAGTACTGAAATTGAGACTGTAAGGCTCAATTTCAATTTTAAGGAAATCGATTTCTACGGACTTGATTTCAATGATAGAAAACGAGTTTAACATACTCGATTTTTTAGATTTCTAAATAATTTCAAAACCTTGCTCACTAATGAAATTGTTTGAGGGATTTGGTTATTTTGAAAAAAAAAAAAAAAAATCCCCCAAATCATGATGTAACCACCATAACTCACCACTCAAAACCCACCTTCCACCATCCTTCATCTTAGCTTATTTAAATGCATCGGTATGAGAGAGAGAGAGAGAGAGAGAGAGAGAGAGAGAGAGAGAGAGAGAGAGAGAGAGAGAGAGAGAGAGAGAGAGATTATTATGACTTGTACAATTATGTCAAATGGTTGGATGGATAAAAGAGATAGAGAGGTGACAAATCGAAACATAAAACAATTATATTTAAAAAAATGTTTGCTACCTATTTTTTTTTTTTTTTAATGAACTATTGAGCTTAATGTAAGAGGTTTGTTGGGCATGCTATTTTTTTTTTTTAAAGATAGATGTGTAAATCCTAGAAGAGGGAAAAAAAAAAAAATCCTTCAACCAAAAAAAAGGTGAAAATGACATTAAATATTTGTGATAATTTGATAGTTACTATTGATGGTGAAATTTGAACCAGGGATATCATGGATGTGGATGACAATTTTGCCCTACCTTGCCTTAGGCCTTGGCCACCCCACTAGATTAAGTTTTTCCCACTCCACAGAGGTGGTGGAGTAGGGATGGCCATATTATGGTGGAAGAAAGTAAAAAAAATTGTTGAAAAACTAGGTAATGCATATTTTTTTTTATACATTAGGAGTTTGGATTATGTTATTAGCATTAGAGTATTATTGTATTAATGTTAAAGACTTGATTTGTATTATTAAATACTCCTATTAAAATACATAAATATTAATTTTTATTTTATTTTATTGTGATATTGTTATCTTAAACACTTCAGATAAAATAATATGTATTATTTAATATTATAAATTTATTTGTAATTTCAAATATTTATATTAATGAAACAAAATTTATTAAAGAAAACTGATATGTTTATAACATTTTCATAATATTTTTATAACAAATTTTAAGTGATAGATTGCTACTTATTGTTATTATTAGAACAAAAAATAATATTTATGCTAGGTTCAAATTTGAATAAAAAACAACTAATTACCTATAATTTATTATAAAAATCTTATCAACGTAGCAGATCTCTTTGTTAATTAATACAAATTGTACCAGTGGTTGGAGAAAATTGACACAGGACAAGACGGTTTCATTGCACTCCCTGACTCATGAAGTGGCAACTGGCAAGTGTCAACTAGTTGTTGAGCTACACAAATTATTGCCGACGTGAAATGGTATTTACCTAAATAACCACCCCTGACAGTGAACTAGTGAAGTGATGAGTGAGTGAGAGAAAGACATACAAGAGACGTAGCTGGCTCAGTAATCGCCACGTGTAATTTAAGATAAAATTGATTCCTTCCAGACTTTAAAAAAAAAAACAAAAAACTATAAACAACCAATAAAAACAAAAAACCCAAAATTCCACACTCTCTACCCTCAAATCTCAATCAGTCAACCTATTAGGGTTTTCATCAACACACACACTCTCTCTCTCTCTCATCGATCGATCCATTCGCTGCTCTTTCGATCTCCCAAAGGTACGTTTCAACTGCACTTCTTCTCATCACATCAACACTTCACAATTTCAACACTATACTTCAAATTATATAAATAAAATTTAAAAAAAAAATAAAAACAAGCTTCATTTCTGTTTGGTTGCCGAGAAAACTTGATAAACTATACTCAAAAATCAAAATATCAGGGTTTTGTAAATGCCTGGATTTTTTTATCAGTTGGGATCTTAGAAATGACCTTTTAAAAAAAAAAAAAAAATTTATATATGGTTAAGCTTGACTTGACCCGTTGGATTAATCTGAGGTCAATGGGGAACCGAAAATAGTAAAAAAGTTACTCTGTTTATAGATTTTCCTTTGTTTTTTCTTAGCAACCAAACAAAGGGTTATTTGTGTTTTTCTCAGATATGTGATTTTTGTTAGTGGTTGAAAGTGCTGCTCTAGATCTTTCAAATTGGGTAACTGTTTCTGTTACTTTGATCATAAGTAGAAATTAATTGGATATTCTGGAATGGATCTGGGTATTTTAAGTTTTTGTTGTTGGCCTTGAAAAAATTTAACAAATAAAGCATAAATATTGGCGATTTGCCACTTTTCTGTTGTTTGAATTTTGATGCAGAATCATAGATTGCCTTCTTGTAGTTTAGTCTTTAGTCGAACATTTTTTTCAACGACTAGTATAGTTGTATATTCTTTTATTCGGAAGCTTTTTTGGTAAGTTGAATGCTTCTAGTTTGTACCACATAGCACTGGGGCATTTTCTTTTGGGAAAATGGGGGTAATTGCTGCAATTTTTAGTAACTGGATTTGGGTTTAATGATTTTTATTCATTTCAATCTATCGTTTGTGATGATGGCTGATGGATCCCTTTGCTCATTTAGAATCTGCTAGTGTGTCGTGCTAGTAAATGAGCATGGGGCATATGAAACTTGTACATGAAGAGAATTACTGTCAGAATGCTTGGAGGTTTTGAGGGGTGTGAACAAACTATTATAGATCTAAAACCGTTGTTTTTTAAATCTTTGTATTAGTTGACGCTAGGATTAGGCTCAAAATTTTTTTTTCACCGTCTTAGATTTGATTAATCATTGTACTAGGCTTTGATTTGATGTACCCATAGAATACCCACTGTGTACTTGGGCTCCACTTTTATTTTTTAATAGGTAAATAAACTCATTAAATTAAGAAAAATGAAATCCCAATACACAGGGTGTGTACTGAAAAGGCATAGAAGAGTACAAAAGAAAAATAAAAATAAAAACATGAGCTAGAGAAAGCTAGCCAATGTACGCGTTTTTCATATGAATAAATATTGTTATTTACCCAAAAAAGTGTTTTTAACCTGAAGGGCTTTTTTCTTTAATTAATAATGAATGACGATTACAAATGAAGTGGAAACCAGAGCAGTAGTATTAATTGGATTGAATATCATTTAGAAGTATTATAATTAACCTAGCTATGAACTATAAATGACAATTGATTTGCTTAAAGTCATACATATGGTATGGTGACTGCTAAAGTTTTGAGTTCACAACTTCCTTTGTGTAGTAGTATATAGATAATTATATAGTTCCTCAAGCGTTGGCTCATGTTGTAAATGATGGGCTGGGTTTGGGGTAGGCCTTATTCATATCTCAGCAACCAAAGAATAACAATAGGTGAATAAGAAAGAGAAGGATTTTATACAATCATTGGTGGATGTTGACTGGTTTGAGCATGATCATGCACACAACAAGATCTTCTCAAAAGAATAGAAAGTTTTGAGAAACTGTTTGTATGGAATGAACCTGTTGCATTTGAAGTTAAATATAGCTCCATCTGCTATTATGTGTCAATTTTTGTGCGTATAGATTTTGGCATAAGATTTGATTCTTTCATTCTGTTGTTGGTTTGAATTATTTGCCTCTTTATGTGGCTTTTGTTTTTCTTTTACCTCACATTTTACGGGCTTCATGTATTATTAGATCATTTAATGCTTGTTTTCTCTTAAAATTTGGCTGTGTTTTCGATCTTCAATATGAGCATTACTCTGCTATTGTTTGTGGTTCATGTTTTTGGGGATATTTGATTTTCCTTTCCTTTCCTTTCCTTTATTCCTTGTTTTATTGCTGTACTCATAAATTCTGATTTGATAAGGGTATAACTATAGGACTTTCCTCTCTCTCTCTCTCTCTCCTCCTTTTTTTTTTTTTTTTTTTAAAAATAGGAATTTCCTATTTTTATTTTGTGCTTTCCTTTTTCTTTTTTTCTTTTTTTAAGGGTGGGGGTGGGGCAAGCTTGAAGGAATATGGAATGATCAAAGATATGGTCTTCTGATCCTATATTTAATCCAGAAAAATTACTTATCAGAAAAACAAAAAAATCCTAGACAAATTAATTAGCATCGTATCTTATAAAATATTTTGTTTAATAATTACTTATTAGTGGAGATGAAGCTGTGATACAAAAATTCAAATTTCCTGTTTATATGCTTTAGTTTGTTTATACTTACCATGTTTCAAAAGCTTATGTTATATCTAATTTTTATTGCAAACTTAGACAGTATGTTCAGATAATAGTTAAAGGTTTGAGGAGCTCCAGGGACGAGTTTTGGGTTTGGTTTTCACAACTTTGCAAGGGGAGAGGGTGAGGAAAGGATGTCAAGTGGCAGAAACACCCATTGGTGTTACCGCTGCAGCCAGCCAGTTCGACTGCGCGGACGAGATGGAGCCTGCCCCAGCTGTAATGGAGGATTTGTTCAAGAACTTGATGATATGATGCGCGTCAGCCCATTTGATTTATTTGGACTGGACATTGATGAAGATCGCGATAGGAGGTTAGGGCTTATGGAAGCTCTCTCAGCTTTTATGAGGCAGCGATTGGCAGACAGAAGCCGTGGACATGATATCAGGGCAAGATCAGATGCAGTTCCGGAAAATGCTCCTGGTTTTGGTCCTTTGCTGATCTTTGGTGGCCAAATTCCTTTTAGGTTGTCTGGAAATGGAGGAGTTGAAGCTCTTTTCAATGGAACTCCTGGGATTGGTCTTACACGGGGTAATGCTGGTGACTATTTCATAGGTCCTGGACTGGAAGAGCTGTTTGAACAGCTTTCGGCTAATGATCGGCGAGGCCCTCCCCCAGCATCTAGATCTTCAATTGATGCAATGCCAACTGTTAAGATCACACAGAAGCATCTTCGTTCCGATTCACACTGTCCTGTTTGCAAAGATAAATTTGAGATGGGGTCTGAAGCAAGGCAAATGCCGTGTAATCATATGTATCACACAGATTGTATTGTCCCATGGCTAGTCCAGCACAACTCATGCCCTGTATGCCGCCAAGAACTGCCACCACAAGGATCGAGTAGTGGCCGTAGCTCAAATAGTCGAAGTAGAAGCAACAACTATAGTAGTAATGCCGATGGAAGGGAAAATAGTAGGGAGACTCAAGGAAGAAGGAACCCATTCTCTTATTTGTGGCCATTCCGCTCATCTACTTCTAGCTCTAATCATAATGGAGCTGCTGGAAGCAGCTCTCCGACTATCCATGAAAACAACCACCAGATGGGTTATTCAGGATGGCCTTTTGACTATTAGCACATGGTTTGTATAATTGTATTATTGCCGTTGTGATTAAGATTATCGGGTCCAACTTGCTAAACAAATTGCTTGGATTCGGCCAACATAAGGGAGGAAAAAAAAGGAGGTGCTTGAATTGAAAGTGGTTTTAGACCTTAAAGTCTACCAGACTGGAGTGTGTGTGCTTGATGATTAATTAAGCTCTTTTTTTTTTTTGTTATGTTTTGTAACTTGCTGCTTTTTATGTAAATGACTCTTCCTTTGTGAATTACCTGTCCTGAGCCTCTTTAGTGTTTTTGACGCTGTGATTGCTTGTGTTGGTGAGAGCTTTTCACTTATTCATGATTTATTTCTCTGCTGATGAGAAAGCTGAATTCATTCAAATCGAAATTGGAGTACAACGAGGAAATACAAATAAAGACTCAGCTCTAGTTACAATCAAGATGGATGAGATGCTGCAATACATTCAAGATGGATGAGGTGCTGCAACATAGGTGGTGAGACTCCTTTCCAAACCTGACTGATTCCATTATGCCTAGTATATTGAGCAAGATCATGTGCAACCTTGTTGTAGTCCCCTTTCAAATGCTTAAAAATCCAGCTTCTAAAAGAGTCCATAAGGTTTATGATACCTTGGCATAGATGGCCTAGACCTCCTTCGGTATTAAGAGCTTGTAGGCTTTGGATAGCAATGAGAGAATCAGATTCAATAATGACTTGGGATAGCTCTAATTCTCTGGCCAGCAGAACTCCCTCTTGTAGTGCTATAAACTCAATTTCAAGACTCGTGTACTGTCCAGGGAGCATTTTGCTAAGGGCTGCCACTGCTTCTCCTTTACAATTCATGATTACAACCCCAATGCTTGACCTTTTGCCATCATCTGACGAAGCTCCATCCACGTTTATTTTATGGAAATCTGATGGGGAGCCGTCCATCTTGATCCTTCAGGGGTATGTTTCCCATTGAGTGAGGCAATAGCTTCTTTATGTTCAGAGATCATTCTCTTTGCGTGGTACCAAACCTGGTTGGGCGAGTGGAGCTTGTCTTCAAAACATTTTTGGTTCCTGTTATACCAGATGGACCAGGCAGCTACAACAAAGAGCTCCAAATCTCAAGTAGCTCCTTCATTGAGGATTCTCATAGCGGCTTCAGAGAAATCTATACAATTATCATCCAATTTCACTGGGCAGTCCTCCCATATATTCCAGACTTGCCTAACTGAGTTACATAGCAGCAGAGAATGTGCAATAGATTCAGCCTCCTGATCACACATTGGACACAACACATCTAAATTTACTTCCCTTCGATATAAGTTCATCCTAGGTGGTAGTGCATTAATGCACGCACGCCAAGCAAAGATCCTGATTTTTGCCGGGATCTTTAGATGCCACATTCTTTTCCACAATGGTGCTCTTACATCTCCCTTAGAGCACTCCCCTTCCTCGTTGGTCTCTACCACTTTAAGAGCAAAGTAATAAGCGCTCTTGACAGTAAACTCTCCCCTTCTATTGCCAACCCAAATGATCTTATCTTTAGGCAAATTGTAACTCAACGGCATGTTAATGACAGTATTAGCTTCAAAAGGAAGAAACAAAGACCTTACCAAGTCAGCATTCCATCTTCTTGTTTCAGTATCTATTAAGGCAAAAACCATCAGAATGTCATCAAAAGGACGAGCTGGGGAGATAACTTTGTAAGTGGAGGGAGTAGGTAACCATTTATCCTCCCAAATATGAATTTGTCTTCCATTACCAACCCTCCACCGAGTCCCTCTTCTTATGACATCCAAACTGTTAAAGATGCTTTGCCAAGCATAAAACGGATTGCTACCTAGTTTTGAATTTAGGACGTCACCATGAGGGTAATACTTGGCTTTATAGATGCGTGCAACTAGAGAGTGTGGATTGGATAGCAATCTCCAACCTTGCTTAGCTAGCATGGCCAGGTTGAAAGCTTGGAGATTTTGGAACCCCATGCCTCCATTTAATTTTGATTTGCACATACTTTTCCAGCTAACCCAAGCTATTTTATTTTCCTGCCACCTCTATCCCCACTAAAACTTTCTCATCATTCATTCAATCTCCTCACACAGCCCTTTGGGAAGCTGAAAACAACTCATGGTATAAGTTGGGATGGCTTGGGCTACCGCCTTTATAAGGACCTCTCTTCCTCC
This sequence comes from Quercus wislizeni, assembly GCA_023055345.1. Classification (NCBI taxonomy): domain Eukaryota; kingdom Viridiplantae; phylum Streptophyta; class Magnoliopsida; order Fagales; family Fagaceae; genus Quercus; species Quercus wislizeni. The sequence continues at coordinate 5,246,295 of JALGQJ010000014.1, forward strand.
AATGGATAAGAGTTTCTCTTTCCACCCCATTAGTTTTTTTGCTACCCTTTCTTCTACTTCAGCAAAAACATCTTTTTTTGACTTCCCAATGATTGAGGGGAGGCCAAGGTATTTTCCATGTTTTGTATCTTGCATTGGTCCCAATATCTCCAGAACTTCACCCTTAATGTCATTTGAGGTGTTTTGGTTGAAAAACACAGAGGATTTGTCCACATTTATTTTCTGTCCAGAGGTTGCCTCATAAAGTTCAAGAATCTCCATAAGTTTTTTGGCCCTCTTGCCTGCTTGCTTTGCAAAAAAGGAGGTTGTTGTCTGCAAAAAATAGATGCGTGACCATAGGACATCCTCTGCATATTGACACACCATTGAGCAATTTATTCCTAGCCGCCTCATTGATCAATGCTGAGAATCCATCTGCACATAACAGAAAGAGATAAGGTGACAGGGGGTCACCTTGCCGCAGCTCCCTAGTTGGAATAATGCTGCCAAAAGCCACTCCATTAATTAAAACAGAATAAGTCACAATTGTAATGCAATGCATGATAAGGTTGATCCATCTTTCATGAAAACTCATGTGCTCCATAATTTTTTCAATGAAACCCCATTCGACCCTATCATAGGCCTTACTCATGTCAAGCTTGACCGCCATGTTGTAATCCTTCCCATCCCTTTTATGATCAAGATAGTGCAATAGCTCAAAGGCGACCAACACATTATTGGATATAAGGCGCTCAGAGAGAAAAGCACTTTGGTTTTCTGAGATAATTTGGGGAAGGATAGTTTTAAGACAGCTAAGACTTTTGAGATAAGCTTATAAATAACATTGCACAAACTAATAGGTCTAAATTCAGTCATCTTGCTGGGATTTTTTGTTTTAGGGACAAGAGTTATATTGGTTCTATTAATTTCAGCCATGGACAAGTTTGAATTTAAAACATTTAGAACCATACGACTAACATCATTACCAACAATGTCCCAATACTTTTGAAAAAAGATAGCAGACATACCGTCTGGCCCAAGGGCTTTGGTGGGGTGCATTTGATGGAGCGTTGCTTTGACCTCTTCCATTGTGAAGTCTCTGATCAGGCTTTGGTTCATCTCCTTAGTTACTTTGGTGGGGATGGTGCTTGTTACCTCAACTATCCTAGTTGGGAGGGAAGTAGTGTAAAGCTTCTCAAAGTATGAAATGGCAGTATTAGCAATACCTTCAGTAGTTTCATACCACCTACCATCCTCATCCCACAGGCCAATTATCATGTTCTTTTTCCTTCTTTCTGATGCCTTGGAGTGGAAATATTTAGTATTTCGATCACCAAGTCCCAACCATTGTGTCTTTAGCCATACCACAAGGGACATTCAAATTTGCCCCTTCTCTCCAACAAGCTTTTATAACATCTCTACAGTCCTCCCTCCTAGTCCACATTGCTTCAAAATGAAAACGGTGCTTCCTCGAGGGCTGTGGGGCAAAAGAATCAGAAATCAGGAGAGTGCAGTGGTCAGAAGTGGAATCAACAATATGATGAACCCAAGTGTCCTTGAAATAATCAATCCATCCTGTGGTGGCTAAGGCCCAGTCCAACCTTTGATACACTCTATCTTCCCCTTCCTGCATATTACACCATATGTAATCTGGACCTGTGTACCCCAAATCCCTAAAGCCACAATAATCAAGAGTAGCAACAAAATCATCAATTTGTTTTTGAGGACGTCTGGCTCCCCCCCATTTTTTCTCTTGTTGATGATATCTCATTAAAATCACCAAAACAAATCCATGGCAACTAAAACTTCCTATTCAATGCTTTTAATTGTTCCCAAGATTCTTTTCTTCGATGCGTTTTCGGATGCCCATAGAATCTTGTAATTCTCCATTTGAAACCCGATTGTGATTCCACAATAATTGCATCAATGTAATTCCTAGCATACCCCATAATCTCTAACTTGATATCTTTTTTCCATAACATTGTCAATCCCCCACTTCAATCTGACTTTGGGATTATTAGACCATCAATGAAACCAGCTTTTTCTTTTACTTTTTTCATACCTTTTTTATTTAGCTTCGTCTCCGATAAAAAGACAATGTTGGGATCCCACCGCTGCACTAACTCGCGCAACACCTTCACTAACTGGAGGTTCTCAAGCCCCTGGTAATTCCAGCCAAGGGCAATCATTGCTCCTAGCGATGCTGTGTAACAGCCACCGCCAATAGCTCAGTTGCTTCTTTTTCATTAGAGAGATGTGCTTCATAAACTCTCTTCTGAGCTTTGCCTTCACTTTCTTCTAAGCCTTCAATAACACCAGCCCTTTTCTTACCTCCAATACTGACTTGGGCCTCCTTATTTACATACTGACTCTTACCCATTTGGGAAAGGGAGATTTGATTCTTTGAATACAAGTTATTTTCGTGCAGATACCACACGCATTAAGCCAAAAGGCTCCTGGGTATTTATTAGCATTCACAGTAGGCTCGCTAAAGGCTAAACTAAAAAAAGTTGCAAATGAACATAGTACCACCCCAGACTTAATGAGCACTGTTCATTGCCAACACTAAATTTAATTTAATTTTTATATTTGTTCTCTCTCTCTCTCTCTCTCTCTCTCTCTCTCTCTCATGCAGAGATTTGTTTAGCAATGGTAGTGGATGGGTCTCAATGGCGGCCACCGACCGGTGGTTAGTGGGTTTGGTGCATGGTTGTCAAAATCGCAATCTATATTGTAGGATCATATGATTTTACGATCCTATCTCACCAAAACATTTAGGATCGCATTAGGATTATAAAAATGGTAGGATCGCATAGGATTGTAGGATCATATGGGATCTTATCAAAACATAAATTTTTGGTTTTTTTTTTTTTTGATGGGATAAATTTTTTATTTTGATGAAACTTTTAAGGGTTTCATTTTTCCATTTTGTGATGGTATGGGTTTTTTTTTTTTTTTTTTCTTCTAGAAAATTATGTTAACGTAGGCAAATGTTTTCTAGTTTCTAGCTCACTTGTAATCAAACTGAAAGAATGTTTCATCATTTCTAAATGAAGAATTTGATGTTAGCTTTGCTGCCTTTTAAGTTATAATGTTGTTAAATTTTTTTAATCAGTATACTAATGTGTGTTCTGATATTACTAAAATGTCTTTTTATATATAATTTTTATCAAGTATGCTTGTATTTCTATATTGATTGATTGATTTTTTTCTTTTAGCATGCTCTGTAATTGTTATTGAGTGGTATAATTTGAATAGTTGAGTGTGAAGTTGTATCTTGATGTCTTTTGTAACTCTAGTATACAAATATATAGTGTCTCCATAGATGATGAAATGAATGATGATTAGGACGGTGGTTATAAGAACCCAAGAATGCAAATGATTAAATGTTCATTCTACCTTAATATTCATCTTGCTTTTGGATTTCATATTGTAGTTAACTAGTTTTCATTTCCTAACTTATTTTGAATTTTAAACTTGGAACTTAGAACTTAGAAAATATTTTCTATATGTGTTGATAAATATTTTGGTACTTGGTTACTAATTAAACATTTATTGAACTTTTTAAATACACTAAGTCAACACTTAAATATATTTGTTTTGTTAGTATAGACGTAGCGATGAATGGTATGCAAATTACATCATATGATGCAAATCTTTGTTTTTTTTTTTTATATGGATGAATTCATAATTTACATGATTATTCAACATACAAAGTCACTATCAATGTGTTTTTTGTTTTTGTTTTTTTTTGTTTTAATATGAAAATAGCTAAGATCTTACGATCCATGATCCATGATCTCACCTACCTCCCACGATCTTACGTAGAATTCCTATCTCGATAACCTTGGTTTAGTACTTGAAGGTGGGTTTGGTGGTGTTTGGCGGTTGAAGCTGAAGTTGGGATCATGGCAGAGTAGTGGGTTGAGAGAGAGAGAGAGAGAGAGAGAGAGAGAGAGAGAGAGAGAGAGAGAGAGAGAGAGAGAGAGAGAGAGAGAGAGTCATTTTAATTTCAAATTTTAATTTAAATAACTTGAATAGAATATGAAATGACATTTTTTAAGGCTATATTGCAAACTAAACCACTGTAGTTAGGGGTAATTGAATTTTACACTCTAAAGTTTTAGAATTTGGATTTTACCTTCTAAAGTTCTATTTCGTTTGCATCAACAACCCCTCCATCCATATTTTTTGTTAAGTGCCACATAATCTTGCCACGCGTGTTTAGTTCATCCAATAAAATAATGACACGTCAGTTTTATTATGTCATGTCATTTTAATTATTTAATTATTTAGGCTAAACTAAATATATGTGGCAAGTTTATGTACCACTTAATGGAAAATAAGGATGGAGGGACTGCTAATGCAAACAAAATAGAATTTTAGGGGGTAAAATTTAAATTTTGAAATTTCAGGATGTAAAATCCAAGTACTCCCAAATTTTATGGGTGTAGTTTGTAATTTATCATTTTTTTTATTAAAAAAAATCTATTAATGAGTTTAAACTTTATTAATATTTGGATTTGAAATACTTCGGTGTAAGATATTATTTCAAATCCGTAGTATCACAAGTGTTTGACTTTGTAAAATCTTCAAAACTCAAATCATCATATGTTGTTAAATTTATATCAAGTAATTAATTCATAGTAACAATTGTTCTTCAAACTCCTTGATTTTAAATCCTTAAGTTCAAACTTAAGCTTAGGGTTTTATTGGTCTTTGGTCATCTTAGGATCGATGACTAGCTAGCCTCTTAACCCATGGCTATTACTAAAGTTAATTCAACCTTATGTGTCTAAGTACACTTAGAAAATTCTACAAAACATCGTCCTCGAAACACGTACTCTTTGCTAGGGGATTGGTTCAAAATCTAGTATTAACAATCTACAGATTCTACACCCTTATAACTATGTTTGTATTAACCGTTTTTTTTTTTTTTTTTTTACATTGGAAATGCAAATTCATCGTCAGATGCTAGCTAGCTAGCATTATTGTACTCTTATTTCAGTTTTCTAAAGAAAATTATTCTTCTAATATGATTTTTTTTTTTTTTTTTTTTTATGTTAGAGATATATATTAGACATATTAGCCCAATGTAATAGGCCCAAGCCCAATCCTGCTTGTACTAGTAGTCTAGGGTTTAGTCGCCTATATATACTCATGTTATAGCTCATTGTAACACAGGTTATTGTACTACACTCTTATACATAATAAAGATGTAGCCCTTAAGGGATTCCTCCGTGGATGTAGGCCGTTAAGGCTGAACCGCGTAACCCTCGTGTTCACAGTGTTCCTATTCTATGCTTCCTCTTCCGCATCCACTCTAGCATACACAACATGGTATAACACATCCCGTTGCTAATATTTAACATGGTATCAGAGCCAAGTTTCGTTCTTATCATCAAACAAAAATCTCTAGCAAGTAAAGAAGATTCTCATGTGCACATCACCATCAGAAGTCACACATATTTGTCTGCTGGATCTAGACTCCACAGCATCTCGCAGCCGCCATGGCTCACTGCTGTGTCCAGATCCTCAAGGCCAAGCAATCCGTGTCTCTCCCTATCAGATCTGTGCACATCAAGCCTTCGCCTGTCGAAACCAACACAACAGACGTGCTCCTCGACCTCCCGCGAGGAAAACCCAGAAATCCGGTCAACCGAAAGCTAACCACGCGCCGCCACGCGCCGCAGTTAGCTCCGGAAAATCTACTACGCGCCGCCTCAAATTCCTCACTTCCAGATCGTCTTCTTGGTCCACGCGCCACCCAGACGGCCTTGTCGTCCACCGATCTACTTGGCCTGAGAATTTAGTGGTCATACGATGTCACACGCGCCTCCACGCGCCACCTGGGTTTACGGCATCTCCTAAACACTGCTGCTGACGTCACCCGATGACGTCATCACTCCACGTCAGCAGCCACGTAAGCCCTAGACACGTCATCAGCCACGTCAGCGACACGTCATAGGATGACGTCATCGGCTCTACTGCTCGACCCGTGACCTAACTCGGAAACCCGGAACCGACCCGGACCAGTATCCGTTGACTTTGACCCTGGACCAGTTGACTTTGACTTTGACTTTTTTGCGTTGACCTTTGACCAAAAGTCAAAATTTCCGACAGGGCCTATCTTGCTCAGTTTTTCACGTAGATTCCAATTTTGAGCTCTGTTTCTTCATTTGAAGCTCCAAAATTGGTCAATTGGCACATTCTTCATTGTGGTTTCTTCAAAGGCTTTATTCATGGCATCTTCAAGAGATCTTCTCATGCTTATCCAACCTCAAGCCTTCATCGAGCTTCCGCCTTGAGTTTGAGGGAGGGTGTTAGAGATATATATTAGACATATTAGCCCAATGTAATAGGCCCAAGCCCAATCCTGCTTGTACTAGTAGTCTAGGGTTTAGTCGCCTATATATACTCATGTTATAGCTCATTGTAACACAGGTTATTGTACTACACTCTTATACATAATAAAGATGTAGCCCTTAAGGGATTCCTCCGTGGATGTAGGCCGTTAAGGCTGAACCGCGTAACCCTCGTGTTCACAGTGTTCCTATTCTATGCTTCCTCTTCCGCATCCACTCTAGCATACACAACATGGTATAACACATCCCGTTGCTAATATTTAACATATACTATATATGGCTTGGTCAGATTTAACTTTGCGAGACACCAAATTTTTTCATAATAAAGAATAGAAGTTGACGTATATCATTTTAATTTGAAAAACAAGGGGGAAAGGAAGAAGCATTTTTTTGATAAACCAGAAATTTTATTAAACAAGGAACAAAACTACACAGGCAGAGAAAGAGCCTCGGCTCTAATAACAGAAACAAAGCAAGGAGGCCCCAACCCCACATCAAAAGAGCCAAAGTAGTTGTTTGACAAAGACCACTTGGCTAAAACATGAGCAGCAACATTTGCTTTTCTAGCCACCCAACTGAAACTACAATTAGAGAAATTCAATTTTAAGGCTAAAACATCAGAGCAGATGGTTTTTATTCTCCAAGGAACATCCCGGTTAGGACATCTCAGCGCATCAATGCAGGACTTTGAATCACTCTCGATGGCAATGGCGACAACATCCAAGTTTGTTGCCAAGTTGAGGGCCCAGATTATAGCTTCAGCCTCTGCTTGGAGAGGGAGAGTGGTGTTTACTCTTTTAAAACAAGCAAACACCACTTCCCTTCTCCAATCTCTAGCTACAACTGCAATGGATGAACTCTCACTGTTGCAAGCAGCATCAACATTGATCTTAATAATGCCCCTATCAGGTTTAGACCAAGATGAATGGATCCTATTGCTTGAAGACCCCATCGGGATATCAAGAACCTTCCTAAACTCAGCAATAGAACTAGATATCTTTAACAACATCCCATCCAAATTGGGAGAAACTCCCTCAAATTGCACTTAGTTTCTTAACTTCCATACCACATCACATATCACTGCACCGTGAAGTAAAAATTCTGCCTTATTAGCTGAATTCAACCCAACTGTATTCAGAGGAGAGATTAAGGTTTGAATGAATTGGGAGGAGGAAGAGAGACCCAGACCATCAAACTTGAACCCCCAGCGGCTGTTGAACCAAATGGCTTTAGTCAATGGGCACAAAACAAATAAATGGAGACAAGTCTCTTCTTCCATGCCACATAATGAGCAGGTCGTGTCTCCAATATTAATGTATCTAGCCAAAAAGGATTTAGTAGGGAGACAATTTGCTGCAATCCTCCATAAATGCATTTTTAGTCTCTCATGAATCTTGGTTTTCCAAATTTCTCTCCTTGACACATCTTGACTAGTAGGTGGGTTCTCTCTCCGGCCAAGCCAATATGCTGATTTTATTGATATTTGCCCATTAGAAGTGGTAGTCCATATCCACTTGTCTGCTTGTGAGTGGAAGGAAATAGGAATTCTCTGAATAGCTTTGACAGTTTGTTCATCAAATAAGTTTCTGAGCTTATTACAGTCCCACCCTTTATGACTTGGATTAATGAGTTGAGATACAATCAGAGCACTGTCTGGATTAGAGCCTTCCTTTGGGCGAGGGGTGAAGGAAGGTAAATCAGGAATCCACGGATCCAACCAAGTTCTAATAGAATTCCCATTACCAACTTGAAAGCAAGCACTTTGAGCCAAAAGATGTTTTGTACCTTCAATGCTTTTCCAAGTGGGAGATGAGCTACCCGCTGTTTGATGGTTCAACCAGTTGGATCTAACCTTATACTTTGCTCTTAATAGCATAACACGAAGACAGTTTTTTTCTGACAGTGTCCACCAAGCCAATTTAGAAAGAAGAGCTTGGTTGAAATCCCATGCCTTCTTGAAGCCCAAACCTCCTTCCTTCTGAGGCCAACATAAGGACGACCACGCCATTGGGGTCAAGTATTGTCCCTCTCTTGATTTTGGGTTCCACCAGAACCGTCTTATCACCCCATCCAATTGCTCACATAGAGCTTTTGGGAATTGAATGGTTGACATATGATAGGCAGGAATAGACTGAGCAACTGACTTGATAAGGGTGGCTCTTCCTGACCATGATAGGTTTTTACTTTTCCAACCACTCAATTTATTTTCCAACCTTTCCTTCACTGGTTGGAGATCCTTGCATCTACTAGAAGTGAAGAAAATTTTGGAGTCATTTAGTTTTGATATATATGATAGCTTAAATGGTGTATAAAAAGTTGTGATTAATGTTTTATATGATTAAATCTTTTTTTTTGAGAAGCTATATGATTAAATCTAGTTCCATCTTTGGAATATAAAATTATCAATGAGCTTAGAAAGGATTGGAAAACGCATAAAAAAATAAATTAAAAAAAAAAACGATTGGAAAATCCCACGGTTTAGAGCCCATTCACAATTTAATTAACATAGCTTTAACATTAACTAAGGCAGAAACAGAGCCCCTTACGTTATAAATACCTCATTTTGTTATTCTATTTGGCACAAGCAGGGATGGTCATGGCTAAAATTACTCAATTTCTTTGTATTTTTCTTACTCTTTATTTTCACCTTTCCTGCTGCATGATGGAAATAAGTGCACAAATTTAAAACAAACGTTTTGTTTTTATTGTTGTTATTGTTATTGTTATTAATTGTTGTTATTATTGTTGTTTTACACAAGTTTAGCCATTCAAAATAATTCCTAATTTGGAATCTATTGAGCTAAAAATAGTCATAATGTTATTGGGTATGGTATATCGTCAAAAGTTTTCTCATTATTTATTAAGAAATTATGCATTTTTATTGTGATTTGAATTGCACTAATTTTCATTTCATTCACATGGATTCTTTTTTTAAACACTTCGAGGAATTTATGTACTTCACGGGATACTATTGAAGTGCCTATTGCTACTGGGATGCCATTTGTAATGTACTGTATATAGCTTGGTGAATGTAATGATCAGTTGTAAGCCACATTAGTAGCAGGACTAGCTAAGTTGTTATCCTTGTACTAGGTTAGCATACAGAGGTCTAGATAAGCAGCCTTAATGTGTGCGAACACACCCTTACAGTTACAACAACAGTCCTAATCTAAAAACTGAAGAAAATGCAGAGAAATATTGAATTTTAATTCAGGAAAAAAAAAAAAAAAAACCTGAATCTATTTGTTAGAACCCTCCGGCTTTAGGCAAAATTCCTACCAACCAAACACCAAAAGGCCTAGGGTTAAATGTGGGAGAGGGAGTTAGAGGTAAAGGAGGCAACCAAAACACGAGAAAAAGACTAATATGATGGAGGCTACAGAGCACAACGTGGAATAGAAGACAAATTGCAAAGACCGATGTGCTTCTAATATCCAAGTTTTTCTTCTCCTCTTTATGACTTTTTATTTATATTCTTCCATGAATTCTTAATTAGGATCGAGAATGAAACCATGTTAATGATTATCAGTATTTACTTATGAGATTTGATTTTTTTCCAATAGCGATTTTTTTTTTTATGATTAAATTGTTCTTACTTCATATCAATTGACAAAGATAAGATTCTAAATATGGGTTCAATCATGTTTTTCTCATGATTTAAGATAATCTTAATCATTTGAATACTTGGTTTAAAGTTGAATATCTCCTGAGATTTTTTTGTTAACAAATACAACTAATGATTTGATTTTATATTTGTAAGGAAAAATAACATACTTTAGATTTTTATTATAGTAATTTTAACGATAATATCTTCTATGATAATAAGATTGAATTCTAGATTATCATGCAATTGTTTGGGAACAACTAATGACCATGAATATATGCAGATATGAATTAACAAGGCGAATTTCAAAACCTTAATTCTTTACTTTTGATTGTTTACCACTCTTCATTTCCTTTTATTATCTTTTTGGTTAGATTAATTGCTTGTTAGTTTTATTTAATTTTAAAGCTAGCAGCTTTTATTGAACTAGATAATAATTTATTTTTTGAGGTTTGGTTAATTTTTCTACATTCACATTAGTTCCAGTGGGTTCAACCTCACACAAGTCACATGGCATATGCGTGGCATTCTAGGTGGCAAAGAAATCTTCTTCTTTTTTTATTTATTTATAATTTGGTCGTTAGCCATGTCAGCATTTTTCATCCAACACTTAATAGCAGAGACTATTTTGACAGAATACCAAAACGCTAGAGACCAAACTGGCTCATTTGAAATTTCAAATTGACATATGGTCAAAACGTTAGGTACCAAATAGGTAATTTACCCACCTTTTATAGAAAATATTTTTTGTTTTTTATTCTTTATCGATTTCATTGTTTAGTTATAAATGCCTAAATTAAAGTATTTTTAAAGGAAAAATTATAAGTAAAATTAAAACCACCCAAGATGAATATGTATAGACAATAATTTTGTTTTTTATTCTTCATTGATTTCAAAAAAATTTCCCTATGACTCATTGATTTCATTTTTTAGTTATAAAAAATTTCAATTAAAGTAGATAAATATGTAAAGGAAAAGCAAAATTATATATAAAGTTAAAACCACCCAAGTTGAAGATTTATAGACAATATTTTTAATTTGATTCTTCATGATTTTATTGTTTTGTTATAAACATTTCAATTAAAATAGATGTATATATAAAGGTATAGTTATATACAAAGTTAAAATCGTTCATGATAAATGTGTAAAATCAATCTATTTATATATTTAATATTGTAAAAAAAAAAAGGAGTAGAAAATAAATATATAAAAAGAATGAGGATGTGACCAATGAAGTGGGAAATGGGGTGGAGCAACAAGACTATAACAACATTAAATGCTAGGTTTCCATTTTTACATATTACTAGTTGCAGACCCACGCGATACTTGGGAACAAATAATTATTTTGTAATTGTAATATAATGTATAATTTGTTCTCTAAAATTTATTGAAGATAATTTTTTCTCCCTAAAAATTAAACAATTTCTATTCGGTACAATTAGATCTACTTTGGTCCAATTTGGTCTACACGGCTAATTTCGGTCCCCTTAGGTCAATTTTGGACTACTTGGGCCTAAATTGATTCTTTTTGTAGTTTGCCTTTTCAAGTTTTGTTCAAAATTTCTTTTTCTTTTTTTCCTTAATTTTTGGGTTGAAAGGTATGCAATTTTATTATATTTAGGCTAAAGTCTTCAGTTTTGAGTTAAAAAAAATACAAACAAAATACACATTAGTAGTTAGAAATATGAGCATTAAAAATGCAATAAAAATGATAAATATTCAAAAGTCCTATTCGGTCCACATAGTTCTATTCAGTTCTATTTGGTCCATTTTATCCTCTTTGTTCCACATTGGTTCTCTTCGGTCCACTTTGGTCCTATTTGGTCTACATTGGTCCTATTCTAACCACCTATTCAGTCCATTCAATCCACTTTGGTCTACTTCAAACCTATTCGGGCCATACGGCCTACTTTGGTCCTATTCAGCCCATTCTATCGACTTTGGTTCTATTCGGTCGACATTGGTCTTATTCAGTCCATCTTGCCCACTTTGGTCCTATTTAGTCCACTTTAGTCCTATTTGGTCCAATTTGGTCCTATTTGATCCTATTTGTTCCTATTCAGGCCATTATGTCCACTTTGATCCTATTTGGTTAGCTAAGGTCCTATACAGTCCACATTGGTCCACTCTGTCCTATTTGAGTCCACTTCGGTCCAATTCGGTCCACCTTGTTCCCATTCAGTCTTATTTTGTCCATTCGGTCCACTTCAATCCTTTTGTATACTTACATATAGGGAAAAGACATGTTTGAGTTGAGAGCATCTATTCTAAAACCAAATTTATTAATATATATATATATATATATATATATATATATCATAATATCTAAATTCTTAAGCATAACATTTATTGTTACTACACTTTTGTTGAGCCACAATAAAGTAGCATTTTAGTCCACTTCGGTCCGGCAAAACTTAAGTGAAAGTCTTTCTAAACATGAAGGCTATGAATATACAAATATAATCTTTAGGGCAGTTACTCGTTTGTTTTAATGTCATTACTTTTAAATGAATTGCATGAGGTTGACTATATCTTCAATCAAAATAAATAAATAAATATATGCATGCATGTATGTATGTATGTATGATTTTTATTTAAATAAATTATTCATTATCTTAAACGACATTTTATGATAACCAAAACTCATAAAAAACTTGTACTGAATATGTATAATTTATTCTTTAAATTTTACTGTAGATAATTTGTTCTCCCTAAAAATTAAACAATTTTAAAAAATAGTTTCCATCATTCTATTTTTACAAATATACAATTTTATCATTTTTGATGTTTTTGATTGATATTATTCTTTTTAGAAATGGTCCATATTTTCTTAGTTTTTTTGGGTGCAAATAAAACTTTGAAGTTTCAAAGTTATTATTCAAATTCTCATTCTTTTAAAGAGGTTATTATGATAATCAAAACTTATCATATAATTACAATTGGCACTACGCAAATAATTGATAGTAGTCTCAACCCAAACTTGTATTTTATCATTCTTAAGTAGGTACACCAAATTGGACAAAAGTGGATTTGAAATAGGTCAAATTGACTGAATGGACCAAAGTGGATGCAATGGACTGAAGTAAACCAAATGGACCGAATGGATTGAATTGGACCGAACATGACCAAATTGACCGAAGTAAATTGAAATACACCGAAGTGAACCAAATGGATTGAATTGGAATGAATGGACCGAATGGACCTAATTGGACTAAAGTGAACCGTAGTAAACCAAATTGGATAGAAGTAGACCGAACTAGACCAAATAGATGAAGTGAACTGAAATGGATCGAATTCTGATCTATAATTATCATAGCAAGATTGTCTAGAATTGTAAGAAAAAATATGAGAGAGAGAGAGAGAGAGAGAGAGAGAGAGAGAGAGAGAGAGAGAGAGAGAGAGAATAATAAGAAATTTATAGAAAATAATATGAGAAGGAAAAAAAGTAAAAATAGAAAATATAGTATTAACACCAAATTATCCAAGTCATGTTATGTTATGTAATAAAATAACATTATATTTTTATATACTATCTTTATAATACAGTAGGATAACATCTATAAAATCAAAGAAAAGAAAAATATAACAACTTAATCATCAATCCAAAGTAGAGTTCCAAATAATACAAAAATTCATCAACCTAAAGTAGAGATGCAAGAAAAAAAAAAAAAAAATCCACCAAAAAATGAAAAGTAAAAAATTGACAGAGAGAAAGAAAGGGGAATAACCTTTTGTGTGTAGGAAAACTATGTATAGAATGAGAAAGATAATTGTAAATTTATAGTAAGAGAAGGGGAATAAGAAAAGCCAAAAATATAGGAAGATAAATGGATAGAGGAAATGTGATATTAAGGTAGTTAATAGTGGGGAGATGAAAAGATAAAAGGAAGGGGGAAAATTGGAGAAAGTATAACAATAAGTTGGTAAATCAATAAGAAAAGAAAGTTAAAAATAAGAGAGAGTGTTGGAAATGGATGGATAATGTAGCCGCCGATGTAGCTCAATAGGAGCATAGAAATAATAAATATTATACTTCAGCTTTTAAATATACATATGTGGGGGTAAGATCGCAAATTGATATATTGGGCCTTGGGCACTATTCAAGGACATGGATATGTCTGAGGAGGAGAAGAATATTAGGAGAGGTTCAGAGTGTGGAATCATGTAAAGAAAAGATGAGTGGATATAGTCCGAGGAGTTTATACTCCTCAGATACAAAGAATATCGGTCAAGCAGATATTTAGGCAATCTGGGTGACCCTCCAGGAAGATCCAGCGATAAGGATAAATTTTAGGCACTTGCAAAGATGATAAGAGTACAAAAATATCTGGAGGCAAAGGCTGCTGCCACCTCATTAAATGCACTGCAGCAACTTCTCTGGCCGCATTTATGTGGAGAAGATCTCTAAATAGTGCAGTTTCAACCACCACCATTCACTGAGAGCCAAAGAAGATGGTTGATGGGACATATACTCAAGTGGGGGCTTGGATGATGAACAAGTGTACGATCAGGATAGTGTAAAAAGAAACTATATAATGTGAAAGACCTCCTAGAAAGGGAGGACGGGAAAATTAAAGAAAGAAAAGAGAGGAAAAGAATCATCGTAGCATTAAAGGTTGTATTAACTCTCAAACTCAATTGTTCAAATAATAATTCACCTCCTCGGACATTCAGTTCATCAAGCTTTATCAGCGTTTTTCTGTGTTTGTTCAGCTTTTAAATCCTTGTTATCTGTTATTCCATTCGCTAGGAACACAGCTCTTTCAGCTACTCTCTACAAATTCATTGTATTGGGCTCATTGGGCTCATATCCCAAATCTTTTGGGCTTGGGCTACGAATTGTGACCCTATAATTGGCGCCGTCTGTGGGAAGAGTTTGTGCTTTAGTATAGCATAACGGGTAATTATGGCAGGATCAGGTCCACATCAAACAAGTCCACATCAGGCAGAATCTGATAACGTTCGTCAACAAGATGAGTTCCTCAATCTTGAACGTGAAAGAGATCGGGAAAACTATCTAGAAGGCAGTGTACATACTGTCCATGCAAGTGGAGGCGGTTTTCGAAGGAGAAGCCACGTCTCCCACGAGCGAGATGATAATAAAGCCATGCAACGAAAGATTGACGACTTAAAGAAGCAGATCCATCAAGCACAATAAAGGCGATCCCCTTCCAGCTCCAATGCCTCTTCCTATGATGAAGAGGATACAATTTACAGACAGAGGTCAAGAACTCTACGAAGCGAATCCTTCTCCTATGATGAAAAGCCTCATCACCAGAGAAAACATAGAAGCCCTTCTCGCAGAGGAGTGGGAACAGACGTTATGAAAAAGGCGTTGGATCAAATTTCTAAATCACCCTTCACACGGGGGATAGAAAAGGCGAAGCTTCCTAGACGATTCCACCAACCGACGTTCACCATATATAGTGGCCGAACGAACCCTATAGAACACGTGAGCTAGTTCAAACAGAAGATGGCTATCCATGCTCATGATGAGGCCCTGATGTGTAGGGTATTTTCGTCTAGCTTAGGACCAATGGCAATGAGATGGTTCGACGGGCTAAGGACAAATTCTATTAGTTCCTTTAAAAAGCTCACTGAATCATTCTGCTCCCGATTTGTCACATGCAGTAGGGTTCCTCAACCTTTGGACTCCTTATTGCCTATGTCATTGAGGGTGGGAGAGTCTGTAAAGGCTTATTTGGAAAGGTACTAGGAGATGTTTAACGAGATTGATGGTGATTTTGATGAGGTTGCTATTAAAACTTTCAAGGTCGGTCTCCCATTTGAGCACGGCTTAAGGAAATCTCTGACAAGTAAACCTGTCACCAGTTTACGCCAGCTCATGGACCGAGTTGATAAGTACAAGAGGATCGAAGACGACCAACAAAAAGGAAAAGGGAAGGTTAAGATTATCCCTCAGGAAATGAGGGATTTCAGGTCAGACCGATACAATAACAACCGGCCGAGAAGGGATTATGCAGGTCAATTAGGGTCTACCAATGCCCAAGTAGTTGGTGCAGTGTTCCGAGAGCTAGTGCATCAAGTATTGGAGAAGATTAAAAATGAACCGTTCTTCAAACGACAGAATAAGATGATGGAAATCCTGAAAAGCGTAATCATAACCTCTATTGGCAGTATCATCAGGATCATGGGCATACCATAGAGGATTGTAGGAGTCTGTGGGATCACTTGGACCAACTCGTACACAAGGGCAAATTAAAACAACTCCTACATCATTCCAGTGGTTAGGGGAGCCAGACAAGCTCTGAGTCTCGAAGAGATGTTTCTTCAAGACCCCCCTTGGGAACTATCAATGTCATCTTTGCTGCACCGGGGAGAACATGATCCTGCCCATCTAGGGTAATGTCCATAGCTCGTCTATCCTCAGGAGACATTAATCAGGATCCGAAGAGGGCTAAAGTGGAAGTTCCGCTAGTCATGGGCTTCTCGGATGAGGATAAGATTGGAACCATCCAACCCCACAACGACGCCTTAGTGATCACCCTCCGAATTGGAGGATATGATGTGAAGAGGGTGATGGTGGACCAAGGCAGCGCTGCTGAGATAATGTATCCCAACCTTTATAAGGGGCTGAACTTAAAATCTGAGAACCTAACACCCTATAGTTCCCCTTTGGTGAGTTTTGAGGGGAAGCTTATTATTCCAAAAGGCCAAATCAGATTACCTGTGCAGACCGGTTCAGAAGTGGTAGAGGTAGATTTCATCGTTATGGATGCCTACTCTCCCTATACAGCCATTGTCGCCAGACCTTGGCTTCATACATTAGGAGCAGTTTCTTCTACTCTGCACCAGAAAGTTAAATATCCGTTTGAAGGTCAGATTAAAGAGATACTGGGGGATCAGTCTATGGCAAGGTAGTGCTTGGTGGCTGCCATCCAACATAAACCCGAGGCTGAGTCCTCGACTCATGAAGGAAATGAGCCATAGTAGTTAAAACCCCCGGCATTATCCATCGATAAGCCAGCCGAGGATGTGAAGTGTGAAGATTTGGTAAAGGTTACTGTAGGGGACGATCCAGAAAAGTTTTTTCAGATTGGATCCAAGCTGCCTTATCAAGAGAAAGAAGAGTTGATAGAATTACTCAAAAGGAACATTGATGTCTTTGCCTGGAATGCTTATGAACCCCCAGGAGTTGATCCAGAATTCATCTGTCACCACCTGAAAGATTATCCACTAATCACCCCTCGAAAACAGCCACCTCGACGCCCATCTAAAGAGCACACTGAAGCAGTGCGAGAGGAAGTAACGAAGCTCAAACAAGCTAGAACTATTAAAGAAGTTTTTTATCCCGAATGGCTAGCAAATACTGTGGTGATGAAGAAGAAGAGTGGGAAGTGGCGAGTGTGCGTAGATTTCACAGACTTGAATAAAGCTTGCCCCAAGGATCCATTCCCTATGCCCAAAATAGACCAGTTAGTAGATGTCACTGTTGGCCATCCTCGGATGAGTTTCTTAGATGCCTTTCAAGGTTATCACCAAATATCTTTAGCCCTGGATGATCAGGAGAAGACTGCTTTTGTCACTCCCGTCGAGAACTACCACTACAAAGTAATGCCATTTGGTTTGAAGAATGCGGAATCCACCTATCAAAGAATGATGACAAGGATGTTTGAGTCACAATTGGGGAAGAATATCGAAATCTATATAAATGACATGGTGGTGAAAAGCAAGGTAGTTTCGGAGCATTTGGGAGATCTTGGAAATATTTTTGAAGTTTTTAGAAAGTATAAGTTGCGCCTAAATGCTTCCAAGTGCTCATTTGACATGGGGTCAGGCAAATTCTTAGGCTATATGGTCACTCACAGAAAGATTGAAGTCAACCCCGATCAGATAAAGGCTATTAACAACTTGCAATCACCTTGGAATCCCAAAGAAGTGTAGAAATTAACCGGAATGGTCACTGCTTTGAATAGATTCATCTCTCGATAAGCAGACAGATGCAGACCCTTCTTCTTGTTGATCAACAAGTGGAAAGAGTTTGAGTGGACTGAAGAATGTGCCATAGCCTTCCAGCAACTTAAAGACTATCTAGCTCGGCCACCGATCATGTCCAGCCCTGAGCCAGATGAAGTCCTGTTTGCCTACATTGCTATGGCCCCTTATGCTATAAGTTTAGTACTGATATGAGTTGATTGCGGTGTACAACGACCAGTTTATTATATGAGTAAATCATTGCATGAAGCTGAAGTGCGTTATCTACCACCGGAGAAAACTATCCTGGCAGTAGTGCTTGGCACGCGGAAGTTGCCTCATTACTTCTAAGCACATACAGTCGTCGTTCTTACTCAGCTCCCGCTTAAAGCCATACTCCGAAGTGCCGACTACACAGGAAGGGTAGCCAAATGGGGTACAATTCTAAGGGCTTTTGACATCAAGTACATACCTCGTACCTTCATAAAAGGACAAGTCCTCGCGAATCTGGTGGCTGAATTCACCGAACCCACAGTGGAAGAGTTGAAACCAGCAGAGAACATGGATGGAAAATTGGTTGGCACGATCTCCCAACATGGCCCTTCGCCCTGGGAAGTGTATGTTGATGGGGCATCAAATCAGAAAGGTGCTGAAGTGGGGCTAGTACTGATATCCCCTGAGAGAATCATTATTGAAAAATCTTTGAAGCTGGACTTCTCGGCTACAAACAATGAGGCCGAATATGAAGCTTTAATGATGGGAATGACCATGGTTCAAAGAATGGGCGAAAAATCAGTAAAAGTTTTCTCGGTCTCAAGACTAGTCGTCGGCCAGGTAAAAGGGGAATTCTAGGCGAAAGATGAAAGAATGCAAGGATACCTGAGTCAAGTTAAGTGTCTATAGTCAGAGTTCGAATCTTTCAACTTGCTGCACATCCCCAGAAGCGGTAATGCGCATGCTGATTCTCTAGCTATGCTTGCAACCTCCTCGGCATAGAATTTGCCTCGGGTTATCCTTGTTGAAGATTTGTACAAACCTACAGAGGTAAGAAGAGAAACATTCCAAGTTCATCAAATCAGAGTAGGGCCAAGTTGGATGGACTCTATAACTTAGTTCTTGAAGGAGGATATTTTGCCTGAAAAAAGGTCAGAAGCTGACAAAGTACGGAGGAAGGCTACAAGGTTCTGGCTGTCCGAAAACCAGAAATTATACAAACGTTCCTTTTTAGGTCCTTATTTGTTGTGTGTTCATCCTAAGATGACTAAATCGCTCTTAGAAAATTTGTATGAAGGAATTTGCGGAAGCCATACTGGTGGTAGATCTCTAGCACATAGAGCCATCATCCAAGGCTCAAGAGTATGTCAAGAAGTGCGACCAATGCCAATGGTTTGCACCAAACATACACCAACCAGGTTGAATTCTTAATCCATTATCCAGTCCATAGTCATTCGCTCAATGGGGCTTATATATTGTGGGTCCATTCCCCAAAGCAGTGGGAAACAAGAGGTATCTTCTAGTTGGCACAGACTATTTTACCAAATGGGTTGAAGCTAAACCTCTAGCTAACATCAGGGACGTGGATGCAAGAAGATTCATTTGGAAAAACATCGTCACTCGGTTTGGGATTCCTCATACGCTCATCTCGAACAATGGCCTTTAGTTTGACAGCAAAACATTTAGAAGTTATTGTGGTGAATTGGGGATCACGAATAGGTACTCTACCCCTGCCTATCCCCAAGGGAATGGATAAGCAGAGGCTGTTAATAAGATCATAGTAAATGGGCTAAAGAAAAGGCTAGATGACGTAAAGGGAAAATGGGTGGAAGAACTACCACATGTTCTCTGGACATATAGAACTACGCCTCATAGGTCTACTGGAGAGACCCCCTTCTCGATGACTTAAGGGGCTGAGGCTGTTATACCTTTGGAGATTAGTTTCCCAACATTGAGAACCAATTCATTCAGTCTGAGTGACAATAATGAACATTTAAAGAAGAATTTGGACCTGATTAAAGAGAAGAGGGAAAATGCGATGGTCCAATTGGCCTACTACCAATAAAAGCTGAAGCAAGGTTATGATTCCAATGTAAAATTAAGACCTTTAACTACTGGTGATCTGGTGTTACGGATAGTTGTGGGCACTGCAAAGAATCCAGCTTGGGGAAAGTTAGGACCTAATTGGGAAGGGCCCTACCGTATCACTTCAGAAACTGGCATCGGAGCATACTTTCTGGAAGATTTAGACGAGCATATAGTGCCGCGTCCTTGGAATGTAAACAATCTAAAGAGGCATTATTATTAATAAATATTTCCATGATCAATATGCTCGTTTGTTATATAAGAACTCTGTACTTTTCGCTATTTCGATCTTTATAAGTGTTTAAACTTAAATTCAATTATGTCTGAAGTCCTCGGACCAGATGATTTGGGTTAGTTAACACTCATTCACAGTTCTCATAAGTGTTTAAACTTAAATTCAATCATGCCTGAAGTCCTCGGACCAGATGATTTGGGTTAGTTAACACTCATTCGCAGTTCTCATAAGTGTTTAAACTTAGATTCAATCATGCCTGAAGTCCTCGGACCAGATGATTTGGGTTAGTTAACAATTATTCGCAGTTCTCATAAGTGTTTAAACTTAAATTCGATCATGCCTGAGGTCCTCGGACCAGATGATTTGGGTTAGTTAACACTTATTCGCAGTTCTTATAAGTGTTTAAACTTAAATTCAATCATGCCTGAGGTACTTGGACCAGATGATGTGGGTTAGTTAACATTCATTCGCAGTTCTTATAAGTGTTTAAACTTAAATTCAATCATGCCTGAAGTCCTCAGACCAGATGATTTGGGTTAATTAACACTCATTTGCAGTTTTCATAAGTGTTTAAACTTAATTTCAATCATGGCTAAAGTTCTCGGACCAAATGATATGAATTGGTTAACACCCCATTACCATTCTTATAGATGTTTAAATGGTTCTTAAGTCACGACTAAATACCTTAGATCACTTATTATGTTTGAATTAACCTGTAGTATTGCTCTTGATAAGATTGAGGTAAAGTGCTTAATCACTTGCCTAAATAGCAGTTTTTATCAGTATTCAGTTAAAGTTACTTGCATCATTAGTAGGATGTGGTAATTGATTCTGCTCAAGTTAAAGTGGCAACAGATCAACATTATCTACTATAACAATGAATCCCATAATGTAGACGATGAAGATATAGAAAATAAAAGAAAAATGCTTTCATTGATCATAAAGAAAGTATGGTACATTCCCTTAAAAAAATGATGACAACAATGAAAGAAAACAAATAGAAATAGCAAAAATGTCCTCATATCCTAAGCTTTCGTTTTGGAGGCCAACAGGTCAACAGTTTGACCGGGTTGGGAGGCAGCAGCATCTGGGGCTTTCTCCTTAGGATCAGAAGAAGTTTTCTTCTTGTCTTGATCTTTACCCATGCCCTTGAGATCTTCGGCTTTCTTACCTTGGCCTCCATTTTGGTTAGATTCCTTAGGAACTTCCAAGGGAGCAGAAGGCGCTTGGTCCACCAACGACTGCTCTGATGCCTGTGTAGCTTGTTCGAGGTGAGAGGAGTCAGGTCCTGGGAGTTCACGAATTTCAGGATCGTAATAAACGTTTTCAGGCCTCCTTAAGTCAGAATCTACAGGGACCCCAACAGCATCAAGGGCTTTACCCTAAGATATACCACAGTACTCCCTGCATACTATGGAGAGTTCCTCTGTGAGTCTGACTTGAGTCTCCTCTACCCTAAACGTATAAGCAGCCTGCTTCTCGGCCTCAGTTGCCTCCTTAGCCAGTTGGGCAGCTTCCCTGACCTTTTGAAGCTCTTCGCGAAGATCCTTCACCAGTTGCTTTTTGTTGCCAGATTAATTTTAGTATAATGCAACTGTTTACGTTGTTCCTCAACTTGCTTCTTGGCATTTTTGAGGCTTGCTTAAGAACTATCCCTTGCTATGATTTCCTCTTTTAGTTGCTTAGGCAACTTAGCTTGGTCTTCTTTCAAGTTACCCACCTCTTTCTCGACCTCGGACCAAGCATCGAACTCCACCTTGGTCTCGATGCGAGCATCCTTAACTCATTCCTCGGCCACATAAACCTGTTGGGTAATCTACGTAATAAAATAAAAATTTTATTTTTAGCATAAAACAAAGAGCAAAAACTAGTAAAAATAATCAAATGTTTATGTAGAGAAGGAGATCGAATTACTTACCATAGCCAGGTCCCTCTTAAGGGATAGGAAAAGCTCTTGCTGACCAAAGCACCTATAAGCCTCCATATCTCTTGGAAGGAGAAGTGGCTGCTCCAATGCCTCAGCAATATGATCCGCTTGCCCTCCTTGGTAGTTCCTGACCGAAGTGTCCCAAGCGAAGGGGACACCGTCTAACTCCAGCTTAGGGGACAATATGCGGGGTGTACGACGCACATCAGCCGCGAGAGGCCCCTCTCGGCTCTCAACAGAAGAGGACCATTTGCTTCGTTGGTTCTGAGCTACTTTTTGTTGTTTATTTCCCTTTGAAGGGCCTATCTCGCCTTCCTCAAGGACCTCATGTTGTCTCTTCCTCCTCAGCTCAGGGACTGGCTTCAACCCAAGGTCAGCAAGAAGCTGAGAAGGGGAAGGAGGAGGGTTCACTGGGGGTTTGGACTTGTTGGCTCCCTGTGGGGTAGACACCTTGTTCCTCCCTTTCATGAGTTCCCTCAAACTCTGGTTAGATTTTGGAGCCATCTCTTCTGCCTCGTCGTCTGAAAAGTCCTCCACGTAAGTAATCACAGGAGCAGGGGCCTGAACACATGATTGTTTATCTGTTTCTTCCTCGGCCTCTAATATAAAAATCGTTTCTACTCCCTGTGTCTCTTCTTCTTCGAATTGAAATTTATCAATTTCCTCCTCGAGTGAAGAAGAAGATGCAACTCTTTCTTCAGCTACTGCTGTTTCAAGGGGTACTTGTTGAATCGGTGGGACAGCTAAAGGAACACCCTGTGGGATTGGGTGATCAATTGGTGGAAGGTCGTATGGCGCCAAGAAATGAGGCCGAGATACGTCTATACGAGCTAATCAATAATCGTTTGACTTGATAGCGTTGCCGACCTCTTGAAAGGTGTTTGAAAGGGGTTCATAATCCAAAATTAAATGGGCAACTCGAAGTTATTCGTCGTCGTGTACAAAGATCTGGGATCTCAGCAGGTAATTGAGCACAGCTACGTTAGTTAAACTGAGCCGAGGAGATATGTGGTTTTTGTCTATTAAACAAAGAAAAACTGAACATAGTCAGAAACTTAGAGTCCATTGTAAAAAATATATGTACATAAAAAATATATAGTAAAACAAAGCCGAGGATAAATAACTTAAATCTAATGTTAGGAAACCTAAATCTAAGGTCTCCCACCTGACTCTCCTGGCTGGGTTGGGCAAGGAAGACCGTCATGCCATGCTTCTGATGCAATCAGGTAGTCATCCTTCATCCCCTTGTTAGACTTGGGAAGACAGGAAATGAGCCTAACAATGTCGGATCGGGATTTAAGGTAAAACCCCGTCCCTTTTTGTTTATGACCCTCGTACATATGAACTACGTCGAGCCAGGTGAGCCTCAATCCTAAGTGTTGGTTTAAAGCGTCAATTGCTCCTAGGATCCTAAAGAGATTAGGTGCACGCTGGTGGGGACAAAGCCTATGGTTACGAAGGTAGTCTCTTGTAACCCTACCCATGGGGAGAGTCATTCCTCATTCTATGAAGACTATCATGGGGATTATGACTTCTCCCACCTCTCGGTCAAATGCTATCCCTTCCAGATGACAATATCGCAGGGATACCTCCTAGGGTATGTGATATTTTTCTTTGAATACCTCTATCAAAGCAGGGTTATCTACTAAATACTTAAATCTACCCATTTCGAATAAGCAGAAAAGAGAAAACACTAAGAATGACAACTGGGTGATGAGGAATGGGAGGCTGAAGAGGCTATTCGAGAAAATAAAGAAGAATTCAAAGAAGTTAGAACTTACGCGAACTAAATTAGAAAGTGACCTTTGAAATCCTCAAAATGATTCTCGAAAATTTTTGAAGAAATAAGACTAGTGATTTGACAATCTTTGTGAGTTTGAATGCTTGAGTTTGCTGGAGATCTTAAACGATTGTGAAGTAAAGAAAAAACAAATCTCTTTTGAGGCTTTATAAAGGGGGCAGGAAATGAATGGGATTTATCCCGCCCAAACCTTGAAGGAAAATGTTGTTAGTTGGATCAAGATCTCACCGTTGGATGCCAAAGACACAGTGCCGCCTGAAATAATTAATGACACTTCACAGATTTCGAAGCGTCAAATGCAATGACAAAATGCCTAAAATTACGTTCCTGCATGTGCAAATTCGAGTATTTTTACATTTTTAACCATCGTTATTTTGGCAGATCAAAATCCTATTTTTTCTCCTCGGATGCGAGGGAAAAATTAAAATTTTGAGGGACTATTATGGGGGTAAGATCCCAAATTGATATATTGGGCCTTGGGCCCTATTCAAGGACATGGATACGTCCGAGGAGGAGTAGATGATTAGGAGAGGTTCAGAGTGTGGAATCACGTAAAGAAAAGATGAGGGGATATAGTCCGAGGAGTTTATACTCCTCGGATACAAAGAATATCGGTCAAGCAGATATTTAGGCAATCTGGGTGACCCTTCAGGAAGATCCAGCGATAAGGATAAACTTTAGGCACATGCAAAGATAATAAGAATACAGAAATATCTTGAGGCAAAGGCTGCTGCCATCGCATTTTAAATGCACTGCAGCAACTTCTCTGGTCGCATTTATGTGGAGAAGACCTTTGAACAGTGTAGTTTCAACCACCACCATTCACGGAGAGCCAAAGAAGATGGTTGATGGGACATATACTCAAGTGGGGGCTTGGATGATGAACAAGTGTACAGTCAGGATAGTGTAAAAAGAAACTATATAATGTGAAAGACCTCCCAGAAAAGGAGGAGGGGAAAATTAGAGAGAGAAAAGAGAGGAAAAGAATCACCGTAGCATTAAGGGTTGTATTAAATCTCAAACTCAATTGTTCAAATAATAATTCACTTCCTCGGACATTCAGTTCATCAAGCTTTATCAGCGTTTTTCTATGTTTGTTCATCTTTTAAATCCTTGTTATCCGTTATTCCATTCGCTAAGAGCACAGCTCTTTCACCCACTCTCTACAAATTCATTGTATTGGGCTCATATCCCAGATCTTTTGGGCTTGGGCTACGAATTGTGACCCTACCACATAGATAGATTATATAGATACGAGTAACATCGAAACATTTTTTCAAAGCATATGGATTGAATTAAAATAATTAATTGTATGTATATAGAAAAAAAAATTGAAATATTAGGGCTATTTAATTAAAGTAATTAATTGTATATAGAAGAAAATTGAAATTTTTCCTAATACTACAAAACCACAAACTAATTAAACTATATATATAAAATAATAATAATAAACCACCACCTAAGATTACATCTATCACTTATCATAATTCAAATTATAATCGAACAAAGTGTTTGGGGTTTAGTAGGGAAAATGGTTCGAACTATGAGATTAGCAGCATATCGTAACTATCTATAAAAAATAAAAATAAAAATCAAAGAAAACACACACCCCACACACACACACACATATATATACACACTATCTATAAGATGATTCCCCTCTCTGGACTGAACTTTTATGTGGTTTGGAAATGTCCTTATACCCTATTTTAATAGGAAACAAACTTGAGGACTACTTAGTAAAAATATATCTCAAACACCACATAAAATGCCTACAAAATAGGACACTCTACTACTAAATCATGTTTTCAAAACAAATTTATCCAAAAATTAAAATTAAAAAAAAAAAAAAAATGATGAGTCCACTTTGATATTTCCCTCAAGATCACGTTCCAACTTTTTTTTTTTTACTTTATTAGGATTCACTGGTTTCTTTTATTTATTTTTTAAAAATTTTGGTTCCTTAATTGCTAATCTCACGTGCACTAGACCAAAAAAAATAATAAAAGAGCCTCATCGCACAAGCAAAATGCATGTGATGAGGCTAGTGTATATACATAAGCTTTCTATTAGAATTCTTCACTAAAATATTAACACATTTGTTTCAATCTAATGAAGATCAATAGTCGATCTAAAAAAATTGTAACTAAGGATTTGCTGATGTTTACCGTATAACTAACTAAATAGATACTTAACTACAAATTTGTTAAAACTCAAAAACCGTCCTCTATGCACTCAAACCCACCCTACTATCTCAGTATGAACTATGAAGACCTTGATTTAATCTCATCTAGATCCACGCCTCTTGGAAGTGAGCACAGGTATGGTTGGGTTCATGCAATCATGCCTGACCCGCATCCCAACCCGAAATAAATGCCATAACCCTATTTACCTAACCCTGCACGGACTGAGTTTGGGTCGGGTCCCTTCTTGCTCTTCTCTTTTCTTTTCTTTTTCTTTTTCTTTTTTTTTAATGAAACAATGTAAAAGATTTTACTTTGGTTCTATTTAAAACTTGGGATTTACACTTATCAATCATTAAGCACGGCATACGTTGACAAAATTTAAAAAAGTTTCTTACGGACCATTTCCAAACAAGTTTCTTACGGAAGTTTGGAAATGGTCCAAGTATAATTGCTTTCAATTAAACTTGTAGTTTTGTATTCAAAATCTGGTCAATGTATTCAATAAAACTTTGTCGATGGAAGGAAACTTCTGTCATTTCTCGTTTATGGAAAGATTAACTGTCACGGGTTGTTTAGGGTTTGTAATTAAAATTAAAATTTTATTTCCCTCTGTCGTTTATGGAAAGATTAGTTGTCACAGGTTGTTTAGAGTTTGTACTTAAAAGATTTATAGAAAGTTACTTAAGATTTAGGGTTTGTTCTTAAGATATAAGTTCTATTTGTTAAAGCAATAATGTTTTATAAAAAATAAGTCATTTTTCAAAAAGTATTTTTTATAAAATTATCTCATTTTCTTATATTTAGTAACAATCTTAAATAGTTAAAAGATAATCTCTTAATTTTCCTTATTTAATTTACTGCAAAATAAAGTTATTATTTAAAAAATAATAGTGAAAAACAATCTCCAAAAATATTTCTTTTTTTTTTATATTAAACAAAAATAGTTTTCGTTCGACTTATTTTTTCTGATATTACCAGATATTGAAAAACAGAAAAAATTATCTTTATACAAAGTTTTTCATCAAAACAATCAGTTAAAAAAATGAGTCCTCATCCGAATCAAATACCAAACTGACTCAAGACTGACCTGAACCCGAAATAGGCCCAAGCATGGGACCCGACCAGTCCAAAGCCCTTTGGACTGGGTTGGATGGGCAGGTCAGGTTATGCAGATTCCTGCTCAGCCCTATCAAAATACAAAACCAAAATATTCCGGATTTTACAAAAGTAGGATGAGATATTTCTCATCCAAGAAATAATGCAATTAGAAAGAGTAAAGAGACAAATAGAAAGAAAAACTCAGTGCCATTTATAAATAAATTACATACAGAGATTATAACAAGTAGAGGTCATTACAATTAATCGCATCACCACCTGGATGTGAATGCCCAAAAGGGTTCTACACCTTTGACGCCATATCAAAACATCTGCTATTACTCGGAAGTGGGAGACCAGGAAAGGAGATAAATTAGAATATCATGTGGTTTCACCAACCACCACCACCACCACCACCACCCCCACCCCCACCCCCGCTCCCACTTCCTCCCGACCATCCATTCCCAGCTTGAGACTGAGAAGAACTTCTCTTAGGCGCAGTTCCCCAACCAGAACCCCCATTATCAGTACCAGCGTCATTTGTACCAGCATCCCCCCACGCAGCATTTTCATTGCCACTAGCTCCACCACCCCAACTATTACCGCCACCACTGCCACTGCCACTGCCACCCCAACCACCTGGGAAAGCCTCCCTGCCTGGTGAGTTTTGAACTTTAGCACCAGGAAAACTGCCCCAACCATCTTCTCCATCCTTGGTAGTCGAATCCCATTTGGGGGCATCATAACCAGAATCTTGCCTCTCATTGCCGGAACTATTTCCTCTGCTGCTGTTATACGAACCTCGACCACGTCCACGCCCACCATATGGCCTAGGCAATCCACTTGGATGTCCATCTCGGCCACCTCCATTTCTATAATCATTTCGGCCTGTCAAATGAAACATGGAAGTCATGAATTATATAGGAACATGAGTTGTAGGCCTAAAATCTTTCTCAGAAAGTAAGACATGGAAAGGTCATAAAGGTGATTTTTCCATTCCAATGATTGAAACTATTGCTTTAATTCCAGCTCATAAAAAAAGGCATGCAAAAGGTTTGTTTTGAAAGAGAATCAAAATGTATCGATAACCTTGTGACTAAAATGAGTACATTTGGAAGACAATGATTAGTAAAAAACTTAGAACTATTTTCCAAGGACTTAAGATCAGATTTTATTAAGTGGGAATTATGATCAAGCCTATTAGAGGCTTTGTCCTAGTCAACTTGTGTTGAAAGAGAATCAAAATTTATTGATAACATTCTGAATAAAATAAGTATGTTTGGAAGACAATGATTACTAAAAAATTCAAAACTATTTTCCAAGGACTTAAGATCAGATTTTATTAAGTGATCATTATTATGATCAAGCCTGTAAGAGGCTTTGTCCTAGTCAATTTTCCTACCAAACGAGGATGGGGAGAAAAACACTAGAAAATACACATTCATGCAAAGATGAATGTTTATCACCTTGCCATTCATTATTGTAAAAGAATGAAAAAAGAAGAGCAGCTCAAATCTAAAGAAAACAACAGGACTTTTAAGATCGAAGTGTAGGTCATGATATTTGCCAAACATTTGGCAGGTTTATCTTATTAGAGCCAGATATGTCCAAAAATAGTTCAGGAAGTTCAATACTTTACTATTTAGTTGCATACGTCAAAGAAAAAATTAAGAATGAAATTTAATTATAAAAAACAAAATCAAGAGGTTAACAGTATTACAAAAATTCATTGGGATAAAGCACATACAAGTTGCAAACTGAAATCCCAAAATAAACAAACTTATATAAAAGGTTTGCATACGCTAGCATTGTAAAATGGACAAAAACAAAAAGAGGAATGGACCATAACAGAACACGGTAATATAAGTGTTGATGCATAAAATATACAACTATACGCAATTGATAGAAGAATTTACCTGTTCTTGAACCAGGTGTAGAAGATCGATCCCTGTCATAAGATTGACCCCTCCAATTATCCTCATCGGTTGAACCACCCCAGCCACTACCCCCAGATGCACCTGAAGAGCCCCCAGTTGCAGGGCTTCGCATTGGCACCCTAGCAGCGATCGATCTGAGAGATTGTGCTGACTGAGGATCATCAATATGTCTCTGGAAGTATGCTACAAGCCGATCAATGTCCTCAAACATCCTTTTCCGGAATTTAAATCCCTTTGGATATAAACCAATATACTCATGGTGTGGATTTGTACTCCTTACATAGGTCAGGATGAAGGTGCCCGGATGCTCATGTGAGATGCCAAAACAATAAACTATCCTTGTAGGATTTTCTGATTTCTCAATCCTTAGGAGTTCATCAACTTCTGCTTTTGTGCCCTTCCTGAACTTTCGATAACTTAGCATTGCTTTCAAGTGAGACACCAAGGGATCAACATATCTATCCATCACCTACAGTTTTTTTTTTTTTTTAGTTAGTAATAAGCAACTTCAGGAAGGTAAAAAACAACATTTACACACGATATAAACAGCAAAATTGATTTTCACTATGTTTATGCCAAAATTAAATCCAAAAAGTGACATCAAGAGGCCCAAAAGCCCATACCCTTACCCCCAATGTGTAACTACAACAACAATATAATATTATTTTTCTCCAAAATCATATATACACTAATTCAAATGGCTATTTGTCTACAAATTTGTACACTAAATCCTGATGCTGCTGTGATGTGAAGAGCAACACTCCACAACGGATGTCTTTCTTACTAAAATTAGACTAATATCTACTCATTTAGCAATGAGAGCTCACAACCTTTGGAAAAAGAAAAAGGGATTCCATCTTTCCCTCAATAATTATAACTATATGATATAAGTGCCATTAGTTCTACTCTTCAAGATGGAAGGTATTCCACATATAAGCTGATTTGGTAGGTAATGTCAATCATATCCAGCTCACTTTGATTGCAAAAGCTCCCAAGTTCAATTCTCAGAAGGCCCCATTAATCAATATCGATATTGTAAAGATTACATATAAAATACCAAGTTCAATTCAGAACTTAGAGCAGTTCACCACTGTCATCAATATGTAACTTCAATAAACAACAACCAATCAGAAAACACCCCTCTAGAGAAAATACTAACCTCATCCAAATCCTCAAAAGTGTCCTCCCCAATTTTCAATGACTTCCCAATACGAAGTAAGCTTGTGATGTCCTTGTGCTCCTTTCCACCTTCAACTATGTCCTTTTGAGCATAAACTCCATCATAAACTTTGAGAGTTAGAGTTAGATGAGAAGGTCCATGGCGACTGGGACTGATGATACTTTCGCCAGGATCCTTGTCAGACAAGAACTGTAAGATCCAATCAACATAAAAATGTATTATAATCTTGCAAACATATTAAAGCAACTATAATACAAAACATAATAACAATTAGTGAAAAACAAAGAAAACCCTATCTTAGTGCCTTCCAGAAATGATATGCAATGACTTAAATCCTATAATTCAAGTAGAACAATTAAGAAGAATCTCAATTTATTCACATCTGAAAAGCAAGGAAATTTTTAAATCTAATTAATCATTTACGAAAATATATCTATTAAGAGGGGGGGAAGAGGGGGTGAGATACAATTTTGTCCCTGAATTCTGGTCTATATTTGACAGCAATGGATGGAAAGTGGTCAAGGCCAAGGTTACAGGTTCAAGGCATCAAGCCATACTAGGTGTATACATGCATAACTTACTAATTAGAAAATTTTAGAAACATATTATATGCTGAAATTACAAATATATCCTTTTTTTTTTATAAGTACAAATATATACTAAAACTTATAAAGGCAGAATACTCCAACTAGATTCCTTTTAAAAGTATAAATGATCCTTCTGACTGACAAGATTCATAATTCCAATAAACATTAAGCACAAATTATTAATACACATGCTATTAAATGTTTTAGTTGACAACATACCTCCTTTGCTTCATCTAAGGTAATATTCTGGAAGCGGGGATGAACAATCATCCTTGGCTTAAAATGCTTCTTTGCAAGCTCCTTTTCTTTGCGAGCTTTGTCTTGCTCACTTTGTAGCCTGCTTCGGTCTTCATGGTAGTATGGATCGGCGTTTCTGACATACTGAAGTCTGTTACTTCGCATCTCACTCTCTTTAGAAACTAGGAAGACCTGGTACCTATTCTTTTGAATTGACTTAATCTTGCAAGTGAGAATGTCACCTTCATGTAGCCTGTCAGACAACTCAGCCTCCCTCCAGTCATCTGAATAGTCTTCCTTCATGAGCATCCCAGTCAAACCAGATTCAAGCACACAAATTGCTTTTTGACCTTGCACCCTACGGACAGTGGCTTGCACAATTCTTCCCTCAGCAAGGGTCTCCTCAGTTTCACCTGAAATCATATAGAATTCATCATCTTGACTAGGCTCTTCATATTGCTTACGCCAATCCTGAAATCCCTGCATAAGTTCCCTTTTTATGTCATAAAAAGTTTCCCTTTTATTCGCACGGTTCTTGCCATTAGCATATTCATCAACATCAAGGCTTCTCAAAATACTAGGTCGATCTCTAACATGCTCTATTGCCATCTCCAACGCATCATCATCATCATTTGTGTCACCTCTTATGTCCTCGTCATAAACGTCTTTGGCCAACTCTTGTGCAAGATTATAAGATTCTGGATGTATTCTTGTATCATCTAGCAAATCAATGAACTGGCTGCTGCTAGCAGCCAATCCACTCCGCCGGACACGCAAGAAACCAACCGAATTGACAAACACCTTTTTACCAAGTCCATGCACCGTGACGAAGTCCTTTCGAGTAAATATTGCCCCAGCTCTTACCAAAGACCTCTGCAGAGATGCTGCCTTCCTAGGACCAAGCCCAGAAATGAACTGTAGAGGAGCAAACAACCATTCATGACTGATAGCCAAATTAATGTCAACACCCACTTGGTTTGTTACATCTACCAAAACCTGTTCAATCATTCCATATTTCTCATCTGGGTTTAAAAAGTTCTCTAGCGAACTAAGTTTCCATGATAAGATCTCCCTTCCCGGTCCACATAGCGTCGCAATCATTGCCAAAGGATTTTGCAAATATCGCCCGACAGCGACAGCCCGTTTAACAATGCCTAACAATACAAGAGAACAAAATTAATAAAAGAGGTCTAGAAAGCAATAAAAATAAGAAAGGTAATGAAGTATGTACCTGATTGCCCAGGTAGCTGGTCAGATGAAATCCGAGAGTTCTCATAAAGGCGAGGTAGACTCTCATCCCCATATACAATGCTTAACCCATCCATCTCATGCCCGACATCTCTGGGATTTTCCTCCACCATCTTGAAAATAATCTGATAAACACACGGTAAACTAAAATAAGACCACCTCCAACAAATGAGAAATTAGGAACATGAACCGCAAAACTGTTCAACACAAAGAGAATCTTGAACTATCATGTAGTAATTTATCATTGATTCAACACAAAAATATTTAAGAGATTTATAAACTGCAGCATAACAGATTAGCAAAAATAAGAAATAAAAGGAAAAAAAATAATAATAATTGCACTGTCTCAAGACCATTCTTGGAGCCTCTTTTTAGGCTTCAATGAGTACCTCAATCCACAAACACATCCCACAAAATCTTCATCATCAAAGCCCAAATTTAAAATACAAAAATGATATCTAGTACCTCAAATAAGAAAAAAGAAAGATAGAATAAACTCTAAATAATTTTGACTATAGTCCCCGCAGATAAAGTATCATGTAGTAATGGAACTCAAATCAACGGAAAAATGAACGATATTTCTATGACATCTAGGGCTGTCCATTAACCCGTCATACCCGACCCACCCGCCTGACCCGAGAACCCACGGGTGGATCCGAATGCCCAGACGGGTCGAGTGCGGGTCTGTTAATTTTAAAAATCGGTTTTGCGGGTTGGTTCCAGGTCCCTTGAATTCTAACCCATATAAACCAACCCAACCACCCAAAATTTTAAAAAGAAAAATCTTTGACCCAGGTTTCTCATTTACACTAAAGTCTGAACAAGCATTACACGCCTCCTCATCCCCTTTCTCAAAAACAAAAACATGCCTCAAGGCCTTCAACCATTATTAGTTTCAGAAAAATTTCTCTCTCTGATCTCTCTCTCAAATCCCTAACCCTAACCTCATTACTGCGGCCATCGTCCTTCACCGAGTTGGGCTCTACTGCCGTCCCTAATCCTAGCCTGCAGCCCCAAACCCTAGCCTCCTCACTACCGCCATCGCTGAGTTTGGTTTATTGCCACCATCGCTAACTCAAAGTTCAACTAAAAACTCCACATATTGATGAATCCCTCCTCTGGTGTACTTGAAATCTCCTCTAATCTTATGCAGTCTGTGGGTTAGTAAAAACAATGTTTTTTTTTTTTTTTTTTTTAAATTGTACTGATCTTGTGGATGTGGTGCTGGTGGGGGAAGGAATGGTGGTGGTGATGTGGGTTTAGTCTTTTTCGTTTCAGTCTACAGATATAGCGTTTTTGTTATTTGGGTCTTTTTTGTTTTAATCTATGGATCTGGTGTTTTTGTTATTTGGGTTTTGATTTCTTTGTTGTTTGGGTTCTGATTTCTATCTTGTTGGGATTCAAACCCAAAATCACCTGTCAGTTTAGACCCACTCAACCGATGACCTGCGCCACCAGGTTCAACCCAAACATCCCATCAGCCGCGGGTCCCTTTTCCATTCACCCAATTCGATCAGATTGGTTGTAGGTCAACCACAAGCCCAATCCAACCCGACCCGTGGACAGCCCTAATGACATCCCAAAGGGGCAAAATATAAAAATAAAGACAGGGAAATACATGCTTAAAATCTTATGTTTACATCCACTACTAAAAATAAAATAATGAAATGAAAAGAAACGAAATTTAATTCTCTTCTTTTTTTTTTCTTTTTTGAGAAACAATTTTCTCATATCAAAACAACTGCACCAGTCTAATCTTTTATCAGGCATAGAGCCATTTTAAGAGGACAAGCAGCTTACTGTTATCATACTGATATACCATACATTAAATGATTTCAAATGCATCTTTCTGCCCAAAAGAAGTGAATTCCTAGAGTGATCTACACCCCCCCCCCCCCCAAAAAAAAAAAAAAAAGAACAAACAAACAAGAGTTTGCTACATAATTCAAGAATAAACACAAAAGTTTTATTATATGTATTACACTGTTAACTGAAGGTTTGACACCTATTACTCATCAATATCAACCAAGTCAAATTATAATAAGCCAGTCAACAATTACGTGTCATGGATTTTCATTTCAAGAACAGTAGCAAACCAAATCAACAGAACCAACAAGTGTCATTCTCAATCCATTCCCTAGTATAAATTGACGCCATTCAATCTCTGTTTGGATGGCTTAATTTTTGCCAGCTTATTTTACTATTCAACTTATTTTTGCAACTATTCATAGATCTCACTACACTTTTTAGTACTATTCATGAATCCCACTGTACTACTTCAGCTAATTTTTACCCTTATCTACAATACTTTTCAATAAAAAATTTTCAGTTTCAACGAAATAAGAGGATCCCAAACAGACCTTCAATCTATTCACTTCTCAAAACCATTAGAAAATAAAAAATATATCCAAACATGAAAAAATAAAAGATAACAAATAGAGTTCTAGTAAAAGAAAATGAAACATTATTAGAGAACCATACATTACACATCGTAAGTTGTAAAACAGCTTAGCTTTTTTAAATAATATTTAGTAATGAAAAAATTAAACATCACTACTTCAAAACATTAGGTTTCAGATTTTTTTGAATTAAATACGATTAAAAAGAAATATTGTTAAAACCTACTTCAAAACACAGTGGTTTTGAAGCCACAACCTTACCCTCCAACCATTCTTATGGGGGAAAAGGTGCTGTATAAGGTGAAACACCGTTACAATTATCTATTTTAAAAGATAAAATAAAATTCGGATAGCGCTAGTTTCGTAAGAAGCGACGACACGATGACAAATGCACATTGCATCACTTCCTTGCATAGTTTAATAAAAATGTTAATGACAATATAATAAGAAATACCTGAAAACCATGAGATCTATAAATTACTGAAACTAAACATAGCGCTAAAGTTCAAGATCTCAAGAACAATAACCACAATTCCAAACAATAAAAATTCAATGACTACCATGGAAAGATAAATAATGTTCACCTCATAAATATCCTCCTTCAATCGGGTACAAGAAAGATTTACAGCTCCTAAAACAACAACATGTGGTTGGTGATCTGTCATGAACTTTAATACACGTTCCTGATCATTTTTCTTACGTTGTTGGTCATTCACATTTTGGGACCGCAAAGTGAGGGACCCAGTGTAAAGCACATCCAGCACCTCACCTGATGAATCTAACATTACAAAGGTAGTAGCTGGCTTTCCAGGGCCCCAACAGCAAGCCATGACCCTTGGTGCAGCTTCTTCATCTGAGTTAATATCAGTTTCCTTCCGTTGATATGGGCCCACGGAAACTTTGTTCCACAAAACATTCCCATACTCCATAAGTAACCAGTTTTTCGCTCTACTGGTCAACAAAGATCTTGCTTCTTTCTCCATGGAGGGCATAAGAAACCCAAAAAGTGCATCCTGCAATATTAATTTCCTCTGCTCATTCCATAGTTGAGCAGATTTACTAACACCATCACTAAGATAATACTCATTAAATTCATTTATTAACTTCTCCAGATCCCTTTCTGGCATCTTCACCGTAACCTGAAGAAGCCTCTCCTCTTCAGCCTTCTGAATGAGGAGCCATTGTGCATCATCAAATGCACTAAGAGGCTTCTCGCGCAACCACTTCACCCCTGCAAACTGATGGAAAGAATCTATTGCCAAATTCCCATCAGGTGTTGGACAAGTTGATACCACAGCATGATCCATAAAGTTGCTACGGACATGTTTCCTAACACATGGCTCGCAACTTATCTCCACAGCTGCCTGGAACAAGTCACAGACAATTGCAGTCAAACTTAGAACATAACCGTTTGATCAAAGCATTGAACTGAAAAACAGTTGCACTGATGCCTATGTAGTACAAAGACTAGCATACCATGTGCCTAGCTCCTTTAAGCACAGCTTGAGGTGTCTCAAACATTGCACATGTAAAGTTAGAAGCCATCTCCTCAGGTGTTTCCTTAGGATCCTCCAACTCATCATTTCTCTACAAACCAACAACATAAGAACATTAAGCCTTTGTTCAACAGAATAAAAATTGCAAGGCAAAAGTAACCTACCATCTTTTCTAATGATAGCTGCAATCCAAATTGCTCAGAGCTGTAACCAAACTTGTTTGCAACTTCCCATAGACCAGCTTTACTGCAAACACTATATAGTGATTTCCTTTTGGGCCTCTTGTATTGTCCCTCATCCACTCCCACTTCACCCGAAGGGAAATGTAAGTTAAACTTGGAGTCAACATCATCAACCTCCCTTTCTGATCCTGCTGCCTTGAGTGACTTCATAATTGAGTCAAAGAGTTGCTGATTTAAATTGAGTCTTGTTACATCATATACACGCCGAGATTCTTCCTCAAATCTCTTATTGTAGTATGACTGAAGAGCACTCTTTCGCTTCTGAAGCAGCAGCCACTTTCTATCCAAGTCTTGAATTGCCCAAAGTACCTTCATATATGCAAATATCAGTTATTCACTTATTAGTCTAGCTCTTAACAAGCATAATTTTCTTTTCTTTTTAATTTTTTTGATAAGTAAACCAAACTTTAAAATAAGTTGGCTCATTGAGTAATTTTCTTCATAATTTTCTTTTTTTAATTTGAGTAAATATTTCATCAATTAACATGCCAGATCATCCTATGAATAAAAAATTTCACCTTGTGCCACTTTAGAGTAGGTGTCTTCTCATTCTTATCCTGATTTTCATCATCATCTTCCGGCTGTTCAGGATCTTTCAAGAGACTTAGGCACTCCTCCTTTCGATACATAGCAATAAAGGGGATCTGAAGGCATGAAGAAAACGTCAAAATAATAAGATAGAGATCAAATCAAAAAAAGAGTGGCTTCCAATGTAGATTAATGAATACTAACATCTAGTTTTTGCACATGCAGTAGGTCCAAAAATCTCATGATATCATCTTTCTTAATAGACAGATCTCCCCCTTCATTAACAGTCCCCATGCCTCTCTTGCCAAACAAAGGTACCGTACCACTTTGGAGTTGATTATATATCCAAGCGGTCTCTTCAACTATACTATCATCCAATGGAGGAGAACCAGTGCTCTCCTCAGATATCTGAAAAGGAAAATTATTATATACATGTTATCTCACATATATGAAATAAAGATATATCTCAAAAGGCCTGTCAAACCTGCATTCTTTCTGGGATGTCAAGCTCCTTAATCTGGTCATCCTTCTCTGTCATATACTTCTCAGAAAGAACAATTGGTTCAAATTCATCTTCCAGCCTCCTTTCCCTCCATTCAGTAGAATCTAAACCTTGCTTACGGAGCTGCAGGAGTTCATCAACATCACCGAATATTTCATGAGCTTCCTGCAAAGCTGATGAGGAAACTCCAGGCGCCCTCCTATTCCCTCCTTTCTTTGGCCGCCTCCCTCCCCTACAATTGAGCCACTTAGTTCAATTAGTTTCTTGGTAAAACAATAGAATACCTCAGTATTGAAGAAACACACACAGAACGTACTTGGGAGGAGCTCCATGCTCATCTTCTTCATCCACAATAAAATCAGCCATTTCATCCTCCTCACCAATGTCTCCATCCTCTTCATCTTCTGCTTGTTCCTCCTCTTCAGCAATGTCCTCAAGCGGAGCACCTACTAAATCACAGCATATTGTCAGTCAACAGTCAACAGGTACCTAAACCGACAAATTTTATAAGACAATACCTTCATCATCACCAAATAAACTACGCTTAAGCTTCTCCTCTGCAGTTCTCCCACCTTTTCCACTTCCAAACATCTCCTCCTCATCAGATAATCCAGAGGACTCCTCGGAAACCCCCTGACCTTTTTTCAGCCGCTTAAACTTTTTGCTCTGCTGATAAAGATTCAAGATAAAACATCTACCATATGAACCATTATACTTTACACGTACACAGCTCTACAAAAATTTATAATAACGTCAAGAGGATGAAATGAAAAGATATCAAGAAAGTTCAAAACCTTCCAACGGGGAATGGTTATATTGTTGTCCTCCAAGAGCTCATAGTCATCTTCATCAAGTGTATAATTCTCTCTAAAATGTGGAAATAGAAGTCGTTAGAATCAACAACTTACCTACAGTCCGGGTTTTAATAGAATAACTAAAGAAATGGAAAAAAAGTTTTGCTATCTAACACAATTTCAAATTTGAAAGGGGAAAAAGGGAAAAATATATATCAACTAGCCATAAAATTTAGTTGTTAGATAAAAAAGATGACAATCATTTGTTTAGATCAGTATCAATTAAAAAACACAGGTATTTATCTCTTCTTTTTTCTTACTATTTTCTCATCAACAACCCATTCCATTTCTTTTTCCTTTTTTTAAATGAATGAACTTTATATAAATAACAGCCAGTGGAATGAAAATCTACTTTTTCTTCCGTTTCTTCTTCCTCTGCCTCTCCTCATCACTGTCTGCCCTCTCTTCTTCGTCTTGCTCCTCTTCGTCATCAACATCATCCACTATAAATCCATCCTTCTCATATTCATCCTGCCCTTCATCTGTACAAAGAAGTTAAAAAACCAAAAATAAAAATATTCAGTCTCCCCCACAAAATGCACCAAGATACTTCCAACAGAAGGTAACTGCATACATCAGAACAAACATCTAAAAGTCTGAATAAAAATCCAAATTACATTGAATTGCACAACTATCACAAGAGTGGTACGGAGCCACTACGAAGAAGTTCCCAGAGTTACGAAGGAAACTTCGAGCTCATATTGGTCACAGGTTGAGAATGGGAATTTAACTCTATGAGATCAAATCTCCCGTTGCTCCTTAGTAGTTCAGTGGTAGAGCAGTTGGCTGTTAACCGACCGGTCCTAAGTTCGAATCCTACTTGGGGAGATTTGATTCATTCCAAATTAAAGAATAAACATCTCACTGAGTGCCATGTAGTAAATTATATAAAATTGACCATGACTGTACCAATCAGAACATAATTTTGATGGGAAAATTAGCATGTATATAATTGATTCATGTACAAAAGAAACAATAGTCAATTCTTGAGAATCTCAATTAACAATAACATAAAATTTCATGTCAATTGAAGTTCACAGACTACAAAAAATTGCTAAAAATGCTTAAAACCAATACCAAAACAGTGGTCAACCACTGGAATTCAGATGGAAATAATTCCAAGATGAACATATATTATTTGAGAAAAACAGATTTCAGAAATCAATTTTTCCTACGAAAATTATTCGGAAACCATACTAAGTGTTATCACTTTGGACAAATATAAAACTCAGATTCTTATGTCTTATCAATCAATGTTGCTTCGTGAAAAAAATTAATAATTAAATAATTAAAAATCCACAACTCAATTACAATTTCTCACCAACTAAACACAATTAAATCCAAGCCCAGCCTCTAAACTCGCACTCCAAAATTTCCCATCAACCAAACAGACCCCATCAAAGAGGAAAAGAAACTTCTTACTCAACATGCAAACAAACAAAACCCTAAATCGAAAGACTTTGACTTTGAAACCCTAGTCCACACCAATCAATCGCATTAAACCCCCAAACCCAAAACCAAACAATTTAAAAAATAAATAAAGCGAAACCCTAGAAACCGTACCATCTTCTTCGTCCTCTTCATCCTCATCGCGACCACCTCCACGACGATCGACGTGTTCCCTCTCGTCCTCGTCCTCGACCTCGACCTCATCTGTTTTTCAAATCCAACAGCGACCAATGTGAGAAACCCAGAAAAATCTAGGGCTTAAATTTGTCCAAAATCAAAATAAATAGAGAGAGAGAGAGAGAGAGAGTAAATTTGGGTCTTCGAGGGCTTACCTTCTTCATCAGAGACTACGTTTTTGCCCATTGTTGGAGAAGAAAATTAGGGCAAAGAAGACGAAAAGAGAGTCTGAGCTCGTAGAAATGTGTGTGAAAGAGAGAATCTACGAAAGGAATGCGAGTTTTTGTTAGTGTAATGGGGGACGATAGAAATTTATATAGAAATGTGAATTTGTATAAGCGAGAGCGAGACAACAAATAGTGGCGGTTCGAGTGTGTGAAGGAAAAAACACTTTTTGGTCCTTATATCTTGTTTCTTGTTCCTCATGTAAAAAACTAATCCATTTGGTCATAAAGTTTTTGAAGGTATTACCATTTTAAATCCCTGCCTCGTCTAGTGACAAAAAAAAAAAAAAAAAAACTAGCTTATGCTGGTTGGAGTTAGCTCAATTAGTGAAAAAAAAAATTTTGTCATTAAATAACATATTTTGGGTACTTATATTTTAAAAAAAATCACATAAAGAACCCTTAGTGCTAGTATTTTGAGAGGGGGAGGGGGGAACACCTCCGGTTGCTATTTTATAACCTAAGATAGCAAAAACTCACTCCATCTGGGTTTGTATACTTAAAAAATTTGCAACCTATGAATAGTAAGGTTGTATATTTTGAGAATGGGAGGGGGGAACACCTCCAGTTGCTATTTTATAACCTAAGATAGCAAAAACTCACTTCATCTGGGTTTGTATACTTAAAAAATTTGCAACCTATGAATAGTAAGGTTGCATATATACAACCTTACCATTCATAGGTTGTTAAAATATAATATATATATATATATATATATATATATATATATTTAATCTAGTGGTTGTGTGTGAAGAGAAAAAGATAGTGCGAGGAAAGAGAGAAAGAAGAATATTTTTTATTATTTTATTAAATAGTTTATATTATTTTATTGGATTGTATGTAAATATAAAAATTGGGATGTAGGGTGAGTTGTAAAATGAGTTGGTAAAATAGATATAATAGTGTTTGAGAATGCAAAATAGGTTTTTTTTTTTTGCATGC
The DNA here is from genome assembly GCA_023055345.1 of Quercus wislizeni. Taxonomy (NCBI): domain Eukaryota; kingdom Viridiplantae; phylum Streptophyta; class Magnoliopsida; order Fagales; family Fagaceae; genus Quercus; species Quercus wislizeni. The sequence continues at coordinate 5,287,503 of JALGQJ010000014.1, forward strand.
ATGGATGCTAGTGCTCTTAAAAGTTAAAACATTCATTCCTCAAATTAAAATAAAAGAACCCTTAAAAGCTAAAACATTCATTCCTCAAATAACACTACCGCACATCCTTAGCACGATGGTCACTCTACAGGTATAAGTACTTGTGGGATGTAAAGGGTAAGGGCCGGGGTTTAAGTCTCTAGGAGGAACTTCACACATATACACTTAGATTAGGTTAGAGTAGAATTTCTATCTTGTATAAATAAAAATAACAAATTAAAAAAATTTTAATCCTCATTTTTTTTTCTTTTGGTTTAGCAACCAAACACATATAAAAAGTTAAACCTAATCAAAACCCTAACAAAAATCAAATCCAATCAAAACAAAACCCCTTTGATTGCACTTCCTCGCACTACATGACCTAGGGTGTTAAATGTTGATGCTAATTTACTTAGATATTAAATAAAAAGACATCTTAGAGTGTTAGATGTTGATATTAATCTTGTACTTTGCTTGTGTATATAATTTTTTCGTAATGGACATCATGAGATATAAGGATGCCTATAGTATTTTGAAGTTGTAAAATACAAGGATGTCTACAGAATTTTGAATCACAAGTACATGATTAGATTTTATGCAACATCTGTGAAGATGATACAAATAGATAATCAATTTATTACAAAACAAAAGTTTCAATTGGTGTCATTTGATGACTTGAAGTATCTTGCTAGCAAAAATTTTCAAGATATTTAAAATAAAAATTTTATTATTTGTTTTAAATTATATTATAATTTATATATATATATATATATATATATATAATAAACTGTACTTACACAATGTGCATTTATCATTAACATAAAATAAGTTTTTTTTTCTTTGACATATGATTTTGTATTTAGAATAAGTTTTGCATTTATTTTATAATCTATATTTAATACTTAAAATATTTAGTTTAATTCATATGATTAAAAAAAAAATACCTTGAAAGCAAGAGGAAATATATTTATATAAAATCCATGAGCCACAAATTAATAGTATCAATACATTAATGATATTAACAAAGTCAAATGATATAAAAATTAGGGTTAATTGTAATTAACCCACTTGTAGTTTGGCCAATTTTAACAAAACCTGCTCATGGTTTGAAAATTGTCACTTAACCCACCTAAGGTGTCTTCCATTACATATATGTAACCCAACTTTCCAATTGCCGTCAGAAAATAACCATTACTATATAAGCCACAATAGAAACAAGATTAGAAGCAACACAATAAGAACAACTTCTCTCTCACTATCTTAGAAATCGAATCTTCAAACCCAAATCTCATATCGTGAATCGAATCTCATTCGATCAGCACAAGAATTGGTTCTCTCTACTTAATGTGAGCAAAGAGATATACTTTGGGCTATAGGGTTCCTTTTTTTTTTTTCTTTTCTTTTTTCTCTTTTTCATTGCTCTCATGACCTCATCAAATTCTCTTTTGTTTGTAAAATTCCATAATCTTTTCAAGGGTTTCAAAGAGAAGGGGTTTGAGATTTTGATTGCTGTTAAGATTTGAAAATATGAGTTTCTTTTAGTTTGTTCCGGTTCTAGGGGTTTTGCATGTTGAAATTCAAAGGGTGGTGGCTTTGTTGGGGTTGGGGTTTGTGCCTTGGTGGTTGCAATCTCATAGAAATGAAGATTTGGAAGGGAATTTTGTAAAAATTGTAGAGTTGTTAATCCTTTGCCTTAAGAACACTAAAACTTTAATTTTTTATGCACAAAATTCTTGCAAAATTATGTTAGCAACTCAATATTCTTCCAACAATATACATCAAATCTCACAAAAAAAGTACAAGGAAATTAAAAGAGAGAGAGAGAGTCTAGGATTTCAACACTGAAATCTAACTTTGACACCAAAATCTACCATATATTCGTAGGTTTCTTCCTTCAATAGCATAACCAAAAACCATTCACCCAAATTCTACAAAAACCAATTACAATCGCCACACTCAAAACTCAAAATTCACAAACTCATTCACAATTTTTGTCTCTACCATTACCTTACCTACAAGTCTCCCCAAATTAAATCCCCATTTTGAAGCCAAATCTGAAACTGAAATGAGAAAGAAACTTAGTCTTCATATGGTCTATATCATCACCGGTGCCCAAGGCTGGTTACCCATCTCCAAATCTCCCAAAACACATTTAATTCACCATCCCCATCTATACATTAACAAACCCTCTTTTCTTTTACCCAATTTTAAACACAAACCCTAATCTTAGATCCAAATATGAAAAACTTTAGTTCAAGCTGACCCACACCTCCTTTCTTAAACTCATTCACTTAGTCATACCCAAACACCATCTTCACTGCAACGACCTTCAACACCGAAATATGCAGGCTTGGCTACTGCACCTCTAATATTTGATTCTATGGTCATGTTTTTCACGATGATGAAAGTCTCAATGCCACTGGTTATGGGTTTTGTGAAGTGTCTAGAAGAACCACTAAGAAAGTAACAAAATAGAGAGGGAGAGAACAAGATGGGGGAGATCAAATTAGAGAAAGAAAGGGGGAAAAAAAAAAACAAGAAAAGAGAGGAAAAAAAAAGGAGAGAGACATAAAACATAATGAAAAAGACACATTTACCCTCCTTTTAATGGTGAAAAGGGAGAGATGGGTAATGAATGTCTAATAAAAAGCACCTTCAATAGGCTAAATGTCAATTCTCAAATCACGAGTAAGATTTGTTAAAATCGGTCAAACCACAGGTGGGTTAACTACAATTAACCCTAAAAATTATCACTAGTTTTTTTTTTCCATAAAAGTGCAAATTTCATAAGGATGTGGTTCAAAAGCCTACTTTTACACCCTCCAATCAAATATTGCCACATCAAATTTAAGTATATACAAGAAGAGACTAAAACACCAAATCACAAAACCCACCTTCTCTCTCAGTCTTGGATTGGACATTTGGACCACCCACCATAGCCATACTCTTAAGCTCCACCCATCATTGGTGTTGTCGCCACCATCCCTAGCCCCTCTCTCTCTCTCTCTCTCTCTCTCTCTCTCTCTCCATACATACTATAACACATACAACAAAAATTAAAAACCAAAGAAGATAAAGTGTCAAAGTAAATCCAGGTCCATACACCATATTAATCACTGAAATCATCATCACCACCAAACAGTGCGTTGTTTTTGTTTTCTTTAATCTTAATGGGATGGTGAGGTGATTTGGTGTTTTACTCTCTATTCTTCTTTTTACACAAATCTAACATGGCAATGTATGATTGGATGGCGTAAAAGTAGGCTTTTACACCACATACTTATTGAATTCAATCTCTTTTCATAATAGCAAGATGTTGTAACAAATGCACAAATAAAAATCATATGTTGTGGTAAGATCATTTGAGAGTGATGTTGCATTACTTATAAATTAACACCCATAAATTGTGAAAAACATCGTGTCACTAACATGATTGTTGTTATTTTAACTAACCATTTCTGCAAATAAATCTTGCAATTTCCAACTACTTCTTTTATTCCACGTGACATTATTTCATTATCTTTCTCATCTTCTCCACTCAAGCCATTCAAACTCGAGAGAAAGGGAGAGATGGCAATCAAACTTCACAAATTGCACGAGGCAGTCAAATCGATTTCACCCAGACCATTTCATTGGCCCTCCTCATGATAGTCATATATCACCTTCATCCCATCCCTTACCCCACTAATGACCATGATCTATGACCACCTAGTTGGAGTTGTGAACTCCATTATCAAACATAACTCGACAACTTGGATATGCACACAGTTTGCACGTATGGTTATTATGCCACGAATAAAGAGCATGGCAAGAACTGGAGATTTTTTTAACTATAAGGGTAGAGAAATTTCAGTCTTTCTCACATTTGGAATGGGCAGTCTTGGAAAAAATGAAATTGGTAATAAATTTTATTATTTAATTTATTATGTAATTATTGTACATTTATTTTTCTTAAACGCACCAATTATTTATCAAAATTTGATTCAATTTATCTTCGAGTATACTAATAAATATGATTGAAAATTTAACAAATATCTTGAAAATGTATCCAATAAAAATGGAAATGATTCATTTGTTAGTTATAATTAATTTTAAAAAAAATCAATGCTTTTCATATTTCCCCTTATATAAAAATTACAAATACTAATCAAACATTCAACTACTAACTAGAAAACTAGAATTAAAATGACTCTAATTGGGAAATTTGAGAAATATTGGGGTTGGTAGTTGAACGGTCAAGTAAGATAAGAATTAAAACATGGTGTTCATATTTACAGTTGGCCTCCACAACTCACAAGTTCATTACCCCGAATTGTTGCCTGATTTTGTTGCCTAATATCTCTCTCTATCTCTTTATGTTTGAGAGTGCAAGTTTCGTTTGGTCCGTAGGTATATAGAAACCCAAACTAAAAGAAAAATATTAAAACAGTGTTATTTAGATAAACGTGTATTGTATTGTTGTACAACTTGCATTTTAGGACCCGTTTGGTAGAGGTGTTTTGAGTAACAATGTTTAAAATGATGTGGGTAATGTGGTTTAAAAAGTGTTGTGAAAAACATGTATTTATAGTTTTCATAAAGGAAAAAATGTGTTTGGTACTATGTTTCAAATAACATTTTTTAGTGTTTGAAATATAAGTTCTGTGTTTGGTATGCGTGTGTATTTTTGTTTAAAAAGCTAACAAGGGTACAATTTTAAATCTATTACATCAGAAGAGAAGACAAGTGCCTAAAGCGTGTGACCACTTCTTTTTCCCTGTGTCCCATTGAAACTTCTTCTCTTTCCTAAATTCAGTAAGAATTGAGGCACCAAACAAGCCGCAATGTTTTCCTTTGCTTCTTTTTCCTCATCTCCATCGACTCAAACGATGATTGAAGGCTGGGCTTCAGTTTTCGTTGTATCTCGTCCATTCCTGTTACTAATCCACCCTACCCCAGTAACAGCTAGGGGTTTCATCGCTGCCAAACCCAAGGGAAGAAGGTTCCACTTCACCACCGAAAACCCATGGGCTTGCTGCAAATCTTGGTTTGAAGAACACTTTGAACTTGGTTCTTAATGGGTTTTTGTAACAAGATTGTTGTTTTCCTTCTCTATACTTTTAATTGAAAAACTCTGTCAATTTATATATATATATATATATATATATATATATATATATATATATATAAGGGGTTTTGTGAGATACCCAAATGGTTTAAACTCTAAACCACTCCATGGGGAGAAACCACAAACCCCCAGCAGAGGAACCCTTGTGAAAAGATACCACTTTTATATAATACATATTACAAATGTTTGATGTTAAACTTGTTACTGAACTCATGGCTGTGTGCAATCCTTTATACGTTGATAGCATAGTGAATTCAATACTCTTTGGTTTCTTTTGCAAATGTCGAAAGCAATGCGTAATGATATTGATGATGGGCTTTAGTTTTGAAATTTGAATTGATTTTGTGGCTCAAGAGCAAGCGTGAGGATTTTGGATAAGCGAAATGAGAATCAATACAGGCTTTACCAATGTTGCCTAAGGGATCAATGTGGTTTTTTTGAATGGTGCATTCCATTGAATGTGTCATTGTCATATGTGGAGGATTTCCAGCAACTACAAATAGAGTTATGTGTATTGCAAGAGGAATGAAGGCCGTGCATGAGATGGTCCAACCCATTGTTGAGACTAAAAGAATGGTGAAGATTATGATTGTTGGATGGTGCCTGCTATGTGCAGCTGTTGCACTACTGCTCACTATGTCAATGGTGTAAACGAAAGTGATATGCTGTCAACTTTGTGTTTCCTTGCTACGCATAGTTGTGTAGGGTTTTTTTACATAGCAGCCTCTTGTATTTTGTTACTGCAACCCATATGTATGTTTTAAAACTGTTCGCATAAACCTATTGAACAACTTCTCCTGTATATATTAAACATATTAACAACTTACCAATTCCACATATCATTTTGCGGAATTAGCACCATCGATATAGCATTTGTTATTTGTGTTGCTAAAAATAGTTTTTCGCATTTTCATCTGTGAATGCTCTAAGTGGCTCATATTGATTTAAATGTGATTAAAGTGAAAGATTGTTGTCAATTTTATTATGAAATTAATATATGTGTGTATGAAAAACTTTAGTGAAGGACTCAATAAGGGAAAAATACGAAGTTATCAATGAGATTGATCGAAACTTGGCATTAAAAACAAATTATAGTTAACATAAACTCAATAGAAAACAAAAAAATTACTTGACGGTTACAAAAAATATACACACCATATATTTATAGGACTCAAAATTGGCATTTTTAGTTCGACATTATGACTTGAATCAGATACCATTTTGCTTTCAATATCCTCTTTCAGAATAATGATTTTTTTTCAATCCATATGCAAGTTTTATGATTGTTTATCTATTTTTTTCCCCAAAGAAAAGTTGTGAACCAAAGTCATGTGACTGGTGAAAGACAAAAGTCACATGATCTGCCAAAAATATTTATTAACCCAATTGGAAGGCAAGTGAAAAACAAAGCAAAAATTTCCTCAATAACATAATCCAATTACAGAATCACCAACCCCTTTATAACATAATCCAATTACAAACAGGATGAGTTCCCCTTATCCAATTACAAGATAGAGAAAAGATAAGAAGAGTGGAAAAGAAACAGGATGAATTTGAAATACAATGAATTTCCCCTTATCAAACAGAAATGTTATTCCATAGCAACACACAGCATAACAGCACCTGATGCACACAGCAACACACGGCACAACAGCACCTAATGCACACAACATACCCCGACAGCACTTGATGCCAGCACAAAATAGACAATTACACAAAAGCTAGAACAAATACGGCAACATCAAATTCAAATATTGCTTAATATTTCTAAACATTAATCTACAAAGGGAATCCAATAACTTGCCAAATACCTCAAATGCTAAAGAGCTTTTTAGTAAAAGCTATCTTTCATTAGGACATTAAGGCAACAATACCAGTAATTTTGTTCTTTCACTAGCACATTAGGGAAGAAGGTTTCAAATTAAGCTATGTGAGACTGCTAGGGCTGCTACAATCCACCATATATATCTACAAAGAAACACAAGCATTCATAGTTGTAATGTCAAAATAGATGGCATTTTCAAGCCATGAACATGTTACGATAATTTACTCAGTTTTAGATTCTGTGCATCAAAAGCAGAACACAAGATCATATTAACTTCAATTCACTGAATCACTACCATTAATATTGTTAAAAATATATAGAAGATTGTATATCACAAAAGTTCTACAGTTCAAATATTACTTTCTACAACAACGTTAAACAGACACATAGTACAGCTTTTGTAATATTCATTACAATTCTGGAGTTATAAAGCTTGAAATTATTTTCAGCTTTAAAGACTGTAATATTGATTACAGTTGTGGATTTATAGAGCTATTGTAATATTGATACACAATTTCTCCCTAAAAGCACTAAATTTCAACTTCAACCTTAAAATTGTTTTCAGCTTTAAAGACTCCTTAAAACTCTAATTAAGGTCAGAACCCTCCCCCTTTTTTTGTCTTTTTTCTCTTTCTACAAGAAACTATAAATAATATTTGATATAACACACTTGGCACTGAATCATACAAACTCTTATATATAGAAAACCACAAGGGAGAGTCCAAAAAATGTCTCATCTTCATGTTAATCTCCCTGTCCTAATTAAAATACACTAATTAATAAATGAATTTTTTGTTGTTGTCAGTAATGTCTGCAACCAATATTTGAAGATCATGAATGACTGTGAATGCAAAAAAGATCGATCTTTCTTTATAGTAATTGCCCAACAAACAATACGTATGTCACAAAGAACAATATAGTAATTGCCCAACAATCATGACTTACTTATGTCTAGCCTAAAGCCTCAAAACGCTGTGTTTATTATTTTTTATTATTAGAAAGCAAAACACATTAACATTTGAAATGCAATGCAAGAAAAGGAAAGAAAAACAAAAAGAAAATTAAATGCAAGAGAGAAAATGAAACAGACTTGTTTCAATAAAACTCAAGAACAGTTGTCTGTGTAGTCTGCCCACATAGCTGCTGTGATGTCATCCCGAAACTGGGACATGGCTCGTTGTGTCTAAGGACTAAAGGCTTCCTCATTCCCTCCACCTCCAACTCTTGCACCACCCGAGGTACTTGCATTGCTAGGTTCCACATCTTGTCCTTCCCATGCATCAAACATTTCATCGGAGTGGTTATACATGCGGATGAAGTTGTGCAACGCACAACACGTGGTGAAGATCAGTCGTTGTCTAGACTGTGAATAGGAGTGCATGTCATTGAGAATCGAGAACCTCCCCTTCAGCACTCCAAAACACCGCCCAATGACCATGCGGAGCGAGGAATGCCTATAGTTAAACAGCTCTTGTGGAGTTCTAGCTTGTCTGCTAGAACCTCTGTATTCTTATGCATGATATTTGACGAACTTGTGCGGTGGGAGGAATGCAGAGCCAATGACATACCTCGAATCGACAAGATAGTATAAGCCAATAACAACACAGAAAAGAGGCTTAACACGAATATAGTAAGTGAAACTGTAACAACATTAATAACTACATGAAACAGGGTATATTTAGTGTTCACCTTTGAATGGCCAAGGGAATTGAAATCCTAAATCGCTAGGGCCTCTTGCATCACTCATGAATCATGTGCACTACCCTCTCAGCTAGCATGCACGTACATGAACCTCATATCAAAATTACACGCACACATAACAGTCTGGGAGATGTCACTGGATTTATCCCAGTAGGCAGTACTTTTACAAGCCGGTGCAGAAGCACTGATGTGTGTACCATCAATAGCTCCTACACATTTTTGTTGATAGAACATACATTTCAACCGACTAGTCATAAGGTAACAAGAGTATAAGTTAACAATTTCCATTGACTGCCACACTATAAAATGAACTCCCTACTAACAATATCATCCTATGTACATATTTGTCTCAATTTAACTTTTGTCGTATCATCAAATATATTTATAATAAAAATGTATTTATACCTCAAACCATGGGTAATACTTCGTATTTCCACGAAGATGATGAGGGAGCTTAGTTGCATCCTGATCAGGCCTTATTATGAGGCACCCCACCAAGTGAATTGCCTGTAATGCCCGACGAAATCTCTGTTGAATTGTTTCTAGTGAATGCTGGAACCAGTTTCCAGTCACCCTCATGTCCGCATTATGCCCAAAAATATATGAAAGTGTGCCAATGGACTCCTCAATAGAGACAATTCTGGTGTCCTCTTCTAACAAGTGTAGCCTTTTCAACTCACTGCACAAATGCAAGTAAACATGCTTGTCCATGCGAATTGTATTATAACATGTTTGTGGATGTCCTTTAAGTGTCTCCTGCACATACGACTTCCCTAATAGAATACTAGTGCACATCAAAGTCTTCAAATAGTGTTTTTGGACGTAATCAATACAAATGGCGACATAGGCTGACATTATTTCATGTTCTACGTCACTGTGTTCGTAATCTGTGTTGCGGTCAACCATAGTGGAATCACAACTGTATGGCGACAGACGTTGTCAGCAATAGAAAAAGGATAATCATGATAATGTAAAAGAAATATAAGCTTACAAATGAGTAATAATATACTGTACTTTTCGAATTGAGTATAGCAGCAACCCTAACTGCTTGAATGGCTGCTGGAATGTTTGAAATAGATTGTGATTATGTCATAATTAAATTATTATAATTAATTAAAACACAAATAAATATAATACTTGTGTAAAATCAAAAGTTAACAATGTTAAATCAAATATTACTAGGGTTTTACTAATGCTGCCAATGAAGATTTATTACAATAACAGTAGTTATACAACAGAACAGAGTGTATTGAATTTAGAAATGAAAGCTTAAAGGCCTATTCCAATTTATTATGCACTTGTTGTACTATATGGGCAATTTTTTTTTTTTTTTTTAAAATCTCACTTCAAATAACGTTGCAACAAAATGTATTCATAACAATAGTGATAACATAATAAGTTTAATAACTAAAGTGAAAACATTTGGGTCAATAAGGCCTTTTTTTGGAGACAGTAAGGACTTTTTTTGGAGACAATGAAATCAAAAGAAAGAAAAAATCCATATACCTTTGTCAGTTTAGAGCCCCACCGGGTCAAAGTTTAGGATTACTCTCTCAGTTGCCAAATATTGCCACCGTATAGTCCAAAAAATTCGGTGTCCTTTCAACTTTTAACTTGACTCTTCTTGTCCAAAAAACCTAACTGAAGAGGAAAGTCATACAATGCCTCGTTACTTTTTGCGTTGATAGAAACTCTATATAAATTTTATCATAAATGTTATCATAAATACTGTCCAATATAAAGTGGAATTTAGAAGAAAGTATGGGCAGATAAATAACTTCACATATAGATACTGACAGTAGTTACTTGCACATATATGTAAAAAAATGATATAAATATAAATATAAGCTCCCCATTTACATTAAATATGCCCTATTTTCTTATTAAATGATCTAATGGAAATATTTGATATTGCAGCCTTACATAGATCATGGGCATATAAGCAATTAAATTAGGTTTTCAACCTATTTTCATTTCATTGAAGAAGATATAGGGATCCAATCAATTACATTTAATAATATGTAAAAGCCATAGTATGAACATCAAACTACCTCTCTCAGTAAAGAAAAAAAAAATCAAATTACCATTGTTCTAGTAAAGGAGACCTATAGGATTCTGATCATTCATATCTTTGATGATCGATGAAAGGATGAGTTCAAATACATGCTAGATATCCTCATATAAATATTATTACTGACTTAAAATTGATTTTCATTTTCTTCTTCTTTTTTCACGATATTTTTTAAAATTATTTGTATCCCAATTAACTTCAATTGAGAAAGAAGATAATCTTTTAAAGGTTTTGCAAACCTGTACAAAGAATAAAAGAGTCAACAATATCAGAATTCACATAAGTTGTACTTGAACTTTGTTAAGTTACTAAAAAATTCTTTCCTGCGAATTGTAAAGGGAGTTCTGGCTTAGAAAAAATTCACAAAGGATTCATCTGAAACAAACATCTCTAACAATTAGCTACAATACTAAGCAATACATGCGTGCATGTTTCAGCAAGGATGGATGCCAACTTTATCACAAAAGTAAAGCACTAATCACATCACATGTAATTAAAAGTAATAAATAAAATCAAAGAAAAGAAGGTTTAGTTTAGGCAAAATCTCATTGAGCATCCCCAATAAGGTTGCAGCCAATACTCTTAAAATGCATTGCACAACAAAAGAACCAAACTCAAAAAAATTTGCAGCCAACACATGTTTAGCATTATTCCTTAGCATGTTTTAGGCCATGCTTCAAGATGTTTCAGACCATCAGTTGGAAGTTTTGCTGGATCAATGATTTCTTATCCATTAGCAGGTTGTGTTTTGTTTCTCTATATATGTAGTACTCCATCAACAGCTTATATTTATAGAACTTTGCAACAAACAACAAAGATTGCTTAGGACAGCATAATGATTAGACAAACAACATCCACTAGTTAAAACAACAAATCTTGTCTTTGCAGCAAAGACAAATGAATGGTGCAACAAAGATAGTTGGAATAATCAGCACCAAAGCTAGTTTTTATAAACTTAGCACCAAAATTAGTTTTTGTACAATAAACTCAGCACCAAATGAATGGTGCAGCAAAGGCAGTTGGAATAATCAGCACCAAAGCTAGTTATTAACAACATCAACACCAAAGCTAGTTTTTTACAATAAAAGTAACTGGTTCCTTAACAAACCAGCAAATACTACCATCATTAACATACATGTTCACATATAGTAAGATCATTGTTCATTCGCACAGTAGAATGTGACCCCACTAAACCATACAACCAATGCAATAAAAAATGGTTCTAGTGGTAATTAGCATAATAAACATAACAACAGAAATAGTAGCTGCAACCCCACAAAAAATAGCCCAAACCTGCCCCCTTTCCTTAACCAACTCCCCTACAATAAATTACTCATTAAATCCATCCAGCCCCTTCTTCTATCTGGCCTCAGCATGATGAAAACGGCCCTACTATCGGGCTTTTGGAGTTCATTAAGGACCTTGAACATGGTGTAATCATCAACATTTTCAATACTGTTAAGAATTGCGATGGCCTTGTCCATTGAGAACCTATCACCCATTAGCGCAGATTCAACAGTTGTTTTTCGACTATTGTTATCCTTATCACTACGCCTTTTCCTTGACATGTTCGTGAACTCCATGATAGCATCAATGATATACTCAATGGGTTGTCCTTTCCTCTTCTTCCCGACAGAGGTCTCGAAGTGAGATGGCTGCTTTCCAACACACTTGCTGCATTGCCCTGTAACGAGGGCTTCAATCTCCTCTACATCGTCTGGACTATAAGGTTCGACATTGATGTGTACTCCATGCGTTAGGAAAGCGGCATCCAATTCTCGCTCTTCATCACTATTAGGGGTTGGTTGGGTGGAGGAAATTTGGAGTAATCCAGTTGCAGTGCCTGTGCTGAAGAGCTGTCCTAGCAGATCATAGTGGTTTAGCCCCTTTTTACAAAACTCTTTGCACCAAAGGTTGGCCTATCAAGATGTGGTATATATGAGATTATTCACATGTGGTATATATAGGATTATTTATATGAAAACTTTAGTGAATCAACAACATGAAAAGAAAAAAGTAAACCTATAACACTCATCGCCACTGCCTGTGCCCACGCCGCGTCAATACTTGTGACGGTGTTCGTAACAGAATCCCATCTCATTCCGGTTCAATCGATTAGCTGGGCAAAAACACGGTGTCTTAGCTTTAACCTTTGATATTTCTGGCGTAATTGGTCTTTGCAATAGGCTTTTTTGGCTTGTTGATTGAACTCGTCTCAGACAATTGCCCCAAGCCCTTTTTTGAATTGCCCAAAAGGCATGTTGCCTTTGGCTTCTTCTTCAACCAAAACATCAATGAAGTGCTTCTCAAAAGGTGGAGGCCATAACTTCCAATCCTCAACATTGGATGATGCAGCCATCTAATAAGAGATACACACTGAAGCCAAAAATATCCACTAACATGGTTGCCTAGTAAATTCAAGGTTTCTGTTTTCCTAATTAGTTTTATGATCTCTTAAACTTGAACCTAATCCTCACCAATACCAGTAACTGAAGAATAGTAAAATGGTCATTTGCACAAAAAACTCTACCAAACATGTTGTAGTATTATGTATTAAAAATGATACAGCTAGAGCATCACGTTTACCAATTAACTCAAACCAGTTATTACAAGTATATATAATAGAGATTGCAGTGAAGACAAGTTACATACAGCATAGGGAAACAAAACAAAATTAACATCACAATTATAAATGATTGATATGAAATCAAATATACACTTTAGGCCTTTATTAATGATTTCTGATATAAAGCCCATTTTTCTAAACTCAATCTTTTAGCTTCAAAAAGCCCATTTAACTAATTAAACTTAGATTTAGTTAGATGGGCATGGAGGAAAATTGTGTCCAAAATCAAGAGCAACAATCAACAATCAACAGCAACTAGGAACAAATACAATAACAAAATTGAACATTGAAGTCAACAGCAAAATTAAATACTTACCGTAGGTGCAGGAACTGCATTGGAGGAGGATGAATATGGAGGAATGACTGAGGAGGAAGATGTTGTGTCTGCAAGCTCCATAATATACTCAGCTAATGGTAGATGCGCTGTGCAAGGGCATTTATATTGATTTGAGATAAGGTCTGATGGTTGTTTGAAAAAGTCTTGCCCAAAACAGTGAGGAAAAGTGTGGCTGGAGTGTTCAAGTAAATATGGTGGTTGGGAGATGAATCAGGTTGTACGATTTGGGGATTAATTTTGGCAAATTTAGGGTTTCGTAATTTGGGTTCTCTGTGTGTTTATGAACGAGCTCAGATGACCGTTGGGACAAGTAATGAGGGATTCGAGTGGGTGTGTAGGATTAATGGAGGGTTAATGAATGGAGCTACCTGCCAGGTGATGGGACTAGATTCTGTGCAATAGGGAGAGGAGAAGAGCTTCGGGAAGGATGAGAGGGTAGAGACTCTGAACCGACGCATGGGAGAGAAGAGAATTGAGGTGTCACTTCAGGTGGGCCCCATGTGTTTCAACCAAATGGTAATATATCTCAAACACCATTTGAACAACATAACTCGAACAACATTTGAACAACACATCTTACTAAACACATAACTTAGTGTGGGGCCCACCTGTTTGGGCATTTAAACAACAAACAACGGTGCTAAAACTCCCATACCAAACGACCCCTTAATGTTTTGAAAACTTAAATTTCTATTATTTTATGTGTTAAGACTAGACTTAAGGTTTGTTTGGGATTCGCTTATGATGAGAATCAACAAGCATTCAAGGATTCATTGCATGTTCCAGTTGGGCCTATTACCAGAGCAGGATTCAAGAAGATCAAAGAAGCACTTAATGGGCTGATTCAAGAGATTTTGGCTGATTCTAACGCGGGACATTCCAAGCTTAGCCCAAAGGAAGATGATGGAGTAATAAATTTAATCCAAACTATTGAGGGCTAGTCTGCTTTGATTAGGCGTGATTTATGGCATAGATTAATGGCTGATTGACTTTCCAGCCCCATATTAGTTAATAGTCATTTTTCATATTCTGGAACTTATTATTTTAGACCAGATCTACCTTAATTTTAAGCTTCTATTATTTAGAACGTTTTTTAGCTATTTTTCTATTTTGGATATGCTAATTTTAGACCAAATCAACTTTTTTTTAGGGTTTTATTATTTAGTACGTTTTTCATATTTTCTATTTTCAGTCATGCCTTGTAAATAGCATGCACTCATTGTAATAGAGAGAACTATTGAATAAAATCAGAAAATGTGAGGCTTTGCTTTTCTTTTGGTTCTTCAAGAACTTTGAACTTATCAGAGATTCTTCCTTGTGGTGTTCAAACTTTATACCTTTGGTTCGTGATTCAATTATAATCATTGGGTCAAGGTGTTACTCTTATACCTTTGGTTCGCGTTTCGATTATAAACGTTGGGTCAGGGTTTCTATCAAAAATCTGAATTTTAGTTTTCTTGGGCAAGTATTCCAATATTTTTGTTGGGTCTCAAAGCGTGTCGATTGAGGTTCGCATCAGCTTATTTTGCTAAAACTGAAAACTTTTTGCTGAAAGTATTATAGATAAAGGTAAAAGTTAACTGAAATAGTATAGTGAGACCCATGAATAGTACTAAAAAGTGCAATGGAGCCCATGAATAGTTGTAAAAATAAGCTGAATAGTAAAATATGTTGGCAAAAATAAGTGTTGCCAAATGCACACTTGCTAGATTTTGTTACTATTTTCTTTTTTGCTTTTTTCTTCTTTTTTTTATGATGTGTATATGATGTGAGGTTTACATCTTGCATCTTTAGAATTCGATTTTTCTCATTTTATTTTGTATTCATTAATTAATACAGTAGTGATTTGTCATTTGATATTTATATTAACTTATTCTACTATCACAATTTAACTTAATAATTTTGTTAATTCGTTTAGAAACAGCTTATTTAGCTCAAACCAAAAACTTTTTGCTGAGAGTACCATAGATAAAGCAAAAAAGTAGCTGAAATAGGATAGTAGGACCCATAAATAGTACCAAAAATTGCAATGAGACCCCTGAATAGTAGCAAAAATAAGCTAAGTGTCCGTTTGAAAACAGCTTATTTAGTTGAAACTAAAAACTTTTTGCTGAAAATATTGTAAATAAATGTAAAAATTAGCTAAAATAGTACAATGTGACTCATGAATAGTACCAAAAAGTGCAATAAGACTTATGAATAGTAGCAAAAATAAGCTGAATAATAAAATAAGCTGGCAAAAATAATCAATGCCAAATGCACACTATTTAGCTGAAACTGAAAACTTTTTACTAAAAGTACTGTAGATAAAGGTAAAAGTTAACTAAAATAGTACGGTGAGACTTATGAATAGTACCAAAAAATGCAATGGAACCCATGAATAGTAACAAAAATAAGCTAAATAGTAAAATAAACTGACCTTTTAAGCCAATGCCAAACGCAACCTAAATAATAATAAAAATTGGGTTTTTAAGCCAATGCGGAATAAAACCCATAGCTCCACCATTGGTCCTAATATAGTAAAACTTACACCCTACATGCTTTGCGCCAAGTGATTCAATATATATGTATATTATAGTTTGTTAAACTAATGTGTTGTTATTCATCTCATTAATTATTCAGATAGTGGTTTTTTTTTTTGGCAACAAATGCTTAAATTCTCACTAATTAGAATAATTCAATTTAGGTAAAAGCCTATAAGTCAAGTTTCAAGTAATCTAAAATTCTACCCCAACTATAATTCAATTTAGGTAAAACACATCCACGTGTTGTGGCTGGAGCGATTACGTATGAATAACTTGCATAATTTATGCATCAACACTGCATTAATGTGTCCTTTTGTTTTGTGTTATGGTCACATTCCTCTTTTTGCTTTTTGATACTAGTGTATGCAAACCTTTTATATAAGTTTGTTTATTTTGAGCTTTCATTTTGCAACTTGATGTGTATTGTCCCATGGATTTTTTTTGTAATACCGTTTACCTCATGATTTTGTTTTTTAAAAAATAAATTTTATTCTTAATTTGTTCTTTGACATATGCAACTAAATAGTTAAAAAAAAAAAAAAAAAAGAACTTCTAGAACTGTTTTTTTGGTCATATATGGCTCCACTTAGATAATCATGGCAAATTATTGGCAAATATCATGACCTACACTTTAATTTTAAAAGAAGTGTTGGTTTCTTAGGAGTTGAGCTATTCTTCCTTTTTCATTATGTACAATAATGAATGGCTAGTTGAAATGAAACATTCTTGTTTGCACGGACGTGTATTTTCTAAGTGTTTTTCTCCCTCCTCATTTGGTAGGAAAATTGACTGGGGCAAAGCTTTTGTCAGGCTTTTATCATGATTATCATTGAATAAAATTTGATTATAAGTCCTATGAAAGTGCTTAATTTTTTTTAATAATCATTATCTTCCCAAACATAATTATTTTATTAATAAGGTTATCGATAAATTTTGAGTCTACTTCAAAAAAAAATCTTGTTGCATGCTTTTTTTTTTTTTTTCAATAATTTGGAATAGAAAGCTCTCACTTATTACAACCTTTATATGAGTTTTTTTTTTTTTCATAAGAAAGATTTTAGGCCTACAACTCCTGTTCTTTATAATTTATGCTTTATCTATAATTTGTAACTTATAAACCAAAATGATTACATAAATAGAGGTGGCTGACATGGACATCCGAGTAGGTGCTGTTATAAAGCGGTCTTATTTAGAAAGCTGCTGATAAGGATAATGTTTGCATGAAGATGAAGAACATCCAGAGAGATAAGTCAACACAACACGATCCAGCTGAGCAACTGAAGGATAACTGATATTGCTTGGTTATTTAATTTCATCTTAATAATAATTAATAATTTCCTAAAGTATTTGTATTTAAATTCAAGTTGTATTTGTATTTGCCATGTTATGATTTCCTAAAGAACATTTGGATTTAACTTAAGTTGCAATCAAGTGGGTTTGTCTCACATCGCCCAAGTGTGTGTCTCCCAATGGGTTTAAAGCCTTCACACAGCATTC
The DNA here is from genome assembly GCA_023055345.1 of Quercus wislizeni. Taxonomy (NCBI): domain Eukaryota; kingdom Viridiplantae; phylum Streptophyta; class Magnoliopsida; order Fagales; family Fagaceae; genus Quercus; species Quercus wislizeni. The sequence continues at coordinate 5,305,210 of JALGQJ010000014.1, forward strand.
AAGAGTTACCGGCTTTTGTATGTTGTGAGTTGTGTGATATTAAACCCGGGTTCTCACTCTCCTCTGTGTGTGTGTTTCAGTAAAAAAAAAAAAAAACTTAAGTTGTATTTGTATTTGCCACCATGTTATTCAGGATCCAATGCAGAAATTCCTTGCAATTTCCCTGGTTTAAGTTTGTGTTGGGTCTAGAGAGACGCATGTAGTTATGCTCCTCAGACTCTGGCCAAATGGTCATTATATATCTTGCTCTTTTGATATTGGGAATGTTCCTCCCTGTTTTGTTGATGTCATTAATTAGGAGAGAGGCCTCGTAAACTTGTTTCTCCATTATTTATGAGTTCAGCATTGAATGAAGTAAACAGATAATTAATATTTTTTTTTTTAAATGTCTATTTCTTTTCTTAAGTTCAATTTATGTTCATCTCAAATTCACTATCTTTTACATTTAGTCATTTATCCCATTCAAATCAGGTGCCTAGGCCATATGGATATAACAGCAAAAGTGAAAATAGTTCCGACGACGGGTGGCAGGATTCTGATTATGATGCTGCCAAATGGGATTTAGCTACCAAAGATGGTTGGAGCAGTTTTCCAGTTGCTAAAATTCAAAACTCACCTGGAAATTAATGAGGTTTTCCCAAGTCTTTGGAGGTGATAGCGGAAGTGGCAGTGGCTGTAATAGTTGGGGTGGTGGAGCTAGGTGGCAAAGACAATGGTGCCGATGGAAATGATCGGTGTTGGTATTGATAATGGGGTTTTGGGTTTGGTTACTGCCCCTAAGAGTAGTCATTCACAATCCCAACCTGGGAATGGATGGTCTGAAGCAGTTTAGTTGTGGTTGGTTATATCACGAGTTCTAGGGCCAAAATGGCCATTTAACAATAAAATCACAACTATTTAGTTAATAGTCTAGTTTTGAAACATTATATATAACTAGCAATTCGAGTCTAAGACACTCGATTTTGAACAGTAAATCGAGTCTTTGAGACTCGATTTTCATGGTCTAAATCACATCTTATGTGGCATTATTTTCCACGTGGACCGCTTGAAAATCGAGTCTTAAAGACTCGATTTACAACTTATATATGCCTAAACAGCACCAGCCAAGAAAACAGAGCAAGAAGGAGAAAAAAAAAAAAAAAAAAAAAACGCAGAAGACCGTGACCTGGGTAGAGCTAGAAGGAGAAAAAAAAAAAAAAAATGCGAAGACCGCGACCTGGGTCGCGCGACCCAGGTCGCGCACCTGGGTTCGCGCGACCCAGGTCGCGCACCTGGGTTCGCGCGACCCAGGCCGCGCACCTGGGTCGCGTGGGTCGCGCGACCCAGGTGCGCGACCCAGGTCGCGCGACCTGGGTCGCGCGACCCAGGTCGCGCGGCCTGGGTTCGCGCGACCCAGGCGCCGCACCTGGGTCGCGCGAACCCAGGTGCGCGACCTGGGTTCGCGCGACCCACACAATCTCTTTCTCTCCCTCTCTGATCTGATTATTTCTCTCTCTCTTATCTGGTCTCCCTCTCTCTGATCTGAGTCTCTCTGTTCTGATCCGGTGAGGCTTGGACTTGGAGATTTTTAAAATTTTTTTGAAATATAAATCGAGTCTTTAAGACTCGATTTTCAAGCGGTCCACGTGGAAAATAATGCCACATAAGATGTGATTTAGACCATGAAAATCGAGTCTCAAAGACTCGATTTACTGTTCAAAATCGAGTGTCTTAGACTCGAATTGCTAGTTATATATAATGTTTCAAAACTAGACTATTAACTAAATAGTTGTGATTTTATTGTTAAATGGCCATTTTGGCCCGAGTTCTAGTCTCTCTCTTTTCCTAGTCTCTTTTGAATGTTTTGACATTACATAAAAAATGTAGAACCCTTTTTGGACCTACACTGGCTGTACATCCCAGGTGAAGTAATTTGCGACAGTTTATGTATCAATGGTATTAATACAATAGTAAAATTTATCTTGCTCAAATACTTGGTTGCAGAGTGAAGTCTTTCATTCTAGTTCTGTCAACTTGTCAAGACTTTCCATTCTCTCTACTCGTTCTAATTTCCTTATTTCTTGGATGGATAAGAATTTCACACCTGACCATGGTAAAATCTAGTACATTTTGGTTTTGTATTTTCACCTATATGAGATTAAAAGGTCTTTATTACTGGATTTAATCAAGGTCTTCATTGCTAAGATAGTAGGATTTGGTTGCATAGAGGATAGTTTTTGAGCTCTAACAAATTTCCAGTTGTTATCAAACCATTAGTAAATGATGCAGTAAACGACAACAAAACTTTAGTCCCAAATTTGTGAGGTTCAACTATGAATTCTCAATAGATTAAAAACAAATGTTTGAGGATTTAAAGCTTAATTTGTTACATTTTATGTTTAGGGTTAGTAATATACCTGTCCAATGCACTCATTAATTAAAAATTCTATATAAATGAGCCACTTGGAATTTTATTAGTTTCATATGGATTAAATTATCGAAATGCAAACATATATTATGCTACTTGGCATAGAGATGGTTATTGGTACGTAATGTATACGTTGTATTATATTAAATTACAAAATTATTATGATAGATGATCAATATAATTAAAATGCAATTTAGATTTCATTTTAAAATTCTTCAAATTATTTGAAATAGAATTTTAAACCCCCATTGCAAGCAGTGTTGTAAAAGCATCTATTGCACTTAAGCGCATAAGCATAAGCGTGCACTGCAAGCGCATATTTTTCAAAAATAATATAAATAATTTCTAATAAAATGATAAATGGCATATGGGAAAAAAGGTTCATAAACTCATAATAGTAACATATTTTGCTAATTAGATCAAATGGATAATGAAATTGCACAATTGGTACATTCAAATTTTATACCAGTTATTTCAATTTCTTAAAACTTTTTTATAGTAAAATTTAAAACAATTATTAACAGATAACAATATGATAATAATCTACTCATTGAAAGTTTAAACATACCATCTTGTAAAATTCCCTTGTACTTTATAATAATACTGTGCGTACCCAAATATGGATATTAGGCTCAACCTTTACTTGGGCTCACAATCTATTTGTATTGTGAGCTTTGGGTTTCCTACTATGGGTGGTCCTATACTCGAAAACCCAAATGCACTCATGTTTCCTCAAACTCCTCTCTTTACCTCACAGAGTCGCTCCCCTTCTCTCTTAGAGTGGTTGCTCTTTTCTCTCAATGTTCTCTCCCGAATTGCCAACCCTCCTTTCTTCCTTCATTCTCCTATTTATAGCCTTAGATGAGTGGAGGTGTTATGATTACTTCTCCTTACTAGTGCGAATGTGGGTCCAATTCCATCATCTTTAGGTGGGTTTTATGGCGGAAAGGTGGTAGTGGCATAGGAACTAATTCCCACCTCCAGAAGCCCACCCGGCAGCGATATCCCCAAAGGCACTACCGGACAATTGAGTATAGGGTAACTCCGAGAAACGATGCCCCCGACTAGGTTTGAGATGATCGGGAGGGGTTTGCTTGGGGCATTCAAGCTAGCGCAATCTTATTTCAGCTTTGGGGCCCAAGTTGGACCCTAAGGGGTCCGGATCGAGGCTAAAGGTCCAAAATGGAGATAGGATCATATGACATGTCGCGAGGCTTGGGCCCGAGGCCCATGGGGCCCGGGCCCAGTCCCGTACAATAGCCCCCCCTTGATTCCTGTTTGAAACTCGGGCATGATTCAAGGAAGGCATGTCTAGAGATTCCCTAGGAAGCTTAGGTGTCAGTCACTAAACAGATGGGATGGTCATTAATACGCTTTAAAAAAGGGTGTTACACCACCGCTATCATAACCTGAGGTTCGCAAACCGAAATTACGCGTGTAGGGGTAACAAAAAGGATCTAGAAGGGTTTTCCTGCCTTTCTTCTTCATTAAATGCTCCTATCCTATAAATACTTCCCGTTCTTCCTTTATATCACTTTTCGCTTTCTTACTCTCCAAAATCTCTCTCTGCCGAGCACTCCTCTATTATGCATAAGTTTCTCTACTCTTTTCTTCTTCTTTCAATTTTTCCTTTGCTTTAGAGTATAAGAATGGGGTTTTCCCATCTCCTGTCTTCTAGGGCGTCTCTGGCTTTTAGGGAGGTCTTCAATATTCCTGAGGACGTGGAGGTGGTGTATTGTCACGAGGGTGACATCGCCCTTCACCGTTGTTCTGGGTCTAACACATCATTTTTCCCTTTGATGGCTATCCTAGAGGGAGGGGTTAGGTTTCCAATAGACCTCTTTTACTTAGTACCCTTAGGTTCTATGGTCTATGTCTTGATCAATTTCCTCCCAATTTTTACCAGGTCGTTAGTTGTGTTAGTAGATTAAACCAGTTATACGGGTTACAATTGAACCACCACTACATAAATTTCATGTACAGTTTGTGTGGCAATATTAGGTCTAACTATTACTTAAAAGCAAGGGATCTATGAGTAAGGCTTATATCATGCCTTCCCGATTCTAACCAAAATTCCGCAGGGGAATACATTCGAGTGAGTGGCAACTGGCTTGCCGATGAACTCCCCTGCCCACTTTCGCCACGCGATGTTGGTTGGTACCAAACATCTTTTACTTTTTAGTCATGTTTTACTCGTGATTGATTTGCTCAAATAGGTACTAACTAGCTTTTTTATTATTTTTATGCATATAGCAAAAGGTTCAAGCTAGACATCAGAGTAGTGCATGTGAGAGATCTAAATTTCGTGCTCTAGTCTAAGATATTTGTGAACTCTGACGGGCAGTTCCGGGCGTCGCACCTCATTCTCGGCTACACTCCTGTCTATACAACTTGGCAGCCGTTCAGGCCAGCTTTATTAGTGGATAGCCCATTGTTATCGTATATCGACGTTCGTCATGCCAACTTCCTCCCCCCACAACTAACTGTAGGTGAAGCCCATGATCTCGGCCCACGATACACAGCCTCGGACGAACTCGTACCAGTAAAGGACGCCTCAGCTGAACTTGTGTCACAAAACCGTAGGGTCCACGTGCCCGTTAAACCTGAAGCCCTCGTTCAAGTAGTCGAGCCAGCAGCGACCGAATCAGCCAACTCCTTGGGAGTTGAATCTGACCCTGGTGACAAGATGGTGACTAGGCGGACGATGACCATTGGCCGCTTCATACCCGGTGCCCGACCAGCCTCACAACAGCAAGAACCCAGGGGTAGAGACCCAACTCCCCCTCCTCTTGCCCCCAACCGTTCTTGGAAGAGACAGCATACGACTGAGCAACCTCCCGCAAGCTCAGGGGATGCGCCCACAAGGACTCCCCCTCAAGTATCTGGAGGAGTCATTGTCCGGGAGCCGCCTACCCAAGTCAGGACAAACATGGCGTCCTCTTCTCGGTCTGAGGTGAGCTAGCAGCCCACCTTAAAGCTCGGAGACAAGCCCTTGCCTGCATCCGCCAGTGTAAGGACATGATCCTTGGGTGAAGGGGGGCGGGTTGCCCAGAGTCTGGTGCAGGGCCTCCTATTACCCAATGACGTTCATGTTTTCTCGGACGCAACCGAGGAGTCTCTGGCTAGGCAGTTGCAGTGGCACACCATAGCGATAATTTCTTATCCCTTTGTTTCCCCATTTTTTTTGATGCGCATGCATTCCCTTTGCTTTCATAATTATCATTGCTACGTTATCAGGCCGCGAGCTGACCTACGTCCTTGATAAGAGGCTGAAGGAGGTTTCTAAGGATGTTAAGCGGGAGAAGGCTCTTAAGGAGGTTGCTACAACTACCGCGAAGGAGACGGTAAAAGCTGCTAAGGCCGCGAAGAAGAAGGTTGTTGTATCCGAGAAGGCTAGAGTGTTGGCAGAAAAGAAATCCACAGAGCTAGAAATGAAGTTGGGCAAGACCGAGCTCAAGCTGGCGGAGGCTAAGAGCCTGAACCTTGCACAAGCCGACAAGTTAGCTGACCTGAATGCAGCTCTAGAAGCTTGTGAGAATAAATGGTACAACGAAGGTTTTGCCGATGCAGAAAACTTTGCAGACCAGGTCGTTTGTCAAGCCTAGAAGCTCGGATTCGAGGAGGGGTGGTTGGCCACGCTGCAAGCTATGGGGGTCCTTAAAGACTCCCCATTAAGGAACCCCGACCATCCCCTTTCTCGATCCCTCTCCTGCCGCCCAGAATCCTTCCGATGTTATTGATGAAGAAGAGACTCCCAGCATAAGGGAGTTGGTGCGGGCAATTGATTCCCACATGGAGTTAGTTGACCTAGAAGTCACCAGTAACCTCCGTGTTGGTGATCAACCTGACGATAATGTACAACTTCAGCTGCCTCCATCAACTCAGCAAACCGGGGATGTAATACAACAACCATCCAAGGATGCCGCCCTGCTTCAGCCTGCCGATCCTTTAGCCTAATACCTAAATTCAATTTCTGCTTTTTCGCTTTTCTTTAGTTTAATTAACTTCTTTATTTTTACTTGGTTTGCCTACCGTCACCGAGTTGTGGTGACAGAACAATGATTTGACTCTTATTTTCCTAAGTTTTATTTTCCTACAGTCACCAGGTTGTGGTGACAAAACATTGGTTTAATTTTTATTTGTTTGCTTTATATGATCTGGGTATGGTGACTGAACGTTTGCTTTAATCACATTTATGAATGTTTGCTACTAAGTTATTCTTTCCGTCAAGTTCTTCCATATATATATATATATATATATATATATATATATATATATACTCCTAATAACCGGGTAGTCTAGTCATGGTTTGCCTTTGAACGGTGATTGAAATTGTTTTTTCATTTATCTTCAAAAGGATAGGTTATATTTGGGCATGTATGATGACCAGGACCAGTCTAGAAGAGACCATCCATATCTAGAAAGAATTGGCTCCTTGGCGATAAGAACTAAATTCGACATACATTGACTTATCTAGGAAAATTTAGTGTAGGGTAATCACATTCCCCATGATTTGGATTGAATCCGAGAGACTGGTTTCAGTCCCCCGATGTAATCTTCGTGCGCCCAGTGACTAGAATAAAGCCAGGAAGATTGTTTCTATTCTTGAAATAACTCAATGTAAGATTTCCGTCCGTCTGGTGATGAAGATTTAACCAGGAACTGGTTTTTGTCCTTAGATAAAATTTGAGATTAGGTTTTCACCTGTCCGGTGATGAAGATCGAACCGGGCACAGTTTTCTGTCCTTAGATAAAATTTGATATTAGGTTTTCACCTGTTTGGTGATGAAGATCAAACCGGGCACATGTTTCTGACCTTAGATAAAATTTGGGATTAGGTTTCCACCTGTCCGATGATGAAGATTGAACCGGGCACAATTTTCTGTCAGATAAAATTTGAGATAAGGTTTCCACCTATCTGATGATGAAGATCGAGCCAGGCACAGGTTTCTGACCTTAGATAAAATTTGAGATTAGGTGTCCACCTGTCCGATGATGAAGATCGAACCGGGCACAGGTTTCTGACCTTAGGTAAAATTTGAGATTAGGTTTCCACCTATCTGGTGATAAAGATCGAATCGGGCACAGGTTTCTGACCTTAGATAATTCGTCCCAATTCTTCTCACGTTCATTGACTGAGGCTAATGAGTTAACAACAATGGAATTATAAGTACAAATACATCTGCATGGATAAACATCACTTTCGTATTGATTAACAATATGCACATGTAACAGTACACATAATTCATATCCCCACGCACTGAAAATCAGTGGTAGATTTTCTTCAAATTGTGGGCATTCCATGGCCAGGGAAGTGGTCTTTCGTCCAAATCCTCCAAATAATACGCCCCTGCGCCTGCAATGGTAGTGACTCTATAAGGTCCCTCCTAAGTTGGTGCTAACTTCCCTGCATTGACATCTCGTGTATTCACCACTACCTTTCGAAGTACTAGATCTCCCGCTCTAAACTCCCTTTTCCTTACATCCCTGTTGTATCTCTGGGCAAGTTTTTTCTGATATTCTGCCAGCTGTATAGTCGCTAATTCCCGGTGCTCCTCCAACAAGTTCAATTGTTTCAGCATCAACTCCGAATTCTTGGTAGGGTTGAATCCTAAAACCCGAGCACTGCACAAGTTTATCTCTGCTAGTATGATCGCCTCCGCTCCATATGTTAGAGAGAATGGGGTTTCTCCTGTGGACCTTCTTATGGTTGTTCGGTACACCCACAGAACATTAGGCAACTCCTCTTCCCACCTACCCTTAGCACCTTCTAATCTCATCTTTAATCTGTTCACAATGGCCTTGTTAGTAGCCTCGACTTGGCCGTTGCTCTGTGGATATGCCGGGGTAGAATACCGGTTTGTGATGCTGAGACTGCCACAAAACTCGTGGAAAGCTCTGCTATCAAACTGCAACCCGTTGTCTGACACTAAGGACTCTGGTACCCCAAACCTCGTCACTATGTTTCTCCATACAAATTTCTTAACATCCACATCCTAGATGTTTGCCAACGCCTTTGCCTTTGCCCATTTGATGAAGTAATCCACGGCCACTAAAACAAACCTTCGATTTCCTCTGCCCATTTCTTCCTTCATTCTCCTATTTATAGCCTTAGATGAGTGGAGGTGTTATGATTACTCCCCCTTGCTAGTGCGAATGGGGGTCCAATTCCATCATCTTTAGGTGGGTTTTCTGGCGGAAAAATGTAGTGGCTTAGGAACTGATTCCCACCTCCAGAAGCCCACTTGGCAGCGATATCCCCAAAGGCACTACCGAACAACCGAGTACAAGGTAACTTCGAGCAACAATGCCCCCAACCAAGTAAGAGATGATTGGGAGGGGTTTGCTTGGGGCATTCAAGCCAGCGCAGTCTTATTTCAGCTTTGGGGCCTAAGTTGGACCCCGAGGGGTCCGGATCGAGGCTAAAGGTCCAAAATGGGGACAAGGTCATATGACGTGTTGCGAGGCTTGGGCCCGAGGCCCATGGGGCCCGGGGCCCAACCCCGTACAAATACATAGTCGGGATAGTTATGATCAAATAAAGTAAATGGTTCAATGAAAATAAATCAAGTCCAAAAACTACAAGAATATTAAATTATCCTTCTTGATTTCTTTTCATATGTAAAAAAAAAAAAAAGGTTTGTGTAATACAGCACCTTAAGAATAGCGTTAGTTTAATTAGTCAATGACCATGTGGTTTTCTTCAAAATCAAGGAGTTAAGTCATATATATTTTGTTCCCAAAAAAAAAAAAAAAAAAAGCACATCCAAATGTTCTTTTTGCTTCTTCAAAAAGTGTTAGAAAAGTGTGCTTAAGGCACGCTTCATTAAATGAGCTTTGCTTTGATCATGTGAAGCGCTCAGACCTTGGAGCTTTGAGCTTTAAGTGTTTAGGCACACACTATTAACAACACTAGTTGTAGGGCTTCACATTGGCACCCTAGCGGAGATTGATCTGAGAAATTGTGTTGACTGAGGATCATCAATATGTCTTTTAAAGTATGCTACAAGCTGATCAATGTCCGCAAACATCCTATTCTGGAACTTAAATCCCTTAGGATATAGACCAATACATTGATGGTGTGCATTTGTACTCTTTATGTAAGTTAGGATAAATGTGCCTGGATGCTCATGTGAGATACTCAAACAGTAAACTATCCTCATAGGATTCTCTGATTTCTCAATCCTTAGGAGTTCATCAACTTCTGCTTTTGTGCCCTTCCTGAACTTCCGATATCTTAGCATCCCTTTTAAGTGAGACACCAAGGGATCAACATATCGATCCATCACCTACAAATTTTTTTAAAATTTTTGGATAAGTAATAATGAACTATTGGAAGATAAAAAAACAAGAAGTTTACACATGATATAAACAGCTAAATCGATTTTAACTTTGTTTATGCCAATATCAAATCCAAAAAGTGACATCAAGAGGCACAAAAGCCCATACCATTACCCCCAATGTGTAAACTACAACAATAATATAATATTGTTTTTTCTCCAAAATCATAGATACTTATTAAATGACAATTTGACTACAAATTTGTACACTAAATCCTTGTTCTGCTGTGATGTGAAGCTAAGCAACACTCCACAAAGGATGTATTTCTTACTGGAATATGCATAATATCTACTAATTCAGTAATGACAGCTCATAGCCTTAGCAAACTTAAAAAGGGATTCCATCTTTCCCTCAATAATAATAATTCTATGATATAGTTGTCATTAGTTCTACTCATTCAAGATAGAAGGCATTCCACATATAAGGTGTGATTTGGTAGGTAAATCCAGCTAACTTTGGGTATGAAAGCTCTCAAGTTCAATTTTCAGAATGCCCCCCATTAATCAATACCCATGTTGAACCAATTACATATTGAATAATGTCAAGTTTGATTCAGAACTTAGAGCAGTTAACCACTGTCATCAATATGCGACTTCAATGAACAACAACTAATCAGAAAACAACCCTCTGAAGAAAAATACTAACCTCATCCAAATCCTCAAAAGTGTCCTCCCCAATTTTCAATGACTTCCCAATACGAAGTAAGCTTGTGATGTCTTTGTGCTCCTTTCCACCTTCAACTATGTCCTTATGAGCATAAACTCCATCATAAACTTTGAGAGTTAGAATTAGATGGGAAGGTCCATGAGAACTGGGGCTGATGATACTCTGGCCAGTATCCTTGTCAGACAAGAACTGTAAGATCCAAACATCATAAAAATGTATTAAATTCTTGCCAACATATGAAAGCACCTAGTATACAAAACATAATGACAATTAGTGAAAAACAAAGAAAACCCTATCTTGGTCCATTCCAGAAATGGTATACTATGACTTAAATCCTATAATTCAAGTAAAACCCAAGCACAAAGTATCAACAAATAAGATACAATTTAAAAGAATCTCAATTTATTCACATCCAAAAGGGAAGAAAAATGATCCTTGTGCATGCATGCGTAACTTACATATTAGAAAAAAGTAGATATACTAAAACTTATAAAGAAGGAAAACTTCGACAAGATTTCTTTGAAAAGTATAAATGATCCTTGTGACTGACAAGGTTCAAAATTCCATTAAACCTAACAAACAAGTTATTAGTACACAAGATATCAAAAATGTTTTAGTTGACAACATACCTCCTTCGCTTCATCTAAGGTAATATTCTGGAAGTGGGGGTGAACAATCATCCTTGGCTTAAAATGCTTCTTTGCGAGCTCCTTTTCTTTGCGAGCTTTGTCTTGCCTACTCAGCCTGCTTTGTTCTTCATGGTAGTATGGATCAAGGTGTCTAACATAATGATGTTGGTTACTTCGCATCTCACTCTCTCTACAAACTAGGAAGACCTGATACCTGTTCTTTTGAATTGATTTAATCTTGCAAGTGAGAATGTCACCTTCATGTAGCCTGTCTGACAACTCAGCCTCCCTCCACTCATCTGAATAGTCTTCCTTCATGAGTATCCCAGTCAAACCAGATTCAAGCACACAAATTGCTTTCTGACCTTGCACCCTACGGACAGTGGCTTGCACAATTCTTCCCTCAGCAAGGGTCTCCTCAGTTTCACCAGAAATCATATAGAATTCATCATCTTGACTAGGCTCTTCATATTGCTTACGCCAATCCTGAAAACCCTGCATCAGTTCCCTTTTTATGTCATAAAAAGTTTCTGTCTTATTCTCACGGTTCTTGCCACTAGCATATAAATCAACATCAAGGCCTTTCAAAATCCTAGGTCGATTTCTAACATGCTCTACTGCCATCTCCAGTGCATCATCATCATCATTTGTGTCAGCTCTTATGTCCTCATCATAAACGTCTTTGGCCAACTCTTGTGCAAGACCATAAGATTCTGGATGTATTCTTGTATCATCTAGCAAATCAATGAACTGGCTGCTACTAGCAGCCAATCCACTCCGCCGGACACGCAAGAAACCAACCGAATTGACAAACACCTTTTTACCAAGTCCATGCACCGTGACAAAGTCCTTTCGAGTAAATATTGCCCCAGCTCTTACCAATGACCTCTGCAGAGATGCTGCCTTCCTAGGTCCAAGCCCAGAAATGAACTGTAGAGGAGCAAACAACCATTCATGACTGATAGCCAAATTAATGTCAACACCCACTTGGTTTGTTACGTCTACCAAAACCTGTTCAATCATTCCATATTTCTCATCTGGGTTTATAAAGTTCTCTAGCGAACTAAGTTTCCATGATAAGATTTCCCTTCCCGATCCACATAGCGTTGCAATCATTGCCAAAGGATTTTGCAAATATCGCCCGAGAGCGACAGCCCGTTTAACAATGCCTAAAAAAACAAGAGAACAAAATCAATTAAAGAAGCCTAGAAAACATTAAAAATAAGAAAGGTAATAAAATATGTACCTGATTGCCCAGGTAGCTGGTCAGATGAAATCCGAGAGTTCTCATAAAGGCGAGGTAGAGACTCATCCCCATAAACAATGCTTAACCCATCCATCTCATGCCCGACATCTCTGGGATTTTCCTCCACCATCTTGAAAATAATCTGATAAACATGCAGTAAACTAAAATAAGACCACATCCAACAAATGAGAAATTAAGAACAAGAACTACATCACTGCTCCACACAGAAAGAGATTCCTAAAGTATCATGCAGTAATTGATCACTGATTCCACTCTATGTGCTGCAGAACGGATTAGCAAAAATATGAAAGAATTAGAGAATCAAAAAGATATCCAAACATGGAAAAAAACAGATACCAAATAGAGTACTAGTAGAACAAAATGAAACATTAGTGGAGAACCATACAATTCACATCGTAAGTTGTAAAACATATTAGATTTTTAAATTATATTTAGTAATGAGAAAAAATACACCAATTCTACTTTAAAACTTTAGGTTTCAAAAGTTTTAGAAGGAAAAAAGATTAAGAACAGTATTGTTAAAACCTACCCTTTTTAATAGGTAAGCTTACACAAGCACTGTTTTTGAACCCGCAGCCTTATTTTTCTCCGCCCTTTCTTATGGGGGAGGAGGTGCTGTATTATGTGAAACACCAATACAATTATCTTTTAAAAAAAAAAAAAAAAAATCAGATAGCACCAGTTCTAGAAGCGAAGACACAATGACGAAGGCACAATGACAAATGCACATCGCATCTCACTTCCTGGCATAGTATAATCAAAATGATAATGACAATATAATAGAGAGTACCACAAAACCAATAGATTCATAAACATGGTGCTAAAGTTTAGGATCAACAAAAGAATAATCCCATCTGAAGCAGTGAAAATTTAATGACTATCATGAAAAGATAAATAATGTTCACCTCATATATATCCTCCTTCAGTCGGGTACAAGATAAATTCACAGCTCCTAAAACAATAACATGTGGTTGGTGATCTGTCATGAACTTCAATACACGTTCCTGATCATTTTTCTTACGATGCTGGTCATCCACATTTTGGGACCGCAATGTGAGGGACCCAGTGTAAAGCACATCCAGCACCTCCCCTGATGAATCTAACATCACAAAAGTGGTTGCTGGCTTTCCGGGCCCCCAACAGCAAGCCATGACCCTTGGTGCAGCTTCTTCATCTGAGTTAATATCAGTGTCTTTCCTTTGATATGGGCCCACTGAAACTTTATTCCACAAAACCTTCCCATACTCCATAAGTAACAAGTTTTTTGCTCTACTAGTCAACAAAGATCTTGCTTCTTTCATCATGGAGGGTGTAAGAAAACCAAAAAGTGCATCCTGCAATATCAATTTCCTCTGCTCATTCCATAGTTGAGCAGATTTACTAACACTGTCACTAAGATAATACTCGTTGAATTCATTTATCAACTTCTCCAAATCTCTTTCTGGCATCTTAATGGTAACTTGAAGAAGCTTCTCCTCTTCAGCCTTCTGAATGAGGAGCCATTGAGCATCATCAAATGCACTTAGTGGCTTCTCACGCAACCACTTCACCCCTGAAAACTGATGGGAAGAATCTATGACCACGTTCCCACCAGGTGTTGGACATGTTGATACCACTGCATGATCCATAAAGTTGCTACGGACATGTTTCCTAACACATGGCTCACAACTAATCTCCACAGCTGCCTGAAATAAGTCACAGACAATTGGCAGTCAAACTTAGAACAATACCCTTTGATATAGCATTGAACTGAAAAACTTTTGCACCGATGCCTATGTACTACAAAGACTAGCATACCATGTGCCTAGCCCCTTTAAGCACAGCTTGAGGTGTCTCAAACATTGAACATGTAAAGTTAGAAGCCATCTCCTCAGGTGTTTCCTTAGGATCCTCCAACTCATCATTTCTCTACAAAGTACAAACCAATGAAATGGGAACATTAAGCCTTTGTTCAACAGAATAAAAATTGCAAGTGAAAAGTAACTTACCATCGTATCTAATGATAGCTGCAATCCAAATTGCTCAGAGCTGTAACCAAACTTGCTCGCAACCACCCATAGACCAGCTTTACTGCAAATACTATATAGTGATTTCCTCTTGGGCCTCTTGTATTGTCCTTCATCCAATCCCACTTTACCCGGAGGGAAATGCAAGTTAAACTTGGAGTCAACATCATCAACTTCCCTTTCTGACCCTGCTGCCTTGAGTGACTTCATAATTGATTCAAAGAGTTGCTGATTTAAATTGAGTCTTGTTACATCATATACAAGTTGAGATTCTTCCTCGAATCGCTTATTGTAGTATGACTGAAGAGCAATCTTTCGCTTCTGAAGCTGCAGCCACTTTCTGTCCAAGTCTTGAATCGCCCAAAGTACCTTCATATATGCAAATATCAGCTATTCACTTATATAGTCTTGCTCTTAGCAAGCATAATTTTTTAATTTTTTAAATTTAAGTAAATATTTCATCAATTAACAAAGCATAAACTTCATTGTTGCCAAAATAAATTCACCTTGTGCCACTTTAGAGTTGGTGTCTTCCCATTCTTATCCTGATTTTCATCATCATCTTCGGGTTGTTCAGGATCTTTCAGCAGACTTAGGCACTCCCCCTTTCGATACATAGCAATAAAGGGTATCTGAAGGCATGAAGAATATGCCAAAATAATAAGATAGAGATCAAATCAAACAAAGAGTGGCTTCCAATGTAGATAAAAGTATACTAACATCTAATTTTTGCACGTGAAGTAGGTCCAAAAATCTCATGATATCAACTTTCTCAATAGAAAGATCCCCCCCTTCCTTAGCAGTTCCCATGCCTCTATTGCCAAACAAAGGTACCGTGCCACTTTGGAGTTGACCATGTATCCAGTTGCTCTCTTCAACTATACAATCATCCAATGGAGGAGAACCAGTTATCTCCTCATATATCTGACAAAGAAAATTATTAAATACACTTTATCTCACATATATGGAATAAAGATACATCTCAAATAGCCTGTCAAACCTGCATTCTTTCAGCGACGTCAAGCTCCCGAATCTGCTCATCCTCCTCTGTCATATACTTCTCAGATAAAACAATTGGTTCAAATTCATCTTCCAGTTTCCTTTCCCTCCATTCACTAGAATCTAAATCTTGCTTACGGAGCTGCAAGAGTTCATCAACATCACCAAATATTTCATGAGCTTCCTGCATAACAGATAAGGAAACTCCTGGTGCCCTCCTATTCCCTCCTTTCTTTGGCCGCCTCCCTCCTCTACAAATGAGCCACATAGATAAATTAGTTTCTTGGTTAAACAATAGAATACCACAGTATTGAAGAAACATACACAGAACATACTTGGGAGGAGCTCCATGCTCATTTTCTTCATCCACAATAAAGTCATCCATTTCATCCTCCTCACCAATGTCTCCATCTTCTTCATCTTCTGCTTGTTCCTCCTCTTCAGCAAAGTCCTCAAGTGGAGCACCTACATAATCACAATACAGTCAGTCAACAGTCAACAGGCACCTATACCAACAATTTTTATAAGACAATACCTTCATCATCACCAAATAAACTTTGCTTAAGCTTCTCCTTGGCAGTTCGCCCACCTTTTCCACTTCCAAACATCTCCTCCTCGTCAGATAATCCAGAGGGCTCCTCGGAAACCCCCTGAGCTTTTTTCAGCCGCTTAAACTTTTTGTTCTGCTGATAAAGATTTAAGATAAAACATCTAAAATATGAATCATTATACTTTACACATACATAGCTCTACAAAAATTTATTACAATGTCAGAGGATGAAATGAAAAGATATAAAGAAAATTCTAAACCTTCCAATGGGGAATGGTAATATTGTTGTCCTTCAAGAGTTCATAGTCATCTTCATCAAGTGTATAATTCTCTCTACAAAGTGGAAATATAAGTCATTAGAAACAAGAACTTACCCTGAGTCTGGGTTTTAATATAATAACTAAAGAAGTAGAGAAAAATATTTGCCATCTAACACAACTTCAAATTTGAAAGAGATAAAGGGAAAATAATTAAATAATATATATATCAGCTAGCAATGAAGTTAAATTGTTAAGTAAAAAAAAATGATAATAATTTGTTTCAATCGGTATCAATTAATAAACACAGGTATTTATCTCCTCTTCTCATACTATTTTTTCAGCAACAACCCAGTCCATTTCCTTTTTTTAATATACACTTTATGTAAATAACAGCTAAAGGAAAGAAAATCTACTTTTTCTTCCTTTTCTTCTTCCTCTGCCTCTCCTCATCACTGTCTGCCCTCTCTTCTTCATCAACATCATCCACTATAAATCCATCCTTCTCATATTCATCCTGCCCTTCTTCTGCAAAAAGAAATTTATAAAAAAAAAAAAAAGTCCCAAAAAATAAAATTCCATTACATTGAATTGAATTGCACAACTATCACAAGAAAACAAACATAAATAAATAAATAAAAAGAATAAAAAACAAATTACTGAGTGCCAGTTAGTAAATATAAAAAATTGGCCATGTGACCATACCAACCAGAACATAATTTTAATGGTAAAGTTGATAGCATGTATACTATTGATTCATATAAACAAAAAACAATCATCAATTCTTTGGTATCTCAATTACGAGTAAGAAGAAATTTCATGTCAATTGAAGTTCACAAACTACAAAGAATTGCTAAGAACTGAAACATCGGTCAACCACATGGACATTATTGTGAGATCAATTTTTCCTACAAAAATTCATTGAAAACCATATAAGTGTTATCACTTTGTAGCCATATGAGACTGAGATTCTTATTTCTCATCAACCACAACTTCTCAACAACCAAACACGATTAGGGTTTTCCACAAGAAATCCATATGTCAAAACTCGCACTTCGAAATTTCCCATCAACCAAACAGACCCCACCAAAGGGCAAAAGAGATTTCTTACTCTCCAAGCAAGCAAACAAACAAAACCATAATTCTAAGACTTTGAAACCCTTTTTCGAAAAAAAGGAAAAACCCTAAAGACAGTACCGTCTTCTTCATCCTCTTCATCGTCATTGATATCACGACCACCTCGGTGACCATCGACGTGTTCCCTCTCGTACTCGTCTTCGACCTCGAACTCATCTGTTTTTCAAATCCCACAGCGACCAATGTGAGAAACTCAGAAAGTTTCTTGAGCGTAGTTTTGTCCAAAATCAAAATAAATATGGAGGGCTTACCTTCTTCATCAGAGACTACGTTTTTGCCCATTGTTGGAGAAAGAAAATCAGAGCAAAGAAAGAAACAGAGCAAAGAAGAAAGAAACAGTGTGAGATTGTAGAATGAATGAATTTGTGTGTGAATATAGAATCTGAGAAAGAAGCTATGTACGAGTATCAGTGAATTGCGGAGTGAGGACGCGAAAGTTTATATGTGTGTGAACTCGGGCGGCGGAACAATGGCGGTTTGCGTGTGTTTAAAAAAACAATAAATAAATAAAAAGCTAAATTACAAATTGAACCCTATAATTTTAACCAAAATTCAATTTCGTCTACTAACTTCACTTTTGTTCCATTAAAGCCTATAATTTTTTCTTTTTTTAATTTAGTCCTCGTGTTAGTCTCCATTAAAATAGCGTCATCAACTTTCAACTTTGTTAAAAAAAAAAACCTTTGTTGGAGATCCTATAACTTTGTCTAGACTAAGCTTTTCTTACTAACGGAAAGCCTAAAATAAATAAATTTGACAGTTAAAGGACTTAATTGAACAAAAATGAAATTAGAAGGTTGTGTTGAATTTTGATCATTGTTAGAGAGTGCAATTTGCAATTTAGCCTTTCAGATTTCATCCTCTAACTTTACCTAAAATTCAATTCAGTCTTATAACTTCAACTTCATTTAATTCAAAATTTTAAATTTTAAATTTATTCGATTAAGTCCCTCATTAGTATTTGTTAAATGATTTTCATTAGGGTTCATTTGAGAGTTCATAAGGGAATGAAATGGAATTATCATAAAGGAATAGAAAGGAATATGGTCATTAAAACAATGTTACTTAATTTCATTCCTTTATGAACTCCTAAACGAAGACTTAAATAAATAAATGGAAATGAATAGAAGGTAAGTAACATTGTTTGGGAGTAATATGAAGGGAAAATAATCGAATCATTTTATAACAATATTACTGATATAGGGGTATTTTGGAAATTTTAATAAAAAATTCATCAAATTTTATTTTATTATCTCTAATTCCTCCAAATTTCAAGAGAATGTCTTTATGAACTCCTAAACGAAGGCTTAAAATAAATGAATAGAAATAAATAGAAGGTAGGTAAAATTGTTTGGGAGTAATATGAAGGGAAAATAACGAAATCATTTTATGACAATATTACTAATATGGGAGTATTTTGGAAATTTTAGTAAAAAATTCATTAAATTTAATTTCATTCTCTTCAATTCCTCCAAATTTCAGAAGAATAAAAATTTGAGATTTTAAGGGAATATAAGGGAATGAGTGTTCCCTTTTATCCATTTCATTCCCTCCAACTTAAACTCCTAAATAAGATAATGAACTTTTCTTTTTCTTTTTTTGGTTAAGGATAATGAACTTTTCATTTTCTCTATTAAAATTCCAAAACAAGGGAATTGAAGAATATTCTAAAATTATTCCATTTTATTACTTTCCCTCCTCTTAAACAAACTGTTAAGTTCCCAAAATGACGTAGTTTTGTGACTCTTGCTCTCTCTTTGTATCTTGTGTAAATATGTTTTTGAAGGTTGGATTTAAATTCAAATGTAAATCGGTTGCTTGGTGATTTGCTAGTAACTGTTGGATGTTGGTTTAAATTTTACATGTGTATTTTTGCTTTAGGTAAAAATATTGTATATGGCTGTAGACTGTTGTTTGCATTGGATGTCAAAGTTAATTATGTGCTGAATGGTTTATGCATTGGGTTATGAGTGCTATATTGCTTCTTTAGATGGAATTATGACCTAGAAAGCTCTATATGGACCCACTTAAAACAATTGCAGAATGTTTTTTATTTTTGGTAGTCGGATATGGATGATCATTCTTCTGGCTTTGACAATATAACAAATGGGGTTAGGGTCGAATGGATTTTGGCCATTGTTTGGTTGTTCCTTTCAAATATTTTTGAGTTTGGCTAGTGAGAAAGTAGTTGTTGAGTTCTTCTTTGGTTTGCTATTTTTTAACTATCGTGTTTTTATGAAAAAAAAAAAAAAAAAGACCTGAAGGGACATCATTTTGGCCACTTGATGCAGATCATCTAATGGACACATGGACACTAGCTAATAGGTGGAATTAATTGAATAAAGTAAACAGTTAATAACTGAATTTTAAAAAAATTTTGAAATTAGAAAACTTAATTGAATTTTAGATAAGGTCATGATGTAATTTGTAATTTAACCTTAAAAAATATGTACAATAGAGAAGTGAAACTATGTATTTTCTCCGGTATTTTTCCTACAGTTTTATTGGTTTTTTTGGCTAGAACTCATTTTATTATTATTATTATTATTATTATTATTATTATTTTGATAAATCTTTTTATTATTATTGTTAAATATTAGCAACGGGATGTGTTATACCATGTTGTGTATGCTAGAGTGGATGCGGAAGGGGAAGCATAGAATAGGAACACTGTGAACACAAGGATTACGTAGTTCAGCCTTGACGGCCTACATCCACGGAGGAATCCCTTAAGGGTTACATCTTTATTATGTATAAAAGTGTAGTACAATAACCTGTGTTACAATGAGCTATAACATGAGTATATATAGGCGACTAAACCCTAGACTACTAGTACAAGCAGGATTGGGCTTGGGCCTATTACATTGGGCTAATATGTCTAATATATATCTCTAACACCCTCCTTCAAACTCAAGGCGGAAGCTCGATGAAGGCTTGAGGTTGGATAAGCATGAGAAGATCATTTGGAGATGCCGTGAAGAATGTCTTTTGAAGAAACCACAATGAAGAATGTGCCAATTGACCAATTTTGGAGCTTCAAATGAAGAAACGGAGTTCAAAATTGGAATCTACGCGGAAAACTGAGCAAGATAGGCCCTTGTCGGAAATTTTGACTTTTGGTCAAAGGTCAACGCAAAAAGTCAAAGTCAACTGGTCCAGGGTCAAAGTCAACGGATACTGGTCCGGGTCGGTTTCGGGTTTCCGGGTCGGGTCACGGGTCAAATAGTGGATCCGATGACGTCATCCTATGACGTGTCGCTGACGTGGCTAATGACGTGTCTAGGGCTGACGTGGACATGCTTGCGTGGCTGCTGCCGTGGACTGATGACGTCATCAGGTGACGTCATAAGATGACGTCAGCAGCTGAGTTCGGCGCGTGTCAGGCGCGTGCTCAGTCCACCGGCGCGTGGAGGAGCAGCCAGAAGTCCAGGTGGCGCGTGGAGGCGCGTGCGACATCGTTTAAAAGCCATTTTTCTTCAGTAGGAAAATCGTTTGTCGGCGAGGCCGTCATGGCGGTTCGTGGACATGAAAACGATCTGGAAGTCAGGGAACCTGAGGCAGCGCGTGGGAGTTTTCCGGAGACAACTGAGGCGCGTGGAGGCGCGTGGCACAGCTTCCGGTGACCGGATTTCTGGGTTTTCCTTACGGGAGACCGAGGAGCACGCCTGTGTGGTTGGTTTCTTCAGGCGAAGGCTTGATTTGCACAGATCTGTAAGGTGAGTGGTTCGACTTGCTTGAGAGATCAGAGATGTAGCAGCGAGGCAGCAACGGAGTTTCCGTGGGAGCTGCGTGATGCTGTAGACCCAGATCTGAAAGAAGGCATGGGCACTGTTGTGGATCTGTGTTACGCACGTGAGAATCTTCTTTGCTTGCTAGAGATTTTATTTGATGCCAAGAACGAAGTTTGGCTCTGATACCATGTTAAATATTAGCAACGGGATGTG
This sequence comes from Quercus wislizeni, assembly GCA_023055345.1. Lineage (NCBI taxonomy): Eukaryota > Viridiplantae > Streptophyta > Magnoliopsida > Fagales > Fagaceae > Quercus > Quercus wislizeni. The sequence goes on from JALGQJ010000014.1 coordinate 5,326,413, forward strand.
TTATACCATGTTGTGTATGCTAGAGTGGATGCAGAAGGGGAAGCATAGAATAGGAACACTGTGAACACAAGGATTACGTGGTTCAGCCTTGACGGCCTACATCCACGGAGGAATCCCTTAAGGGTTACATCTTTATTATGTATAAAAGTGTAGTACAATAACCTGTGTTACAATGAGCTATAACATGAGTATATATAGGCGACTAAACCCTAGACTACTAGTACAAGCAGGATTGGGCTTGGGCCTATTACATTGGGCTAATATGTCTAATATATATCTCTAACAATTATTATTATTAATAAAAGATAGAAATGGCAAAAACACATTTTGGCAGTGGATAACTTATATTTTCTTTAATTTTAGTTCCTTATGTTTTAGAATTGTCAATTTTATATCCTCATATTTGAGAGCACACTCAATATACATCTTGGATACGTTTCCCCATTAGCTTTATTTTTATTTATTTATCATTATATAGTTAAATGGGAAACAAAAATTTGAACTCTAAATATTTTTATTGAAAACTTCAAAAAGATGCCAATTGTGCTACAGGACTTTTGACATTTTTTCTTATTACATTCTTAACCCATTTTTGATGGAAAATAAAAATAGCAAAAATTAACCCACAAAATGGGGCTTGAATAGAAATGCAATTTGATCACATCGTTTGTTGCCTCCCCGGCCCCCAAATTAACTAATCATCCATTGAAATCACAAAATTTCGCATTTTCTTCCTCCCTCACAGTTCGACCAAACCGGATCCATTGACAGCTCTACTTTACTTGCACCATAGGTGCGGTCAGTGGTGTCTTCTTGACATGACTAATCTTACAAATAATCCCAAAAATTGAGTTGGTCGGTGCCATATAAAATGCCAAATTTTGGAGTTGGGCTGGTGAAATCAGTAGGGAAGAAATTCACTGAAAGTCAAATACACTATTACTACCTGCTATTCAACTTCAAACATGAAGCATTGCTGCATTGGAAAGGAAATCTCACTACAAAAAAAAAAAGGGGTTTTAGGCCGCGTTTTATAGACCCCAAAACTTATATTATATCATACAAAATGTAGTGATTACAAACTTTAAAAAGAAAGCCTGATATGTAAATCCTAACCCTGTAAATTGTAATAGTCCTACTCGTGTACATACAGGTGTGAGAGATTGCGGCCTGGCTAGCTGACATTTTTAGTTGGGCCAAACCCATGTCAGTGGGTGGAACGTGTGTTGTGTATCTCATGGAGGTGATTTAATTGATGATATACCTCTATTAAGATTGAGAGTTTTGCATGGAGTTAACAACGTATTTAGTCACTGTTTGGAATTTGCTTATTTTGCTGAAATTGAAATTTTTTTTGCTGAAAGTGTAATAAAAAGTAAAAAATAAACTGAATAGTATAATAGGACCTATGAATAATATCAAAAAATGCATTAAGATTCATGAATAGTAGCAAAAAAAGCTAAAATCAACAATAAGTTATAACTTTAAGCACTTCCCAAACGAACACTTAGATTTCAAATTAGAATTTAATTAGAGTCTAATTTTGTGCCACGTGTCCCATCTAATCTAAATTTTTAAATTTTTGTACTAAGTGAGTTAATTCAGTGAAAAAATTAGAGTTTAATTTTGCATTACATATCCTATCTAATTTAAGTTTTTTTAATTTTTATGCCAAATGAGTTAATTTAGTGTAAAAAACGAGAAGTCCAATATAAATAAACCATAAAAAAATATAGGGTGCGGCTTGTGTCCAGTGAAAGTTATCACTGAACATGTTGAATTGTGGACACATATCCACTCTTGGACACGTGTTCAAATCCTGCCGTGTCCAGTGAAAATTTTCACTGGACATAAGCCCTTCCCAAAAATATACTCTATATATAAAATTAGAGGAAGAGGGAGTTTGAATGATTTTATATTTATAAGCCTCTTTTTTTTTTTTTTTGTATAACTAAAAACATCTCAAATTTATAAGTCATTTATGTAATATACCATAACTATGTACGGTCTATTACTAACTAGGTAATATAAATATATAAATATATATATATATATATATATATACACATATATTGTTTTTTTAAACCATAGTTTAGAGAAAATTTAATTCGAATCAAAATTAAATTTTACTTTTGTTAGATTTCCATACAAATTAAATTATTTAGATTTTTGCTGTTATTTTTTCTCTGAACTAATGAGCATATTTTTTATATTGTTTCTATTTAGATATTTTTTAATGCGAAGATGTTGAACATAACAAACTGTAATTAAGTTTAACGATCCCATGCAACTATCCTCATTCAATTTATGAGATACTATTTGACCAATTTATTGTTTTATTTTGTGTTATATTAATTTAGTAGAATTTCACAGATAATAATTGTCAACATATATTGTATATGTAGTATCCAATAGTAATTTTCAAAATTATATATATAAATAGCAATGTAATGAGAAACTTGGCATGACCAATATTATGAAAATTTCAAGGAAAAACTATTTTAGTACCTTAAAATGTCATGATTGAACAATGTCGTATATGTTTAATAACTCAAACTAACATCAATAGTACCACTACAATTGATGCATCATTACGCACAGGTTACATACTAGTTTTATTAAATGTAAACAAATTAAAAGAAAAACATAGAAAAGGCGCTTCATTTTATAAAAAAGTGTACATTAAGAAAACTAGGACACTACATAGCCTTGGTCCTAGGTACAATCTAATGAGAAAAGTTACATGGCATTGATCTTAATTACATTCTAAAAAAATGAAAATTACATAGCTAAATACTAATCTATGAAAATTTTATTCAACTTTGAATGCTAAGTTACAATGTAGGAAAGTGTTAGGCACCTACATTGCCTAGAGAAACCGATATTTTATACTATAGTGTCCAACAATCATGTCACATCACACAAGGAAACAACATGTCATAAACAATTAATGTGCAAATACCCTTGCAAAACTTGAAACCAATCTTAATACTAGTATTTTTATTTCTTTTGATGAACCAATGCCTATTGTGGAAAACTTGATGGCCTTGACAGAGTTGAGCACTACAGTCATAAACTGATTAACTCTTAAAATTATGTCTCTTTTGTTTTCACCAAAAAAAAAAAAAAAATTGGAAATATTATTTTTCTCATAATCTTTTTTTTTTTTTAGTTAAAAAAGGTTTTTAATAATCAAGGTTAATCATTACATATCAAGGTTAATAATTAACAAAAACCACCGCACATTCTTTGTGCGATGGTCACTCCACAAATATAAGGGCTTGTGGGGTGGGGGACAAGGGCTGAAGTTCAAGTCTCCAAGAGAGAGTTTCACACACATATATACTCAAATTATGCTAAAGTAGAATTTCGAACTTGTACCAAAAAAAAAAAAAAAAAAACAAAAAAAAAAAAAACAAAAGAGCAAGAAAAGTACCTTAGAGAATTACACTAATAATGACAAAGTTTGGCTATGAACTTTGTTGTAGCCTAAGGCTATAACTTCTACTAAAAAAAATAAACATGTCTACATATTTTGAAAATATAACTATTGAATTGCATGTTTTTTATACATTCTTAACACACTTGTTTTTTATGTAAAAGTTTACACTACAAAAACTTAAAATTTAAACATTTGATTGATGACATAGCTATAGATCTTTAATATTTTGGAAATTTTGCAAGTATGAAGGATATAAGAAGAAAATATAATCAAATGATAGATTTGTCAAAATTCACATCCAATAAAAAAATATATATTAAGTGGAATTGTAGATTTAGATTACAACCTAGTTGATAGCTAAACTTTATCTCACTAATAAACATGGCAATCAGTTGGGGAAGAATCTTTGATTTCAGGTTTTAAATTTTCTGATTATATTAGGCAATAAAGTGCTAAGATTTATTATTATTATTTTTTTATAAATAAGTTTTAAGGATAATTATTCAGTATTTCAGGAACACATAATGATTTTTTCAGGTTTTAATGAGAGTGTAATTATATGGGTTTTAATTTTTTTTAGATTAATATGAGTTTAAATTTTCTAATTATATTAGGTAATAGAGTTTTAACAAGGTTCGATTGTCTGTATTAATTTTTATATATTTTTATAAAAAAATTTGATGAGATCATGTGACACACTACTATATTAGGAGGTATGAGAATATAAAAATGTAGGTTGAATTTATGCGACAAAATTAGTAAAGAAAAACAATATGCAGTGAAATAGTAAATAGACACATGACAAGTTGACGTATACATTGCGGATATAGTGCGTATAATTGGATCACGGGTGTTCGCGGTGCGCCCGCCGCCCCCACAAACCATGACCATGAATCAACTCCAATAGCATCAAGCAACGTTACTTTACTTTCCCCCGTGACTGGCGCGTGGTCTCATTACTCTACACTCTCTACTCTCTACCGAAACCATCCAGCAAGGCATGTAAATAACCCAATACTCACGTCACTCCCACATGACAGACCACAGTTGTTTTACTCACTCCAATTTTGAGTGATGAAAAAAATAAATATTGGTACCGTTTGGATTCCACGTCTGCGTTTTCAGCTGCGTTTTGTTCTTTTTTTTTCTTTTTTTCTTTTTTTTTTTTTTTTTTTCACGCGTTTTGGAGTATTGCGGTTACTGTTCAATGAACAGTAATCGCAAATGTTGACTATCTGCAGTGAACAGTGCATATATGCACTGTTCACGGACCCACAAATTTCATTTTTTATCAATTTTTTCATTAAAAATGGGTCCCACAGCACTATTCACACATTTAAAAATTATTTTGCTACAGTGTTTTCAGTTTTCAGTTTTCAGTTTCAGCAAAATAAGTTCAATCCAAACACACCCATTAAGTCAACGTAAAATTGTCAGATAGTCAAAATTTTGGTACTATTTATAGGTGTACTATTTCAGCTCACTTTTACATTTATTTAAAATAATTTTAATAATAAAAAATTTCAGTTTTAGCAAAATAAGTTAATCCCAAACAAACCCTAGGTCTTAACATTTTTAAAGATTTTGCTGTAGTATAATATATAGAGAAATGCTGTATCTATAATATTTTTACAGTAATTTTTACGTGATGGGCTGTTATTGGTAGAAAAAAAATTTAGTAGTATATACAAATTATAACTAGTTACATCTTGATTTGCTTTGAAAGCTTTTCTAACGTGTAAGCTAACTATTGGTGTCATAAAGATAAAGTGATTCTCTGCTCTAAATCTAGTATAGCTGAATCTACTACTCCTGGACCATCTGCGTGATCTTGTTGATGAATTATTATAGTCAACGGCTGTAGGAGCTCAACAACACTTTTGTCTTTCTTTCTGGTTTTTGTTTTATTTTGTTCTGTTTTTATTTATTTATTTATTTTTTACTTGGGTAAATATCAACTTTATTAGACTACACTTTTGTTATAGAACTATGAATTACCAACATATTAGGTTCGTTTAATAAATGTGTTTAAATACATGTTTTCAGTTTTTAAACAATATTACATGTATTTTTACACATTTTTTCACTCACACATATTTGCAAAAAACATAAACAATATTACTAGAACAACGTTACCAAACGACCCCAATTGCTATAATTTGAATGTTTTGTTTTGGCTGTAAAATGCTAAAAGTCCCTTTATAATTTAGAATGTATTTGCAAAGTCCACCCCCCCCCCCCCCCCCCCCCCCAAAGTGCTCTTTTAATTTAATTTGTGGGTTAGTATCACTTTTCTTTTTTAGCAAACCAACAAAGTACATCTAAACCTAGAGCATTCACATTGGTGGAGTTAAAAATTTTATCATTTAACACCTCAAAAAGTTATTTTATTTACTTTAACACAATTTCATAATATACCCTGCATCAATGGTCATATTTTTATCATCAGTCAAATACTATTTATTTTTTATTAATTTATTTCTCACTTTCTCTTTGCCACCAAATCCAAAAAGTGATAAAGTAATAATTTTTTTATATCACATTGCCACTAAGAGCATTCACAGCTAGGCTTGTAAATGCCTAATGTAAGCATATTTTAGCATTAAGACCCAATTTGTCTCACCAGCCAGAAGGCTAAACTTGAAAATTTGTAAAAAATTTTGGCATAGTGCTACAGTACCATCGTACCATCGTAAATGTATGATGGTACTGTAGCACTATGCCAAAAAAATATATTAATATTTTATTCATATCAGGCTTTTCTCCCTCATCTCTATCATCTCTCCGTTTCTCCTTCATACCACTGCCATAGTCCAGATTCCAGATTCACTCTACAATCAACGGAGCTCCACCGTGACCAAACCCATATCAAAACTCCAGATCGGCGTGGTGGCGCAGTTGAGTTGGAGATCGGCAGTGGTAGGTTTCTGGGTTCGGTGTTGTGGTTGTTGTCAACGAGATTAGCGGTGGTGGCTAATCTCTTGGTGGGTTTCTTTGTTGTTGTCGAGATCGGCGTTGTGGGTTTCTTTGTGTGTGTGTGTGTTTTTTTTTTTCTTCCTCTCTTGGTGGTTCTTGTAGTGGCTATTTCTTGTGGTTGTTGGTTGTGATTTTTGGTGGATTTTTTTTTTTTTTTTTTTTCTCTTGGTGGTTTTTATGGTGGCTTTTTCTTGTGGTGGTTGTTGTTATTGGTGGGTTTGGTGGTTTTTTTAATGGGTTTTGGTGGTTGGCATGGCGGTGGTGTGGTGGTGGCTATTGTGGTTGTGGTGGTAGTTGCTAGCTAGTGGCGTGGTGGGTTTGCTAGAATGTGAGTGATAATGGTTGTTAGTTTTTTTTTTTCTTGGTGGTGGCTGGATTTTTAAGTCAGGTGATCTTTTAGACCCATAAAAATGAAGAGGAAGAGAGACTGAGGGAAAAGACAGGTAGAGGAAAGGAAGACAGAGAAAGAGGTTGTGAAATTAATATTTTAATGAATAGATGATGTAAATAAGAAATTGGATGTTGGGTGTATTATAAAATGGTATGGTATAATTGATAAAATAGTTTTTTGGGATGGTATAATATGATAGGATGACATTTCTGGATGGGAATGCTCTAATGGTGATGGCGTGATGCTCTTATATCCATGTGCCTAGGGATGATAATTTTGCCCCGCCCCACTTAACCCGCCCCTCCCCTTTTCACCCGACGCGGGTTTTCCCCACCCCACAAAGGTGGTAGGGTGGGGATGGGGCAAGATTTTAGCCTCGCATCACGGAGCGGGGCAAGGATGAGTTTAGACTTTTTAGACCCATCCTGCCCCACCCCTCCCCATCCCCATCCCCATCCCCATCCCCACCCTGCCTTGTGTTGCTAGTGGTTATAATTGTAAATTTTTCATACCCTAAAACCCTACTATTTAAACAAATATATCAATATTAGCTTATTTTATTCTACTTAATGTGATTCTCACCTTTATTTTGTTGTGTTATACTATGAGTTTTTTTTTTTTTTTTTTTTTAATTGTCTTGTTAAACACCTGGATATATTATTCAAATTTTTTTTTTCCTAAAAATTGATTTGATTTGATAGGAGAAATTTAGTTGTAATTTAAAGTATATTTTTCTTAATGAAATAGGTTTTGATTAAAATAAATTATACTAGTTGTAAGGCAAATTAACAAAAATAGAGTTTTACGAGGTGGGGCGGGGCAAGGATAGGGCAAGATAAAACCATGCGAGGCGGGGACGAAGACCCCATCCTTCAGCCCCACCCCACCTCATTGCCATCCCTACATGTGCCAACTTGTATTGTTTAGTACTGTTGTTAGGTATTGTTGTTTAAACAATAGTTTTCAGTATTTAAACATCATAATACGTATTTCTATACCACTTTTTAACCCATACGTATTTTCACAACACTTAAATAACAATACTAAGAGGCTGTTTGGTTTTTGTGTTTCCATCGCCTATAACTCTGTTTCCATTACTCATAACTCAAAATATGTGGGTCCCATGGTTGAGAATTCTGTTTGGTTTTTGTTTCCAGTTTTTGTTTTCATCACTAAATTCTCTGATTTTTGAGTGATGAGTTATGAAAACTGAAAACACATTATAGGTGTTTTCAGTTTCCAAAACTCAGTTTTCAATGGCATTTTTGTAATTAAACACACACTAAGGGACCCACCAGTTGCAACTTTTGACTCACTCTCCTTTTTTTTTTCCTTTCTTCTCCAAATTTCTTTTTTCTTTCTCTGTTCTTCCGTTCGTTCTTCCGTTTTTTTTTCTTCCTTTTCACCTTTCTCATCTCAGTTCGTTCTTTTTTTCTTTTCTTTTTTTCCTTCCTTTTTGCCTTTCTCATCTCAATTTGTTTTTTTTTTCCTTCATTTTCGCCTTTCTCATCTCAGACCCATAAAAAAAATATATCAAGAAATAGGGTTGAAGAAGGAAGGGGAGGGAGCTTCTTCTACGGTGGAGACAGTGGCAGAGTCACCATCTTTGGCGTTGGATCGGTGGGCCCCAATTTGCTGTGCTGATGTGGGAGTAATGTATAGCATTTGATCGTGGTGGGACATCACAACCGGACCACCACCACCATCACCGTTGATGATGTGGTGGTTGTGGTTGAGTCGCATGTGGGTGTGCTTGCTGTTGTTGGGCTGCTGATTGTGATTGTTGACTTGACCCCACCCTTCCATTTTCAACCACGGCTATGATTTTTTTTTTTTAGTTGTTGTTTATTATGAAGAAAGTAAGTAAAAGGAGCAATTTTTTCTTGTTTCATTTTTTCGGGTTTGTGCTTTGGGAGAGTAACAGGGCTGAAGGGGGAAGGTGAAATGAGAAAAGAGTAAAAGATGGGGATGAAATCTTCCGTGGGTAGGCCAGCTTTACCCTGACCAAGTTACAGGTATGAGACCCATAAAAAGTTGAAAATTTTGAGTGATGATATGCTGAGTGAAGTGTGCCAAACGGGTGGATATAAAAAATTTGAGTATTTTAAATAAGGAGTGATGAGTGACAAAAATTGAGTGAAAAATGATGAGTGATAAAAAAAAAAAACCAAACAGCCCCTAACAATCTTTTACCATACGGGCCAAATCACGAGTTCTGTTGTTTGTGAATTAACATTTACCCATACCGAAAAACACTGTGGGAAGATATTTTGAAATAGTAACGCCGCGGTTTATGAAAAGGGTTTGTATTTGTTAGATTTTTAAAGCGGCATTAAACCGACGTTAGTGCTCTTATCTGTTCACCTAAATTAACGTACGTGTCTTTACTAAAAAAAAAATGACGTACGTGTCTGAGCAATTTGGACAGACCAGCGATTGTGTTTGTGTCTGTCATTTCTCTATTATTTGCTTAATAGGCGCCGAAGATTTTCATGGACTTTCAAGAATCTCAATTATTTTATGCTATTGCTGTATTCTTAGGCTCTTTGTCACTCACAGACCAATAAGCAAATGAAGTATTTATTCGCAATCCCATCAAAATATATATATATATATATATATTTTTTTTTTTCCTCACAACTCATAAAGTAATAGTACTGTTACTTATATAATATTTTCATAATACTTTCATAATAAATTATAAGTGTTTAGTTGTTATTTATTTCAATTTAAACATATTACTGAAAGTACTTTTTTGTCACAACAATAATAATTTATATCAACTTGCCATTTAAAATTTGGTGTGAAAGTACTTCGAAAATGTTGTAAACATATCATTTGAAAGTACTTTTTTGTCACAACAATAATAATTTATATCAACTTGCGACTTCAAATTTGGTGTGAAAGTACTTCGAAAATGTTGTGGACATATCGTGTTTAATCAAGCAATGAAGTATTTATTCACATCCCATAAAGGAGAAACTAAAAAAGAAATACACCTAGCAGTTTTAATAAATATTTTTGGACAAATCAGATCATATAGCTATTATGTCATTTCTCTACATCTGTATCATCTATTCTTATTCATTACCACCAGCATTTTACCTATATCCATAATTTAGTTGTCCTCTCCCTTTTTTATTCTATAGAGTACAGAGGTTGCATTTCAAGTTTTCAACTCCTATAAACAGGGTTAAAAAAATGGGATTGAGTTTTTTTTTTTTTTTTTTTCCTTGAGATAACTCAACTTTTGTAATTTTTTTTAGACCAATTTTGTAATTATTATTTGATCAGCTTAGCTTCTTCTTCTTCTTCCTTTTTTTTTTTTTTTTTTTGGGTTGAGAATCATTGATTAGCTTAGCTTGTATATTCTTTTGCTCGCTTTCATTTTGCATTAAAAAAAGTAGACTCTTATTACAGATTTTTTTTTATTATCCAAAATAAATAAATTGAGTCATCATCTTATTTTTAGGAAAAATTCGAAAATTACAACAAGGTTCATTGCTGATATCATATTTCATATAGGGTCTTAGAGTTTTAATTTTGTCAACTTAAGTCCCAAATTAAAAAGAAAAATCATTTCAATTTGATCTCCCTATATATATGGAGCAAAAAGCTAGAAACTATTAATTAAACCTTGTATTTCACGAGAAATTATTAAATCCACCATAAGGATTGCTAACGTTATCCTCCCAACTAATTAAATAATATTCCCTCCGTCCCACTTTTTTTGTCCTCTATTCCATTTTGAGATATCCCAAAATATTGTCCTGTTTATAAAAATAAAAGTCATTAATTTACTAATGTTCTTATTATACCCCTATTAATTCACTAATTCAATTTTTTGATAAATTTTTTTAAGGGTAGTTTTGGAAATTTATACATTTTTAAAAGGTAGACAAGACAATAAATGATGTTCCCTTAAAAAGTTTGACTTTTCAAATAGAACAAAAAAAGTGGGACGGAGGGAATATAATTTATGCAAATGTGTGATGTTATATGAAATAAGGTGAGAGAATTAAAAATAAAAATCACTAGGTGATGTCACATTTGCATAAATTACTTTTTTTTATTGGTTAGAAAGATCAGGAGGACCACGTTAACAATTCTTCTGGTAGACCTAATAATTTCTCGTACTTCACCCAGGTTTGTTCATAAATTAATTTAAAAGTCATTAAGTTGAGAAGTTAGAGAGAGAAAGTTTCATTCAAAGAGAGAAAATTTCTCTTAGTATGACACTATGACCCGGTAGACCTAATAATTTTTACTTTAAAATAAGGTATAGATTCTAGGTATTTGTATGTAATTTCTTTAAAAAAAACCAGAATATAAAACTTCCCAGCCAAAAAACAAAGGCAATAAAATTTAAAATCTATAATATAAGCTTCATGATTTAAGAATATCATATCTTTGAACATTTTAATGTATTAACTTTTATTAAATAAAAGTTTATTCGTTTAGATGTGTCTTTCTAAGAATAAGATTTAAAAAAAAAATACTAATTTTATATTAAAAAATTAATAGTATTTTTTTTTGGTTGTTGTTCATATTTTGAAACTTTCCTCTTTCTTTTTATTTTTTTATTTTTCACTATTATTTATTATTTCATAATATCACAGCTACTTTACTTTATGGTATACCAACCAAACTGTATAGAATTTTTTTCTTAAAAAAAGTCGAGTAGATAGAAAATAATAAGTTATTCTCTAATTATCTTTAAAGAAATTGAAGTGAAATGATCTAAAATTTAAATTCAAATTCATTGTGGAAAACAATAATGTTATTACATCACAATATCCAATCATATATATTTTTTTTGACATTAATATCCAATCATATTTGACAAAATATACAAAAGACAAGTTATAATCATAGAGTCAAAAGCATGTTCAAAACCGTAAACAAAGGGGCGAATTATATAACATTGCATCAATCCATTACACTTTGTCCACACAAAAAGCAAAGCAAAAACTGTATTTGTCTTTCACTCCACATTTCCTACCTCCACACACCGAGTCAAAACCAATCTCACCCAAATACCACTAGTGCAGTCTCACTCTCTTCTTACCTTTTTCTACTTCTCCTTTAAACTAAACTATTATTAGCACACAGCACCTCTCTCCTAATGTTAAGAACACAAAAAATTTGACAACTTTTTTATCTTTTACACTTATTGAGTTAGCAAATTTTTACTAATTTTCATCTGAAGCTACTGTTAACGTTATATTTTTACCGACCACTAACAGTCTATCACGGCGCCAACAGATGTCAAATTTTTTTATAAAATTTGTTGTGTTTATAAAACTTATCCTCTCTCTCTCTCTCTCTTCAATTTCCACAATACCCACCTCTCTAGTGCGCAACTAGTGCGTAGTTTAATAAACCTGTCCCCCCCTTACTCAACTTTCCTCTTTCAAAATTTCAAAAAATCAAAAACCCAAAATAAAAACAAACAAACTCTAAGGAAAAAAAAAAAAAAGTAAAAAAAAAAAAAAAAAAAAACAGATAAACAACCACCATCTCATAACTAAAAAGACCATACTTGTCATTTGTAGTTCACTCCTCCTTTTCTCTTTCTTTCATCTTCTTCTTCACCTCCTCTGTTTTTTCTTTTTACCTTCCAAAGTTTTCAAGCAAACCCTAAAATCAACATTCACTACTGTAATCTCAAATGGGCGTTGAGTTGAAGGTAGAGCCAGTTGAGAGGAGTGGTTCTCTGCATTGGTTTTGAATGGGAAAGACAGAGGAGGAGCAGCGTGAAGCAGTGGGATTTGAAGTGCCTAACCAGAATGTAGAGAACCAGTGGGTATGGTGTGGAAACAGTGGCTATGGCTGCTGTGGCTCTTGTGGGAAACTCATTGGAGTTAGATGTGTCTTGGTTTTGTTGCTCTCTGCCGCTGTTTTTCTTTCTGCTCTCTTTTGGTTACCGCCGTTTCTCAAGTTTGCAGATCACCAGGATCTGGATCTTGATGCCTACAAAGGTGGGGTTTTTTTTTTTTTTTTTTTTTTTTAATATTTTTTAATTTTTGGGTTTGTTTCAATTTTCGGTTTGTGAGTAAGCAACATTGTGTGATGGGGTTAGATCTAGATTTTTTATTTTTGGCAATGGGTTTTATTTATTTATTTTTAATTTTTTTGTGTGGTTTGGATGGTGGGGTGGTTGTGACTTTTTGTTTGGTTGATGAGAAAATGTGGGTAAAGGAAAAAAGTTACTTAGATTTAGTAATTTTGGTTTAAAAAAAAAAAATTTAAAATGTTGTTTTTCAAATTTTAGGGGTTTCGATTTTGGAGTATATTTATTGGGGGCGAAAAGTAAAATATGGAATG